>JAEIFV010000038.1:0-600000 GCA_018904265.1 Lordiphosa collinella
AAGGATAGTAAGTGATATAATATGTAATGTTATTTTCTGAAGTTGGAAAATTTGATCTTAGGTTCGGAAAACTCAGCAGACAAAAGCCTATTTTCATACGATTGGCTTTAAACTTGGTTTTGTAAGGATAGTATAAGAAATAACAGGAAATAACAGTAACTCTGGTTTTTATTGCACTGGCTGTGTGCGGGACCTGGACCTCGACCTGGAGACGGCACTGGACCTGGTGTGGAAGTGGACGTGGACCTGAAAGTGGCCATTGAGGTGGCCATGGAGGTAACCATGGAGGTGGCCGTGGAGGTGGCCACGGAGATGGCCGTGGAGGTGGCCATGGATGTGGCCATGGAGGTGGCCATGGAGGTGGCCATGAAGGTGACCATGGTGGTGGCTATGGAGGTGGCCATGGAGGTGGCCATGGAGGTGGCCATGGAGGTGGCCATGGAGGTGGACCTGTAGGTGAACATGGAGGTGGAAATAGGTCCAAAAACCGCAATATTTGCAAAATTTTTAGTCTCAGTGAAACTTTAGTTGGTGAACGCGCTTGCCCGGAAGGTTTCTAATTTGAAAAAAATTGGGCGAAAATGGTGTCACAATCGCGAAATTTGAAAATTTAGGGTTCATCCGGATGCAATGCAACTTTAAGGAATGGTTGGAGAATTGGTGAAAAAATTTATTTGTTGGGCCGATCTGTATCAAATTGTGTTTGTAAGCTTTAAATTTGGAAACTCCACCCAAGATCCAAATGTCAGGAGAGACTTTATTTTTAACCGCGGAGGGGGCACCTAAGAGTTAATCTCTGCTTTCAGCCGATGTACGTAAGATACGGTCAAAATTTTTAATTTTCCGATTCGCTTGAAATTGCTTAACTGACGGCGGCGCACGGTGGCCGGATTCGCGAATTTGGCGTTGCAAAATCGTAACTTTTTAACGGAAAGAGATATTTGCAAAATTTCAAGGGCGAGGAGAATTCCTGTGCCTTAAAATGAGCGTACGTTCATCTTTGTAGGTTAACAGGAGGACTCAGGATCGGCCAAAGTTGATAGTTTAATACTCTGAAAAAATTGCATGAAAAAGTCTAAGTATTTTAATTTTTTTAAAACCGATTTATCAAAAATGAAGTTGTAATACTATTAAAAATTAACAAAATTTTATAAAAGGATAATTTGTACTTATTAAAAAAAATTTATTTTCATACAAAATTTAGTTCTAACTTGGGAATGGTTAATTTTCTTCTAAAATGTTGTCAGTATAGGTATTCATATCATTAGTGCTTAATAGACTTAATATTTCTGGTGAATATTCGTTGTTTTAATTCCGCGAGTGTCTGATGTGTCTGAGAGATGAGATACGAGGATCAGAGGGAGGCCGACAACATGTTGAAAAGGTCTGTGTTTTCTTGATGTCGAGATATTTTGCACGTGTTCGCATATCTATACCTTTTTGTAGTCCTTGTTTTTAGATTCTTGGGCTTCCTCTGACAGCTCCCATCGATAAAAGTTGTTGTTGTATAAGCTTCTCACCATGATCCAATATTTTATGAACAGTAGGAGTAAGTTTTTCTCTGGGTACTTTGCACGTAAAGATCTCTTGTCTCCTTGGCATATTTTCCCTATCTGCATGCATCAATATTTTCGCCGCAGCTTAAGACATTGAGAATGATCTTAAACCGTTTGATGACATCCAGATGAATTCCTGTTATCTGAGCAGTTGCCTCATCGTCGTTGAAGAATCTCAGAGGAGATGTATTTCCATAGCCCTGCTTCGGACAGTCGCATATTTACCGAGGACGACTTTCTCCTTCGTCCAAGGAATATCTTTTTACTGTCATGCAGATCTTTCCTCCTTATGGACAACTTCACAGTGCGTAATTATGCTCGGCCGTTTCCTTTAAAATAGGCATGGTCTGAAAAACATTAATTGGCGTCTGAAATGTACCGATGAAGGGCCGAGGATGGTATCCATCATACCACAGTTCTAACATATCAGAAACCGCCAATTGTAACAATATTAGGCCATCGAACAGTGTTCGCAATGTGGGTCACTCACTAGGCCGTCATTAATCACTTGCTTCGAAAGTGACACTCGCGGTCCCAAATGAGCACCCCAGTTCTAACGCGGAAAATCAGAAAAGGCCAATTGTAACTACCTATAATGTCTGCTACCTATCTCAGTAAATAGCAAAAAAAAGCTATAAAATCATTTTACCTGCAACACTTTTTTGTTCTTCTTCTTCCCAAATATTATTTATCTACATATTAAATCGCATATATCACTGTAACGTTTAATCCGGCAGGTTTCGGCAGCTGCAACTTTTACAATACATTAATAAATAGACTAATATATAAGACGTATGTTCGAAACAACTGAAATCGAGTGAAATTGATGTTTCCCGATCTATCAAAGTTTGAAAACTCAACCAAAAATAGTGTACACCTAAAATGTGAATGTGGAACATTCTACTTTGAAATATTACAGTTTATTAATGTATTCACATTAAATTAATGCATCTTTTCAAAAAAATCAACCAAATTCAAATCGGTATTACCGTTTGGTTTTTATGGGTTCCAAAGTTGACCATTTGTAACCAAAAAATTAAAAATTCAGCAGTTTAAGAAAATGTTTTTGAGCCACTGTAACAACCGTAATTGACCAAATTAGGGTTCCCTTTATTGAATAAAAAAATTTGCTCAAAAAATCGACATCAAAAATTGTTTTTGCCGCCCGGCGCCCGCGCGTCGTTGCTTATAAGTGGCAATTTGCGCTGGTCTCAAACACACCAAACAAAACGTGCTCTCTAGTCAGAGGCGGGCTAAAAATACCTACTTTGTATTGTGTGTTTGGCCGCGCGCTCTCTTCAAGCCGGTTCGCAGTTTGGCGTTGCAAAATCAATTTTTGTTGTTCGATTTTTTTGGTGAAATTTTTGTATTTCAATAAAGGGTACCTAGCCCGGAAACTTTGGTTTTTGAATTTGGTCAATTATTTCGGTTGTTACAGTGGTTCAAGTTGAACATTTTTAAACTGCTGAATTTTTTAATTTTTGGTTACAAATGTCAACTTTGTGAACCTATAAAAACCAAACGTATACCGATTTGAATTTGGTTGATTTTTGAAAAGATGCATTAATTCTTAATGTGAATACATTAATAAACCGTATTATTTCAAAAGTAAGAGATGTTCCACATTCACATTTTGTATACACTATTTTTGGTTGAGTTTTCAAACTTTGATAGACCGGAAACAGCTTTCACCCGATTTCAGTTGTTTCGGAACATACGTCTTATGTAGTAGTCTATTATTGTGTATTTATAAAGTTGCGGCTCCCGAAACCTGCCGGACCAAACGTTACGTGATATATGCGTTTAATATGTCAGATAAATAATATTTGGGGGGAAGAAGAACAAATGTTACATGGGAACACGCTTTTACAGCGTATTTTGTTATTTACTGAGATAGTGGCTTTATAATATAGGTAGTTACTGTTGGCCTTTTCTGATTTTCCGCGTTAGAACTAGCAGTGGGTGGATTTTTTACCTACCCTCGAGTGACCCTTTCAACAGGTACTAGCTGTGAATGAAGTTGGACATGGTCTTGGGAGATGCATTGTTACCTCATCAGTACGTAACCCTTTGCCGTAGGTAGCACACATAATATAGGTAGAGACAATCGACCTTCAGATTAACACGTTAGCACTAGCAAGGTGGGAGAATTTTTCTACCACTCGGGCGATCCTTTCATAGGGACGAGCTATGTCGTGAAGTTGGTCCACTTGTCTCTTGACTGTGGTTGATGGAATTGTTACCTTAACGGCGTAACGAACCCATATCAACTCAGACTTTTGTTCTGCAAGACCAAGCAAAATACTTTAGCCTCGAGAAACGGAAACGGACGAGCATAATTACGAATTCGGAATTTCTCCATTGCATGCGAGGATCAGATGCATGGAATTCATGCTCAAGTTAGCATATACTCTTCCACGAAAAGGAAACCCAATGACATTACCAACTCCAAAACAATGGAAAAAAGAAGGAAACAGGATGTACAACAGAAGTTCTTGGCGGAGCTCGAGCAAAGTCGACTGTCGAAGCAGGACTATGGAAATACAAATGCTGGAAATCCATCCCGGAGATTCTTCAACGATCGATGAGGCAACTTTTCCGGATAACAGGAATTCATCACGGATGTCATCAAACGGTTTAAGATCATTCTCAATGTCTTAAGCTGCGGCGAAAATATTGATGCATGCAGATATGGAAAGTATGCCAAGGGGAAAGAGATCTTTTGACGTGCCAGTAGCCAGAGAAAAACTTACTCCTACTGTTCTAAAATATTGGATCATGGTGAGAAGCTTATACAACAACAACTTTTATCGATGGGAGGTGTCAGAGAGGAAGCCCAGAATCTAAAAACAAGGACTACAAAAGGTATAGATATGCGAACACGCGCAAAATATCCCGACATCAAGAAAACACAGACCTTTTCCACATGTTGTCGGCCTCCTCTGATCCTCGTATCTCATCTCTCAGACACATCAGGACACTCGCCGGAATTACAGCGGCGAATATTCACCAGAAATATTAAGGGTATTAAGATAATGATATGAATACCTATACTGACAACATTTTAGAAGATTATATTAAGTAAAGTATAAATGTCACTTGTAAATATACGTGTACCAAAACTATTGCGACTACTAGGTAAAACAACAGGTAATCAGGAAGAGTTTGTTTTTTGCATTTTAAAATATATTATTAAACTAGCTGAATACCAGGCGTTGCCCGGGCTCTTATGAATCTTAAGAGAGCGATTATATTCAATCTAGCGCAGACTGCATGTCGGTATAAACATTTTGGACCGTTCGATCTTTTTCTCTATAAACACGTCCCCATGATTTCGTGACTTTTTTGACCGTTTGGTTAATACTTCCTATTTACCCGTTTACAATTGCCGTCTATCAAATCTTCACAATAATCCAGGCTCAAATCAAAAATTTGCCAATTTCGCATTATTTTGGATCTACAGCTTCCATTTACCAACCCCTGCATTGTAATATAATCACTGAGCGCTTTCATAAATACTCATAAGGTTGTTTTGCAAATTTCGCGATTTTTTGACCTTAGGAACCTTCGAGGGCAAGCGTTGACCAAAGTTGTATGGCAATCGGATGAACTGTATAGTTTCCTACATACGGGCAATCCTACAACCATTCCTCAAAGCTGCATCAAAATCGAACATTTTGCAAATTTCGCGGTTCTTGGAACATTTTCCGCCCATATCATCTACTTGGAAACCTTCCCGGGCAAGCGTCGATCAATTTCCCAAAGTTTTAGCGAAAACGTAAATTTTGCTATTTTCGCGGTTCTTGGACCGTTTTCCGCAAATTTTTTTCAACTAAGAAACCTTCCCGGGTAAGCGTTCAACCATTCCCAAATTTTCCTTGCAATCGGATGAATTGTATAATTTTGCAAATTTCGCGGTTCTTGGACCATTTCACAGACATGAGACATAGCCTATGACACTTTCCTGATCGACATGAACTTACTGTGATAAATTCGTGAAGATCGGTTCAGCGGCTTAGACGCCTATAAGGGACAAACATACTTTCACTTTTATATAGATGTATAGATTAAAATGACAGACATTTTTTTTTTACCGAAAATCGAGTTTTTAACTTCAAAATACTGCCAAAAATTAAAAAAAAAAACAAAAAAACTCTTCTTGATTACCTCGGAGAACATATTAGCTTTTAGACACAACAAGATTTTTTTGTTTCAGATGATCCAGTAACGAGCTATGATGTTCACAGACAACCACTTTTTCTCGAGGCGCCTCCGGAGATTTGCTGTCACGGACTTATTTATTGATATTTTTAACACAATTTTTTTTGCAAAAATACTTTAATTGTTATACTAAAACGTGTATATAAAATAAACCAGAAAGCAATGCTAATTTCGTCTTTGCCGAAGTTTAAGTACACTTGAAACTTTTGTTGACCTTGACTTAATTTTGTGACCAATGACTTAGTTTATAAGCTTTACGTATTGTGTGTGTGATTGGAAAACTGAAACCAAAATTCTTTTTCTTAAATTTGTATGGCAGCTACAAGAAGTGACCATCCGTCTTTCGCGGTTCCGACATATGTGCAGTGTGCAGCTAAAATATATCTCTGTGGAAAGTTTTGAGCTCGATAGCTTCAAAACTGAGGGACTGACAAACAAAGCTCATTATCTCAGCTCGTCATGCTGATCATGCTTCATGTGGTCGGAGATGATTCCTTCCATGCGTTCCAAGCTTTTGGGCAAAATTATAAAACACTTTTCCATCTATACATACATCTATATAAAAGTGAAAGTATGTTTGTATGTTTGTATATTTGTATGTTTGTATGTTTGTCCCTTATGGGCGTCTATACCGCTGAACCGATCTTCACGAATTTTTCACAGTAAGTTCATGTCGATCAGGAAAGTGTCATAGGCAATGTCTTATGTCTGTGAAATGGTCCAAAAACCGCGAAATTTGCAAAATTATACCGTTCATCCGATTGCAATGAAAATTTGGGAATGGTTGAACCCTTGCCCGGGAAGGTTTCTAAGTTGAAAAAATTTGCGGAAAACGGTCCTAAAACCGCGAAAATTTCAAAATTTAAGTTTCAATCATCAAACCGCGAAATTTCAAAAACTTTACCGTTCATCTGATTGCCATAAAACTTTGGGCATCGCTAGCCCACGATGGTTTCTAAGGTCCAAAAATCGCGAAATTTGCAAAATAACCTTATGAGTATTTATGAAAGCGCTTAGTGCCGACGTTGGTAAATGGAAGCTGTAGGTTACATGGTCAAAAATATTGCGAAATTTGCAAATTTTCGATTTGAGCCTGGATTATTGTGAAGAATTGATAGACGGCAATTGTAGACGGGTAAATAGGAAGTATTAACCAAACGGTCAAAAAAGTCACGAAATTTGCAAAATATTCTCGATTTTAGATTATCATGAAGACGTGTATATAGAGAAAAAGATCGAACGGTCCAAAATGTTTATACCGACATGCAGCCTGCACTAGATTGAATATAATCGCTCTCTTAAGAATCATAAGAACCCGGGCGACGCCGGGTATTGAGCTAGTTGTATAATAAATCAACAATAAAGAAACTAAAGAGAAAAAGAAAACAACTGAAGAAAGAAAGTCGGTCAAGCCCGACTGTAATATACTTCGTTCCAACGAAAGTGTATACTCAGGATGTATATTGCTGCCGCAGTAGCAGCTGAAAGCAGCGCTGCTACTGAGCTGCAGCTGCGAACACTTTTTTGCTCAAACATAAATTGTGCGAAAAGGAACCAACTATAAAATTTATCCAATTGGAGGAGGTTTGACGTCTTTTCAAAATTGCAAGTATACACTTCCCACAAAAGGTTTCCACAAAGGACCATAAATATACTAGATTGGTATTTTTCAGTATATATACCGATAGCTGAAGAAATAATAGATTTCTATTCTTTGAAGAGGTATCGCAATGTGCCGATACACATTTGCTCTATCGATTAAATTTGTAACCATTTTGCCATAACCATGGTATAATTAATAAGGTAAAGGGTGCTATAGCTATTATCTTTTTGGCAACACTGGTTTAAACAGCTCACGCGCCTTTCGTGTTTTGTTTCACTGTCAAACATCTTCAGTTTGGTCTATAATTTAACCATGAATCGTCTTACAAACGAACAACGCTTGCAAATTATTGAATTTTATTATCAAAATGCGTGCTCTGTCAAGAAAGTTCATCGCGCGCTTCTTCCATTTTATGGTCACTTTAATCGACCCACTGAAGCGGCTAAGAAAATATCGCAGCTGTATCGGCCAGTGATAATGATGACCATCAATTATCGATTCGTCGCCGTTCGTAGCAATTGGGCCTCTGTTACTCAACAACGTGGAAAATTTTGCGGAAGGATTAAGGCGTGAAGCCTTTCAAAATACAGCTGGTGAATGGGCTCTTGGAAAGTTGGCCGAAGATCCACTTTTTTACCAAAAAATTGTGTTCAGCGACGAAGCTCATTTTTGGCTCAATGGGTACGTAAATAAGCAGAATTGTCGATTTTGGAGTGAATATCAGCCAGAAGTATTGCAAGTCACAGTTTGGTGCGGTTTATGGGCTGGTGGCATCATTGGACCGTACTTCTTCAAAGATGATGCGAATCATAACGTAACTGTGAATGGTGAGTGCTACCGTGAGATGATATCCAACTTTTTTGCCTAAAATGCAAGAGCTTGACTTGCATGACATGTGGTTTCAACAAGACGGTGCCACATGCCACACAGCACGCGCAACAATGGACTTATTGAGAGGCGAGTTCGGTGAACATTTTATTTCACGTTCGGGACCGGTCAATTGGCCGCCTAGATCGTGCGATTTAACGCCTTTAGACTATTTTTTGTGGAGCTATGTTAAAGCTCATGTCTATACAGACAAGCCCGCTTCAATTGACGCATTGGAAGACAACATTAAAGCATTTATTCGTGAGATACCGGCTGAAATGTTGGATAGAGTATGCCAAAATTGGACTAAGCGGATAGACCATTCGAGGCGCAGTCACGGTCAACATTTGCATGAAATAATCTTCAAACATTAAATTATATGGAACGTACTATCGATTCAAATAAAAATTTCATGCATTTTTCTGAATTTTTTTTTTTTTTTTTTGAAAAACTTTCCTATAGCTCTTAAAAAATCACCATTTATAATTACACCGTGGCCATAACTAATAGAATTACCAAAACAAAAGTAGAAAATAAAAAACATGAGGCCAAGATAACTAAGAGACGGATTATTTTCTCGGGATGAGAAAATTAGCCTTATGGAAGCTGTAAAGAGGAAGCGATTGTTGTGAAACCTTGACGAGAATGGCAAGATCCATCGTCTGCGTCGCAAGTTCCCCGGCGAGAACTGCGGTGCTGGTGTGTTCATGGCTGCCCATGAGGATCTTCATTATTGCGGCAAATGCAACTTGACTTTTGTGTTCAGCAAACCTGAGGAAAAGTAACTGAACGAAATAAATAAATAAATTGCTGGCACTGCTAGTCCGACCACGACAGCGCTTAACAGAATGCCTTCTCTTCTCCTATATTCAAGTAATTCATCTATATAAAAAAGAAGTGACCATCCGATTTTCGCGGTTCCGACATATGTGCAGTGTGCAGCTACTCTACTCTGTGCAAAATTTCAGCCCGATAGCTTTAAAACTGAGGCACTAGCTTGCATAGGAACAGACACACCGACGTACTAAGCTCAATCGACTCAGCTCGTCATGTTGATCAAGAATATATATACTTTACCTCTCGCTGTTGGCCACACCTCTCGCTGTTGGCGCCAGCACTGCAGTAATTAGCCATGAAAAGATTCTCAAAAAACTGCCGTTCGGATTCGGCGTTAAACTGTAGGTCCCTTTCTCTTGTGCTTTGGCCCCTTGGGGCTGTGTCATCTTGACAAGCCAATTTTACTTTTACTTATGTGGTCGGAGATGATTCCTTCTATGCGCTCCAATATATCGCATCTCGAAAGCGAAGATTTTCAATTGGATTCAAAGTCATATTTGCATAAGCAAAAACGAAATGTCGGATAGCTAAGCAAAAAATCCAGAAACGGTAAACAAAGAGCTAGAAAGTACCCTTACGAAAACTACGCACATTAAAAATAACAATTAAGAAAGTCGGTCAAGCCCTTCTATAATATATTCTGTACATGTGCTGCCCATAATTGTTTGGTGCTGCCAATAATGGTTTGTTTTCCTTATAACTCGACTATGGTTCATCCCATCTTTACCATTCCCTTGGCGCATCGATAAAGAATCCTGATTACTAAATACATCCAGAAGGAACGAACCTTTTATCCATAAAACTGTGGGAAATATGATTTTTTTTCAATTTGCGGAGTCGGGAGGGGGCGTGGATAACTTTGAAAGTTAACTTGATCTGACTGCAAGTATAAGGAGCATTTGTCCCTTACATGTCAAACTTCTACGGGACATACGTACGGACATGGCTAGATCGGCTGTTGATGCTGATCAAGAGATCGGAGATGCTTCCTTCTGGCTGTTACATACTTTTGCACAAACTTAATATACTCTGAGTATCTCTGGTACAGAGTATAATAATAATTATTAATTATAATTAGTTCCGTGTGTATGTATATTTGTGTCCCTTATGGGCGTCTAAGCAGCCGAGCCGATCCTTAGGAAATTTGACAGTATGTTCATATCGGCCAGGAAAGAATCAAGGGCTATGTATTAAGTGAACCGGTGCGAAAGCGGCTAAAAACGGTTTAAAAGTGGTTCAGATCTTCACCTTTCTATTAGAAAATTGGTATATATGTGTGAGTGTTAGACGTTGTGCAAGTATCAGAATTTAATTAAGTTATAAACTGGAAATTTTATGTATGGGTTGGAAATTCGTAGTTTTCCCAATGTAAAACGGTTAATATCGATTTGCAGCCAGTTGAAACTTGCTTATAAACGCTTTCAAAAGAATAATTTTCCTGCACGGACCCGGGCGACGCCGGGTATTCAGCTAGATTTTAATATTTATTTTCAAGAAATTTAAAATCAAATCAAACGGTCTCGCAACCGGCCGGATCGGATGACTATAGCATATAGCTGTCATAGGAATGATCGTCCGAAAAACTAGATTTAGAGAATGGAAACGCCCAAACTTCAAACTTCGTATTTCTTAGTTTACAATGGTTCTCCATGATTTTACCAAATTTGGTCGATATCGGACATCTATATAGTATAGCTCTCATAGAAAAGTAGAGTCTGAAAAGTAGTCTTAGTAAGAAAAACTTTTTTGTTTTCAAAGGAAATGTCCTCAAAGTTGGCATGTATTTGTTTTATATGCTCCCACAGGATTCTAAAAGGTTGGTCAAAATCGGATGACTATAGCATATAGCTGCCATAGGAACGATCGGTCGAAAAATCTATATCTATCAATCTATATATCTATATAAAAGTGAAAGTATGTTTGTATGTTTGTCCCTTATGGGCGTCTAAACCGCTGAAGCGATCTTCACGAATTTTTAACAGTAAGTTCATGTCGATCAGGAAAATGTCTTATGTCTGTGAAATGGTCCAAAAACCGCGAAATTTGCAAAATTATACCGTTCATCCGATTGCAATGAAAATTTGGGAATGGTTGAACCCTTGCCCGGGAAGGTTTCTAAGTTGAAAAGATTTGCGGAAAACGGCCCAAAAACCGCGAAAATGGCAAAATTTACGTTTTCGCTAAAACTTTGAGAAATTGATCGACGCTTGCCCGGGAAGGTTTCCAAGTAGAAGAAACCGCGAATTTTGGAAAATGTTCGATTGTTATTTAGAATGTTTGGACGCTTGCCCGCAAAGGATTCTGATTTGAAGAAATGTGCGGGAAATAGTCAAAAAACCGCGAAATTCAAAAACTATACCTTTCATCCGATTGCGATGAAATTTTGGTCAATGGTTAGACGCTTGGCCGTGAAGGTTTTTAAGGTTCAAAAATCGCGAAATTTGCAAAATAACCTTATGAGTATTTATGAAAGCGCTGGTAAATGGAAGCTGTAGATTACGCAGTCCAAAATATTGCGAAATTAGCAAGATTTGGATTAGAGACTGGAATATTTTGAAGATTTGATAGGCGGCAATTGTAGATGGGTAAATAGGAGGTATAAACAAATCGGTCAAAAAAGTCATGAAGATGGTTAAATAGAGAAAAGGATCGAACGGTCCAAAATGTTTATGCCGACTTGCAGCCAACACTAGCTTGAATACAGTCGGTCTCATAAGAATCATAGGGACCCGGGCGACGCCGGGCTAGTTCTATATACTACAGTTCAACAAATATTGGGTCATCGCTGGCACTCGAATGAAATCATTACCTTTTGACAATAAACCTAAATTAGCAGAGTGTCAGTAGAGTCTTTTTAAAAAAAAAGTCTAATTGTCTTAAAATTTAAAGTTGTTTTAAATTCACCGCAAATACACACCAAAGTCTCAGAGAAAGACCATTAAGCAAACTTATCAAACAGCTTACGAAAGGTTCTTTGGGAGTAGTATGGTCAATTTGGACATATCGTGGGTACCACATGTTATTTGTACAAGCATATTCAAAACATGACTGATTTTAAAAAGATCCTACTGACACAAAGCTATTTAAGGATGTTTGTTCGGAAAATATAAATTGTTCATCTGTTTTCATTTATTTATGGATCCTGGACCAACAACCAGGAATTTGGTTTATTGCCTTCCAAAGATTATAGTTCGTTCTATGCATCTAAATTTTCAAGTGCATCATTTGGTTCAAGATGGCTTTTAATAAATTTTTGGAAAGTGCCATTTTATACACTTTTAACAACTTTGACCATTGATTTCTCAAAAACTTGACGTGCTAGGGAAATTTTGAAAACTGACTTGTGTTCAGCTTGATAACCTCCATCAAACGGTATCAATTCATTCCCCAGACCACATGGGCCCAATATTTGTTTGAACTGTGTTATCAGCCAAGCTCCCATTTTCACCTTACTCTTGCGATTTCAGCACGTGAACACTTAAATTTACAACAAATTCTCGCTGCTTTGTATGGAAAATGGCGCTTATATCTGTGGCTACTAGGAGTAGACTACTAAATTTGAAAACATTTTAAGAATTAAAAACGGCAGCTGTGATTGTCGTGATTTAAATTCGTACAATTTTGTCGGACTTTATCTAGTTACCATAGAACTTTATGCCACACAAATATATTCTTCAACTATTTGAATTCATGCCGTTTACATGTCCAAATCGTAAGCATAAGGTGAAAAAGGGAGCATGGCTGAATATGTCATTATTAACTGATGACTAGACCTCGGATTTTAAGTTATTCTTCATTTCTGCCCTAAAAAAGGTAAAATTTTGCATTTAGGCTTGATAATTAATTGCGTAACAAATAAACACGACAAGTCAGATATATGCTTTTTTTATGCAAAAAATATATTTGGATCAAGTAAGTATCAAGTAAGGCCTTCTCAAAGAAAAAAAAAATTTGTATGCAAAAGTGTCCGTCTGTCCGTCCGTCTGTCTGTCCGTATGAACGAACAAATCTCAGAGATGGTAAGAGGTTTGACATGTATGGAACATATGTTTACTTGCAGGCAGATCAATATCGAAAAAACGTCATTTTCCCCCAGTTTTATAGATAGAACCTTCTGGACAAATTCGGGCCTGTTCCGAATTCCGAAAACGAGTGGAATTGCCGCAAATTGAGTTGATTGCTGTTCCGAATTCCGCAAATCGACAAGAATTGTCTTTTTTAAAACGTGCGCTGCAGAGTCATCGGAATAAAAAGTAATTGCAAAATTAAATCAGTAAAGTACTTCCCCAATATGATAAACTAAAAATTCGATATTAGTTAAACATTTTTAAGATCGTTTGACATCATTACTTAAACTGTTTTAAGTTTAAGTATAATTTAACAGAACTTTTTTATAAACTTCTTTTAAATATTGCATGAAAAACAAAGCCGAGCGGCCGTGACCAAACCGAGCTGTTCTGAATTCCACTTTACTTTTTAGACGATTTCGACCTTCAATCGGCGGCTGCTAGGGTTGCTGCATATGAATTTATTTAATCTGACTGCACTTTTTCTATTTCACTTAGCTATGTCTAACCATATTTGATATGACATATTCAAATGAAATATTTAAATACTGGTTTAAGTAAAAATAAATGGATTTAAAGAGTAAATAAGAGCTTTATAAATTTAAATTAGGGAGATGATGGCAACTCTGTCTGCTGACGATAAGCAAACCGAGTTCGAAAAGTCGAAACGTAACCAAATCGTTCGGAATTGGGAACAGCAAATAATAAAACGGTCGTTTTCGTTTCGTTTTAACCTTTTGAAAACGTTCGGAATTCGGAACAGGCCAGATTAAGTATGCGGGATTCTTTATCGATCCGCTGAAGGAGTTTTAAAGATCGGATGAACGATATTCCAGTTAAAAGGAAAACAAACAATTATGGGCAGCACCGGTCGCAACGGTGATGGGCAGCACTTCACAGGTACAGAGTATGTTATAGTCGGGCTTGACCGACGATCTTTGTTGTTTTATTCAAAACTAGCTGAATAGCTTTATGTTACTTATGAGATCGTCTGTATTCAAGCTAGTGTTGGCTGCAAGTCGCCATAAACATTTTGGACCGTTCGTTCTTTTTCTCTATTTTAACCATCTTCATGATCATCTAAACTCATGAATATCTTGCAAATTTCGTGACTTTTTTGACAGTTTGGTTTATACCTCCTATTTACCCATCTACAATTGCCGTCTATTCACAATAATCCAGGCTCAAGTCAAAAACTTGCAAATTTCGCAAAATTTTGGACCGTGTAATCTTCAGCTTCCATTTACCAACGACTGCATTGTAATATAAGCACTAAGCGCTTTCATAAATACTCATAAGGTTATTTTGCAAATTCGGCGATTTTTGGACCTTAGAAATATTCTCGGGCAAGCGTTGCCCAAAATTTTTTGGCAATCGGATCAACGGTATGGTTTTTGAAATTTCGCGGTTTTTGGACTATTTCCCGCACATTTCATCAAATCAGAATCCTTCGCGGGCAAGCGTCCAAACATTCTTCAAAGTTTCATAACAATCGAACATTTTGCAATTTTCGCGGTTTCTTCTACTTGGAAACCTTCCCGGGCAAGCGTCGATCAATTTCCCAATGTTTTAGCGAAAACGTAAATTTTGCCATTTTCGCGGTTTTTGGTCTGTTTTCCGCAAATTTTTTCAACTTAGAAACCTTCCCGGGCAATCGTTCAACCATTCCCAAATTTTCTTTGCAATCGGATGAACGGTTTAATTTTCAAATTTCGCGGTTTTTTACCATTTTCCGACCATTTCTTCTACTTGGAAACCTTCGCGGGTAAGCGTCGAAACATCCCCCAAAGTTTTACCGAAACCGTAAAATTTGCAATTTTCGCGGTTCTTGGAAAGTTTTCCGCAAATTTCTTCAACTTAGAAACCCTTCTGGGCAAGCGTTCAATTCATTCCCCAAAGTTTCATTGCAATCGGATGAATTGTATAATTTTTCAAATTTCTCGGTTTTTGGACCATTTTACAGACATGAGACACGAACATACTGCGAAAAATTCGTGAAGATCGGTTCAGCGGTTTGGACGCCCATAAGGGACAAACATACAAACATACTTTCACTTGTATATAGATGTATAGATAGCTATTTCTGTAAACTTTGAGAGTTGTCTAGTATTTTTTCGAAAGTTTCCTGTAAAAATGACACAAAAATTGTTTTGTCGAGAAAATGGTTATGATTTCTTGAAAATTTCATGTGTTTCACTATTGACAGTAGGGAAAAATAATTGGCATAAGTATTTTGACAAGACAGCACAGGGCCACAAATGTTAAAAGAATGATTGATTCTAGAGATATTTTTCTTGCTGAACCCGAATCTGGTTTTAAAAACTTTATATCTCCAATGGATTAACGGTAAATTATACTTGAAATGTCAGAAAATGGCTAATTTGGCTAATTTGGTCCATAACTCCCATTTACAGCTTAATATAGTACAGTATATTTCTGAATACAAGTCCTAATTTTGAGAAAAAAAAATGGAGGAAAAAAAGATGCCCTTTCTCGTCAATTAATTTTTTCGTACTTATTTTTGCGATTTAGTTACCAAAAAAGGTTAAAACAATTTTTAAGTGTAAGTCATTTGGAAGTATGCGATCGGAAGTAAATTTTGCGATTTTTTTATATTTGTATTAGCAATGGCTTCGGATAGCAAGCAATTCAAAATAATTTAAAATTTTAAAAAGCTAAATTTTTAAAAAGAATTTTTCCGCGAATTGCACTTCAAAATAAAAATAAAATGTCCCATTTATATAATAAAATGTGTATTTAGCATTCTGCTGATGACACAGGGGCAAAGACAATGCGCTTTCCAATCTGAATTGCAGTTTAGACGATCGTGCATTATTTTTGGGAGGAATTCCAGACAGTCCACTTAAACATGCCAATTTTACACAAGCCAATTAGATGATTTTTTCTACTTCGCATTGTGACTGTTCGGAGTTAAAGTGAATTTGCATTTCCCTATTCGAAAGTAAAGTGTTACTGAGTTGCGCGACTACCCCTTATGAATTAATGTTATCGATAGTTCTTGTCTTATCGAACTTTGAGTAACAGCAACCCTATGTGCTACGTGATATATCACTAATACTTAAACAATCGCAAATTTTTACACCAAGGTGAAGTATGGAATTAATTTTGAAGAAAACGTGTGAATTTAGTCGAATTTTTGTGATCGCATCTTATAATTTGCTGCCAACTCGAACTCAATCGGTATTGAGCAATATTTTCATCAATTTAGTCGCCAAGGGACGCTTGACAAATTCGAAATCAAAATCTAACATTTCGCAACTCAATGCGTTATTTCGTTCTGAATAACTCGCTCAGCACACACACACGCACGCATAGAGTCAAGATAATCAACAATATTAGTAATCGCATCATCATGAACACCACTGTTTCGTTGTGAGTCTGGCTGAGGACAGTGCCACCAGCAACCAAACCAGAACAATGGCTTCGCGATTTGCACTTCCCGCGCAGACTTGTGTTCTTAATGGATCAACTAGAAAGAATTCCCTCTCGGATGTCGATAATATTTTATACCCTGATGGGAGCGTTGCTTGACTACTTGCTCTTTGTTCTTCGTATGGTTTTCAACATGAGTTCGCCTATATACGCCCCCGCGCGGCTCCCTCTGTGGCAGCAGAAGCAGCAACAGCACAAAGAGATGCAGGAAACAGAATCATCACAATCGGCGGCAGCAGCAGGAGCCGAGAACCTGTTGCTGGACTCCTTGAAGCCCGAGCCACTGACGATGCTGCAATTGATGACCATGCCGTTGACAATGCTCAATGTAGTCAATCAAATGCAAGAGGCGCTCCACCAGTGTGCAGCGTCTCAGAATCCGCCAAAGCCCAATGCCCAGCAGGATGCATTTCATCCGTGCGGCGCACCGTCCTTCTGCTATTTTTTCATCGACTTGCAACCGCGAAATCACTTTGCTGGGGGCGCTGAGGAGGAGTTTGAAGAGGCTAGCTCTAGTCATAGATCTAACGACAAAATTAACACTGAGGAAGCGGAGGCCACACGGCAGCTGCAGCGTCAACGCAGTATTTCCGAATGCAGCGAGGATAGCTTCATCTGCTTTGAGGACGATGACAATGACGATATCAGTGTGCATTCAACTACCTGCTGCGACGATGATGATGATGAAGAAGACGAGGCCACCAACGAGGTGTGTGATTGTAGCAACAACAGCACAACACCCAACAAAAAGGTGAGGGCGCACGGTCATGTTCATTTGACATCAAATTAATAATTACTCTCCGTTTTGGCAGGTGCGCTTCAACCTGAAGCCCAAGGTTCATGTTATGCACGCTTGGCGCTTTGCATATCGAGCTGCTCGCAAGGGCGATTGGGAAGTGTGTGCTCGTGATCGTAGCCGTTTCCGGGACCGAATAGATAATCTCGCTCCCATATTAAACACCATCCTGAGTTCAAATCATAGAGAAAACATCTACAACGATCGATTTTCCAATGTAAATTAGTTTGTTCTATTATCCTATAATGAAGCCTTTATTGATGTACACATTAAATTTAGATTGATAATGAAACTAAAATAAGCACAATTTGTTTGAGTTGAATTAATTAAGGTTGGTCAAGCCCATCGTTGTGAGGCTTTCGACCAACGACTATGCAGTGGTTTTGTTACATTTGCCTACAACTGTCGGATAAGTGAAATAGAAAACGAAAACACAGAAAAAATGTCTTGATTTTTATTATTTGTATTTTCCCCGCCAAATCACCCAGTAATTTCAATACATTTCATTTTCATCAGTCTGTAAGTCTTGAAATTTTGACTCGGCCTAAGAATATATATATATAATTAAACAAGTGTTTTGGTTAAAGCATCTTTCATCCAAAATCATGAGCCATAAAAATTTGCCCTTTCAAAATTTGTCAAGTTTGTAGCATATTTCTATATGACACTGATCCACTTAACAATTGACATAGCAAATAGTTATTAAGCATTTTAACCCAGGATGTGGGATGTTGAATGAAAGATGTGCTCAGTGTGAATAGCCTATTAAAGGCTTAAGTTTAAATTTTTGTTATTGGGAACGGGCGCCATCGGGAAACACGAATTGGTAAGTATCTCTGAATCTAATGCTTTTAGGCCCGATTTCTCAATGTGCGGTAAGTCAACTTGACAGGCAATTTAACCAAATTCGCGTGCGTCATGCTGTGTGTGGCGTAACCGGAGGAAAAGACTTAACCGCTGCTCGAGCACTGGTTAAAGTTAACCGCGAGTTCAGTGCCGATGGAATTATCGATATATTTTATCGTTATACAAACAGCTGGCTCCAACATTTGATTTGTTTAATTAATAATTTGCTGCCACTAAATGTTTATGAATAAACGAATTTTTTAACTCCACGGAATGGAAATGGAATTTGAAGAGGCAGAGCAACGAATAAACAATGCAAGAGAGTTCTGATCTGGAAGTCATATTTGTTCAATGATTCAGGTTGACAAAATCTACATATAAAATAATTTATGCTAGTATCAGAGTTTAAGATAAAGCCTTGACTTCAGTTGCGATTCAATTTGCTGTGATTAGGATTGTTAGCAGGACTTGGCGGCGCAACGTTCTTATGCATGTGGCAACTTCCTTCCTTCTGCAGGCCTTCTGTGTAGTCAGCATTCTTTTGATAAGCCGTGCAGGTAAGCAAGTGTCCCCAGACAAAATTAATGATAATAACATTACCTTTCTGAATATGGGTTTAACGGCCTGTTTTGATTTTAGTCAAAGTGAATGCTAGCAGGCTCAAGGTCGAGGTTTTGATTATAGTTCAATAATCAACCAGAAAATTCAACAGAGAATACATTTGAACATGAACAGTAGCTGTGGCTGTGTAGACGGCCGTTGTGTACTGACGAAGGCTTTGCCATGCCGGCAGCCGAAACGGCCGTCTACACAGCCACAGCTACTGTTCATGTTCAAATGTATTCTCTGTTGAATTTTCTGCTTGATTATTGAACTATAATCAAAACTCGACCTTGAGCATGCTAACATTCACTTTAACATTACCTTTCTTTTCGGGTTTGACAAATTTTCTGTGCAGGCAATAGTTTTTAGGTTATGTACGATTCAAAATTAGTTTTTTTCTTTTTCCCCATTTTTCTTGTTTTCGGTGAGACCTCCGTACAATAGTCTCATAATTGGCAACAACTTTCAAATGTAACATTTAATTGAGCGTCAAAGCGTTTTAAAATTAAAGCTTCACAAACTTTAAATCGCCCCGTTTTTTTGCCTGTAATCACCCGAATTTAAGCAGATAAAACCCAGCTGTGCGATAAATCCAATAAAACAAGAGAGGGAGCTGAAATCGAGTGCCCCGACTCCAAAATACCCTGTTCCCTTGTTTTTCCCTTGCAAAGTGTATTATAAAATTGTGCGGATGATTGTAACGCATTGAAGGAAGCATCTCCGACCACATAAATTATATATATTCTTGATCAGCATGACGAGCTGAGTTGATTTAGCATTGTCCGTCTGTCTGTTTCTATGCTATCTCCTCCGTCAGTTTTAAAGCTATCCTCACCAAACTTTGCACGAAGTCTTTTGGTACATATAGGCTGCACAATTGTCGGAACCGGCTGGATTGGATGACTATAGCATATAGCTGCCATAGGAACGATCGGCCGAAAAACTAGTGTTAGTGAGAAAAATACGTATTTCTTAGTTTACTATCCTTTCCCATGATTTCACTAAGTTTGGTCGAAATCGGATGACTATAGCATATAGCTCCCATAGGAACGATCGGCGAAACGGAATTTAACGTCTTCTTACACTTCTACGGCGACGAAAGCATATAGCTCCCATAGGAACGATCGGTCGAAAAACAAGTTCGAGTGAGGAAAACTTTTTTGTTTTATTAGAAAACGTCTTTTTTATTGGCATATTCTTATTTTATACTCTTAAACACATTTCTACAAAGTTTTATCAAAGTTGTATGAATGATCGGTCGAAAAAAAGTTCTAGTGAGAAAATTTTTTTGTTTTTAATGATAACGTCCTTATCATTGGCATATTCTTATTTTATTTACTTTACCACATTTCTACAAAGTTTTATCAAAATTGGATGACTATAGCATATAGCTGCAGTATGAATGATCGGTCGAAAAAGAAGTTTTAGTGAGAAAAACTTTTTTGTTTTAAATGGGATCGCCTCCAAATTTCGTAATTGAGAGTGTATTATGCTTTTCCATGATTTGACCAAGTATGGTCGAAATCAGACATCTATATACTATAGATCCCATAGAAAAGTAAGGTCCAAAAAGTAGTCTTAGTTTAAACAACTTTTTTGTTTTCAATGGAAGCTGCAAGGGTATACAAAACTTCGGCCGAGCCGAAGTTAACTTTCCACTATTTTTTTTTTGTTTTGACAGCTGACAATGCTGTACCCCACAATCCATAGAGCATTATTGTTTCATACATAACTTCGGTGTTGTTGGACCGATCTTAATGATCTCAGAATAAATAGATATACGGCCTTGTCTTGATATATATTAAGTCACGAGGCTCTAGCTTAAAAAAATGATGTCTTTGACAGGTTTTTGCGGTTAAAGGGTGGAGGAGAGTGCCATTTTCAAAATCAAAAACAAACTTGATCTGCTTATGGTATACACATACCTATATGCAAAAATTTGTAGCTCTATTCCTTATAGTCTCTGAGATCGACGCGTTCATGAACTTCATCCAGACAGACGGTCATGGCTATATCGTCTCGGCTTTTCACGCTGATCAAGAATATATCTTATGGGGTCGGAAATGTTTCTTTCTCCCCGTTACATACATTTGCACAACTTCATGATCCCATTTTCCATTTTAGATGGGAACAGGATATAAAAAGGAAGTTTGTTAATAAAAATGATAGAAACAAATTTTTTGATTCTTTTATGTGTTAAATAGTATCGATTATACGAGGTGTGTTCAAAAAGTATCGCGAATTTTGTGTTTTTTCAAAAATTATTTATTTATTCATGAAAATCTATTTTGTCCCCTTCAAAGTAATCCCCATGAGATATTATACACTTGTGCCAACGGTTTTTCCAATCTTCGAAGCACTTCAAAAAATCATTTTTTTTTATCTTGTTCAGCTCCTCCTTCGATGCCGTATTTATCTCGTCAAGCGTAGCCTCTTTAGTTTAGGGAACAAGAAAAAGTCACAAGGGGCCAGATCTGGGGAATACGGTGGCTGCGGCATCATTAGTGTGTTGTTTTTGGCCAAAAAGTCGCGCACAAGCAACGATGTGTAAGCAGGGGCGTTATCGTGGTGCAAAAGCCAATTTTTGTTCTTCCACAAATCCGGGCGTTTCTGGCGGATTGCTTCGCGCAAATTGCGCATAACTTGCAGGTAATATTCCTTATTGACCGTTCTTCCCTGTGGCAAGAACTCATGATGCACCACGCCCCTGCAATCGAAGAAAACTGTCAGCAAAACTTTCACATTCGACCGAACTTGGCGCGCTTTTTTCGGTCTTGGTTCGTGCGGCAGCTTCCATTGAGATGATTGAGCTTTGGTTTCCACGTCATAACCATAAACCCACGATTCGTCACCAGTTATGACCCTCTGGAGCAAATTTGGGTCGTCGCGGACAGAGTTTAACATCTCATTAGCAATGTTCATGCGATGCTGTTTTTGGTCGCAATTGAGCAATTTTGGTACGAATTTCGCGGCGACCCGTCTCGTGCCCAAATCATTGATAAAAATCGAATGGCACGAGCCAATCGATATGTTTAGGTCCTCAGCAACTTCTCTAACGGTGATTCGACGATTGGCCAATACCATTTTCTCCACTTCATTAATTTTTTCGTCTGTTGTTGAAGTGCTCGGGCGTCCATCTTCTCGGCCTTCTGAGAACATTTTGTACCACCGATAAACGTTGCTTCGGTCCAAGGTAGCTTCTCCGTATGCCACAGTCAACATTCGGAATGCATCCGCGCACTTAATTTCGTTTTTCACACAAAATTTGATACAGGTTCTTTGATCCATTTTTTTGAATAGGTAAAAATCGAAGACGATCCAAAACACGTGCAAGCAAAGCAGCTGTCAACAATTAAGTGAACATTCAAAATGGCCGAGCTTGTCGGCATAAGTGAGAGACATGAGTACAAACATAACGCCACAAAAAAATCGAAATTCGAATATACGTAACCCGCTTTTTGAACACACCTCGTATGTCTTATTATAAGTTATTTTGATCTTTGTGTGATAGACAGCGGATTTTGCATATTTTGAACCGCTTGTCCGATTTAAGTTCTGATTGCACACATCTTATTTTTATTGAAAATCGATCTCAGATCGCTAAAAACATTTTTGCATGTTTTGCATATATGCATATAAAAATATGTAAAACATAGCCCGCCAAAAACTGTTAACAATTTTTTCAATGCGACCAGCCTCAGTGAAAAACAGAAACAAACGCAGCACAAGCGGTCTCTCACTGAGCGGAACATTTTTTCTCGACCCTCATGTGTTTTCTGTTATGTGTTTTCGGTTGAGCAAAACACACGAGTCGGTCATCCGACAACCTCCGACAGCAACTGTTTTGAGCGAGCGCTCAACTGTCTGCAAATAAGCAGAACACAATCAGTGTCAGCGAAGTGTTTTTTGTTTTGTGCATTTGGTAGGCTGTTTGTACGTGTGACGCTCGTTATACAAAGACACTCATGAGCGCAACACATACACATACGCAAATAACAGTTTGGAAGTTCCCAGCAAACCAGCATGTGAGCATTTTGCGAGACTATCGCAGAATGCTCACAAACGAGCTCGCATGTAAGCAAGGAATGAGAGTTCATTTTTATTATCGCAGAGCACTCTCAAGCATGTGTAAAAAGTTTTTCTAAGACTACTTTTTTGACCTTATTTTTCTAAGGGATCTATACTATAAAGATGTCTGATTTCGACCAAACTTGGAAATTATGGATAAGCATAATACACTGTTAATTACGAAATTTGGAGGCGATCCCATTTAAAACAAAAAGTTTTTCTCACTAGAACTTCTTTTTCGACCGATCATTCATACTGCAGCTATATGCTATAGTCATCCGATTTTGATTAAACTTTGTAGAAATGTGTAAAAGTAAATAAAATAAGTGTATGCCAATGATAAGGACGCTTTCATTAAAAACAAAAAAGTTTTCCTCACTCGAACTAGTTTTTCGACCGATCGTTCCTATGGGAGCTATATGCATAGTCATCCGATTTCGACCAAGCTTTGTAGAATTGTGTTAAATTATATAAAATAATGTGTGCCAAATAAGGACGTTTTCATTAAAAAAAAAAGTTTTCCTCACTAAAACTATTTTCGACCGTGTTCCTATGGAGCTATAGTATAGTCATCCGATTTTGATTAAACTTTGTAGAAATGTGTAAAAGTATATAAATTAAGTGTATGCCAATGATAAGGACGTTTTCATTAAAAACAAAAAAGTTTTTCTCACTAGAACTAGTTTTTCGACCGATCGTTCCTATGGCAGCTATATGCTATAGTTATCCGATCCGGCCGGTTCCGACAAATGTGCAGCGTCATCCGATTTCAACCAATTTTAGTGAAATCATTGGAAAGGATAGTAAACTAAGAAATACGCACTTTGGAGGCGTTTCCATTAAAAACAAAAAAGGTTTTCTCACTAAGACTAGTTTTTCGACCGATCGTTCCTATGGCAGCTATATGCTATAGTTATCCGATCCGGCCGGTTCCGACAAATGTGCAGCGTATATGTACCAGAAGACAAGGTGAGTCGGCGGGCCGGGTGGCGACTTAGTACGGGCTCACAAACATATATTTTTTTTATTTTAAATCAAAAACGTATTACAGCAAATATTTTAAATGACTCGCAAGTAATATTAAAAAAGTCTCGCAAAAGATTCCGCTAAACGCTCGCTAACCGCATTGCTTGCGACTATCGTAAATGATACTTTCACTGCCACAAACTGAACGACACATGAATCATTTTACTATCATTTCCCGACCCGTATGCGAGAGTTTTGCCGGGCTAACTAACGCAATTCACTCGCTTGCGATATCGTTTGCGAGCGTTTGGTTTGCTGGGTTTGCTCTTGGCAAAAGTGTCGGTGAAAGACAGGACCGAAAAAAAGGTCTACGCTTTGAGAGCAACAGAATTGAGCAAAAACAAAACTGAAACTGTCTTTCGCTTCCTGTTTTCGTTGTGTCCGTAACCAAACTGTTTTTTACCGACACGTTGAAAGTGTTGAGAGTTTTTTGAGATTAGTTTGCCATTTTCAAGGGAACCACATATTTTGCCATGACCAAACTCGATGGATTCCCCCTATTTCGGGTCCTACGGTGATGGGCAGCACTTCACAGGTACAGACTTTCTTTGTTGTTAAATATGTTAAATATGAAACCTGCTCCTTTTTAAACAGAAACTTCTCACTGACAATTCCTTTGGTCACTAAATTCAACAAAAATATCATCGATGTTTAGTTTTTCATTACGGTAATTAGAAATTAGTACGATTTTTTTTGGTCCTAGTAGGCAAAAGTAAATGTGCACAAAAATACAATTTGTACAAAATGCAGTAAACAAAGCCACACTGCCACATTAAGGCTTTTTTCAAATTCGTTTATTTAGCCAAATTCTGAGTCCACAAGCAAATGATAAACTTTTAAGCATTAGCGCCTGCTGTTTTACTATTTTGAAGCCCAAAAAAACGTCATCCTGATCCCATTGCATCTTCAATGTCGGCCTTTTAGTCTTCACCTCATAACAGGTTGAAAAAGTAGATCCACCATTTGTTTAGTGCAGTGGTGTCCAAATTCACACACAACCACCAAACTTGCCAACCACGCGTGGCTGCCTTTTCAAATTTTGGACATCGCTGGTTTAGTGCCACTAGAGGAGCTGTAATCAGACTTCCACTTTCGTGTAACTCTGGGCTTGGCCGATTAACCCTTTGGTAAAATTTTCGCAACGAATAAAATAGTTTTGTTTTTCATCGAAGTTCTTTACTTTTATAAAAGATTAGTACACATATAAATTTATTTAGCCAATTGATAAACTCCTCCGGAAAATAGAAGTTTATGCTCACGAACTTTGCGCTGTAAGAAGTGTTTCAACTCTTCCTGAGTGAATTCGACACCTCCACTGTGAGAAGCGAATAGTTTTAGCATCTGATGGATGCGGGCAATAGGCATGGAATCCAGGTTTGTTAGCATGCCAACTATATAGGACCAAAATACCTAATAAAATTAAGTTTATAATTAACAACAATTGCAGTCCAAACCAAACCTCTGGTCTCACGTGAAAACGCTTTACCTGAAGTTCTTCCTCCCTCTGATCACTGGCCGATGCCATTGCAGATTCCAAGTCCTCCTCATCTGCGTCTGTTATGCTCATTTCTTCAAACTGTGATTTCTCCGACTCTTTCTCCAATAGTGTAAATATTCCTGGCGATGATTCGGTAATTAAGCCATGATTTTGCCAAAAACTTATTCGACGCCGCAGCACGGATGGAGGGACTTTGGTGAGTGTGCTTAACTCCTCCAGACACCATTCAGCTATAAAAGATATATACACATATATTCATACATAGCACTTGGCTCCAGAAAAAATGAATAGGTACTTTTGTTCTGAAAGTGATATATTATGACTGCCTGCGTTGGTGGCACAGACATCTCCAATGTCCGGTCCCCAATCTCGATGACAATGTTTACTCGTCCAGTTACTGTGCGCCAGTTGAGTGTTCGATTCCCCTTGTACGCTTCATATGCCTTGGTATATTTCTTGAACTCATTCTCCATTTCCTCGGGCAACTGAAGACTCTCCTTATTGAACGATGGCCAAAACTGTGCCGACACAATTAGAGATGAGATGTCAAACAATTGGCCGCCTAAAATAGTAACAAGATGAGAACTTTGTCCGATTTGATCAAAATGGGTCACTCACTTGAGTTGCAATTGCCGTCACCGTGAATATGTGCGTTGATACGCTTCGAGTCGGTAACGTCTTTTAACATCACTTCGCAGCTATGTAGAAGTGATTCACCAAACCGAATCTTCAACAGCTCCAAGTTTCGAATTTCCTTTTCCGAATTAAAATCAAGCTGAGACAAAAGTCTGTCGGCCATCAAATTTCTATACTCAACCATAAAAAGCTCTTTGCTTCCATAGATGTCAACCACCATTGATATAATGTCGGCAGATCTCATTATTTTCGAACTGTTGTAACGCATTACATTGGGATCAATGCCAAAAGGATCTGGCTCCCAGTTTTCCCAGTTGCTAAACTCGTCGGTAGCTGACTCTTTGGCATCTTTAATCGATTCCCCTTTGGCCAATTCTTCAGACAAATCCGTGGGCCCTTCTTCAGTCAGACCCGTGACTACTCTTCGAACGGTGTCATTACGCTTGCGGAGGTAGTCCTTGATGGGCGCAGTAACCATTTCCAGTATCACACCAGTGTTGTCCAGATGACGAATAGCTTTAATTGCCGCAACATATCCAGTTAATATATCCATGGTGTTTACCCCAGGATGTAGAATCCTAGCCTCCAAAGAGCTTCTTAATGATTCAGTTAAATACACTCTCATATCGATTTTCTCCATACAAATCTTAAGGTCATCTATAGCAGGTGTAGAGTCAGGATAGTCTAAACAGTTGAAAATAATATATTACAATCAGAGTTGAAGAAAGTGAGTATGTAATTTAAGCTTGCGGGGGCGTGGCAAAAATTTGTTTGCTCTAGCTCTAACAGTCTCTGGGAACTGGGAGCTAGCTATCGAACAGACTGACGGACATGCGACAAAGATAGGGAAATGCTAAAAATCGTTGGACCTCAAGAATAAATAAAAAATTGTTTGATTGTTGCTCATGTTTTGTTTGCCAGGACGACGAGCAGAGTCGATAAATCTGTTTTTCTGACCTTGCGTCTGTCTGTCTGTTTTTACCAAAACTAAACTCTCAGCTTTTAATCAATCGAACTGGAATTGTGGAATCACAAACGACACAAGAAAACTATATCTTACAGCCGGCCTAGAATACATACAAATATAGAATGGGTTAAAATAATCGAAAATAGTGGCGAGCGACAGGGGGCTGTCGGCTCTACTGCGGACTTGCAAAAGCATGACACTCGCTGCTGACCCAAAGCCAGCAGGTCCGACTTGCTCTGCTGAGCGCAAGCAGCGCCAAGCAGATGACAGAAAACTGTGGAACGACGACTGCTGGCGCTTTTTGCTTTTTCTCAGAAGTCAGTTTTTGTTCTTGCCAGCGACCTCTGATTTTTCTAAGAAACTAAGGCAGAAGCAACAATTCATAATAAACAGTTGAAGCTGTGAAAAGTAAAAATTTTGCTACGACATATTTTGACAGTTTTTTTCTGGGTTTTATTAAAGCTGCCTTTACACTTGTCATATACAGTAAATATCGGTTATATGACGAACTGCTATGCCAACTTTTTTCAGCAAAATTGAAATTTCTGCGTACTATTTTAATCGGTTGTAAGCAAATTCCCAACACTGTTCCCGTAAATTGAATTATCGATTGATCCCCGTGGTAACCCCTGGTAACAGGGCGATGCATCCGCAAAAGCTGCTGGCTAACGTGAGCGGCGATCCTTTGCCTGGGAGAAATAGGGGGCGTTACTTCGGGCTTGGCACCCGATTCTCGTCTAATTCATTCGCCAATGAAAACTCAAAAATGCCTCGGATACGGACCACAATCGATGACGACCCACGCAAACGTTTTAAGGACTACGATTTGAGGATATGCACCTGGAATGTTCGCACCCAACGGGAGGGTGCTGATAAACAGTTAGGGAAAGTCCTCGAAAAATATTCATTAGACGTTACCGCACTCCAGGAAATGCGATGGACGGGACAAGGGAATACGTTGAGAAAAACATCATCAACCAATGCCCCCTGGGAGATCTACTATAGCGGACATGCTACAAAGCACGAGTTTGGGTGCGGCTTTGCAGTCTGCGGAAGACACTGTCACTCTGTCATCAGCTTCACACCTGTTAACAAGCGACTAGCCGTACTCAGACTTAAGGCAAAATATTTTAATATTAGCCTTATCTGTGCTCACGCCCCACCAGAAGACAAGGACGCCGCGACGAAAGACGAATTCTATGAGTGCCTGAAGCGTACGTACCAGCGCTGCCCTGATCACGACATTAAGATCGTGCTAGGCGATTTTAAAGCAAAAATCGGGAGAGAAGCCGTTTTTAGTCCGACCATCGGCCGACTTAGCCTGCACGATAAAACCTCCAGTAATGGAGAGAGGCTAAGAGATTTTGCTGCGGGCAGGAATATGGTCGTAAATAGCACAAGATTTAAACACCGCGACATCCACATGGCGACCTGAAGGTCCCCTGATAATAACACGGAAAAACAGATTGATCACGTTGTGAAAGTCGGATGTGTGCTAGACGTACGTTCTTTCCGATGAGCCAATATAGATTCGGATCACTACCTTGTTGCAGCCAAAGTACGCTCGCGGTTCAGTGTGGCACATGCCGCACTCTCTTGTACACGTCGAAAGCTGAACGTCGAGAAGCTGCAATCACAAAGGACCACCGAAGCCTACACAGCAAAACTCAACTATTTGCTCAAGGAAATTTAACCATAGACCAAATATTCACATTGAGACAAATACTGGAGAGAACCCATGCGACGAAAATTTTTGTTGATTATAAAGCTGCTTTCGACACACCGATAAGGTCAAAGTTCTTTGAAGCCCTGTCTTATTTTGGTATACCAGCAAAGTACGTTCGACTTTGCATGATGACCTTAAGAAGCACACGAAGTTCCGCCAAAATAGGAAAGAACCTCTCCGAGCCTTTCGATACCAGAAGAGGTCTTAGGCAGGGTGACACCTTATCGTGTAACTTCTTTAATCTGCTGATGGAGTATATACTGCGCCAGTGCCCAAATGCTAACAGATCGGGCACCATCTTTTATAAAGATGTAATGCTACTTGCATTTGCCGATGACATTGACATTATCGGCAAATCCGAACGGGCGGTAAGCAAGGCGTTTTCAGAGATTGAGAAGCAGTCAAAACACATGGGCATAGTGGTAAATGAGGAAAATACGAAGTTCCTAGTCTCAGCGCGCAGTGAGCCTACGCGCCTTGGACAATCTGTTGCAATGGGAGAGTACAACTTTAACGTTGTAAAGGACTTTGTCTACCTCGGAACGATGATCACCAGCGACAACATCAGTCTGGAGATCCGAAGAAGAATAACTCTTGCAAACCGATGTTACTACGGGCTTAGTAAGGAGTTCAAGGCGAGTGGCGGGCATTAATAGCAGCGGCCGAGACCGGCAAACGGTTGTGATAGAAATATCGTGCCAAATAAGAAGAAGTCTTGCTTTCTAAGGCCCTGAAGCTCACCATTAAGCTAAATGAAGACCAGATCGGAGCTGGCTTTAGCGTTGGTGCAAGATATATTCTATTAACTTCGCAAGATTCACGGATAAGCCAGTGAAAATAATACAGCAAGTGCGGCCACTTTTATCTCTAATCATTTGCTGAATATTCTGGACAAATTCAACCCAGAATGCATATTTAATGCTGATGAAACTGGATTGTACTACAAGGCACTGCCCAACGGAAGCTACAAAGGCAAGCAACTGGTGCATTCAAACAAGCCTATTGTACTGGACAGTCAGCCAAGTTCCGGACTTTTAAATGAAAAAAGGTGTCAAATCTATAAATCTATACAAAAGTGAAAGAGTGTTTGTATGTTTGTCCCTTATGGGCGTCTAAACCGCTGAACCGATCTTTACGAATTTTTCACAGTATGTTCATATCGATCAGGAAAGTGTCATAGGCTATGTCTGTGAAATGGTCCAAAAACCGCGAAATTTGTAAAATTATACCGTTCATCCGATTGCAATGAAAATCTGGGAATGGTTGAACGCTTGCCCGGGAAGGTTTCTAAGTTGAAAAAAATTGCGGACAAAAACCGCGAAAATTTCAAAATTTAAGTTTTCGCTAAAACTTTGGGAAATTGATCGACGCTTACCCGGGAAGGTTTCCAAGTAAAAGAAACCGCGAAATTTGCAAAATGTTCGTTTGTTATAAAACTTTGGAGAATGTTTAGACGCTTGCGCGTAAAGGATTCTGATTTGAAGAAATGGGCGGGAAAGCAAAAACCGCGATAATTCAAAAACTACACCGTTCATCCGATTGCGATGAAATTTTGGTCAATGAACGCTTGGCCGCGAAGGTTTCGAAAGTCAAAAAATCGCGAAATTCGCAAAATTATACCGTTCATCCGATTGCAATCAAACTTTGGGGAATGAATTGAAAATTTGCTCGGGAGGGTTTCAAGTTGAAGAAATTTGCAGAAAATTGTCCAAAAACCGCGAAAGTTAAAAAATTTGCGGTTTCGGTTAATTTTTTAAGTGGTTCGACGCTTGCCCGGAAAGGTTTTCAGCAAGATAAGGGCGGAATGTCAGAAACGAAATTCGCAAAATGTTCGATTTTGATGAAGTTTAAGGAATGGTTGACGCTTGCCAGCGAAGGTACTAAATTGAAGAAATGGGCCGGATGGTCATAAACCGCGAAATTTCAAAAACTATACGGTTCATCCGATTGCATAAAACTATGGGCACGTTCCGAGAAGGTTTCTAAGTCCAAAAATAGCGAATTTCAAAATAATCTTTGAGTATTTATGAAAGCGCTTAGTGTTATATTACAAGCGCGTTGGTAAATGGAAGCTGTAGATTACCGGTCTAAAATATTGCGAAATTCGCAAATTTTTGAATTGAGCCTGGATTATTGTGAAAATTTGATAGACGTACTTGATAAGTATTAACCAAACGGTCAAAAAGTCACGAAATTTGCAAAATATTCATGATTTTAGATTATCATGAATTCGTGTATATAGAGAAAAAGATCGAATGGTTCAAAATGTTTATACCGACTTGCAGCCCGCACTAGAGTAAATATAATCGCTCTCTTAAGAATCATAAGAGCCCGGGCGACGCCGGGTATTCAGCTAGTTGCTAAATAAAAGAATCAAATTCATTTAAAAAACTCCGTGAAGTCCAGTCTGCTTTATCAGAAATGTTGCACCTCCTAAATAGATATGGCCAGATTTTTTTCAAAATTGCTGCAATTGCAGGTGCCGGCTAAACAGAATAGTTTCTGAATTTCGACCTTGCAAAATCGCTAGATCTGGTGGGGAAAATTGCTAAATTGGCAACACTGTTGGGCATAGGCAAACACTCAACAGCAGCACAGTCGGCACACCAATAGTTTAAGCATTACGTGTTGCTTCGGCACGCCGCGGAAATGCGTCGCTCTTACTGCTGCATAGCAAATTGAATCAGATTTTTTGCTGCCTTCAATCTCAACTTCGAAAATGTGATCAATATACAATAACTTATTTCTCTGCAACTTCAAGCGCTGATCTGGTCCCCGACTATTCAAGGCAATCATGTTGATTGAAGTTCAGAACAGAAGAAGTTGAAAGTTTTTGAAGGATGCAAAGAAGAAGTCTAGCAGAAATGCAAATATAAGAGATATTAACTCAACTCACTTAGGACCGAATTCTCATCTCCTACATTGCGCTATCTGTCACATAAACTAACATATAAGTTATATGATATAACAGTGTAAGTTGTGAGTTTATCTGACACATAGCAGCTATCTAGAAGATGTGAAATCGGTCCTCAGTATATTGTAAAGGGTATATTCATTTAGGTTGTAATTAGTTTGGACTTACCGATAATAATACTAAAAAACTGACTAATTACGTTTTGAGCAAAAGTTTCGTACATGAAATACGTTAGCTTTACTTTGAACGCTTGCAGGGATGCCGGAAGCTCTATCTCATCAGTATTCTCTTTATTTCCACATATGGTGAAAATGCTTGTCAGCCAGGTGATTATAACGTCGTTTAACCACTGAAAAAGAAGAAATATACATGCATAAAGGACTTAAGCAAAGATTTGACAAATTATTAAGTTCAAAGATAATTAAAACAAATATAAACTGTAACTCGAGGAAATGGAAACTATATGAGCAATCCATTTAGTTGGAATCCGCAGTACTTAGTGTCAGAATATAATTGAATCTGTTCGCAAACAATCTAATTGAGTTGGAATCCCGCCATAAGCTGATCGGCTCCAGCTAATAAGCATCGTAGCTACGGAAACTCTGGCCCCTACAAATCCATTATTGCTAATAGGAAGTTTAATTTAAACGCGGAAGAAAGAGCACTAACTAGATTACTTAATAGCAAATGGTACATAATCTGCGATAGATCGAAGACAACTCTCGCTTTTTATACTCTGTACCAGAGGTACACAGAGTATATTAAGTTTGTGCAAAAGAAGGTAAAAGCCAGAATGAAGCATTTCGTACCCTATAAAGTATATATATTCTTGATCACATCAACAGGCGAGTCGGTCTAGCCATGTCCGTACGTTTGTCTGTCCGTATGAACAAACAGATCTCAGAGATGGTAAGAGATAGAGGTTCGGCGTGTATGGGACAAAAACTTTTTATACTTATAGGCAGATCACGATCTGTCAGTTCTATAGATAGAAGGTTCGAACCTTTTGGACATATGTTGAAATCATGATTATTTTTCGATCCGCCAAAGGAATGGTAAAGATCGGATGAACGGTTGTTGAGTTATAAGGAAAACAAACAATTATGGGCAGCACCGGTCGCAACGGTGATGGGCAGCATTTCACAGGTACAGAGTATGTTATAGTGGGGCTTGACCGACTTTCTTGTTTTATAAATGTTCGCCCCTTACCGTTTCAAGTTGCTTCAGGTGACTCCTATCAAAAATTCCCAAGCAAGTGTCATTGATGTGTTCTTTGATTTTCAGCTTAATTAGAACTGTCAAGGCACTGCCGGCCAGGCGATCTATTAGATTCATCTCGAACAGCTTCAAGTTGGTTTTATTCACCATATCAGAAAGTCGCTGGCAGCAGCATTGCTCCACATCGAAATTGCAGCCAGCGCACGGCAGCTCATCGAATACATCGGAATCTAAGAGAAATTGAATCATCATAAAAGAAGAGAGCAATGTGGCAGTTCCAATTACCGATTGTAGTCGAGGTGAGTTGCGAGTCCTTGGTAAAAAGCCTGAAGTGTACACAGTAAAAGGCTTCCACAATCACACTAAAAGTGGGCGGCAGTTGTGCCAGCAGTGCATCTCGCAAACATGTCTTGATTCCATCCTCTTGCATCAATTTAATTGAGTTGGCATCTGTTGAGGTGGAACCGTTTCCAGTTGCCTTGGCTTTTTCGATCAATAACATTAGACGGGGCTTGACCTGCTGCAGACATTGATAAGCCTCATGCAGTTCATTGATTGCTTCGATGAACTGGGCAAACAATCTGTTTCTTTCAGCCGCCGTTTGCTCCGACTTCGAACCGCCTTGCACCTCCGACGGATCAATGCCAGCATAGAAGTGTTTCCAGAACGTTGGCACAAGAACATTTCTAATTGCCGACTGGGTTTCCAAGTCGATCAGGGCAGTCAAAGTATCGACGCTTCCCAAATTCGAAAGGTGTCGACATACATTCTCGTACACTTCATCTTCTACCGGTTGTACGGGAGCAGCAATCTGCAAATACAAAATGTGTCAGACAATTGGGAGGAACCTATATAATTGCTTAGGTATCAAGACTCACTACACCTCCAAGCACTGGGAATATTTTTAGTACATCACACCATAGGACGTCAAAGTCGCACATATCTCGGCAAATGTAACAATTTGTACGGAATTTGTACTGTATGGAATCAACAATTCGCCGCTAAACATTAAAACGATAACAAATTGAAATATCGAATTTTTATATCGTGTGGACTAGAGATGGGCGCGTGTCGAATAAATGCAGCGCCACACCACTCTTCACGAATGTCAAATTTAAAACACGCACGGAAAAAAATTTTCAAAATACAGCACGACACTTTTTAAATGTGTATATAAGTTACTAGCTCACATTAGCCGTCCTTGTCGGGTGGGCTTGTACTAAAATATTTTATTTCAGGTATGGTAGCTGGTACTGAGCCGAACCAAACCAAACCTAGCGGCTACGGGTCGAACCCCGTTAAATTCTAACTGTTTTCAGTATTTCAAGTAAAACTACTTCGTTAATTCGATTACTTCGTTAATTCGATGTGATTATGAATATAAATTTAAGACATAGTTACCTCAATAAATCGATGTATTACCCATTAAGCGTTAAAGACAAAGCTAGCAAGCACGACAATCCATTCGGAAAGGTTGAAAAAAGGTTCAAAAGGATGTTGCAGCTAAGTTTCAAACTAAACCTAACACACTGTCAACAATTTACAAGAAATTTAATAAGTGAATGAGGCTGTTAAAACTGTTGTTTCCGAATCCAGAAGTAGCAATCTTCCTGTAAATGGGAGCATGATTCAGCGAAAGGCAAAAAAAAAAGGGGAAACCTTAAATTGTGACGGGTGGTTTATTGTTCTTTAGGCTAATAATGTGAGATTTTAGATATTAGATGTGCTCAGTGTGAATAGCCTATAAGTATCAAATACAAAATATCGATAAGAAGCAAGAGGAAAGCAAGTATCGATATGTACACATATCGACAGTTCCACTACTCGTGCTCGCTGTTGGATATTCATAACATATTTTATTATTATTCTTAGGTAAAAATGCTCCGGTCGCGGATCTGCTGCTTGCTTCCCCGTAGGAGATGCATCTCGTACTTTTCAAATGAATTCAACAATGTGGCAAATCATGGCCCATCGAAGTTACCCAATCCTGTACCTTTGAAGAATATAGACTTGGACTTATTTGTTAATCCGGATCATAGGCAAATGGATTTATTAGACCAGCTGGCTAAGCTCAGGTGAATTGGCAGTCCCTACACTATGGAATGCTTGACCTAGACTTTTCCTCTTTTTTTCGGCAGGCAACAGAAGGAGTGCACCACCGTGCCGCTGTGGCCGAGTGTTTTAGTGAAGCAATTACTGGATTCTACGAGTCCGCAGGAGGCAATCGCCGTCCTTAGAAGCCCCACTCAATATGGCCTATTTGTTGATCAGTTTTCCGGTTGCCATTTAATTGATACTTTGCTGCATCAAGGCCTCGCCCACGAAGCAGCTCAGGTTGCTGCTCTTCTGGTGGAACGAGGCTTATGCAACAGCGAACTGGTGGAGGCACTGTCGCTCCAATCTTTTTACGCATTTATGAAAAACTACACGCCTTTGCCACCCAGCCAGGAACAAAATGCTTCTTCTGCCGAAGTGGTTTGTACACCTAATCCGATCAACATTCTCTTTGTAACCGAATTTTCTTTTAGGAAAAAGTTCGTGTTAAATTCATTCGAAATTATGTTGAGGATCCAACGACCAATACGGAGGAAAAGCGGCTGGGAAAGGCTATGGTTAAGTTAATCTCGACTAGCGAAAACCTATCAGAACTGAAAAGCAACATCGCCCTGCTGGGGTTCGCCTTATCCGGCCAGTTAACTGATGGCAGCAAGTTCCTAGCTCAGAGTCCGAACGTCTTTCACAAGGAAATTCTGCAACTATGTCAGACCGTAATTGAAGGCCTTAAAATGGAGCAGACTGACGAATTCCTTCAGTTATTGCAACAAGCCCTTGATAAATCGGCGACGCAGACCAAATCCATTAACGAGCTATTGGATGCTAGTGTAAAACTGGCTGTTCAAAAACTTGAACCAAAACTTTTGGCTGAGTACGCAGAATCATATCAGGAGTGGGCCAAAAACTACCAAATTGCTGTCCAGAAACAACACGATGTTCAGGACTTGCACGCGCGAGTCGAGAACATACAAAACACATTGGACAAGCTGGAAGCGAGACGGCAAAATCTTTGGTTCTTCGAGAACAAGGAGGATATCGATATTCAAATCTATAAAAAGAAGGTTTATTATCCAAAACGCTGGTTCGGCAAGAAAAAGAAGCCAAAGGCAGTGGACACCTTTTATGTTCCGCCAAATGTTACGCGAACCGCCAATTGAGTACACTACCAAATAAAAACACAAATAAAGTACTATGACAGTGGAGTCCTGCTGTTCTTAAATGGACTCGAATTCTAATGGTGTTTTTTAAGTTGATCGCTTGATTGAGATGATCAATTAAGTCAGGGGGGATATATATTAAAGATTCGCACTATTTGTAAGAAGTTGCGAACTCCATGCGGGTATAAAAAAGTGTTCCCCCAGTGGGATTCGAGCCCGTTCTCATTACACAAGCGCCGAGCCTATCACCTCTACTCCATAGAGCTTCTTGACATAACAGGAGACATTTAGGAGAGCATAAAACCTAGAGTTTTTCCAGTTGAAAATAATCAGGAATAATCTTAAAGATTATATTTGATTATTTCTGATTATTTTTGATAATCTGAAATAATTTCGATTATTTTTGATTATTTATATTAGTAATCAATTAGTAATCAAACATTTTTATACAGGTGGATTATATAATGATTACAATACTTTTAATAATAATCTAATTGATTACTAATCGCAATCGAAATTTAACTGCTATGGATATGCTTCCATCTGGCTGTTACAAACTTTTATTTGCTCTGTCCTGACTTCCTTTGTTAAAAGAAATAATTTAATAAGAGCCGATTTCACATCTTCCACATTGCTGGTATGTGTGTCTCACAATTTACTCAATTACCTCAGTAAAATTGATAAATGTGCCAAAAGTTTTTTTTTGCTATTTTTTATGAACCGATAGCGGTAGGTTTCTTTTGAGTACGCACTTTCATTTTGTTCATCTTCATGTCGCTTTGCCAAGTTTTCACTTCTTATCAGCTCCAAAACTATGGTACCTATGGTATCAAAAAAGCGAGCCATTCATAATAGAAAATTGATATTTGTGCAAATTGAGCTATTTGTCTTCTGAGGTCAGTAGCGTCTACAATAATTGCAATTACTGTGCAAAAAATACAATATAACGAAAATAATCGCAAGGTTGCAAGACCCAAGGTGGATGAGCGCACCAAGAGGCACAAAAGGACTCTACCCGCTAATGAAATGATGAGCTGCGCTTTAATAAAGACGAAGCTAAATCTACCAATAAGTCGACAAATCACACAGAATATTTGCCGAATGGAGTTGCATCTTCAAATGCAATCCAAGGCACCCAAACCGCGCCCCAAGCAACATCGTACAAATATGCAAATATGTATGCGATTTTCGAAAAGTACGCTTATTGCTACGCAGAATTAAAAACTGTCATATTAAGTGATGAAAAAAGGTTGACCCTAGACCAGCGTTCCCCAGCCATGCCCCGGGGGTGAACACATTCACATTCCGAATGCGTGCCGAAGCAAAGCCTCAAATGTGTTAGAGAGAGACAGGCAGAGAGCCTCTCTGGGACCTAGACGGATCAGATGGACATCCTGTATATTGGAGAGAAATGGGACATCCTCGACAGACTTGTTACAAGCGCAACTATGGTGGTGGTTTTCTTGTGGTACGAGGGCCGTCCCAGAAATGGCCGACCTAGCACAGTAGTGTTGGAAAATGTTCACACAAAAATCAGGGATTGCAAATAAGAGTTATGAGTTAATAAAAATCGAACCTTAAAAAATAATTTAGAAGAATGGAAATATCTTAGATATACTAATTCAGGGTCCAGGATTCTTATGGCAGGATAAACCTTTATTTTTAATTTTTATTATAAAAATTAATTTTAACTCTTATTTTTGATTTAAAAAAAAAATTACAATATAATAATTAAATTTCAATTTTTATTTAAAAATCATAACGTAACGCTTATTTTCAATTTTTATAATAAAAATTAAAAATAAAAATTATTTTTCAATTTTCATAAAAAAATCGAAAAATAAAGATTATTTTTCAATTTTTATTATAAAAATTGAAAATAAAAATTGAATGTAAATATCTTTAGAACCGGGTGGAGTATTACCAAAATTTAAAAACATTCATGATGTGTGGATCAATACCTTTCATATGATACATCACATGTCCTGAAAGGACCAACATTAAGGATCCTTAAGGTATAACTTCATGTGAGCAAAAAAAAATTAACAAATCGGTGGCAAGCAAAAAACTGACTTATATCAAAGACAGATATTACAGATGACGAGTGAAAAAGCGAATGTTCCAGATTGCAGACATTGGATTCCAATTTTCGCTTTTGTCAGCCTTTACAAAGATACATATTAAAAGTTAAACTGCTCGGATATTAAAATATAAGATGGCTGAGTGGTTAGGTATGCCGCCTTACATTCTTGGGTTGTTGGTTCGAGTCCGGGTTAAAATTTTTTTCTTTTTCGGCTCAGCGGAAACGAAAAATGTACATAAACGGGCGGAAGGTTTCTCACTGCACAACGACTGGAGCAGTGGCCGAATATTTGGCAGTTATAACATAAAGTGACTTTGTTTTTAATAGTCTGTTTTAGCTAACACCCAAATGGATACTAAAACTAGTTTGTCGACCGATCGTTCCTGTAACTTAGGCCGTCCGCACTGGGTACGTGTCGTCATCGTAGCGTCCTTGTAACATCAAGCGCCTAAGCCAATTGATCTTCAGGAGAACTTAATAAGCAACTTCCAAGAAAGGTTCGGCATATCTGGAGGGGTGGCGGTACGTTTTGAGGTTTGGTTAATCGTCTAGCATTAGCTGTTCGAGTAAGGGTTGGTTCAGGAACCGAATTGCATCCCTGCTTATAACTATGACGAATATTATGAATTAAATTTTACAGCTCATGGGGTAAGAGGGATGGGGGAGGGGGTGGTGTCTCCACGAGTCCTTTATATATAAGTCACTTTTCGAAACACATACCCCGGTTGCTTGCCACCGATTTGTTAATTTTTTTGCTCACATGAAGTTAAACCATAAGGATTCTTAATGCTGGTCCTTTCAGGACATGCGATGTATCATACGTAAGGTATTGATCCACACATAAGAATGTTTTTAAATTTTGGTAATACTCCACCCGTTCTAAAGATATTTACATTCATTTTTATTTTCAATTTTATAATAAAAATTGAAAAATAATCTTTTTGAAAAATAATCTTTATTTTTCGATTTTTTATAAAAATTGAAAAAATAATTTTTATTTTAATTTTTTTATAAAAATTGAAATAAGCGTACGTTAGATTTTAGATAAAAATGAAATTTATTATTATGTTGTAATTTTTTTAAATCAAAAATAAGAGTTATTTTCAATCTTTATAAAAAACAAAAAAATAATGTTATTCTACAATTTTTACCTTGCACAGTTTTTTGTCGATTTTAATAGAGAACGCTTGTTATTGATTTGCAAACATGGACAAAATTGGTCATCGTTATGTGATACAATACTTTCATATAAAAGGTCTTAGTCCAACCAATATTAAAAAGGAGCTGGATTCTACCTTACGTAATTCTGCTCCCTCGTTTACAACAATAAAATATTGGGTGGCTGAGTTTAAGCGAGGTCGTTTGAGCTGCGAAGATGAACATCGTAATGGGCGTCCAAATCAGGTGACCACTTCAGAAATGGTGGCCAAAATTAAAAAATGTGTATTGAGTGACCGGCGATTGAAAGTTCGTGAGTTAGCTGAATGTGTAGGCATTTATAAAAGTGCTGTTTATCGCATATTGACCGAAAAATTGGACATGAAAAAGTTATGCGCAAGATGGGTGCCGCGTTTGCTGTTCCATCATGACAATGCGCCGGTTCACACCTCTGCCGTTGCAATGGCTAAAATTAATGAATTAAAATTTGAATTGCTACCTCACGCCCCTTATTCGCCAGACTTAGCTCCCTCTGAATATTTCTTATTTCCAAACTTGAAAAAATGGCTCGGAGAAAAAGATTTGGCAACAATGAAGAGGTGAAGTCCGATGTTAATGCCTATTTTGAAGAGCTTCACAGTTCTAATTATAAAAAAGGTATCGAAGCTATTGAACATCGCTGGGAAAAGTGTATCGACCTAAAAGGATCCTATGTTGAAAAATAAAAAAAAAATGATAAATTTTTGTGTATTAGTAGTTAGGTCTGCTATTTCTGGGACGGCCCTCGTATGGGCTACATTCAGAGCTATAGGCAAGGCGCCAATTTGTTTTGTGCCAGGCCGTATGAACTCCCAAATGTAAGTTGAGTTGCTGGATAGTCAGCTTATCACATTCGTGGACGAGTTCCATGGTGACAATTGGATTTTTCGGCAAGATAACGCTTCCATTCACATTGTCCAGCATACTTAGGCATATTTCAGCTTCCACAGTATTTTGCTGTTACAGTGGCCGGCATTAAGTCCGGATCTAAATTCAATTTAGGATCTGTGTGGCCTCATTTCTGCCAGAATATTCGGAGCTGCAAAGAAGTACGGAACTCTGAAGCAGCTAAAAGAAGCAATTGTAAGGGTGTGGGAAAATAAAAAACTTGGCCAATTCAATGCGCGGCCGTTGCCGTTTGGAAAAGTTAAAGGGCAATTCAAACTCTTAGTTAAGTTATCTCCAGACTACATTCAGAGTTACGTTCCTATTTAAAATAAAATATTTGAGCAATTTTCTAAGAAATAATTTTTTGTTAATTTTTTTTTTTGATACGGAATTGTTCAAAATAAAAATTGCTTGTATTCTTTTTAAATTTCAATATCCAATACCTTTGTAAAAAAAATAAAATTACAAATGAAAAAGAATGGAAATAAAAATAACAAAGCAAAATATATATGCACATATATGAATTTTACTGAGGTACGTTTATGCTTGCAAAGAATCATGTTTTTCTGCGCTTTGAAGTATGCCAACTTTATTTCCATTAACAACTATCTAATTAAATAAGATAATTGATTGTCAATAATGGCAGTTTTAAGCCTAGTAGTTTGAAATTGCCTGTGCTTTTCGCAAGTAATCGGGGGTGTCCCAGAAATCTCTAGGGATTTTCGTATAAACAGTTTCGAACTATAATTGCTTGCTTCTACATGCAAAGTGTCTCCAAAATGCAAGGCTTCTTCTAGATTAGATAACAAAAGTAGAGAGATTTAAATCCGACTGCTCAACGCCAAGTAGATTTAAGGCGTACGGTTTTCCTTTCCTATAATCTAGTAGGCGACATTATACTTGACACTTTACATATAAAGTCCTCTAAGTTTAGTTCAAAATACAACCTTGTTACAAAAACCCGGAGTGTGATATAGATGATGTTCAATGTTGTTAGTCTCCTGTAGATTGACAATGTTATGCTGTATTTTTTGTTAAACTTAGTGAATGGGCCAGAAAAACGGTCTGTGTATCAATCCATCTAGTCTAATGTCTTGTATATATAAAGAAGTTTGGACACAAAAAATCTAATAAAATTTTAATAGGCAGTACACAAATAAGGTATGTTGATTCGGCTGACAATCTTGGCATAACATTCAATAAAACTATGTCTTGGCAAAACCACACGAATAAAGCGGTGGGTAAAACGTATGCTCTTCTTCGACAGCTGTCGTAAGAGTTCTGATTGCAAAAGCCTATGTTATACCAGTATGTTTTACGGAGTTAAATATTTGCTAGTGTGATGCCGCAAGCACACAAAATAATAGCATAGTTAGATATGCCTATGGACTTTCAAGAACCGACCACGACTTGCTCAGCTCGCAAATATTGACTAAGCTTAATGCCTGGACCAATTATAAGCTACTATTATTCCTGCACAAAATAATTACTACAAAGCAGCCAGACTATTTGTATGATTTTGTGAGTTTTGCCTCGTCCAGAAGAACCAACAATATCGTTTGCCTAAGAAACGGACTGGCTTGCACTGATAGACACTTCTTTGTAAATGCTGTTCGTCTTTGGAACTCATTACCACATGACATTAAGACAATTAGTAGCGCACAAACATTTAGTAGTACTTTAAAAAGCCATTTTCAGAGCATAGACTAATAAGATAACATTAAAAATATAAAAACAATTTCAAATAGAATATTATAAATAGTCGATAGTTTTAGATTTTAAAAACAAAATTTTACTAGAACACATCGTGACTAGGCCCTAAAATAGTTTAAAAAACCTGTAGCGCTAGGATGAATCTAATAATAAACATAAACTAACATGCTAAGAAAATCTCTAGAGATTTTTGGGATAAATGATAAATAATACTTGAAAAATCATTGAAAAATTTTTGTACAATAAGTATTATTGTTTCCGGTTTCAAGCTAAAAAGTAGAGGAAAGCTAACTTTGGCTCGACTGAAGTTTATATACCCTTGCAGCTCGTATAATTCATATAAATAAAGGTGTTAAATGATTTTCACACAATAACTCATTTTTGCTTTGAACTCTGCTAGCTGAGTGATTTCCCAGGCTGGTCAATAAATGGCTCCTCTTTTGTGCCAATTGGGCTGACCAGTTTTTAAATGACAGCTATTCGATCCGATTTCATCAAAGTCCGAGAAATTGGCCAGTTTAAAGACTCAAATTAAAAAAAAAACTGTTTTTCTCACTAAACCAAGATTTTCGACCGACCGTTCCAATTTAGACAAAACTTTGTAGAGTTACGTGAAAGCATTTCAAAAATAGAGGAAAGCCAACTTTTCAAATACCCTCTCCAAGGGTATAAAAATGTGCACAATAAAAAACCGCACAAGCGCAACAATTTGATGCTTTTATGTTTTATCGATCATTTGCCAATTTTATTTGTATTGTTTTGTGTTTGTTGCCCAACACATTCGCCCGATTCAACTAATAGTACTTGGGATGATGCCACTGGCTGCTGTTGGCTTAACTTAGTCGCTACTTAAGAACTACCGTATTTTTAAATGCGTCTGCTGATGCTTCTTCAAGTGATCGCTGCGCACGAATCGCCGACAGCATTGCGGACAGGCGTAGGGCTTCTCGCCCGTGTGCGTTCGTATGTGCCGGTTAAGATCGTCCTGCCGCTTGAACCGCTTCTCGCACTGTCGACAGCGAAAGGGGCGATCCTGCACGAACTGAGGCATGCCATACGTGCCGGGGCCGTCCTGCGGCGGCAATTGAGAGAGTGTATTTACAATTTCGTCGGTAGGCTCGTACTTCACCTCCGGCTTTGAATTAAAGCAGGAGGCCACCATCTGACCACTTTCAGGTGGCAACGGATTGCCCACAATCTGGTATTTGTCGCTGTGCTCGGGCCGTTCCAGTTTGATTTTCAGAGGTTTGTGTTGGAACCCCGCCACTATATCTGCAGGCTGTTGCTGTTGTTGTTGTTGCTGTGGATGTTGTAGCTGAGGTTGCTGCGTGTGAACATCTCCTCCGCCTCCACCACTAAGCGCGGCCATGAAGTGAAACCCCGATTCCACTTCCGAGTCCATTGATTTTTTCCCCGATTTTAAGCGGGAACTATTCGATGGGGATCGCTTCGGTGTACTGCTGGTTTTAAGTTGCCTGTCATGCGTGGCCAGATGCTTCGTGAGGTGGTCGCTGCGCGAGAACTTCTTCGTGCACTGCACACACTCGAAGGGCTTCTCGCCCGTATGCGTGCGCAGGTGCCGGTTGAGCTCGTCGGACCGCGTGAATCCCTTGCCGCACTTGGGCTCGCTGCACACAAAGGGCTTGATGCCCGTGTGCCAGGTGAGATGGGAGCGCAGATGCGAGCTCTTGCCATAGCTCTTTGTGCAATTGTCGTACGGGCAAACGAACTTTCGCTTGGGATCGGCCGCATGCGGAGTGGCCAGCAGCTTTATGGTGGGCATTATGCGAATTTTAGAGTTGGCGGCAAATTGAAGAGCGTCCTCGCTCGCATTCACGCCGTGGTTGTGCTCAGTCTCCAATCCGTTGTGTACATTTACATTTTCGAGATCCAGTGGCGGAGCCGCCGCCGCGTCGTGTTTGAGATCGCCGAAAATGGTCGAGGCTCGTAGTATGACATCTGGTGCATGTGCATGTTCGCTGCTGCCCAAGTGCTGCGCCCCGCCACCTAAAATCGGAAATACTGGGGCTGGCGGTGGTGGTTTCATGGGTTCTATAGGCGTTAGCGTTGATGTCGTCAGCATTTGGGGTGTGGGCGTGTTGGAAATTACTTGCGACATTGCGCTTACGTTTGGCTCGCCCGCGAAGCTCGTCTCTGCTCCAAGTCCAGGTTCTGCAAGTTCACACAATACCCACATACACTACTTTTATGTTCGCGCAATGGCCAAGGCACTGCCGCATGATTAATTACCCGAATTGTGCGTTTACTCAAAATTCATATAAAGGAAATTCTTCTGGTTTCAGTGGGCGTCGGCCGCGTTTAATATCTGAGATGTGGTCCCTCGTCACCATAGCCAGCACGGATCACGGGTTATTGCTATGCATCAGCACTGGCCTCATACATTTTTTAACCAATATAACAAATGCGTTTGCATAGCAAATAAATATGACAGGTATTTTCGTCGTTTGTTATAATATTTCAAGTGATGAGAGCGGAGAGTGGAGTGGGTGGAGATTCGATAAGCCCAAATAAGCTATCGACATTTTGCACTCGATTTTATAGTCGATAGCTATACTTAAGTACTCGAGTACTTGACTGAGTACTGGCGGATGGTCACAGGGCTGCCATATGAATATGAATTAGGGACTAGGTCTGCTAAGCCACTGTATGCTAACATTTGCCAATAAAATAATTATGGATATTTAGATGTAAATGTAAAATGGCTTGAAACAGCCCCAGTTTGAGAAGATTTTCATGGCTAATTACTACAAAGCGCCAACAGCAGAGAGGGGTAGCCGGGTGTAAGTTTATTCAAAGAAAAAACTTTTCATTAGATTTTCCGAGGCGGGATCGAACCCACGACCTCTTGCACAGCGGTCGCGCACACTAGCCGCTGAGCCACCCGGATATTTGCGAATGCAAAAACACAATTAGGGTATTCACTTTTTGTGCACTTTTGCACGAGTCTGAGCATAACCAACTTTCGACTTTTGCCTGCTATTTTTTTTTAAGATTTGTTAAATTAAATTGTTTAAAAAAAATTTATCATATACATATGTAGGGAAAGATGGTGTGTTCTGAGCCGCTGGGTGTTGTGAGCAACCCAAATATGGGCCCCAAAAAAATAAATTACAGCTGTTTGTTTATGTCAAGTTTCTCTCTTCTTATCACCTAACTTTTGACCAGCAACCGATCAGTGAACACGTGGTGAATCAGAACTCTATTTTTTTTTTGTCAAATTTAAGAGTTTTTTTTTTTAAATTTTTGTCTTGTGAATATTACTCATACTTTTTTCGGAATACAAAAAGTAAGTATGACTGAAATATCTTTGATTAATTGCCTTTTTGACCAAAATATGAGTTTTTGAAATAAAAACTATTGTTCTGGGTTTGTGGCGTTAATAAAAAAAAAGTGTTGTGAGCCAGTTTGCCAAAAAATCGGTTTGATTTCCGATGAGAATTTTGCAAAAAGGCAGAAGGAAAACGCTCCAAAGAGTCACCAGCGAAACGTGCTCTTAAATAGGAGAAAACAATCCGGCTGCTGACTTTTCGTTGATATTTTTTAGTTCAGAATATGAGGCAAATTATTATTTTTTTATTTAAAAAATAATAATTGCTAAATTTAACACGAATTTTTAAATTTTATACGGGTGGCTCACAACACCCAACAAATTTTAGAAATATCAAAAAATCAATTTTTTAAATGAAATGGAAAAACCCCAAAATTTTTTTTCATAAACTGATGATTGGCAAAGTTACATTCATCTTTTGATTAAAACACAAAATTAACAAAACGAAAAATATAGATTTTTGGCAAAGTGATGTTTGAAAAAACAAAACTATGATCACAACACCCTAGATGCTATGCATACACTCATAAAAAAAGTCCCAAATTAGCCCTTAAAATTAGAAATTCGCCTTTGAAATCCGTCCTAAGGCGACTCACCCTAAAATTTAGAAAAATAGTTTCTAAATATTATGGAAAGCTTTTCTTAACCAAAGGGCTACTTTTCTTAGAATTAGAATCTCTTTCGGAATCATAGAAAACTATTTTCTTACAATAAGAAATTGTTTTCTAATATAGAGACAAATTTTTCTTAAAAGCTGAAAAAATTGTTTAAGACCACCGGTCCAGGTCCACCCCACCGGTTCAGGTCCAAGTCCACCACCGGTCCAGGTCCAAGTTCACCACCGGTCCAGCTCCAAGTCCACCACCGGTTCAGGTCCACCACCGGGTCCAGGTCCAAGTCCACCACCGGTCCGCTTCGCTTGAACAACACCCCAGTTGCTTTGATTCATTTTTATTAAATAAATAAACATTTTCAGGGACTGACTGGGATTAAAACCCAAGACCTTTGTCGCGCGCAACGACGGCGGCCGCTTAGACGGTTAGGCTATTTCACAGCGTTGAAGTGGCACGTCTGAATTGGATACTTATATTTTGGCACTGGAGCAAAAAAAATCTAACGCCTTTTTCTAAAAGCAATGGCTACTAACGCCATATTTTTAAGAAAATTAGTTCCAGAAAATTTTTCTGTTTTTAAGAAATTACAGTAGTCTCTTTAAGTGCTACTATTTTCTAAAATTAAAGGTTAATTTTGCCCTATTTTTAAGAAAAATCTGGCCTTTTCTTGTTTTTTAGAAAAGATTTTTCTAAAAAAAATTTTTTTATGCCATATTTTTCTTAGTTTCAGAAAACTTTTTTCTGTTTATTAGAAAATTTTTCTAAATACCAGGGCAAATTTTAAAATAAGGTGATTTTCAAAAATTAATGGCGAATTTTTTTCTGAGTGTATAGGAAAAGTGCAGCGATGTGTATAAACGACTTTATTTCATCAGTAAACCATTTAAAATCAAGTCTGGCCAACGTGGTAGTTGCTTGTTTGGATATAGAGAATGCGTACAATTGTGTTAGTCTAGCTCTCTTCTATCGAATTTAGTTAGTTAAAAAAAATCCCGCAACAATTTGTATGTTGGATTATTAACTTACAGTCTACCAGATATTTCAAACTTGGCGGTGAAATGGAGGAGCGACTATATCAGATTGAAGATCCAGATACGAGCATTTTTCAATATGCGGATGATTTCATTGTATTGACATGGCAAGCAAACTTTCAAACTTGCTAAAGAGAATCTTCAGGCTAAGTTGGAAGACTTTTACCTTCTCTGTAAGGACATTGAACTAAGTTATAATGCTTCCAAATCCTCTGTTGGGCCGTTCACACCTTATAGTAGGACCCTTATTAACATTAAAATTGAGAACCAGGATATACGTACGGTTCCCAGAAATCTCATTCAGACATTTTTCAACAAAAAACCAATTCTCGGTGTCCTAAAAATCTCTTTCAGTTGTTTTCAAATCTCTTGTGTTTTGGAAAGAGATTTCGCTGAATTTACCCCTAAAACTATTTTGATAAGCAAAATTAGTTTTGGAAATGTAAACTACATTATTTTGCTGGATAGGCTGCATCAAATAAATAACATGCTTAATTTTATAGTGTGCGCGAACGCTGAGCCGACCCCACCTCGGAACATCTAATGAAAAGTTTTTTCTTTGAATAAACTTACACACGCCTCACTGCCACTGCTTCGTAGTAATTAGCCATTCAAAAGCTTCTTAAACTGCCGTTCGGATTCTGCGTTAACCTGTAGGTCCCTTTCTCTTGTGCAAAAATTTGAAGCGCACAAGCCAAGAGATTAAGAGGAGCTCGACTGTGGACCTTTGGAGCTGTGTCAAGCCATTTTACATTTAACAATTTGATATATTCGGCGGTGTCCCAGAAATCTCTTCCAACCAAATTCCAACCCAAAACCAATTCTCGGTGTCCTACAAATCTCTTTCGGTTGGTTTCAAATCTCTAGTGATTTGGTTAGAGATTTTGCTAAATTCACCGCTAAAACTATTTTGAAAATCAAAAGTAGTTTTGGAAATCTAAACTACATTAGTTTACTGGATAGGCTGCATCAAATAAATAACATGATTTATTTGATTTAATATTGAAATTTGCTTTTTAATAATTTTTCGCAAAACCAACCGAAGGCTGCCATATCGGCCAAAACCGTCGTACGAGTGGCGCCATCTACCTCCTCAGTAGCGCCGCATGGGAAATTTGTCAACAACAAACGAGCCAAGGGATGGAAAATGTTGCTTTATGATTGGCGCGAAAGTAATTTTAAATTTTTCATTTTAATTTTGGGTAATGCGACTTTAGTTTAAGTTATAAAATTAGTATGAATCGTAACACTTATGCCACAGCTAACAGATTTCCGTTTAACATCATTTTAATTCAAAACTAATAAGGGAAATTTATAAGGGAAATTTTTTTGTGCGTGATGCAACCCTGTTTTGTGAGATGGACAATTATTATGTGCCCAATTGGACCAATTCTCTTTCCCACTAAGAAAATGAAATCTCTTGAAGTTCTGGGTCACCGACGGATTTTTCGAGAGATTTGCAAACCAACCGAAGACAAAATCTCTAGAGATTTCCAGGACACCCCCGATTATGAAAATTTGCTTCTTAATAGTTTTTCGCAAAACCAACCGAAAGCTGCCATATCAACCAAAACCGTCTTTCCATATGGCATTTGCTAGCGTCATCTATCTGCGTCAGTTGGCATTACTAGAGCCACATTGGAAATTTAAAAATAACAAACGGGCCTAGGGTTGCCTTATTTTACTTTATCAGTGGCGCGGAAATACTTTTAATTTTGGGTAACGACTTTAATTTGAATTATAATATTAGCATTAATCATAAAACTTATACCACATTTAACAAATTTCAATTGAACATTAAATTAATTAAGAACTTAAACATGGAAAATATTTTTTGCGCGAGATGCAACCCTGTTTTGTGGAATGGACAGTTATTTTGAACCCAATTGGAACAATTCTCTTTCCCACTAAGAAAATGAAAACTCTTGCCGTTCTGGAACACTGACGGATATTTTAAGCGATTTGCAAACCAACCGAAGACAAAATCTCGAGAGACTTCCAGTATACCCCTGATAGTAATGGTTAGAGAAGTTAAATTTCTTGGCAGACTTATCTCATCGAACATGTGTGACAAAGAACAAGTTGTCAAAACCAGAACTGAGTCCAGGACTGGTTCTAGTCTCTTGCAGATGGCTACACATATTAAAAGTCTACTAAAACCACGCAATGTTACAAATATCTATCGTGCGTATATTAGGTCAAAATCAGAATATGCCATCAGCTCCATGCCTAATTTCAACATTGGAAATCATAAAAGACTGGCAACTAAACAACCAACAGCACTTCGGCGGTGTGTTGGGATCCCTCCAAACACGCCGCAGCACATAGTTTTTGCACTAGCTGGTGAGATGCCTCCTAAATATAGGGCGCTGTATCTCACTGCTAAAGGAGTTGCTCAAGACTTAAAATCTAAATGTTCCAAGGTGAACTCTTCCTGCGCCTTTGTAGCAAATCAGTTCATAAATATCTTAAATGACACCAGATCACAAAGTCAATATATTTTCAATAAGCGTATTAAGATTGATCAGAGACCTTCAAAAACAATAAATCAAAAATCTAAAAAAAGACAAATGCTAGTAACATATATTGAAACCATGCATTAGCTCCGTTCTGAACAGTACCACATATTTATATTAGATGCATCAACATTCATCTGTGATAAAATGATTGGCACGGGCATCTGTGATATTTTCAGAAATAAAACGTTTAAGTACAAATATATAATTAAAATGTCGTCAACAATGGCTGAACTTGAAGCCATAATCCTTACCCCTTAGCCAAAAAGCTAAATATTAAAAGGCTGGCCAACCTAACGGACAACCTGGGTGCTCTGCTTTCTCTAAATTCTTCCAAATCAGAGTCTTATATTGTTGCTGACATACATAATCTGCTAATATGGCCTGATATTGTTGCTGTTGAACTCTTTTGGGGGCCTGGACATACAGGCATTAGTATTAATGAACAAGCCGATCATGCTGTCAAATCTGCCATTACAAGTGACACAAATGTTAACTTAAAATACCCAATCGGAGACTTTAGAGAAATTAAGAAAAAGATATACAGTTTGTGGAACATTCATTACAAGGAGGCTTTCACCATATGTAGAAGTTTCTTTTTTGAATTAAATCCTAATGTACCAACTTCCCCGTGGCTAAAGAATGTTAAATGGAATGCTGAGGATATTAAAATAATCAACAGGCTTATGGCAAGTCATACTTAGGATAAGGTGTTCTTTCGAAAATGTAATCTTATTGACACTGCGAATTGTAAAACATGTAATATCCCTGAATCTGCTGATCATCTTTTATTTGAGTGTACAAGACTTAGCTCTTTAAAAATTAAATATACAATATTTTATCACTGTTCTTCAACAAAAGCCTTACTTTTCTCAGGAGTTCTCCAAAATATGATGCAAATAGCGGATTTTGTTCATGAAGCCAAGTTAAAATTTTGATTTTTTCTTTGGTTTTAATTAACCGTCAAAAAACTCGTCTTATGAAATCGTGTTAAATCCTATACCTGACTGTCTTTAATTTACTCGGATTTGCAGAAAGCGTTTGATTGTGTTGAGATTAGTTTTTTGGAGGGTTAACAAAAGGAAATGGAATTTGACAACCTGGATCATATCATTTCTCAGTAGGCGTATTTCAGTCAAGGAAAAAACAAGGTGGAGGTCTATAGAGGAGTTTGTCAGGGTAGTTGTCTGAGTCCCACTCTGTTCAACCAGTATACGGCAGGACGCCAAAAGCTGATCAGTTCAAACAGCTTGCTGATTCAATATGCGGATGATCTTCCTGTTGTCCTACCAACAAGACGTTGGTCAAGTCAAGAATATGCTTCAGAACAAGATAGCGGTCTTTGAGAATGAATGCAGAATGTTAAATCTGTCATTCAATCCAGATAAGTCTAGAGCATAATACATCAAGGAGTGCCAATTAGAGAAGTTGATCAAATTAGGTACCTTAGTAGAATGATTTTGGCCAACAATTTCGGAGCCTAATAGGAACTGCGCTTTTCTTAACCTAACCTAAGTGGATGTCAGTCCAGGGTAGATTCTAGAAGAGAAATAACTTTGCATAAGGCCTTCAAGCGTAGCAGACTGGAGTGCGCATGCTCCTCCTTCAGTAATCTTTCGAAATATGCGATGAGCAAAGATAAAGTTCATTGTAATCATCATCTCAGAAAGGCACATGGCCTTATTAAATGCACAACTGTCTCGATCATATACCAACTGGCGGCAGAACTTCCAGCTGAGTATAGATATAGATAGATTCATAACAGCAAAGAAACTGGCCAAGTCGTTTGCTCACAACTTGCCTGCGTGTGATACGATTAGGGCCAATTCAATTATAAATACAAGCTATGCCAGGGCTTATAGGGATTTTGATGACATTTCAGGAAGCATAAAAGGAGCCAATTGTGGACCAACAAGAGCAGTAAGATAAAAAAAATTTTTAAATTTGAAAACAGATTAAACAGATATATTAAAAAAACAGATTTAGACTTCCTAAAAGGTTCAGCTAGGAACAAAAATTCCATTGATGCTTCTAGTATCACAATCCTGTTTAAGGAAAAGGCAGCTTACCTAGAAAGTAGAGGTTTTAAGGTGTACTTCACAGATGGTTCTGTAACAGATAGGCATACAAGCGCTGCGTATCTGCAGAATAGCTCAGGACACACAGCTAGTTTTTTAACAGACAAGAGGACTTTGGATCATGTCATATCTAAAGATTTACCGAGTGTTGCCATTCTAACTGAAAGCCGAAACAGTGTACAACTGATGCATAAGAATAAGTAACTTCTGGCCGCAGCGACATGATTCAAATTTAAACTCAAACTTATGCTAGCAAACAACCAATCGATATTGATATTTAAAATTTAAGTCACGGGTCGCGTGAGTGGCTTGCATGAGTGAATTGCGATACTATAAATCGATAAGCTCTCTCTAAACGATAAGTGTTGCAATTGTGCTAAAACGGTCACACTGTAAATGGCTGAGGCTGAATATACATATGTAGAATTATGTTGATATTGGTTCAAAGAAAAGTTAAACTATAAACGACACACAAAAGTCCTTAATAATTTATTAATTAAAATGTGGCAATAATACATTATTGTCAAACTTTAAGATATTAACACACAAGAGAGATAAACCTTAAATTAAAAATAATGTCGCAGAGCTGTACATCTGGCGACACACACACAAAACGACTGTCTCGACAGCGACGCAAGCCAACGATATGGACACGGGAGAAGATTTCCAAACTAATCGAGTTGTACCGCTCTTCTGATTGTTTGTGGAACCATTATTCAGAGCTGTACAAGAATAAGGACTGTCGCAACAAAGCCATCGAGCACATATGTCAGTCTCTGGGGATCACAAAGAACGATTATGGCAAAAAAGTGCACAACCTGCGCAACCAATTCAACTCCGAACTAAAGAAACTGGAACGACGCCTGGAAGAGTGTGGCGGTGCTGGAGTCACCGTCAAGTCAATCCCTATTCCTGAGAAAACATGTCGCTGGGAGCATTTTGAAACTCTGATGTTTTTGCGTTCTGTAATTGAGCCGAGACCCGGATACCAAACAATGACGCCCCAATCCAAGGTAAGACATGAATCTTAAAAGCATTCATTAGCCTTGACAATTAAACTTTAAACTTAATTTTACCAGAAAATGTTTACGAAGCTGGAGTACACCTACACGGACGGCGAAATCGAAACGCAACCTTCGCCTTCTATTGCCAAGTGCCCATTTGAAGACATGGACCAGCTGATCTGTGCTGAAGACACTAGCGAAAGCCATGACAATCAGAAGGCATGCGAGGCAATAACAGCGACTACCATAGCCTCATTGCCTTCATCCGCATCGGCAGCTGGTACAAGCTCACTACAAAATCTAAACCAACCTGCAACTTTTACTGTTCCCCCGCCCACCCAAGTCACTGCCGGCCGGGACCAGTGGGATGCTTTCGGGGAACTAATAGCCAACGAGTTCCGCAACTTAAACACTCCTCTTTCACGCAAAAAGCTGAAACGCAGAATAATGCAAGTGATGCTTGAAGTGGGTGAAGAGGATGACCAGCAGTTTGCTGGTGTCAATACTTGATTGATTGACTTAAAGGACCAAGTACAACAAGTGGTCGAGTAGCGGAAATGCATAGAAATGCAAATAAAACTTATAGAAATGCCATAATAGAGTTTCTGTATGTATTTTAAACACGGTCTGGAAAGTAGCATCTATTACACTATAAAGTATTTATATTCCCGACCAGGATGAATCCCCAAGTTCTTAAGCATCTAAATAAATCAGCATAAGAATGATCGGCCAGGGATGCAGACCGGTTATAAACCCAAACCGATCCGGTGCGCAGTGTAAGATTTTGACAATTTAGGGCTATTTAAATAAAAAAGTGCTTCAAAATCAATGATCGTTTTTTACATGGAAAAATTTCCTATTGTTATTAAAATAAACGAAAGTAGGAATGAAAATATCATTAACATTAAACTGGCCTCATTTCAACGGTCGCAAAGTAACATTTGACAACCTGCATCCAGTCACAAAATTAAAATGGTCAAATTTAAGACTTGAGTGTCTTGTTTCCCAAAGGTATTTATTTTTTCTAAATCTTGAATAGATAAGCTGCAAAATGTTCAATGCCGGGTTTTAATACCTTTACTAAAACATTTTATATAATTTTTATAAGCAGATGGATTCCCAAAACATGCTAAAAAATACTGCCTGATCGAGTAACAAGCTTTTTTGTTACTATTTTTTCCGATTTTGTGGACACGAAATTTGGAGTTAAAGTTACATGTAAAATGTTCCGATGTACATGTGGGTTGATGTTTGACTAACAATCCCTTGTTACTTTGTATAGCATGTGTAGTTTATTGCGAAATAAGCGAGAATTGGGTGTTGTTTGATGCGAATGAGCGTCTACTACGAGACAGAGACAACGAAAGGGTATTGCGTATGGAGCCAAGGCCAAGTGCCTGCTGGTTAACTAAGCTACCGAATTTACTTAGCAACTTGCAGTTAGCAACTAGCAATGCGTTTGCTTCGAATTCTAGTTAGCAACAATTATGCAACTAAATAATGAGCGAGTTGAGACCGATACATATGTATGTCTGCTTCGAGATAACTTTGCATAGGGCAAGCTGGGCCGAGTTGCCCAACGCTGCCGAAAATGCCAGCGATAAAAGGGAATAGCGATAGAGAGTGGGAGAACAGTTACAGTTAGCTTAAGCAATTACAATAGAACGATAGAATGCAAACAGCGCAGTCGCTGCTGCATATGAATTTACAATATGTGTGAATGATTGTGTCTAGGCAAGACCATGGGCAATATTCAAACTAATAGAAATGAATGTTTAGGTGTTTGACCCGACACTGCCTTTTTTGAAATTTTTCGCGTTTTTCAATTTGTGTGAGACCAGTTTTCAATCAAATTCGCGTGAAATTCTCATGTTTCTTTACTATCTCCTACGTCAGTTTTAAAGATCTTCACCAAACATTGTATGAGGTCTTGAATTACATATAAACTGCACATATTTTCGAAACCGGCCTCCTTCCTTCCTCCCATCATCCTTTCTTCCTTCCTCTTTCGTGGGGATATTTGACAACTCTAAAACAAACTTATCATTTACAAAGAGGCTCTGTCATTAATAGTCTCTGAGATTGACGCGTTCATACAGGCAGACGGACATGGCTATATCGACTCGGCTGTTGATGCTGATCAAGAATATATATACTTTATAGGGCCGGAAATGTTTCCTTCTTCCTGTTACATACAGGAGACAATAGATCGCAGCTCGTCAAATTATCGTGTTAACAAGAGCACTAGGAAAGTCATGAATCTGTTTTTGACAAGGCTATCAACAGGCAAAATGCTCTGAATAACGTTCCCGTTGTTCGAAATGAATCTTGGGTCTCGCTTTGTTCAATTCAAGCAACCGAAAGAATGGTTGGCCAAACGCCAGGTCAATTAGTCCCAGGCTGCAGCTACAGCATTCATGTCGCCTCTTGTGAAATTGTGTGCTATCCTTATGCTACCTCATAGACGACCTGGTGTTCTGATCGATGCTTGGTTCCATGTCTACAAAAGTCAGTTTAACACACGTCAATTCAACACAACACAAATTTAACACTAGGAACTTAAACACATTACAATTTTAGCACAATACAATGACCTTTATGGTATGGTTCGTGGGTAAATCTTAAAATGGTACTTCATCTCGCGGTTTTTTGGCTGACGAGTACCATCTCTTAGGGACATGCCATAGCCCATTATGACATCATAAATTTAGTTTTTAATAAAACTCTACCTTGCGCTTTTAAAGATATTCAAGGATTTAAGTTTGACACCCTTTGGATGTACCACCTTAAGATTTACCCACGAACCACACCATATAGGTCATAAACAATACCGAAAAATAGAACAAACTGCGTTTTCGGTTTCACCAACGAAGCCTTGGATCACGAATTATGGGCATTTTTGTAATAATTATTTGATTGCATGCGCTTTAAAAAAGTATAACTCTGGAACGGTAAGAGAAAATTATGATATTTTATTTTAAATTTTTCGCAATTCACCCATCTTTTAAACTGCATCATTAGTTTTTTTAGCTTTCATAGAAATTTTAAAAGTTATAAGGCGTTCATTATCAAATTTATACAAAATTTACGAAAAAAGTATCAAATGGTACCTAAATGAACAAAAGCATAGCCAAAACGTATAGTTTATGCTCATAAAAGTCAAATTTGGACATTTTTTCTTAAAGATGTTAATTTGAAAACTAAGAAAATCTTGGTTATTGACCAAGTTATAGGGAAAATTCAAAAACAGTACGGAATACTTGATTTTAGGGGGAAATTCGACTTGCGCGAGCTCTAATCGTCTTTCGAAAAATCTGAGAACAAGTCTCAAAAATACTTTACTCTATAGGACTTCAGAAAATGCCGGTGCAAAAAAAAAATATTTGTTTTTTGGGACACCCTAATGTACATACATATGTATTCGTCGTTAACTCTATGGTAGCGTTGCCACTTTATTGAACTTAAAATGACTGCAATCGATTTACAAATTGCACAATAAATACGCTAAAGATTAACGCATAAACTAATGAGAATAAAACTAATTTTTTATACCCTGTTCCCATTGAAAATAGAAAAAAGGGGGATCATGAAGTTGTGCAAAAGTATGTAATGTAAGCATTTGCGACCCTATAAAGTATATATATTCTTGATCAGCATCAACAGCCGAGTCGATTAAGCCATGTCCGTCTGTCCGTCCGTCTGTCTGTCTGTCCGTATGAACGCGTCGATCTCAGAGACTATAAGAGCTAGAGCCACACATTTTTGCATGTAGGTACATAGGGCTATACCCGATTCAAGTCGAGTTTTTTTTCAGATTTGGAAAATTCCTCCCCCTTCCCCCTTTAAGCGCAAAAAACTGTCAGAGCCACAATTTTTAAGATAGACCTTCCAATATCTATCTGTTCTGAAAAGATCAATAAGATCGGACAAAAAACACCGAAGTTATATACGAATCAATTTTGCTTGTGGGAGAGAGGGGGGCGTTGCATTGTCAGTTACCGCGTTTGCGCGTGCGTATGTAAGAGTGGGTGTGTGTGTGTATGTGTGTGTATATGTGTATGAAAACACAATAAGTCAAGGAAACAGGGTATTTTGTAGTCGGGGCACTCGACTACAGCTCCCCTACTTGTTTATCTTTGTTTTAAAACAAAAATTACAATTGCAAACGCCGAAAACCCAAATTCGATATATTCGAAATTTGTGTGTTGAAGCGAATGCCAAATTAAACTAGCTATTTAACTAGCGATTTGCTAATCCGAAATGTTTAATTTTTTTGGTGCAGTTTATTCAGAAATTGGACACCCTTTATGCATCAATTATGTTTATTTTTATGTAAACGCGTTTTGGTGGCTTATTTTAGCAATTCGACGACTCAGTAGGGGCCGATTTTGAAATCACTCGTGAACAGGTTCTGTGGCATGGTGAATTGAAATTCTAGCGAATTCAGGGCAAAAGCGATTTCTGTGGCACCCCTGTTTATATTCTAAATTATTTTGAATTTCAAAAAATCCTTTTAGGGCGATATTCTCAAATATCTAGGCTGTACAAACCTGGGAAAAAAAAAACAAGAGAGAAAGTCGGTCAAGCCTGACTATAACGTACGCTGTATCACTGAAGTGCTGCCCATCACCTCTGCGACTCGGATCGAACTTCTATCTATAAAACTGTGGGAGATATGATGTTTTTTACATGTCAAACCTCTATATTTTTCCATCTCTAAGATCTGTGCGTTCATACGGACAGACAGAGCGACACTTTTCCACAAACTTCATATTCTCTGTTTACCTCTGGCACGGAGTATAAAAATCTAAAAAAATTTTGCACATGGAGTATCCCCCTTAAGGATTTTCGTTTTTGGAAAGGAGGGGTCATAAACTAACATGTTGTGGATCGGTCTGACAGCTCGCATACATATAAACAGACATAAGTATTTCTCATTTGGTAAGTTGCGCCGTATAATACGATCGAGAAATTTGACTCTTTTTTAAGAGGTTTTTTGAACTTACGGATGCATGTCAATAAGCCACAGATTCTCCACTTAAACTGAAAAAACTGGGACTTCAAGAACACATAATTCCATGCAAAACCCAAGATTTCCCTTCTTAAAAAGGCCAGTGAAATAAAACTTATTTTCAGAACCTGTATAATATTATGTAATTGGGATTTCATAGTTTTTATCTAGTTTCGATTTAATAAAGTGATTAAAAACTTTCAGTTATTGCAACTTAAGCCATTTGCAATAATAGATCGTTCATTGAAAATCCGTTCCTAAAATATAAGGAATTTTTTTTTCTTTCATATTATTTAATGCGTACTTTTATCAATGCGGAACTTTCTCTTCCTGCTTTAAAAACCTCTATTATAACTCATTTGGCCCGTACTTAACATTATTTTGTACTTTTCGATCCGGCTTCCATGTCGCACGTTGGCGGCTGCGCCTCTCGGTCGGTTGGGCGGGAGGTGGGCTGCTATTTTGCCTGGGGTTCGCGAGTAACAGGCTTCGGCTAGGTGTCGCAAGGCCCACTTGAACGTACTGTGCATTGTACGTCAACGTCCATATAACAAAAATAAAAAAAAAAGATCCACTGATCCAAAGTGTCGACACAATGTTTACGAAATGCAAATGATTGAGCTAGAAGCTCAGCTCAGCAACGTATGTTCTCAGCAAAGCTTTTGGCTTAGCAGTCAGTTAATCTTTCAGCTGCATGTGTGCGCGCTGTCTAAGCCCTTTTTGAAAAAAGCAAAGAGAAATGGAAATTTATATTTAAATAACGCCAAAGATAAGGTGGAGTGCAAGACGTTAAATGGCGAAAAAAGTCAATTCTAAACCAGTTCGGAAATGTATCTTTCACATTCCGACCTTAAGCTCATTAATGGATCATTTCCGCCAAAGGCTAGCATGATCTCCTTTTAAAATTAACAGTGTTTGAATCTTTAATATATATAAAAGTTTGTCCTTATTCACTGACTAGTAACTGATCTTCAATCTGTAGCTGCAATTCTACGTTTTTGTCACGCTTCCGTCTGAAACCTAATTTGAACAAACTAATTTGGGTTATGGATTTAAAAACAACTTAATTTGAGCTGGCCTGTGAATAAATATTATTTTTGTGATCTGAAAACAAGGAGACATATGCTAAGATTCGGCTTTATTCAAGTTGTATGGATCATAGAACCGATTCAGTGCGCGCTGAGCGGTAGGAGTTTGAGAATAACCTATACATTTTCCAATTATGCCGCATATTAGGGAGAGTCATAGTTACTACAAGGCATTAAATTAAATGTGTCCTATAACTATTAAAGCTACCAGCCGTGGAATAGTTGTTGGTAGCCAATTGAACTTCATGAAGAGCTGAAAGCAATCAAAAACGCACAATTAGTTCGTCTAAAGTTTTGGATATCTTGGCCCCTTACAGTTATCTTGTCAGAACTTTAGATCCTTAATGGCCTGTGGTAGATCGGGGAGCTTTATGTCTTTAATCTGCTGAGGAATGTTCATGCTCTTAACAGCGCTCACGGCGCGAGCGGGCGCTGCTGATATGCCCGCCTCTTGCTTAACCAGCTTGTTTTGCTCCTCTATCCTGGCCATTATATCGTTCATATTGGTTTGCAGCACCATTCCGCCCATCACTAGCTCAGCGAGAATGTGGTGCACGGCGTCAGCGTGAAATATCAAATCCAGCTCGCAAACATTCTCGAAGCACTTGTCTAGAGTTTCCACGAATACCTGGATGAGGTCCAAGATTCCCAGTTCACTTTCCGAAGAGTCCACACAGAAGACAAAGTAAAGCGTGGCATAGTGCCGATATATGAGCTTATAGTCTGAGCCACCAATCAAACTGTCGCACGAAAAGAAGAGCATGAGCGTCGGTAATAAACGATGGCCAAACTGCAGCCACTCACCTGCCGCCCTCTAGAAAGTTACATACATTATCGTCACGCTTCGAGACAAGTTGAAAAGTTTCTTTAATGATTTGTTGCTGGAGGCTTTCATCCTGTAAAAATAAATCCAAATGTGTGTGTGTGTATGTACGTCTCTTGTGTGGAGCAATAATAAAAGGCGCTTACGAAATACTGATAAAACTTGGAGAGTCGAGGCTTCCCGTGATTGTTAAACACAAGTATGGCTTTAATCATTTTTACGCTCCAGATAAGACCAATCGACAATTAAACTGTTGTTTAAAACAACTAAGCGTGCCAGCTGTTTACTTCTCTGCGCGAGGGATGGAAGCGCTTATCACTGGAGCTGGTTCATTATCGAACGGTTCTTTTAACGCTCACTTAGAGCCTTGAGTTCATAATTCGTTTGTAGATGGATTTTAGTTTTTGCAAAAAACACTAATACAAAGTGCCAAAATTGTCACTCTGTATATCTGAATAGTTTGCAGACAATCGATCTGCCTTTTCTTTCTGTTCAGGAATAGTATTCCTTTATAATTACAGTTGCTTGCGGATTATGTGACAGTTTAAATTTAAAGCTTAGTATAAAACAAGTAAGAAAGTCAGTCAAGCCCGACTATAATATACTCTATACCTGGGAAGTGCTGCCCATCGCCGTTGCAACCGGTGCTGCCCATAATTGTTTGTTTTCTTTATAACTCCACCATCGTTCATCCGATCTTTAACATTGCTTTGGCGGAGCGATAAATAATCCTGATTACTAAATATGTCCAGAAGGTACGAATCATTTTTCTGTAAACTATGGGAGATATAACGTTTTTTCCAATTTGCGGGGGGGGGGAGGGGTCGTTCAACAACTCCACAGCTCAACTGGAGGTCATGAATACCCTAACTGTACACTTTCGGTACAAAGTATACAAATACTCACAAAATTTCTGGCACCAATTCTGGCGCTCGCTTTGTTGCCAGTACACATTTCCTACAAAAGGTCTCAAGAAATGACCATAAATATACTAGATAGGTAGTTTTCACTTGATTTTATTTCTTTGAAGAGGTATCGCACTTTGCCGATATATACATTTGCTTTAGCGATTAAGTTTTTAAATATTTTGCTTCATTAATAAAATTGCCTCAACAAAACTTGAACAAAAATGAGCGCAACAAAACGACGAGCCGAATTATTTTCTCGGGATGAGAAAATTAAGCTCACAGAAGCTGTAAAGCGAAGGCGATTGTTGTGGAACCTTACAGACAAAGGTCACAGAAATTTAGTCTTCCTGAAAAGTGCATGGGACTATATTGGAGCGCTGATAGGACGGCACGGTAAGGAAATTATTAAAATGTCGCCATGAGACTAATCTGTTCATATTAATAAATAGCTAATGAAAGCCCCTGCGATGTTTGCGCATCAGAAAGTGCAGTCCTTCGAAACAGAATGCCTTGTCTTCTCCTAAAATCTTCGTAATTTATTTTTAATATTTACTAGCTGAATGAATACACGTCGTCGCCCGGGCTCTTATGATTCTTATGAGAGCGATAATTTTCAAGCTGGTGCAGACTGCAAATCGATGTTAACATTTTGGAACGCTCGATCTTTTCCTCTATATACACGTCTTCACGATAATTTAAAATCATGAATATTTTGCGAGTTTCGTGACTTTTTTGACCGTTTGGTTAATACCTCCTATTTGCACGTCTACAATTGCCATCTATGAAATCTTCACAATAATGCAGGATCAAATAAAAAATTTGCCAATTTCGCAATATTTAGGACCGTGTAATCTACAGCTTCCATTTACCAACGCCTGCATTTCAATATAAGCATTAAAAGCTTTTATAAAAAATCATAAGGTAATTTTGCAAAATTTCGCGATTTTTTGTCCTTAGGAACATTCGCGGCCAAGCGTCTAACCATTGCCCAAAGTTTCATCGCATTCGGATGAACGGCATTGTTTTTGAAATTTCGCGGTTTTTAAACCATTTTCCGCCCATTACTTCAATTTAGAAACCTTCGCGGGCAAGCGATATAGATGTACAGATTTTCATGAAATGTAAAATCATAACAAACTCTTGGCAGTGTGACCATAATTTGTGCAGTTTTCTCACATCTGTCCACACTGGGCCAAAACAAAAGAATTGCCCCTTTTAGTATTGTTATCTTGGCAGCTCCTTTGTTAGTAAGCTTAAAGGTCTAAAATGTTGAGAAATGTCATTCTTAGGCCGGAAATAGCAGGACCTAATTTTTGCAGGTCCAAAACAGATAAAAAAGTGTTTATTTTATTTCGTTTCTTTTATTCCACTTTTACCGGTAATCTTATGTAAATTCAATTAACCTCATATACTATTTCCAACCTCAAGTAACACAAAACAAATTAAAAGAAAGTTACCAGGACCCTGAAACATATCCTTAAAAACTGTGAATTTTCGACCTCGAGGGTTAATTGGCCACTGTTTAAGCCATTTAATGCTCCGGAATTACAACCTCGATTTTTGAAGTTTCTGCCGGACAGTTTTCCTTTCTGTCGTAAAGTGTTCAGTGTCATCTCTTAGCTGCACACTGCTAATATGTCGAAACCGCTCGGATCAGATGACTGTGTCTTGTAGCTGCCATAGAATTGTTTACGTTTTAACTTGAATCCTTGAAGTTTATTAAAACTTCGGTAAAATGCCATAGATCGGTAGTTTTTAATAAGTTTTAACCTACTGGGTATTTAAGTACCCAAGATCTCTCACATGCCCTGCTGGAATTTTTAATGTGTCAACACCTTCTTGGGTATTTAAATACCCCGTAGGCTAAAATAAGATAAACTTAATTATTTCCCGGTGTATTTGGTGGCAGCCCTCGTTGCATCCGCACAAAAATGCAAAAGATTGGAATAATCTTCCTCATAATTTGAAATCCATAATAAATGTCACGCAGTTTAGATTACAATTAATAGCACACCTTCAAAGCATAGTAGATCTATAAGAAAGGAAAGGGAAAGAGTTAGGTAGTTAGTAATTAAATTTTTATTAAATATGAAGTTATTAAGCTTTTATTATATTAAATTTTTTTATTTTTTCTAATAACTTTTATATATTTGTTTTTATTTTTATTAACCTATATTTGTGTTTGTGAATTCTGATCTTCTGATTATTTGTTAAATGAGCCTCCTAATTTATTAATAATATAGGTTTTAAGCTAATTTACCTTACTTTGTATTCAATAGATTTATGTCCGGTTAACGTCTTAAATGTATTATTTCAACAGTTGTGACTAACGCAATAATTTATAAGTCTTTCATGACTTGTAACGTTAGGATAGTGGTATTCCTGAAAGTGATTTGCTTTCGATTTTGATTTGCTTTGGATTTTGTGTATCAGCTGCTCACGACTGCTCCATAACAGTGTGCCCAGAAACAGTAATGCCGGGTTTTTACTGCGTCACAAAGTGTCACATTTCAGTGTCACAGTGTCAAATTCATATGGAACTGTGACACTGTGGCACTGAAATGTGACACTCTGTGACGCAGTATAAACCCAGCATAAGGAAAATAGTTGATTTCATGAAATCAACTTCAAGGCTGGTTTCAATTTGATTTCGTTTTAGTGTTGCCATTTTCTTGCACCACGCGATGGTGATTGTTTAAAATTAAATGTGAAAAAGATGAAAGTTGTATCGCATTAGTAATTAGATTGATGTAATTAAATGAAATATGTATTTATTGTTAGCATTATTAAATGCATACGAGCCTTTTGTATAAATATGCCAGCGGCCTACAGTGGACGTAGTCATAAGTGCTCGAGTTTTTGGAACGTGTGCTTCACGGAGGAAAATGTTTTCGGAAATTAAGTAATTTGCATAGTTCTCCATAAATTCTTTTACAATTTTGGCCTGCCTTTTCCTCTTAAGTTCTGCCAAATGGCATAAGTCACTTCGCTTAACCATAATCAAATGCATAATTAATTGAATATTCTGCCCACAAACTTACTTAAGAAGCTTAGAAATCTAGTTTTTACAATTTCATTCGAAATTTTTTGGTTTCACGCCTTTGTTTAAATTGGCGCCAACTGATCTGCAAACGAAAGCAAATCAAAATGAAACCTGAGTCGTTCCGTCAACTGCTTTTGATTTGCTTACACAAAATCAAAATCGAAAGCAAATCACTTTAAGGAATACCACTAATATTTAAATAAATATAAATTCAAGTTTCCATCCCTAGATGTGAAGTGTGTGTCCATCCATGGATGTGAAGTGTGTGTCCATCCCTAGCTTCACGTGGGTGATGTACCTACATGTAAACATTGCAAAGTTGAGATGAATATTTTGACAAAAACTAACTTCAACTGCAGGTAAATCTATTTGCTTGAACACGAGCTTGTGCTTTCTTGCTTAATAATATCATTTTACTCCTTTCACAGAGTAAGCTCGGTGCTCAACAAAGATGTTAAACAATATGGTAAACAATACATGTTCGATGAAAATGAAGACACGTCCTGGAGTTCCGATGAGGTGTGTACAAGCATATGTACATACATCCGCATATATGTGTGGCTGGATTTCTACTCATTCAAATATCAATATTATAGGGCACCCCTCAATGGATTACGCTAACATTTGATGAGCCGCAAAGCGTCAGTGCGTTTCAGCTACAATTCCAAGGCGGATTTGTTGGACAGAAGTCGAACGCTTTGATATTTTCGCCAGAGGGAGACTTACTACATCAGGAATCATTTTATCCCGAGGATATCAACTCTTCCCAGTGTTTTAAGTTAAAAAATGTAATATCTACGAAAAACTGTTCTAAAATTAAATTCGTTTTTGGCTCGAGCACAGATTTATTTGGAAGAATTATTATATATAATCTTCAGATACTAAGCTAACATTTAAACCCCAGTCAAAATAAAACAAGAAAAAAGCAAAGCTCACTTCGCCTGTGCCGAAGTTATAATACACTTGAAACAGATCATTCCTATGGCAGGTACAAGATGTAGACATCCGATCCGCGCTGTTCCGACATCAATGTGTAGCTAAAAGATGAATCTGTGCTAAATTTCCGCTCGATAGCTTTAAAACTGAGGGACAACGCTCAATCGGCTCAGCACGTAATGCTGGTCAAGAAAACAAAACCCCTAAATAGTTGCGTCTTATTTGTTTACATCTAAATCACACTACAGAAAACACGACCTGGAGCCGGCTAAAATCCACCACTTATTCACAACTTATATATTAAACGATACAAAATTTCACTAAACCTACCAACTGATCAAGAATATATATACTTTATGATGTGGGGTGGGAGATGATTCCTTTTATGCGTTCCAAAAGTTTTGGTCAAAAATGTACAATGAACACTAGGGTGCTTTTTTTAAGGGCAAAATTGAAATTTAGTAACGGCTTCACCTAGAAAGGTTCCTTTTGTATTATAGATAATAAAATATCAACCAAAAAAAATGACGACGAGACCATAAAGTTTGATCTACAAATAACGTATACGCCCCGAATTCTACATCGAATTTCCAATAATGAGATCTGAGCTACAAGTGTCGAGTTGTCAATTTTTAAAAGTCTTGCACGGTATTTCGATTTGGATAAATATTGTTTTTGATCCCAACATTGTCATGGTGTCGACTGCGTTGAGATGCCGACTTTTGTGTTAAGAACGAGCCCGGGTTCAATTCCCAGGCAGGGAACGTAAAGCTTAATTTAATTTTTAAAATTATTTTTTGTTTTTATTTTTTAAAACATACCCAAGCCAATCAAAAAGTTTGCACACAATGTTCATATTCTGACAACCACTGCTTTTGGAGAAATGGAAAGTCGAAAGGTCTCTTCAACACAATACATGAGTTTCTTTGACCAGCTTCACATGTTAGTCCTCCACGAATTTATCCAAATTATTTTTGTCTTAGTTTTTGGTCTTCTTTTAATAAATTTCTTGAATTCAGTGCTTGATTCTCAAATCAAAGTCTTAAGAGTAAGTTTATTCCTCAAACATTTTTAGAATAAATCATTTTTTGGTATCGTGATTTATCGAGCTACCGGCACTGATTGCGCCCGTAGTTTTGAACCGATTTTGGTGAAACAAAGTGCAATCGACGCAGAATTGTCACCATTATGGCCCCTATTTCAATCATAATTTGAAAAATTTTTTACAATTTTTTTACACTAAACTACAAAAAAATTGCCCAATATCGATTTTTCAATCGCCGCCATTTTGTAAAAAAAAACAGCAAAATTATGATTGAAATAGGGGCCCGAATTACATCTGTACCGAATCTAACGCCGTTTACTTTTTCCCATTTCAGATGATCCGAAGTGGAGTTATCCGTGCCGCCAGCAGCATACCTTTTCTTTCGACATCCAACTTCGAGAGCCGACAAATTTTTAATCAGCCCTCGCACAAAGGAAACAAATTTTATTTATTTAATTCAATATGTTTTTAATACAAAAAACAAAATAGGGGAAAGTTAACTTCGACTCGGCCGAAGTTTTGTATACCCTTGCAGCTTCCATTGAAAACAAAAAAGGTTTTTCTTACTAAGACTTCTTTTTGGACCTAACTTTTCTATGGGATCTATACCATATACGTAGATGTCTGATTTTGACCAAACTTGGTGAAATCATGGAAAAGCATAAAACACTGTTAATTACGAGGCGATCCCAATTAAGACAAATAAGTTTTTCTCACTAGAACTTGTTTTTCGACCGATCATTCATACTGCAGCTATATTCTATAGTCATCCGATTTTGATAAAACTTTGTAGAAATGTGTTAAATATATAAAATAAGAATATGCCAATAAAAAGGACGTTTCATTAAAAACAAAAAGTTTTCTAAAATTTCGATCTTGTAGTTGTAAAAGTATATAAGATAAGTGTATGCCAACGATAAGGACGTTTTCATTAAAAACAAAAAAGTTTTTCTCCGATCGTTCCTATGGCAGCTATATGCTATAGTCATCCGATTTCGACCAAACTTTGTGAAATCATGGGAAAGGATAGTAAACTAAGAAATACGAACTTTGGAGGCGTTTCCATTAAAAACAAAAAAGTTTTTCTCACTAAGACTAGTTTTTCGACCGATCGTTCCTATGACAGCTATGTGCAGCGCATTTGTACCAAAAGACTTCGTGCAAAGTTTGGTGAGGATAGCTTTAAAACTGACGGAGGAGATGGCATAGAAACAGACAGACGGACGGACGGACAAGGCTAAATGAACTCAGCTCGTCATGCTGATCAAGAATATATATGACTTTATGTGGTCGGAGATGCTTCCTTCAATGCGTTACAAACATCCGCACAATTTTATAATACCCTCTGCAAGGGTATAAAAAGCGCCCTAATGAACACATCCAGAACGGAATAGCAGTAGAGTTTAACAGTGTACTGTATAATTAGTTCAAAGTTTTAATTCATTTGGGACGATTTTCAGCAGTTTTGATTGCGAGTGCACCGCAAGATTTTGAACAAACTGGATCTGATGGCCGGGAAAATTTTTATAACTGATAACAAGACAAAATTAAATTTGATTCTTTCGATTTTAGAAGGCAAGAAAAAGATATTCAACCTTGTTCTATATTCCACTTCCACAAATATTTTGTGACTTCAAACCAGTTTTTGACTAGATTTGGTCTCTAAATTACAAAACTTTTGCGTAAGCTGAATTGAGAACAAGGCTGATTGTGTTGCTATACTGCAACATTCAATAACCTAGGTTCGATTTTAGGAGATCAACCAAAAAAAATTAGATCTCTAGATTAAGACCACCAATACCAATATTTATTATTTGTCCAAGACCACAAAACAATTTGAGCTAAAGTTAAATATTTCGGTTGCTTCACATAATTTATGCTGCTACAGATATTTCCACACGCGGACAGTTCGGAATGCCGCACGCCAGGCTAGGGCATGTGTCCTGATGCCAGCAACTCTCTGTGTTACAAAACATGCATCCGCTTGGGGTAAGCGGAACATTTGTGGATAGGTCAAGCAATTCCCACACCTTCTTCAAGTCGGTAACTAGGGCGTTCATCATTTCGAAGGTATGGAATGGAGTGGGAGCCAATCGTAGCTTTTCCTGGCCACGTGCAACAGTTGGATAATTGATTGCTTGTATATAATGTCCGAATTGTTCCATCAGCATATTTGAGATTTGAGTGCATTTTAAGGGATCTCCGATTTTAATGGGGATAATGTGGCTGGGCGTATCCTCTACGGGAAAACCTGAAAAGAGACACAAAAAGAGTTAAAAGTTTAGTTTGTTTCAGCAGAGTATTATAGTTCAGTATCCAATTTAATCAATTGAGGATTGAATATACCGATTCGCCGGATTTATTAGAAAAAGAGCTAGTAGAAAAACTTTGAGTTTCTTGTCGGTGCTTCGCTTCAAAGCCGTGTTCGCGGCAGAGACGCGGCAGAAACAAAAAAATATGGAGTGTGTGTCTGGCTGGTGGACCCGAGCATCGGTAATAAGGGTTGATTTTCTGTTGTTGGACTGCTCCCAAAAATCAATTTCGGGCCAACCGCTGGTTTACAGGATCCTATCAGGTGATATTTCTGTCCGATCTATCTGTTTAACAAATAATGCTCATTATGAACCTTCTAACGTGTAACGTGTGTCTTCATTAAAATTTGTTTAACAATCTTATCTCTGCTCACTCTTCTTTCATGTAAGAAATAATTCATTTTCTCTTTTACTCATTCCTGCAATGTTAGTCGGAATATACACGATGAACTTCATGATCTTTTCTCAGAAGGCGAACGAATCAGGTGAGATTCTTTACCTTTCAGTAATTAGTTCTAGCTATTTTCCCTTGCATTTCCTGCCGATTAAGGGAGTTCTCTCGTTTAAACGTCTGATTTTTAAGCAATTTTTATTAAATTTTTTTGTGAGGACCGGTGAAAAATATAACTTGGGGGTTTTAATCACTTGTTAATAAGTGTTTCAAGAGTATACATAAACATTTTCTGCTAAACATACTCATTAGAACCAAAGTTATAGCGCTCTAAAGACACCTGCCTAAAAACAGGGCCCCTTGCTTCCTCCACAATAACAGCTGATTGGCTTATCTGTAATTAACAAAATCGGACGGCGTCTTAATCTGTAAACTTTAATGCACTGAATGGACTATTATGAAAAGAAAATTATAAAAATGGGAGTTCTGAGAGACTTTGGAACCAAAAATTTGGAATTTGATGTTTTTTTCCAGTTTTTTATTAAAATATGAGTGGGTGTCGTGGGACACCCGGTACGAGCGAAGCTCTTTACGAGGGATTATCTGTTTTGAAATTAGAGTACTTGTTAAATAATTTGAAGTAGATTTGGTCACTGTTTAAGTCTCTGTTTTGGTTACCGTTATCGTTACTGTTTTGGTAAATCTTTCGGTCATTGTTTAGATATCTGTTTTGGTCACTATTTTAGTCACTGTTGTTTTCCCTGTTTCGGTCACTGTTTAGGTCACTGTTTTGGACATTGTTTTGATCACAGTTTTGGACAATGTTCGGGGCAGAACCGCTACGCTTTGCCGCCCATGTAGTTTCTTTAACTTTGCCAAAATAGATTTATTGTCAATAAGCCCCTATACACCATTTGCGCAAATCGAGACTAATATCAAAAGCGTTTTGATTTTTTGGATTCTTTGCGCAAAGTTTTGCGTGGTGAGAGTGCGCTTTGCGCAAATTCTGCTCATTTCGTAGCAACTGAGATTTGCACAAATGCTGGCGTAGTGTAGGCGGTGTATGGGAGGCTTTTGAATCAAGGGCCATCTGAAATTAAAATATGTATGTGGGATCCCAAGAGAAAGTAGAGCCGTCTAGAGCAACTCGCAGTGGCTGTCCGTTTTAGCTCTCTACATTTTTACTCTGGCAGTTGAGCAAGTTGGCAGCACCGCGACATTACGTGTATGCTGCAAGTATGATGAAATAGTTATTCTGCAAGGTCTCGTTTCGCTCACATCGTTTTTGTCTAAGTTCTTTTTATTAATGCCACTGGAGACAATCGAATGTATAATTAATAATAAAATAATAATAAGCACACTAATATTGTATGAAACAATCAGTGTACAAGAACTACTTATAATAAAGTTAAAATACAGTTCAAAGTGAATATATTTGCGAACTTACATTTTAACTTTATTATAAGTTCATCCATGGTAACCCCTGGTAACAGAGCAATGCATCCGCAAAGCTGCTGGCTAACGTGAGCGGCGACCCTCTCCCTGGGGTCAAACAGGGGGCGTCGCATCGGGCTTGGCACCCGATAGGCATCTATCCACCACCTTTTTGTTGACTACAAAGCCGCCTTTGAGACGCCGATAAGGTCAAAGTTCTTTGAAGCCCTGTCTACCTTTGGTATTCCAGCAAAGTACGTTCGACTTTGCAAGATGACGTTGAGAAGCACACAAAGCTCCTTCAAAATAGGTAAAGACCGCTCCGAGCCTTTCGATACCAAAAGAGGTTTTAGGCAGGGTGATACCTTATCGTGCGACTTCTTTAATCTGCTGATGGAGTACATACTGCGCCAGTGCCCAAATGCTAACAGAACGGGCACCATCTTTACCAGAGATAACATGCTACTTGCATATGCCGATGATATTGACATCATCGGCAAAAGCGAATCTGTGGTAAAAAAGGCGTTCTCAGAGATAGAGAAGCAGTCAAAACTTAAGGGCTTAGCGGTAAATGAGGATAAGACGAACTACCTACAATCAACGCGCAGTGAGTCTACGCTTGGACAATCTGTTGCAATGGGAGACTACAACTTCAAGGTTGTTAAGGAATTTGTCTACCTCGGAACGACGATAACCAGCGACAACAACTACAGTCTGGAAATCCGAAGAAGAATTACTCTTGCAAACCGATGTTATTACGGGCTCAATAAGGAGTTCAAGAGCAGAGACCTCTCTCGGAAAACGAAAATTGCGCTATACAAGTCGCTTATCATCCCAGTCCTGCTATACGGCGCAGAAGCATGGACAATGACAAAAGAGGATGAGGCGGCAATTGGCGTGTTCGAGAGAAAAGTTCTTCGGAGGATTTATGGACCTCTAAACGTTGGCGGCGGATTTCGCATCCGAACGAATCGCGAACTGTATGAGCTCTATGGGGACATTGACCTAGTCAAGCGCATAAAACAACAGCGTTTGCGCTGGATAGGACATGTTACCCGTATGGATGATAACGCTCCAGCAAAGCGTGTGTACAATCGGCATGCGATAGAGTTGGGAGGCACTCCCCCGCCTGGTCGACCAAAGCGGAGATGGCGTGACCAGGTGCAGGGAGACATTGCGAGCCTGGGAGTGTCCTTCTGGTGGAATGTCGCTCGGGACAGAGACGAGTGGCGGGCATTAGTGGCAGCGGCCGAGACCGTAAAACGGTTGTGATGGCCAAAGAAGAAGAAGATAAGTCATTCTTTGCTTTGAGCAGTCGCTCTCTCAAGCTCATTCGCAGCAGCGCGCAGTCGCCAGCGTCGCTTTGGCCGCATAGGAACACTTGTAAAGAGCAGGCGAGCTTCATTTGCATTTGAGAACTCAATTAAAGAACGTTGAACAATTCTACGCGCGCCGTGTTAATGTCATTTGGTTAGTTTTAACTTGGCCAATTGGGGATGCAAACCAGTATCTCCACTGTCACCGTTTCGGTCACTGTTTTGATCACCGCTAGTCCACCCACTCACAACCCACCTTCTGATATGGCAGTCTTCCAAAGACCAAAGCTGCTGACTTTGCAAAGCCAAAAGCGTAGGCAAAGTAATCTATCGCAAAGTCAATCGTGTTTTGAATTTGCCCCTCAGTCGACCGTCCGTAAACGAGCTTCGCTCTAAAAAATATATAAATGTTAAAAGTTTTGGGTCGATTAAAGACCATTCCTCGCTTCTACATGTGCTGAGTCGACCCTATAAAATTGAAGTGAATCGGCCGAGCCGTTCTCAAGATATGATGGAGGAAAGTTTTAAAAACATAGTTTTGAGAAAAGCCCTTTAACTTTGGTTCTAATCATAGCACGTAAATAACTCTCAACCCATATTTTCGGTCTGCTCTGCTCGCGACCGCAACCGAAAAAATAAAAAAATTAAGAGCTTGGTCTTCCCTCAACCGAATGTGTTCTGCTTTTGCGCTCACTGTTAAGCGGCTGTTGTTGTACACTCAGGCTGGTCGGTCTAACATCAACCCCATAACAGGCCCATTTCAGTCAAGCGGTCCCGAAGTGTGTGTCATATAAATCCCCTCACATCAAAATGTTATTGTGAAAAGGTTGCGAGAGCAGTCTCTGGTGCTATCAGAGAGTATCAGTGTGAGAGAGACTGAGAGAGCAAATGCATAAACAAGAGTTTTGTTGTTGTGTACGCATACTTATTTATGGAGAAAATGTATAAGATGTAAGCACGCACTGAGTGAGCCCACATACAAGCGCTCTCAGGCCCATACACACAAAAAAGACCTTTTCGGCAAGCGGTCGGTCCCAAAAGGTCGGCAAAAGACCAAGACCGAAAAAGCAAAGACAAATGTGTTTCTCTCCTCTCACGACCGAAAAAAAGAGAGCGCTGTTAAAGGTTGCTTCCATCCCTCTCTGTCAATGCGCCGCACGAAACCGGTTTTTTTGTGAGAGAGGACCGTTTGTTGCGACCTCTAGTTCTAATGTAATATGTTTAACTAAAAATTTATATGTATACTCTTGAAAAACTTATAGTCAATTATTAAAAACCCCAAAGTTATATGTCTTCACTGGTCCTCACAAAAAAATTCTAAAAAAAAAAAAGCCTGAAAATCAGACGTTTATGAAGTGTAAATCCCGACAGATACTTGTCAAACCTCAAGTAAAAAATTTTTTTCATTTTGAAGTGAATAAACTATTCGTTCTGGCCGACCACAGCCGCTGACAATGATAAAAGAAGTGTTTATAATTGGTAGTTTTTAGCCAAATTTTGGCTCTCCCAACTCAAGTTTACATGAAAACCGACACGAAATTTGGAAAAGGGCGAAATGATGAGTGTTTTTTTAATACTGTTGGAAAAATTAGTTAGCGAAAGGCACATTTCGGCGCAGAAGAATTTATCTTGGCCCTTAGTCCACTTATTGAAATTAAACAACGATTTTTAAAAGTCCAATAGCTGTAATATCAAGATAAATGTTATTATCACCTTAAGTAAAAAATAGTTAAGTAATGTAAAATCAGCACAGTTCGTTATCAAAAAAAAATTGGCTGTCTGATAAGTTTATGTGGCGGCAAACAACTAACAAAAGCGGATGAAATTTCATGCGCTTGGTGTTAATTTACTCATACAGTTCGATAGATTAAATAAATATATATATATATAAATTTATAAATGTCATGGTTAATCTGCATTTTGTTGAAGGTGCTGATAACGAAATGTGGTGTTCAATTGGGAAATAGTGGACGCACTGCTCATATACAAATATATCAGAGAATGAAATGTTACCATTCTACTTTACAAATTGATATTGAATTTGATACGTTAATTTTCCCGATTCACAACGAGCAATGTACCAATATGTTTTGCTTTCGCAAGGATTTTTCGAAATTTTCTGCCATTTTTGATGCGCTTTACGATATCAATTTGTCATTCCGTGACTCTTCTTCTTATGATATTGAGGAAGTTACCAATTCCTTCCCCTTGAATATGGTTTTTAATGAATTCGTCCCATTATGCGCGCCCTCCCCTCCGACAAGGACTCACAATTGGTTTACACGGGAACTATCTAATCTTGAAAATATCAAAAGTCGACTGATCAAGAAATTAGAATCCCAACTAGATAACTCTAAATACTCGTTAGCTCGTTCTAAATATATGACTTTAAATTCCGAGAGCTACCATAGTTATTTGGTTAGCTGCAAAATAAGCACTCAACAAGACTCTAACATTTTTATATAAATTTGTAAAATTCGTTCCGCAATTCTTCCACCTGCTCTTTCCCTGGACAATACAACTGCCGACAACGATGAGGATACTGCCAATTTGTTCGCATCATTTTTCCAGCGTTGTTATTCCTCCTCATCTCTTAATATTTGGCACTCTTATCCTTATCATATTGCCCACTCTAGCTGCACCAGTTTTTAATACTGAGAGTCTACCGTATAGTCTAAGATAGGAGGAAGCTTCCTTCAGTCCTGGGCCTGACAATGTTCCATGCTGTTTGCTAAAAGATGGTGGCAACTTTCTCTTCCAAAACTCATAAACCTCTCTCTTCAAGTTGGTGACTTCCTTAACTATTGGAAGGAGTCATACATTGTTTCTATCCACAAAAAGGGATCAGGGTCGATAGTTGTGATAAACACAGAACTTGCGAATTCGATTTCTGCCCAAATTATGTTTCAACGGTTATTGCCAATAAAGCTAAGGGAATTTAACGACCCAAACAATTATATGTTTCTCTGATCATAAGCTCTTGTTAGGTGAGATTAACTCAAGCGTTCTGCTTATCCTAAAAAGTTTTGTGGTTCAGTCACCTATAACAAGGAATTATGTCCCGATTTATTTACATCCTTGCCTTAACTACAACAATGATTACCATCTCTTCTCTGTAAACTCTCCTTTAATAGATGTAAGAAATATTCTATTGTCAAAGCTAAATTCAAAATGTTCACTAAACAGTTACTATGTTTATGCACACCAAATTTATCATGAGTAATGCCCTTCGAAGTAAGCAAACTTTATTTGTTTTTATTATTATCAATTTGATTGTAGAAATTGATAGTCATTTATGTCATACATTATCCACGTTGTATGTTCACATACGTTGTCGGACCAGTTATTGGTATATTACATTATTTTGAGTTAAGTCAATTATAAGATGAATAATTTTCTCAATTGTATCTTTTCAAAAGCATAGCATACTTTAATGGGCATCAAGCACAATAAATTTTGTGTGTATAAACGTGGTAAGTGTGACCTAACTTTGTTAAATAAATATATATGTAATATATAGGTAATCAACTTTTAGATTAACGGTTCCATTTTATAAAATGCCTTTCGAAAATATTATTTTTTAAGTTCGTTAAGCTTTTTCATTAAGAAGAGGAGGAGTGAGCGGAGTTATATAAATTTGCTATGATCTTATTCATTTTGGTCCAAAATCTCAGAATAAATTGCTTCTCAATTTGATAAAATCTTTCAAAAAGCTTTCTCGTATATAAATATTCAAATAATAGGGGTACTCCTGCAAGTAATATTGATTGTAATTATACCCTGAACCCATTGAATTTTCAACCTATTTGGGTTATATTAAGACATACATATATTACCAAGGGCCGATAATTATCGGCCCTGTTCCGAGTCGGTTTTTGTATAATCGTTTGCATGTAGAATTTAAACTTAACTATGTTATATGAAGGAAAGGAAATTTGGAATTTACGCTGGTTGCTCAATGCCAAGTGGATTCATTTCGTCCAAAAAAGCAGACAAAATCTAGTAGCCACAGATATGCTTACTTACTTTTCATATGAAATTGTGAACTTTAAGGTAGAAAAAGCAACGTTTACACGAAAACCGACTCGGAATTGTATAGTTACACTATATAAGCGTCAATAAATGAATTGCCAGGTCTTATAAGTTATGTTTCACACTAAGGCAACAAAAAAGCTTAAAGCTACAAGACAAATGTGACAAAAATATAATAATTCGTCATTTGTTTGTTGGTTGGTTAGTTTTTAAAATTAGTTTCAAAAATGTTATAATTAATTATAAGGGGGAAGAGCGCTAGCGTCGAGGCCTTCAATTCTATGGAAAGTGCTAATCACAAAACTTGATTTTAAATGTTGGTTGTATGGTCCGGACTCTCCCACTGTTTAAGCAGACAAGAGGATGAGAAGAGGAGAGGCGAAAGCGAAGAGCTAAGGTGCTTGAAAAAGGCTTACAACAATAAAAAGTAAAAACAGGTGACCACGCTACAAGGATGACTGACACGCAAACAAACGATAATGGCTAATACACACAGATCATGGCTTTGGAATTTATGACCTGCTTGCAAGCATACAAATTGATGGAATTAAAGTGAAACAATTAGTTTGAATAAACGACGCGCACGCTATATTGGGTCGTATTTTATCGCTGGTCTCCATTTTTTGACATGATTAATGTACATTTTAATTGCAAATTGCGAACTTGCGCTCATCACGACACTTGAGCGTAATTGTTTTATTGCAGTAATGTTTATTGTTTATTGCAGGAATGAAGTTTTGTCAGACTCTATGCTTGAGCAAATCTAACAAGCCCTGTAGTCAATCAGATTCCAATGCGAAACTATCTTGATCTGTTTATTGTATACCCCTACATACAAAAATGCGTGGCTCTGTCTCAATGTAATGAAATGAGGCTAAAATAAGATCAAAAACGTTCTCTTCTATTCTTGCTCTTTCGTTTTTCTTACGGTAAGAATCTTTCCTTCCTCTTTAATATTTCACTTACGCTTTCTTCCGTCCGTTTACATATCTATTTGTTTCCAATTAGCTTAAAAATCATCTAAGAATTTCCAGTGAAAAGCAGGGTAGCCAACCGAGAAAATCAACCGTTATTTTGAACCGGTATAACCGAATCAAACTCAAACCGTATCCGATACAAATTTTTTTAAGTGACGGTAACCAAAACCGAAATTATTTTATTTGGTTTAACCATAAACGGAACATAATAACCGGTTTGATTCAGGCTTTAAAAATTTATGAGAATAAAATATTTGTAATATTTGATTATTGTCAGTCGGAGTCCCGAAAATTCATTTACAACAAGCGTGACGATCCACCAATTCACACTCTCATCGCTTGGAAAAGCGTCCATCAATAGCAAATCAAATGTACATGCATACGTTCTAGGTTTCCGCAACAGCAGAGACGACGCACAGTGTTGCCCGTAAAATAAACGAGGTTGCAAACATCAAAAAATTCATTTGCGCCTTCTAAATATTGGATACACCCATCATATAGGAAATAGTTCAAAGATTTCAAATATGTTAACCTTAATAAAATCAGACTTTTAGCTTAAAAGATATAACCCTTCCAACTTCAAGAAAAAATAGGGGAACTTAGCTTCGGCTCGGCCGAGGTTTTGTATACCCTTGCAGTTTGTTTTTCTAAATAGGACTACTTTTCGGACCTTACTTTTCCATGAAAGCTATACTAAATAGATGTCCGATTTCGACCAAATTTAGTGGAATCATGGAAAAGCATAAAAACTAACAAGTACATTTTTTTGAAGGCGATTCCTTTTAAAACAAAAAAGTTTTTCTCACAAGAACTAGTTTTTCGACCGATCTATGGCAGCTATATGATATTGTCATCCGATTTTGACCAAACTTTGTAAAATTGTGCGGGAGCATATAAAATAAATACAATTAAATTTTCCATTAAAAACAAAAAAGTTTTTCTGTCAAAAACTAGTTTTTTCGACCGATCGTTCTTATAACAGATATGCTATAGTCATCCGATCCGGCCGGTTGGAGATTGCTCTGCCGTATGCTTCTTTTGGGCATGTCTGTTTTATAGGGTCGAAGATGCTTTCTTCTGGCTGTTACATACTTTTGCACAAACTTATTATACTCTGTGTACCTCTGGTACAGAGAATAAAAAAATGTTTTTTCCCTTAAAATTTTTTTCGATTAAAATTTTTTTTGTGAATATTCTTGGTAATAGTTTTAAAACATAAAAAATTTAAAAAGGAAACATAAAAAGTCAAAAATTATTAAAAATAATTTTTTTAGTTACCATAAAATTGATTTTTTTCACAAACCTAAACTTTGATAACCCATAAGTAAGCATCTAGAGGGCGTCGCACCTTTTCCAACCACGTATTTCATATTTGAACAATTATTTATCATATGCAATTTAAATTATTAGATTAACTCATTTCGTTCAAAAGTTATGATTTTTGCAACGGCCGGTTTCTAAATCGCAATTGGTAAATCTTTGAATTTCCAAGAAATAAATCGAAAATTCAATTTAAACCAAAGGTGCTTAGAGCCAGCTTACGGCGGAGTAGACACCAAGACATATGAAGAACAAAGTCGCCAACGACATACAAAATTTTTAATGCTCCAGTTTAGCCACAAACAAAAATGCACTCCTGGCTTAATCGTTTCGGTATCAAGACATTTGGATGATGCTAAAAAATAGCATAATCGGTAAAAAAATAGTATAAACGTTCTTAAAGCTATGTACTTAGACAAGCTAAATCGATTTAGCTGTGGTCAAGTCCCTATAATAAAAAGCTAGCTAAACGGTTGCTAAAACTTTTAGTTTGCCTCTTAGCTTGAGCTAGTCGCAGACAAGCTGAATGCCTTAGCTCATACCCAGCTAAAATCGCGTGGCGCCGCAACCTTGACTCGCTAAAAGCTGATAGCTTTTGCTAGGTAGAAGCAAAAAAAAAAAAATGCTTTGCAATTATATAGCAAGTTACCCTTGCTAAATGAATTCAACAATGGCTGCTGCCTGCAGCAAAAAACAAAATAAAACACAGCTAAGGGTTTGCCCATGACTTCTGCACTCCAAATATCATCCAAATATTCCTGCATTTGCACGTTTATTACTTAAATCAATTTAATTGTAATAAAATAACACTTGATAAACAAACACAGTGCAGTAAGACCGTTTGACCATTGGTGGTATTTTACTATTGAAGGTTATTTTGGGGTTGAGCAGTCACACTGTACCCTTAGCTGGGACTCCAGCGTTTAAAGTTGTATTTTTAGCTAGGTCTAGATTTAGTTTGTCTGAGTACATAGCTCAATGTTAAGATGGAGTTCTATTATCGATATGCTTAAACGGAAGGAGGAAAATTCCTTTAATAATTCAGAACTTTATGAGTTATCGAAAGTGGAATTCGCCGTTCCTGGTTCACAAGTTAGTTTTAAATGACCATATTCTGGAGTAAAATTTATAATGAATTTACTTAAAAATAAATTGGACGCAAGAACGCAATTTGGATACTAATCCTATGCCATTTTCTTGTAACTAAAATGTATATTTAACCGCATTGAAACCGGTAACCAACAGTGGATTGAAATAAAAACAAATAACCGGTTTTAATCCACGGTGAGCAGTATTTCTTAACAAGATTGAAAAGTGAAACTTCTCTTTCTTCTATCAGTTCGACTACTTATCATAATCAAGATGTGCAGAATGGAACAAAATATTGAAAAATCAAAATGGATTATTATGGAATGTAGCTTGAAATGGAATATATTATTACGTGACATTTCATTTCACAAAAATTGGGAAAAGATTGCCAAGGTTTTTGGGTAGGAATTTGGATAAAAAGACATTTTTTTAACACCTCTGTATAAATAAGCAAAGGCAAAAGAGCTCAGTTCTGTTTAAAGCGCCATAACTAAATATCTGTATTCGTAAAAATCAAATAAGCGATTGACGTCGATAGGCGACCCCTAAAATGCATAAATGCATTTCAATTTGGAAATTATCATTTTAGTTCCGAGGAATTACGGAATTTAGTTTAAATTTAGTTACGGACAGTACAAATTTTCATCGGTTAGATCTTGCAAAATAATCTTAGGGTCTGTGACACGGGTTTTAGTATTGATAAGACCCAGTACTAGAGACAGTAAACAACTATAGCAAGCGGGGTTCCCATTTAAGATTTCCATCAAATTTTCCGGATGCCTGATTTGCGCTCTTAAAGAGCAACATTTATGGGGAAGTGAAACTGGGAGCACTACTGATTGTAAATATCTAGCAAAATAACACGTCTATTCTCTCACAAGAATCGGAACGAGCTCTTGTCAGGGTTAGATTACTGGCATAGACCAAGTGAACCTGTCTTTCTGTTTTCGAATTAATTTTCCGCTATTATCATTTTGTTCAACGCAATATTTCCATTTTCGCAAACGTATGTTCTTCACTACTGCTGGTAATGTAAACATTACGTCATGATTTGCTTTTATTTGGCTGTTCATTTCGTTTAAAAAAAACATAAATAGACGTACTGCCACGAATAACCTTAAGCTCGTGCACATTACATAAATCAATGGCATTTCATTACCTTCTCTTTTCAGCAAACTCTTCAGGTAGGAGACATTCCTTTGGTGCAAACTGCGCAACTGACGTCCCTCGTCCGAAGCCAAAATGTTAACCGCCTCCAAGGCTCCACATAGCACAGTGGGTGGCAGCGAAGTTGTGAAAATAAATCCAGCCGCGTACGAGCGTATCATATCGATCAGATTAGATGATCCTGCTATGTAGCCGCCGATATTACCGTATGCCTTGCCCAGAGTTCCAGAGATAATGTCCATTTTGTCCAACACGCCGTCGCGTTCACCGACTCCCGCTCCATGGTCGCCGTACAGGCCGACAGCATGAACTTCATCTATGAAAGTGATCGCTCCGTATTCGTGGGCCACATCAAGCAACTCCTCCAGGGGGCAGATGGCACCTGTCATGGAATGTACCGTCTCAAAGGCCACAATTTTCGGTGTCCCCTTATCCATTTGCTTTAGCAGCAGGCGCAAGTGGTCAACGTCGTTGTGTCGAAAGATGTGCTTAGGAACCCCGCTGTTACGTATGCCCATGATCATTGAAGCATGATTGCCCGCGTCCGAAAAGATCTGACATCCGGGCAGCAGCTTGGCCAGCGTAAACAGCGTTGAGTCATTGGCCACGAAGCACGAGGTGAACAACAAGGCAGACTCCTTTTGATGGAGCTCGGCCAGCTTCTGCTCCAGGCGCTCGTGGTGCATGGAATTGCCCGAAATATTGCGAGTGCCTCCTGCTCCGGAACCGTGCATGTCCAACGCCTCCCTCACAGCCCGCTTCACACTTGGGTGGGCCGACATGCCCAAGTAGTCGTTGGAGCACCAAACAGTTATTGGTCGCTCCGTTTGTGCGGAATATTCGAGCGCATGGGGGAACAGCCCATCGCCAGCCAATCGATTGACACGTTTGAACACTCGGTAGGAGTGGTCCCGTTTCTTTTTTATGATTTGCTCATTGAAGAACTTTTCGTAATGAAACGTCTCCTTGTCCAGCTGCTCCTCTGTGGGGGCGAATGCGTTCTCATGCTCTCGCCTTACATCATGCACCAGGCGCTGGCTCTCAGTGGTATATTTGGCAGTCGAGTACGGCCTTGTCGACGTCGCAGCAAATGGCAGTGAGGCAACAAGAGAAAGTTTCTTCTCAGCAGCAGCAGCTGCAGAATTGAAAGTTTTGCCAACCACGGGGCAGTACATGCCATATGACTGGTACAAGACCTCGGCATAATTGCGCAAATAGGTGGCAGTAAAACGGTTTAGGAACGGACACTGCATGACAAAGCAAATACCCGACGAGACGACCTTAATGAAGCGAACTTTGAAAGTGAGTGGCGTTAAATTATGCAAGACGAAACTGGGCTGGCTGGCTGGTGCTGGTGGGTGCAACGGCGGGGGTGTAGTGTGACCGACCGACGCAAACCAAAAATACCGAATTTGAGTGTGATAATCAGAATCCCTCAGCACCGACTCCACAGTCTTTAAGACTGCATGAAATCGCTGTTGAAAATAGTGATATTCCTTAAAGTGATTTATTGTATTTATTTATTGTATTGTATGCAGGGAATGATACCAAGACGAATTTCGGTTCCGGTACGCCCCGAAATGAATGTTTCGGTTTTAATACTGGTACAAGTAGAAAATTTTAAATATTTTAAAAATTAAATTCTGAGATAATTTTAAATCATTTTATTCCTTTGTAATATAGAGCAGGGCGCCCGCCCATTAGCGGACGCGCGGTGTTGTTGTTCTACGCAAAGGGATCCTCGCGTACATTTGCGCTCAGCCGAAAACCAAAACAATGGTGCTCTTGTTTTGTTGTGTCCCCTGACCGCACAACAACTCTTGTGTCTCTATTCCCTTCTCCCCTTGTTATGTCTTTCGCAAACTCGAAGACAACAACAAAATGCTTATGAACGCGGCCGAATCAAAAATCGGTTCTCCCTCTCTATCTCATTTTGTTGTTATTGCTTGAAATATATTTGGAGTATGTGTATTGGTTTTTACGCGCTGGTAAGCTCGTTCTGGGCACCCCTGATATAGAGAAACAATAGTGGTATTCCTGAAAGTGATTTGCTTTTGAGTTTGATTTCGTGAAAACAAATCAAAGGGAGTTGACGGCACGACCCCAATTTAAACAAAGGCGCGTAACCAAAAAAATACGAATTAAATTATGAAAATTAATGTGCTAGTTTTCGGGCAGAATATGTAGTTTAGAATGTTTACAACTTTACAAAGGATAATTCAATTAATTATGTATTTGATTTTAGTCAAGCGAAGTGATTTATGCCATTTGGCAGAACTTAAAAGGAAAAGGCTCCTGCCTCCTGCAAAGTTGTTGAAGAATTTGTGACCTCCAATTATGCAGATTACATATGGGCATTTCCACAGAAAGATCCACTGAGACCAAAAAATTAAAAGTACTTAAAAAACACTTTTTCCGGCCATATTTTTATAGGGAAACAGTTAAAATAAACTAGTTTAAGCCAATCTAACATTTATTCAGATTCCATTTCTAGATTTTCAAATGAACAGTCGAACAATCACCATTTTTCTTATTTTTATCATAATTTTGCAGGTTTTTTTCCTAAACAAGAAAGAAAGTCGGTCAAGCCCGACTATAACATACTCTGTACCTGTGAAGTGCTGCCCATCACCGTTGCGACCGGTGCTTCCCATAATTGATTGTTTTCATTATAACTCGACAACCGTTCATCCGATCTCTTCCATTCCTTTGGCGGATCGATTATTAATCCTAATTACTAAATGTTACACCTTCCATAAACTTAAAGTTTTCTTTGGTCGGGGGGCGTGGCAAAAATTAAGAATAAATTTGATCTGCCTGCAAGTATAAGAAGCATAAGTCCCATACATGTCAAACCTCTATCTCTTACCATCTCTGAAATCTGTGCGTTCATACGGACAAACAGACGGACATGGCTTTTGCACAAACTTATTATACTCTATGTACCTTTGGTACAGAGTATAAAAAGTACCTATAGATTTCATTAAATCATTTTAAGGGTACAAAGAGTAAATAAAGGTTGCATAAGAAACCATAACAAACTATGTGAGTGCAATTAACAGTAAGTTTCTCTTTGCATTATCAAAGAAACCACAAAAGAAATCATAGAGAAAAATGTGTCACATAACGTATGTCACGTAACGTATCATAATGAGTCAAATATAAAAAACAGAAAAATTTATTTTTCAGCGAATCAGCTCTAAATATATAGTAACATGATTGCAGATCGTATTAAAATAGGTTGTATTAATAAAATCGAAAGGGTTTTGCAGATTTTTGAATTTTAATGGAAGCCAAAAAAAACGCACTTCCGTTTTCTGTCACATAACGTATTCCTTTTTGTCTGCCAGTATCTTGGGAGCTTCTCTTTCTACAACTCCCAGATAATACTCTAAAAATAGGGCTACTAAAGTGCTATTTAAAAACCAATATGGATAAATTTATTTTAAAAGTTTTCTTTGTTTTTCTTTATGATGAAGGTTAATAAATTCTTACGAGTGTCGCGTGCGTGCTGTGGAATTGCCCATATCCCGAACATATTTGTCTAAGTCAAGCACAAGTTCCAAAAAATCGAGCACTTATGGTTCCGTCGACTCTAGACCGACGGTCTACTTAAACAATACAATAATTAAATGAATTATGTCGTTTAGTCTTGAAAAAATTTGAAAATGGCAAACTTGATAAAAAACTAAAAAAAAAAAAATCGTAAGAAATTCTCGGGGTAACTCAAAAAAGTAATGATGCAGTTCGATTCCTAGGACCCAAAATCGGGGGATCCGTCGAGTTTGGTCATGTCTTTTTTTCGACTTGCATAATGTATTAATATCAGGGATTAATAGCGAAACTATTTTCGCTTCCGGTACAGGTACCGATAAGAACCGAAATTAATGTTTCGGTAAAAGGTTATATTTCGGTTTTTAATTTATTTCGGTTTTCGGTTTCGATACGGTACCCAGTTTTTTATTTCGGTATACCGGTACGTACCGGTACATACCGGTATAAGTAAAAATTTTAAGTATTGTAAAAAGAAAATGCTGATATAAGTCCACATCATTTAATTTTTTTGCAATATAATGAAACAATATTCAAAAGTTCCAGTCGATTGACATTTAATGTAAAATTAAAATCGATTTTCACATTTCGCTTTATTTTACAGAAATTGCAACTTTTGAAATCTCATACAATTCTGGAAACTTTGTAGAGGACTCTGACCACCATTTTAGAATGTTTTCATGCTTTCGAATACGTTTATTTGCAAGAAAAATGTTAATGGAATCCAGCAGATTTTCTGTTGACAAAGCTAATGTGATTTTATCACCAAATTTCTTTTCTTGTAACATCACATATGCACCAACTTCGTCGCCGCTTTCAGATAATCATTAAGAGGTGATTTATCAGCAACCGACGAAATTTGAGCAAAAATATTTGTTGAATGAGTAATACAAGATTTTTTTGCTCAAGATTTGGCATTACGTTATACCTTGGGTCCAAGAACATGCCACCTAGAAAAGCAATCATTTCAAAAAAGGATTCTCTCGCTTTTATATTTCCTGAACGAGTGATTTCGCTAGAGAGGACGTATTACAACTTGCAGTGTAACCAAATGGAATGAAAATCATTCAAAACTAGATTTTCGGCTTGAAATTTAGTTGTGGCCACCTTAGTTGGTACTAATATGCTTACAATTTCGCGAACTGAGTATCACACTTTTCAAAAATCTTAACAAATAAACGATGAAAGACAACTGAATTTCTTATATATGTACGTATGTATGTATGTACATGTGTTGGTATATTAGTAAGGGATACTCTACTAATATTGGGATAAGAGTACTCGTCGTACATATGTGGCGTTGGCCCGTGTTGAAGTTCTCGTCGCATGTAAAACTTACGTCCCAGTCACTGGTTTTAATACATGCACACGTACAATGTACATGTTTAATAGATGCACATACATATTTTATATTATTGCCAATGTAAATACATTTGTATGTATGTAAAACAAATCAATCAATGTACGAACATTCGTTATAGAAGCTGCGAAATTTTAACGCCATCTCAGAAAATTGGCAAGAATATCTAACATCGTGTAAAGGACGCCTTAGTATTCCTTCTTTGCGATACAAACATCTGACCAAAATTACTCTGCAAAATTAAAAAAAACCGAAACAGTACCGGTACCAACGTTTCGGTTTCGATCCGGTTCTATCGGTACCAATAATAACGGTAAACGGTATTCGGTTCTCAAAAAATAAATTTGTATCGGTTTCGGTTCCGGTTTCGGTACGTGATTTGAAACGGTTTATTTCGGTTAACGGTTCCAGTACTTTTTTTTTTTATTCATTTATTTAGATACCTTAAGGCTAAATTTTACAATGTACTGTTACTGTTACCGGTATTAATCCCTGATTAATATAATAAGATTTTGAGAAATTTGTTGCCAAAATAAATGTCAAACTAGATGACGAAAATCACGAAACCCAGTTGAGCTACTGAATTGTTGAGTTTAGGAATTTAAAATTTTTTTTATAAAAATGTCAGTAGTGTTGTTATGTTTTATTCTTCTTATTCTCGATTTCTGGAAAAAATTTTACAATTCCTCAATTCAACAACTCCACAGCTCAAGTGGGCTGACTACCCTAATTGTAAGCAGCACTATAATTGTTTTCAAGTTTCCTGACTTCTTCTTTTACAAATTGACAAATTGTTTGTTTTGCAAAAACAATCAAAAAAACATTGCATTGTTCCCGTTTGGAAGAATATTTGTAAAATATATTGGGGAAAATGGAAGAACAACGGCGAAATTACCTTATAGGCGGACGAGGAACTGTTCCAGACAGATGATATTTTCAATATATTAAAAAATAAACTATTATAAAATTACATAGATAATATGAAAAGCCATGCGCTTTTTTTCAGCTTTTTCAATAGCTTTTTTTCCGTTTCCGTGCCATCAAAAACAGCAAAAATTCGCCCCTTTCTTTTTTTTAATTTTAGTTAGAATACTTTCATTAAAATGATACAGTCTTAACTTTAGAGATATTTATTTGTTTTAGTTTCAACTCATTTCTTTTAAATTTGAAATTAATCCTCGTTGAGATCCTAGTTCCAGTGTAGCTCAGCTTTGATCGAAATGCTACACTTATTGAATAAAATGTCTCATTCTTTAATGCACTCAAATTTTTTTTTTTTAATCTTATGTTGATAATATAAAATCAAGTATTCAACTCTTCATACGTTTTTAGCACGGATCACTTTTTTTCTTTGTAATCATTCAATTTTTTTTATGGAACCTAAATCCACCATCATTTGTTTTCTTGAGTAATTTCTATGACCGTGTTAAATCGGACTATTTTCTTCTATTAACAAAGTTTTTAGTTCCAAATCTTGAACTCACATTTCTTTTCGCAGTTCAGTCGGATTTCCAACCCCACGTAAAATCCCCTTCCTTTGATTCTCAATTTTTAAAGATGATAAACCACCGCCTCACTATCACCACAACCACTCGTCCAACGACTCTGAAAAATGAACGAAACCGTCCCTACAACCCCTAAACCCTCCCCACCGCGCACCATCAACGCAATTCGGTTCTAACCATCTTCGTTACAGTGAAATTCAGCCTCTTGTATTTCGAGTAGAGGGATCAAAAATTTCCTCTTAACTTATTATAATCACCATTCTGACTATTATTGCTTCGACGTGGTTCGTCCGATACACTCTTATTTTGTTTTTATAAGAAAGTCGACGTAGTTCTTAGCTCTTCATCTTCGGGTACTGTGTTTCTAGACAAGAACTGTTTCAATTGTCTCTGCTAATTTCCACTTTCTCCACAGCAATTTCTTTCAGACTTTTTAATGAATATGCCATCAGAAAGTTAATTCTGAGCAATCTTAACTTGCGTAGTGCTTTTGAGATCTAGATGCGTATCTTTGTTTGAAGACCAGACTTTGAGTTTTATTTCCTCCTTGAGATTCTATATTTTAAAATATTTAGCGCATCATGCTCTAAAAAGACATTTTATAGCTCAATAATTGTTCTCTTAGACTCTTATCTTTATTGACGATCGATGATGTGTTTAATGCCGCTCAAAACATATTTCATATTGAATTATACGAAGCATACACTTGTGCTTCAGCTAATTTGACTGAAAAAAAGACTCCCATTCTTCTTGAAATCACTCTTTTGCTCATAATAACCACCGTTCTTCAATGCTTCCATACACATTAGCACGGTCTGCCTCGACCCTTTGCATTGAACACCAGGAGCGATGACAATGTGTTTGGTCTTTTCGCGCAAGCCTCCATATTCGGCCGCCGCCGCAGCGACTCGCCTACCAGGGTTCGAGTTTCGGGAACATAGAGAGAATAGACACATATAGTTGTTGTTGCAGGCGCGCGACACAAAACAACCCTGTTTGTTTTGCTTTGCGCTATGGCGCGCGCACGCACGCATTCCTTGCGTAGAACAACAACCGCGTTCGCGTAATGGCTGGCGCCCTGTATAAAGGATGAAAACAAACACTTATGGGCAGCACCTGTCGCAACGGTGATGGGCAGCACATCACACACCTTAAGGCAAACTTTGAGACTTTTTTACATGTTTATTTTAAATTTTGTGAGAGAAAGCCGTTGTGCTAGACAATAACCCATTTTATTTTTAATGACCAAATGGTATAACAAAATTGATATGATTTTGTTCCTATAGATGTAAGCATCCCCGACCCCTACAATGTGGTTCTGTTGTAATTATAACAGAAATCACATAAATATCATGATGGCAAACTATGTCAAATATTTCATCTGTTTAAATTAAATTTTGGAAAAATTATAAATAGTTTTTGGGTAAACCCAAAACTATTTTTAAAGGACATTAATGCACAACGTTCTAGAATTCGTCACAAATAAATATAGTCTCAAAATTCGCTAAATTCGCCGTTTAATTTGTTGCTCGAAAACCCTCTTCTGATTTTGTCACGAGCAAATTCCTTGCAATTATCTTGAAACGAAAAATTTCGAAAAATTAACATTAGTTAAGAGCTACAAGTCAAGCCTATTGGCAAAATAAAAATCCTTTTAAATTTTCATATTTGTTTTTATACCCTGTTCCCATTGAAAATGGGAAAAGGGGGATCATGAAGTTGTGCAAAAGTATGTAACAGGTAGAAGGAAGCATTTGCGACCCTATAAAGAATATATATTCTTGATCAGCATCAACAGCCGAGTCGATTTAGCCCTGTCCGTCTGTCCGTCCGTCCGTCTGTCCGTATGAACGCGTGTTTCTCAGAGACTATAAGAGCTAGAGCCACAAATTTTTGCATGTAGATAGGTTTCAATACGAGTTTGTTTCAGATTTGGAAAATTCCTCCCCCTCCCCCCTTTAAGCGCAAAAAACTGTCAGAGCCACAATTTTTAAGATAGACCTTCCAAACTTTACATATATCAAGTAAGGCGCCATATCTATCTATTCTGAAAAGATCACTAAGATCGGACAATAAACACCGAAGTTATATTCGAATCAATTTTGCTTGTGGGAGAGAGGGGGGGCCTTGCATTGTCAGTTAACGCGCGCGGCCGCATGCCATGCGTTTGTGTGTATGTTGGAGTGTGTGTATGTGTGAGTGTGTGTGTATGTAAAGAAAAAACTCACGAAATAAAGGGAACAGGGTATTTTGTAGTCGGGGCACTCGACTGCAGCTCCCTTTCTTGTTATTTTTACATCATGTAAATGCCCATATGTAAATTCTTGATAAGCATGACAAGCTAATATACCAAGTTCAGTATGTTCGGTTGTCTGTTACTAAGCTATATTCTCCCTCAGTTTAAAAGCAAACTGGATTTAACTTGGCACATTGACGTCAAATGCAAATAGAATGCACGTTTGTCGAACCCATCCAGCTCGAATGACGATCCCCATATGTGACAATCCATTTAAACTTTGCCACTTAAAACTTCCCCATTTTTGGGAAGTACATAATATAGTCATTGCAATGCCTAACTGTTCGTTAGAAGTACTTGCACGACGGCTTTCTCGAGCTCTATGCGTTTCAAGTATAAATATAGTAATTGATATGGAAACGAGGGTATGACCTCCGGGCAATTGAGCGCACATCTGTCTAGTGAAATGCAAAGCACTCTAGAGCAAACATACTGCTATCAGTGAAATAAGGAATTAAAAAAAAAAACTTACTACTAGTCTGATAGACTTCGAGATACCCGCTGTCTAATTTGGTATGTGATAGAGGAATAATGCTTTCTTAAAAAATGCTTGCTTGATCATTATAAAAATTATTGTCTGCGCTGGGTATAATCCTAAATACAAATCCTGTATACAAAAGTTTTTCATACCATACCTATAGGTTTTAAAATTTAGTATAGTCTTGAAGGCGAAGACTCTGTATTTTCTTCACAAATACCTCGTATAGTAATCAAGCGCAAGTCATACACACATAAGTCCAATGGCAAAATGACTGACAGTCTCTGGCTAGCAATGAACAGCTGCGGTCCGCTTTAAAATCATAAGACTGCTCGCAATTTAAAATGATGAGCTTGTGCATTATTGGTGCAGGTACGGCGGGGCTATGCTGCGCCCGACATGCGAAAGAGCACAACTTCAATCCAACTGTGTTTGAACTTTCGGACAAAATTGGAGGAACTTGGGTTTACAATAAGGAAACTGGGGTAGTTAATGGAATCGATGTACATAGCAGCATGTACACCAATTTACGGCAAGTATCTGTGCAAAATTGTGTAAATGAGAAAAATCTACAATACAGGAGGACTAAGCTCACTTCAAGTAAGTGCTACGTCGACCTGGTTCTTGTAAAATATCAACACATATCCAATGGTATTCTGCAGGAAGTAGAATTATCCTTGGATACTTTAAGTGTGATCAGATCCGATTAAAAAACATTCTGTTGTGAGGTAACTCTTGGTGAATGACAAAATAATCAAAAAAAAAAATCGTTTTGGTTTTGTTAAAAATTTTTAAATAATAAAGTGCACCAAAAAATTTTGATACCAACGAGACCCACCAAATTTGAAAGCTACTAGTAGTAGTAGAAAACCCCTGGCTGGGTTTGGTCTGATTGGCAAAGGTCATTTTGTAAAAGACTCCTGAAGTTTTCATAGAAAAATTTACTTTTTTTGAACAAGTCAGGTCTACATCTCATAAGCTATTGGGAATTTTACTTTTTGTTCTTATCTTTTTTATAGCTCTTAACCAGGCCTACAAAACACTTCTTTCGACCACCTCAAAAAAATATCGTTTTCATGCCAAAAATCACGAAAAATATAAAAAAAATCTAATTTTCGTGATTTTGAGCATAAAGACGTTACTTTTTTGAGCTGTTCGAAAGAAGTGTTTTGTAGGCCTGGTTAAGTGCTACAGAACAGTTGAAGACAGAAAAATAAAATTATAAATAGTTTTTGAGATATACTCGTAGACCTGACTTGTTCAAAAAAGTAAATGTTCCTATGAAAACTTCAGGAGTCCTTTACAAAACATGAAAGAAAGTCGGTCAGGCCCGACTATATATATAATTATGCTGCCCATAATTGTTTGTTTTCCTTATAACTCCACCATCGTTAATCCGATCTTTACCATTCCTTTGGCGGATCGATAAATAATCCTGATTATTAAGGGGGGACATCTGAGTAACTGGAAAAAAGCGGATTTTCTGGAATTTTTTTGGCCAAATGAAAAAGCCAATCGAAAATTTGTAAAGTAGGTTTTATAATATTAGATGCGAAGTACAAAATAAATTTTTTTCGAATGAATCGAAAACAAAATGGCGGCTGTGCAGCATTTTTTCGTAGGCCCTTTTTTGTTGAAGGGTGTCCATGGCCGGACAGCTAACGTCCTTAATTTTTGATCTAGAACAAAAAATCAAGTTTGGTTAGTTTCTATACATCAACAGCTATCGACACACGTAGATTTTTTGCGATATATTGATTTTTTGCAAAATGGTGAGTGATTGAAAAAAAGTTAAAATTTTCACGAATAAAAAACGTCACAAAATTGTTGATAAAAAAAAAGTAAGCAATATAAAAAAAAATCCCACGTGTGTCGATAGATAAAGGTATTTTGAATATACTGTCAAAATTTCAGATGGATCGGTTAAGATTTGTTCGAGTTGTGTGTCCGGCAGTCTCAAAAAAAAAGTGGTTTCGAGAAAAAACGCGTTTAAAGTTTTAAGGTGCCCGGGATATACCTGTGAGGCATCGCCGCAGAATGGAAAATTTCGACACTTAGACACTTTTGCCGGACTCTATCTTATGGTATGTTATTTTTAAGACCCTAAAATTTTTTTCGATTTTTCAAAATTTTTTATACTCAGATACCCCCCTAAAAAATGAAGGGGAGGCAAGAACCTTATATATAATAAACTGTGAGAGATATGACGCTTTTTCCATTTTGCGGGGGCGGGAGGGGGCTTGGCCAAAATTGAAAATAAACTTGATCTGCCTGCAAGTATAAGAAGCATATGTCCCATACATGTCAAACCTCTATCTCTTAACATCTCTGAGATCTGTTTGTTCACACGGACATACGGACAGACGGACGGACAGACGGACATGGCTATTTCGACTCGGCTGTTGATGCTGATATATACTTTATAGGGTCGGAGATGCTTCCTTCTGCCTGTTACATATTTTTGCACAAACTTAATATACTCGGTGTACAGAGCACACTGGGCCAGCCGGCCGAAATTTTGGCCAAAAGTCCCACTTTTTTGTTTGGGAAACTGGTTAAAACGATTGTCGGAAATGATTAAGAATACTTATAGCTATTTTATGCCAAAATTTGGAACATTTTTTTGTAGCAATTTTGAATGGTAGCAATTCAAAGTTGATTTTTCTTAAAATTGTTCCAAAAAACAGAAAATTAATATTCAAAACAAGGAAAGAAACAGCTTCTAAAGTTTGATTGTATATTTTCCGGAAGCTTCAAATTATTCGTTTTTATAAAAAATGGAAAAAATCTTAAATTTTTTGAGTTTTTTTCATTTGGCAACTTTGACTTTTGAGTGCCCACGAGTGCCACTGGGTATTCACTGGCAACATTACTAATTATTTTCTTTGAATATTGTACTATAACTGGAGGTATGCGCTTTTGTGCGGTTTTGCTTTGGATTTTATTAAATCGCTTTTAAAAATGTATCCTCATTTGGCATCAAGCCAGTTTCAATTTTCAAGTCAGCCGAAAAGTATGCTTTTCTTTTTTAAAACATCGGAATTTGGACCATGAAGCCAAACTGTGAGAGCTAAGCTATTTTTATTCCCATGGATTAAGATGTGTAGCATACTTTTAGAAGCAAGAAATTGATTGTTAAAATACATACTAAAATTATTTTTAAATTAATTAATTTTTTTTTTTAATTTTTTGTTTTAAGAATCCAATATAAGGAACAGGTTAAATAAATGAAAGAAACGGTGAAAGTAATCAGCTTGACTGAAAATCCTTAACGGGGTGGGCACTCAAAGCTAGTACCATTTTGGGTCAATAACTCATAAACGACTAATCTGATAATGACAATTTTTTTTCCAAAAAACAACGTTTACTTATATGTACCTCTCTGCAAAATTTGGCTTAAATCTAATTACAAGTTTTTTTTTTTTAAATTAAAAACCAAAATGTTGAAAAATTTTCCAACTTTGATTTGGATTATCAATATGTTATAAAATTTTTAAATTTTTTAAAAATTATGTGCGTTAAGTTCAATCTTTTAAGAACATTTCGTAAAAAATTTCAGCTTCCTAGCTAGTCTGGTGTAGAAATGACAGAGTTTTGGCCAAAAAATGAGATTTCTGGCCCACAGTGCAGAGTATAAAAACCAAACCCAGCCAGGGTTTTTCTCAGGGATTAATACCGAATCGGTTTTCGGTTCCGTTACAGGTACCGGTATGACCCGAAATAAATGTTTCGGTAAAAGGTTCTTTTTCGGTTTTTATTTTATTTCAGTTTTTGGTTTCGATACGGTACCCAGTTTTTTATTTCGGTATACCGGTACGTATCGGTATAAGTAAAAATTTGTAAAATATTGTAAAAAGCAAATTCTGAGAAAGTCCAAATTATTTTATTCCTTTGTAATATAAAGAAACAATATTACAGTTTCAGTCGTTTGACACTTAAAGTAAAATAATAATCGATTTTCACATTTCGTATTATTTTACAGAAAGTACAACTTTTGAAATCTCATACAATTCTGGGAACTTTGTGGAGGACTCTGACCACCACTTTATAATGTTTTCATGGTTTTATATGTGCAAGAAAAATTTTAATGGAATCCAGCAGCTTATTTGTTGACAAAACTGATGTGTTTTTATCACCACTATTCCGCGAGCTGAGTCCCTCACTTCCCGATAGGAAGAATGTCGTTATCTGCGTCCGCAAGAACTGTTGAAGAGGTCTTCTGCCAGGCGTTCTTCGCTTTCTAAGAAAATTGACAAGAAAATTTGAAATCGTGTAAAGGATTCTTCATCGCGTTACAATCATTTGACCAAAATTACGACGGGCTCTGCAAAGGTAAAACAAAACCGAAACAGTATTGGTACCAACGTTTCGGTTTCGTTTCGGTTCTATCGGTTCCAATAATAACGGTAAACGATATTCGGTTTTCAAAAAAAATTTGTATCGGTTCCGGTTTCGGTACGTGATTTGAAACGGTTTATTTCGGTTAACGGTTCCGGTAACGGTATTAGTCCCTGGTTTTTCTACAACCATAGGTACCTTTCAAATTTGGGGGGACTCGTTGGTATCAAAAAAATTTTGATGAAAAATGGTTCACAGTGTTATTACTGACATTGCGAACTACTGTTACTACTGACAATTTCTACCGATCGTTCCTGTCGCAGCTATCAGACATTGACATTCAAGTCGGATGGTTAAATAAATGCTTAAGGTATATAAAGTGATGATTGAAACAGTACTTTACAGGCAAATAGTTCCTTTACAATACAGTCTTTCCGGAATTAAAAACTTCTTTTACCCATACAAATTATAGCTTTATATCAGAGGAAATAAAGCGGTGTGGCGGGGGTTGTTCAAAAAAGCAAATGGACTAAAATATGTAATACATTTCTGAAGATTTTTAGTCTCCCTTTGATGCCCGATTTTAAAATTTACATTCTTTTTTAAAACAGAACAAATCTACCCAAGGAAGTTATGGGATATCCGGACTTTAAAATTGGCGAGAACGACGCGTCCTATGTAAAATCAGAAGAAATTTGCGATTTCTTAAATCAGTATGCGGCCCACTACGAATTGAATAAATACATCCAATTCAATTCCTATGTAATCAGAGTGTTGCAAAAACGCCAAAAGTGGCAGGTAAGTTCGGGTTTCTTTTGAAACCTTTTGGATTCGCTAAGTACTTTGAGTACTTTTCTACTTTTAGGTGCTTGTAAAAAATCTCTTGACAAACAAAATGGAGTGCCATTATTTTGATAAGCTAATGATAGCAAATGGACATTATCATACGCCGAACTATGTTCCCATTGCCAATGGAAATCGATTTAAAGGAGAATACTTACACAGCCATGATTATAGAACCAGCGAAGTATTCACAGGCAAGTTCATAAATTGGAACATTCTCTTCAATTCAAACTTAAGCCAATTCATTTATCTAGGCAAATCTGTGCTGGTTATCGGAGCAGGACCAAGTGGCATGGACCTTTCAAACATAATATCGAAGTCTGCTCGCCGTGTTACACTTAGCCACCATTTAGACGGCATTGAGAATACAAAATTCTGTGACAATGTATTTCAGAAGCCAGATGTAAAGGAATTGGATGAGAAGGGAGCATTTTTTATCGATGGATCCTATGAGGAATTCGATACCATATTTTTTTGCACGGGATATAAATACGCATTTCCCTTTTTAACGGTCAACTCCGGCATATATGTTGAGAACAACTATGTTCAACTGCTTTACAAACAATGCATTAATATTAGGAATCCGTCAATGGCCCTAATTGGACTGCCATTTTACGTGTGCGCTGCGCAAATGATGGACATTCAGGCGCGGTTCGTGTTGAGCTACTTCAATGGAACTAACAACTTACCGTCTAAGTCCGAAATGCAAATGGATACTAAGCGCTACATGCAGAATCTCTGGGAAAAGGGGTACAAAAGTCGCCACGCTCATATGCTAGGACCCAGTCAGGTGAGATAGTGCTTCTACTTAAATACAGACACTTTGTCTCATAACAAATATTATCTGTTTTCTAGATAAACTATTTCAACGATTTGGCAGAAACCGCCCATGTCAAGAATATTAAGCCTGTTATGACTAAATTGCACAATGAAAGCAGCAATTGCTTCAACGAAAACTTATTGCATTTCCGCCAGGATATCTTTCGAATTGTCGACGATGAAACGTTTATAAAAATTAACTAGAGAACTTTGTTTGAAGTCAGCGTTATGCTGGTTTTTGAGGAAACTTAAACATTTCAATAAATTTGTATAACTGGAAAAAAGGCAATCTAAAATGTCAAAGATAATCTTGATTCTTCTTCTTCTTATTTGACCTGATATTTCTATCACAACCGTTTGGTCTCGGCCGCTGCTATTAATGCCCGCCACTCGCCTCTGTCTTGTGCGAGCTGGCACCAGTTGGCCAGTTCAAGCGCCTTTATGTCTTTCAGCACCTGTTTTTCCCAACTAAGTTTCGGTCGTCCTACATCTCCTGCTTTCCCTAATTCGTTCGCCTTCCGCCTGTACACTTTTTTTACTGGAGCTTCTTCATCCATACGAGTAACATGTCGAAGCCAGCCCAGCCGCTGTTGTTTTATGCGCTTGACTAGATCAGTGTCCCCATAGAGCTCATACAGTTAAAGTTGTACTCTCCCATTGCAACAGATTGTCCAAGAGATGGTGACTCTCCCATTGCAACAGATTGTCCAAGAGATGGTGCCCGATTTATTAGTATTTGGGATCAGCAGATTAAAGAAGTTACACTATAAGGTGTCACCCTGCCTAAAACCTCTTCTCGAAAGGCTCGGAGAGGTTCTTTCCTATTTTGACGGAGCTTTGTGTGCTTCTCAACGTCATCATGCAAAATCGAACGTACTTTGCTGGTATACCAAAAGTAGACAGGGCTTCAAAGAATTTTGCTCTTATCGGTGTGTCAAAAGCGGCTTTATAATCAAGAAAAAGATGGTAGGAGTTGATTTTCGTCGCATGGGTTTTCTCCAGTATTTGTCTTAATGTGAATATTTGGTCAATGGTGGATTTACCAGGTCTAAAGCCACACTGATAAGGTTCGATCAGTTCGCTCATTCTCGGCTTTAGACGTTCACATAAGATACATGACAGAACCTTATATGCAATGGGTAGGAGACTGATCCCGCGGTAATTGGCGCATATTGCAGGGTCTCCTTTTTTAAGTATTGGGCAGAAAACACTTAGACTCCAATCTTCGGGCATACTCTCTTCGGACCAAATTCTGCATAGGAGTTGTTGCATGCACCTTACCAGCTCCTCGCAGCCAGCCTTGAACAATTCAGCGGGCAGCTCATCGGCTCCTGCTGATTTGTTATTTTGTAGCCTTTTTATGGCTAACCCAACTTCGTTATGGTCCGGTGGGTCTATTTCTATATCATCGATTGGTGGTTCCACTACTTCTCCAGAGGCGTCATTGGGTTCGTCATCGCCTCCCAGCAGGTTGGAGAATTAGTTTCTCCATTTGTCTAGTACCTCTTCTGGATCTGTGACAAGATTTCCGGCTTCGTTAAGTTAAGTTTCATTTTTTTAACAACTTTTTCTTACTTATAAAATTCCAGCAGGTCTTAATTTGAAAGCCATGATTTTGTGGTAGTTATTAATTTCGCACAGAAAAAGTGTTTTTAGTTTTTTTATTATAAAAAAATGTATATTTATTTAGTCACCTTAAGCTGAATTTTACAACTTACTGTTACCATATGGTAACTTATATTGTAGGGGGAGGGTTTTTTCTAAGTTTTATTATGTTACTTGTTTGGGTTTGTTTTTTGTGTGTGCTTAGCTGTGAGGGTTTTAACATCTAAGTAATAGTAGGTTGAACGGAAAGACGGACAAACCTACGGACATGGCTATATCGACACAGCTGTTGATGCTGATCAAGAAAATATGTACTATATATGGTCGAATATGCTTCCTTCTGGCTGTTTCACACTTTTGCACAAACTTAACATTCTCTGTGTATATTTAGTACAGAGTAAAATAAAGTTGATATGCCTGCAAGTATAAGGAGTTCATGTTTTATGCAAGTTAAACCTTTAGCTTTTTCCATCTCTGTGATCTGTGCGGTCATACAGACAGACAGACAACCGGACGGAGGTATCTAAATCAACTTGGCTGATCAGATAGTCGAAGACGTTTTCTTCTGGCTGTTACATAAATTTGCGCAAAACCTATATTCTATGTGTACCATTTTTACAGTGTTTAAAATTCAACATTTTCATAATTCTTGGGTGGCGAAACTAAAAAAAAACATGGTTGAGAAAATTCTCATTTGACGACTATTTCTCATAAATGTTTATATTTTTTTTGCATCCACTTCTTTCCATGGGAAAAACTTGTAAAGCGAACAATACATGTTAACTAATAACAAGATTTGACATACTTAGGCAAATACATATGTGTGTATATGCATATGATGGCACAGCCCAACTGAGGCGACCATGGTTTATTCTATCGCGCAATTTCTAAAGAACAACAACAATGAATGTAGCGGCTTCAATTTGTTTAAAAATTGTTCAGCTCGTAAGTACTGCAATATGTTCCTCCCTCCTTCGGTGACCTGTTCTTAAAGTATTAACCCTCGCAGTTCATTGCACTTTCTCTTAAAAGTTCTCACTTATAATTGGATATAATTCAAACTGAAAGTGTGTTGGGGTTAATATAATACAGGGGATTAATATATCAAGCTAATAATTGTGGATTTGGTTTATACTTCTAGATTTCAACTGTGTCAGCACTTATAGTCAAAAGACTGTCCGATAAACATTCCGAGAGAGTGTTCATCACTGGCCAAAAATTTTCAAGAGAATGGAGGCTATTGAACAACATTTCGTGGACAAAAGAAGCCGATGATTTCAGTACACTGACTTTCGGTGGATATACGTTCATAACATCGGTTTTACTTCTCACAAGGTAACTGCACGTTTTAAATTATCTTCTATATATACAAAAGAGAAACGAGAATGCAAAGCTAACTTCGTCTCTGCCGAAGTTTAAATACACTTGAAAGTTTTGTGACCACTGACTTAATTTTGTGACCAATGACTTAATTTATTAGCTTAATGTGTTGGAAAATGAAACAAAAAATAAATTTGTATGGCAGCTACAAGAAGTGACCAACCGATTTTCGCGGTTCCGACATAAGTGCAGTGTGCACCTAAAAGATGACTCTGTGCAAAATTTCAGCTCAATAACTTCAAAACTGAGGGACTAGTTTGCGTAGAAACATACAGACGGACGGACGGACGAAGCTCAATCAGCTCAGCTCGTCATGCTGTTCAAGAATATATATACTTTATGAGGTCGGAGATGGTTCCCTCTATGCGTTCCAAACTTCTGGGCAAAACTATAATACACTTTTCAAGTTAAAAAAAAATGACATCAATTTAATCTTGGCTGGTTAATATGTTATTTTGTCAAATATCAAATATCATAATTATAATTTTATTTATTTATTTATTAAGAGTCGAAAAAAAGGCTGTCAACCAATTTTAAGTAACGTTATAAAAAGACTTATCAACTAAGAAAGCCTAGCAAAGAAAGTCTACCATAATTGCAAAATGTACTATTAACGACCCCGGAGACTAGATGGGGGAATTTTATTTGCCTGTTCGGCCAGCTATGACCCGATTCACAGCCAGTTGCAGTCAGAGACGTTATTAGAGCTAACAAAAACATTTACAATTTCGATAGAACGTGAAGAGGAAGAAAGCTTATATAGACCAGAAGCTTATATATTTTTGATCAGGCCGTCCGTCTGTCGTTCGAAAAACTAGTTTTAGTGAGAAAAACGGTTTTGTTTTTAATTTAAACGTCTCCTTCTTATTTAATGGTTTTCAATGCTTTTTCATAATTCTACTAAGTTTGATGAAAATCGGACCACTATATGGCATAGCTGCCATACAAAAGGTAGGGATGAAAAATTGTCTTTGTAAGAAAAACTTTTTTGATTTTAATGCTACACTTTGAAATTTTTTATTGGTCTGTTTAATATGCTTTTACTTAATTCACCAATTTTTGTCAGCAGCGACAATCAGAAATTTAATAGTTTCCATTAAAAACAACAAAGATCTATGCTTCATTGGTCGCAACCTCCAACTAAAAATAGCAGCAGGTGAACTTCCATACTTGGAGTTCGCAAGTTTCCATGCCCCTTAGCGTAAATATGTTATTGCTAATGGCTGTTGGTGTGGCAGCGGTTCAAAGCACACTGACGAGACTAACCTGCTTGGTCCATATTTTCAAAATCTTTGTTGATTTCTGTTGATTATTGAACTATAATCAATCCTCGACCTTGAGACGGATAACAACTTTGACTAAAATCAAAAACAGGTCGCTTAACCCCATTTACAATATATAAACGAGAGCGTAAGTTAAATTCGGTCCTGCCCGACTTCGATATACCCATTACTCAGGGAAATTAGTGTTTAATAGCCTTTCCCTATGTTAATTAACAGAGCATTATCATAAATGTGGCCATTTCAACATTATGTGAGTAAAAAGTGCATGTATCGCCAGAAAGTATGCAACGTTTTTTATAACCTTTATAACTCTGCCATTTATTATCCGATCTTTATGAAACTTTTAGAGATTATAGATATTAGGACCATACACTACACAAACACATATGAGCTTGATATCTTTAAAATTGTTGGAGCTATTCAACATTATTTATTGTGGGAGCGGGAGGGGGCGTGGCCAAAATTTGAAATTAACTTGATCTGCGTAGGGACAATAGGAGTCTACATACAAAATTTTGTGGCTCTGGCTCTTCTAGTCTCCGAGGTCTAGGTGTTCATACTGACAGACGGACATGGCTTAATCGACTCGGCTGTTGATGCTGATCAAGAATATATATTCTTTATGGGGTCGGAGATGCTTCCTTCTGCCCGTTACATACATTTGCACGACTTAAGTATACCCTCTTTACTATACGAGTAACGGGTATAATAAAGGTATTTAGTTTTTTCAAACAAAAATTTAACTTTAGCTTCAAACACTATTACCTGAATAATTTCCCAAACTGCCCCATAGACCAGTTTTTAATACGAAAGCTATTCGATACATTCCTCCGATTTTCATCAAAATCGGCGAAAACATACCGAAGCAGATAATATAAATATCTGGCAAGATTTAAGACGCTTTCATAAAGAACAATAAAGTTTTTCTCACTAGAACTAGTTTTCGACCGTTTGTTCCTATGTCATCCGACTTTGACAATAATTTGTAACTAGAAATGTGTGAAAGCATATAAAACAAGAAAGAAAGTCGGTCAAGCCCGACTATAACATACTCTGTATCTGAGAAGTGCAGCCCATCACCGTCCTTATAACTCGACAACCGTTCATCCGATCTATACCATTCCGGATCGATAAATAACCCTGATTACTAAATATAAGGAACGAACCATCTATCTATAAAACTGTGGGAGATATGACGTTTTTTTTAATTTGCGGGGGCGGGAGGGGGCTTGGCAAAAATTAAAAATAAACTTGATCTGCCTGCAAGTATAAGAAGCATATATCCCATACACGTCAAACCTCAATCTCTTACCACATCTGAGATCTGTTTGTTAATACAGACAGACAGAGAGACGGACGGACATGGCTAGATCGACTCGGCTGTTGAAGCTGATCAGAGCCATATCTCAGAAGTTACTTTAGCTTTAAACTTGAATTTGGTCTGTAGATTGGTAGTATGGAGCTTAATATTTCATTAAATTCAAAAGTAGGTATCGGCAAAAGTATCGGCAAATCCGAACGGGCGGTAAGCAAGGCGTTTTCAGAGATTGAGAAGCAGTCAAAACCCATGGACTTACCGGTAAATGAGGAAAAGACGAAGTTCCTAGTCTCAGCGCGCAGTGATCCTACGCGTCTTGGACAATCTGTTGCAATGGGAGAGTACAACTTTAACGTTGTAAAGGACTTTGTCTACCTCGGAACGATGATTACCAGCGACAACAACATTAGCCTGGAGATCCGAAGAAGAATAACTCTTGCAAACCGATGTTACTACGGGCTTAGTAAGGAGTTCAAGAGCACAGCCCTCTCTCGAAAAACGAAAATCTTGCTATACAAGTCGCTTATTATACCAGTCCTGCAATACGGCGCAGAAGCATGGACATTAACAACAGTGGATGAGGAGGCGATCGGCGTGTTCGAGAGAAAAGATCTCGGAGGATTTATGGACCAGTAAAGGTTGAAGAAGCTCCAGTAAAAAAAGTGTACAGGCGGAAGGCGAACGAATTAGGGAAAGGAAGAAGAAAACAGGAAGAAGAAAACAGGTGCTGAAAGACATTAAGGCGCTTGAACTGAACAACTGGTGCCAGCTCGCACAAGACAGAGGCGAGTTGTGTCAAACGGTTGTGATAGATATATCGGGCCAAATAAGAAGATACTGTAAATATTTTTTTCCTAATTTTCAGGAAATGGTGAGCCTCAAATGCATATATGGACTACAATTGAAATATTTGGGTAATTGTTTACCTTCTTCTTCTTCTTCTTTGGCATCGATGGTAATAAAATCATCACAACCGTTTTACGGTCTCTGCCGCTGCCACTAATGCCCGCCACTTGCCTCTGTCCCGAGCGACATTCCACATTGTTTACCTAATTAGCTCAAATGTAGACTGTAATGTAAAAAATTAGACAAAAAGATTGAGGCTCTGCTAAGTCTAAAGCAGGGGCCGGCAGCTTGATATCTGGCGTGCATACGAAAAATCTCACAGCAGCGCTGCTTCCACACACACGGTATAAACTGTTAAAGCTCCGCTGCGTTACGTGTTCGCGACGCAGTCGTTGTTACTGGAAAAGAGAGAAATTTTTGCGCTGCTCTCACACACACCAATGCAAAAATGTGAATGTATTTCTTGCCTGCCTCTGGTCTAAAGTCTAGGACCATTTTCATAAAAAACTTTGCAGTGAACATATGTATGTATTTTTGCAACTTCTTATTATCTCCGTAGTTGAATAGGTTGTAACTGTTGCCCATGCCCGTTGTATTTCCGAATATAGCAGTTCCAAGATGGATCATAGCGTGACCAGTTTTTTGAACCCACCGTACGTGCGTTTTAAGTGATAAAAATCGGTAAAACGCCAATTCATTATTTCATCGAGAACCCACCCAAGGCGGGCTTCTATTTGAACGATTTCATTCGTGATTCTTCGTTCATAAAACAACCGACACTCGCGGAAAAATACCACTAGTCCTGAGTTCGATTCCCAGTAAAGGAAGGTAAATTAAAAAAATTAAATAGAAATAAATCTTAAAAATAACTAATTTACAGAAAAGCCAACAGAAAAAAACAACTGTGTTTCATAAAGTGAACACTAAATATTCATTAAGTTTTTGGTAGTTCTTAAATTTAGGTAATGTTTTTTGAAATTATATGTCCTAAAATTTTGGAACCTCTTGGCCTTAGCGCCTTTTTTTAGGTAAAATTTACTAAATATTTAGGCCATATTTGGCCCTTTTTGGCAAATTATTTTTTTGGGTGTATCGCATAAAAAGCAAAAAAATTTTGAAATCAAAAGTGCATACCTTTTATTTTCAAATGGAAACACTGTTGGGTGAAAAACAAAGAATGAAATTGACGAATTTACCACTGAAAAATTTTAAACTTACCAACTTTTTTTTGTGTAAGAGAAAATATTCCTTAAAAAATCTTTATTGATGGGCATTTGCCGTTTTGTTTTTTCTTTGGAAAGCTTATAAAACTTATACAGTCGGTCAGCTTCACTAGCTGTTGGCGCAAAGCTTTGAGCCATGAAAAAACTTCTCAAGCTGCCGTTCGGATTCGGCAATAACTGTAGCTTTCGATTGTGCGACAATTAGAAGCACACAACCCATAAGATTGAGAGGAGCTCGGCTTTGGCCCTTTGGGCTGTGTCAAGTCAAATATTATTATTATTTCCCGTTTAACACTGACCTTTTCATAGCTATCGGTGCATAACGTCTTCTCTGATATGCAAAAGTATTCAAACTTGTGAAACCTGTCATTTGCTCAACTAATTATTTTAAAATTTGCTTAACCAATTATTTTAAAATTAAATTTCAGATTTATTCAAAGGAACTCAAATTATCACCTATGCGAGGTGATTCTTTTGTGCTTCGGCTGCTTGTTTTTTACCATCGAAGGTATTTAATGGTTGACTTTTTTATTTCCTGTACCTTAGCAAGTAAGAAAGTTGTTCAAGCCCGACTAGAGAAGGGCGCGTGTCAAATATTTTCTAAACGACACAACTTTACACGAATGGCATATTTAAAGAACGCACATCACACTCACTGTTTTCTAAACGCAACACGACCCGACTCGCACGACTTTATTTAATTAAAAAAAATCAAGTAAATATTTTTATATATATCCATTGTTATGGATTATTTACCTTTTCAAAATGGGTAAAACATCGTTCTCATGCTCTTTTGAGCTTCAATGTAAAATGTAAAATGGCTTGACACTGCCCCAAAGGGCCAAAGCCGAGCTTCTCTCAATCTCTTGGCTTGTGCGCTTCTAATTTTCGCACAAGACAAAGGGACCTACAGTTTAACGGCGAATACGAACGGCAACTTGAGAAGCTTTTCATTGCTAATTACTACAAAGCTGGCGCCGACAGCAGAAAGGGGTGACCGGGTGTAAAGTTTATTCAAAGAAAAAACTTTTCATTAGATGTTCCGAGGCGGGATCGAACCCATGACCTCTTGTACAGCGGTCGCGCACACTAGCCGCTGAGCCATCCGGCCAATTGTAATTTACAATTTCAATGTCTTGGTTTTTATCATTTTAGCTTGATTTTCTGCCAAATTCTAGCATTTTTTAGTAAAGTGCATGTTTTAGTCCAATTTATTACCATTTTTTCCATGGATTAAATCGGCTATCAAGGCATAAACTATTGACAAGGCTTTATTTTGTTTTTCTGGACTATAAACATACCCCCCACAATGAAGATCAGGTATACTACGTTTTTCCAGTGATTTCAGATTTCTTGCCTTAAGCTCGAATACATTATTTAGTTTGTTTTGCGCTTATTTGTAGCTATGGATCACGGTGTTTATTTGTAACTAAAGCACTGTGAGCATTCAGTGGAGCTAAGTAATGTCGGCTTTTGTCGTGTTTTGTCGAAAACGCTAACGCTGACGCACTTGCACGCATAAAAACTGTATTGCAACGAAACGCCGTGTTAAGTCGCGTTTGGTATAGGTTACAAAGGTTACAGGTTGTGGCCGGGTGTGGCTCAGCGGCTAGTGTGTGCGACCGCTGTGCAAGAGGTCGTGGGTTCAATCCCACCTCGGAACATCTAATGAAAATTCACCTTCACTAGCTGTTGGCGCCAGCTTTGAAGAAATTAGCCATGAAAAAGATTCTCAAACTGCCGCTTGTGCGAAAAGTAGAAGCACACAGGCCAAGAGATTGAGAGGAGCTCGGTTTTGACACTTTGGGGTGTGTCAAGCCAAAATATATATACTTACAGGTTACAAAAATGTATACTACAATACTTCTTACCTTTTCTTTCAGGATTACTCATTTTTTCCGCTGTCGAACAGTTACCTAATGATATTTTGGTGTATGCATATGTACTTGGAGCACTTTCGTTCTTCTGTGCTGCTTTGTTTGCTATTGATGTTTTATGGTTTAAAAGCACAGCGGAATCTAAAAATGCGACTTCTCAAACGGACATCTATCCCATACATTTTCCAACAGTTGCAATCCCAGGATCTAAGGAGGTAAAGGAATCTTGTTGTCAAATCAACGAACGCAATCAAACTTCCCCACTAAGAGTTCCCAAGAAGGAACGTGAAGTTAAATATTTACGAACAGATCTGTAAGCTTTTAAAGAAATAAATTTTCATATTGCAAAGTTGGATCTAGGTAATTATTTGAATTTGCTTTAAGGATGGTTTCTACGCATGGGTCTCATTTTTTATTGCCTCGCTAAAAAGCGAATTACACAAAATCTATAAGAGATATTGACAAACGGTTTTTTTATTGGATAGATAAAAGATTAAACTAGAAATTTAATTTTCTTTCTTTTTTGTTGTTGTAGCGCCCTTTAAATTGGGGCAAAAAATAAAAAGTTGGTCCCATGGTTCCAAATGATTTATGGATAAAATAAAATGCGATCTGCTCAGGGTTGATGTGGTTTTCGCACCTGTCTCCACGTTCGCTGTTTTTGAATCTACCCGGCTTCCCGAGGCAGGTGCGAAAGTGTCCATCACTTATGCGTAAAAATTTTTTGAAATCGGTCAATATTTACAATATGTTTTATCCGGAAAAAATGTTTTATCCTTAAAAAAGCTGTTCCGAGATTGTCGCGTTTAAAGTTTGGTTTAGGTTTTCGACATACTAAAATAAATTTATAATTTTTTCAAATATTTTTTTTTTATTTATTTGGGTGTTAGCTATGACAGAAAAAATTTCATCCAAATCGGTTGATTGGTTTCCAAAAAATTAGTGGTTAAGTGAGTCAAGACGTGGTAAAATAAATTCTATTCTTACTAAATACGATTTATTTTTGTAAAACTTATTTTATCAGAATTTTACGAGCATATAACTTCTTTTCCAAGTCTTATCATTTTCAAAACAAAAACGAGAAAGCAAAGCTAACTTCGTCTGTGCCGAAGTTTGAATACACTTGAAACTTTTGTGATCAATGACTTGATTTATAAGCTTTATGTCTTGTGTTTTTGGGATATTAAATAAAAAATACTAAAAAAAAGTTGTATGGCAGCTACAAGAAGTGACCATCCGATTTTCGCGGTTCCGACATATGTTCAGGGTGAGGCTAAAAGATATCTCTGTGAAAAATTTCAGCTCGATAGCTTCAAAACTGAGGGACAAGTTGGCGTAGAAACAGACTGACGGACGGACGGACAAAGCTCAATCGACTCAGCTCGTCATGCTGTTCAAGAATATAAATACTTTATGTAGTCGGAGATGATTTCTTCTATGCGTTCCAAACTTCGGGGCAAATTTATAATACATGTTTAGATTAGAAACACGAGGGTTGATGAAAAAAAATTTCATACAAAGGTCGACCAAAAAATAGTTTTTTTTTTATTGTTGCACAAGTACGTGTCGGATCTGCTCGAAATTTTTGAATTCGAAAACCATCGCGACTTAGCTTAGACACAAAAAATGATTCCAGGGTTGCCCAGTCGGAATCGCCTTCAAAAAGTCCAAAAATAAAGATACAGCACTGCAATTTGGCACCTATATTTGTCCAGACAAGTGTAAATTTCAAATATACCTGCCCTATAAATCCGCCAACTTTCCCAAAGAATTTATTTTTTATAGAGTTTGGAATATAGTTTAAGACAATTATAATGGATAATTATTTTCTTATATCAATTCTAAACAATATCCGTCATAACCATCAGATTTAAGATATACTTCTTCTGGAAAGTTGAAGTTCGTAAAGTGACGAAAAAATTGATCATGGCTTTCGAGCTCATTTTCAATTTACTGCTGCTTGTAAAGGCATTCACCCGTTTAGCCATCAAATCCTCAGCACAAAGTTCGGAAAATTTCTCAAGTCAGGATCTTGCATAGTGCATAGTGGTCCGGCTGGCGGTATGGCTTAACCAATTTAGAAGTGATACTTCGTCAACGGATTGTTTGAACATAATCTTTAATAGTCTGCATAGTAATTTGGACTGCAGTATTTTCTCGTAGCTTAATGAATGACAATTTCTCGAATGCAGATATACTGTCTTTTGGTAAGACAATTGTCCATCAAAAATGCTAAGGCTAAGGTTAAAGGAATCCCTCTTAAAGTTCCCGGGTGTTCGATATCTAAGATTTATCTGACTTTTTGATGTTTGCTGCAAAATAAACGACAAATCTTTATCCCTAGTTATTTTAGCAGAAACTGACGTTGCGGGTAGAAGAGCGTAGGCATCTTTCCCTTCTGAGAAATCGGTTACAATTTTCCTCTTCAGGCTCGATTTTCCATATGTTAAACGTAGCCGACCAAGTTTATTTTCAGTATTATTATTCTGAGCCATATCTTTATTTACTATAATTTTTATATTCTTTAATAGAAATATTTCATGTTTCTTTTTTCAAATCAACCCATGTGCCTGTTGTATTTTTTGAAGTCCTTTATTGACAAAATGTTGATCGGTAGACGTTTTTCAACACCCAGTCCGACAAAGTATTCATCTTTCAAACTTCAAGCATTTCTATACGGTTAAACAACGACTTCATCCACAACTACTCCATTTATTTTGAAATGGCGCAAATTTGCGCAGAAACTGTTGAAACCACTTCATTGTGCATATGTTGAAGAATTTTTTGACATTTACAAATGCAGTGGATTGGACTGGATTCACTAGTTTTGCTCCACAAAACACAAACACTTCTAGGTTAGTTCTTACTAAAAAGACACCACAACAATAAGACTAAAATTAACTACAAAATAAAAGCAAACTTACTGTTTTCTTTACAGTCTGTTTCCAAATACCATGAACTTTGTTTTCCATGGTCGACACAAGCTGTACATTAAAAATGATGAAAATGCTACAGCTTTAAACAATCATTTCTAGCAAACACACCAAGTGGCAGGCCTTATGAAACTAGAGAGGAGACTTTGCAACCCTGAGTCGGCCACATAGATAACCCAAACAAAATTTTTTGGGTATTTTAATCCTGGCTGATGTATTTAGAATTATGAAAAAAAAAACCAAACACGTGAAAAAAATATTTTATTTTTGGCCTTTATGGCAAAAAAATGCTTTTCCTACCAATGTGGGTTGGCAAGTCTAATTTAATGTAAAAACATCGAAACAGCTATGAATAAAAACAGTTATTAATTATTTGCGAGAGACGCAGCCCTGTTTTTGTAGTTGAACCATACTCTTACTATATACACACCTTCTAACTAGACTTTTAAATAAAAAAATGAAATTTCCTTAAGTTCTGTGGCACTGACGAATTTTAAGAGAGATTTTAGAGAAGCAACCGACGGCAAAATCTCTAGAGTTTCTGTTTCACCCACGTTTAAGACTGGAAAAAATAAATTTTTTTTTAACTGCTGATTGACGGATTACTTAGCTTGGTAAACTAGAAGCGTTGAACAAAAAATTTTTTAGTTTTGTTTTGTCTAACCAGCTATGAACGAAGACTCCAAACCAAACCCCAGGTTCGATAAGACCAAATTTACAATTCCAACGTCTCACCCGAAGACACACATAAAAAATACCTCTCCCCTATTTAAAACTTTTATTTTTTTTATATAATGAATCTTTAATATATTATGAATTAAATATTTTTACCAAAAACTTAACACAATTTTTTAGATGAATCTCTTTTTTCCACCCTTCTTGAAAATTCGAATGTCTTTCAAATAATAAAATTCATCATTACAGATAACTGCTTCATTTGACTGACTGGTGTTCCTCCGAGCCATTTATTCAGATTTGGAATCTGATGAAAGTCGCAAGGTGCACAAATATTGTATTCTCAACATCTGAAACCAATTCGTAGACCAACTCATACTATTTTGTTGTTGCAAAATAATTTTTTTTTGGTCAATGCGATAGATATTTCCTGAAATAAATCTTGAATCGATTTAAATGCTCTGATTAGCAAATTTTGGTTATCGATTAGACGTTTTCAAGGTAATCGGGGTGAATGCTGATACACCCATCTTTTACATCCTAGGACTCGATTAACCCGGAGCTGTACCCAATTGTGTACGTTTTGCTAATTGTGCTATTGTGTATGTATACTACATATTTTAACATATCGCTCATATACTTCAAGACTGTCATAACTCCAAATAAACCACTTTGTTTATTAAAGATCTCAATGGAATTTACTCAGCGAAAATAGTTCTTTTAGTTTTTAATCAATCTAGTAACAGTTTTATACTTAAATTGCTCACTAAAGAAATTTGAAAATAGGATGATTTATCAGAAAGCCGAAGGATCTTCGGACAATATTGTCTGAACTATGCATGTCGCTCTTGCTGGAAAATGAAAGATATACTGCAAACTGCTAAGACGACATATTCTCATTTCACTCGTAAAGTATAAAAGATATCAATGGGGAGTGTCCCAGAAATCTCGAGTTTTTCGTATAAGTGAAGAGATTTTTAACTTACCTACGCGGACTTTATATGTTAAGTGACAGAAATAATACAGGCTACTAGATTCTTCTTCTTCTTTGGCCATTTGATGGTAATAAAATCATCACAGCCGTTTTACGGTCTCGGCAGCTGCCACTAATGCACGCCACTCGCCTCTGTCCCGAGCGACATCCCACCAGGAGGACACACCCAGCTCCGCAATATCTCCCTGTACCTGGTCGCGCCATCTCCGCTTCGATCGACCCGGGCCCTGCTTGCCTCCTAACTCATTCGCATGCCGACTGTACACCCGTTTTGCTGGAGCGTTATCATCCATACGGGTAACATGTCCTATCCAGCGCAGCCGCTATTGTTTTATGCGCTGGACAAGCTTAGTGTCCCTATAGAGCTTGTACAGTTCGTGATTCATTCGGATGCAAAATTCCCCGCCAACGTTTAGAGGTCCATAAATCCTCCGAAGAACTTTTCTCTCGAACACGCCAATTGCCGCCTCATCCGTTGATGACATTGTCCATGCTTCTGCGCCGTATAGCAGGACTGGGATGATAATCAACTTGTATAGTGCAATTTTCGTTTTACGAGAGAGGGCTCTGCTCTTGAACTCCTTACTAAGCCCGTAGTAACATCGATTTGCAAGAGTAATTCTTGTTCGGATTTACAGACTGGTGTTGTTGTTGCTGGTAATCGTCGTTCCGAGGGTGAAAAATTCCTTAACAACTTTAAAGTTGTACTCTCCCATTGCAACAGATTGTCCAAGACGCGTAGGCTCACTGCGCGCTGAGACTAGGAACTTCGTCTTTTCCTCATTTACCGCTAAGCCCATGTGTTTCGACTGCTTCTCAATCTCTGAAAACACCTTGCTTACCGCCCGTTCGGATATGCTGATAATGTCAATGTCATCGGCATATGCAAGTAGCATTACATCTTTATAAAAGATGGTGCCCGATCTGTTAGCATTTGGGCACTGGCGCAGTATATACTCCATCAGCAGATTAAAGAAGTTACACGATAAGGTGTCACCCTGCCTAAAACCTCTTCTGGTATCGAAAGGCTCGGAGAGGTTCTTTCCTATTTTGACGGAGCTTTGTGTGTTTCTCAACGTCATCATGCTAAGTCGAACGTACTTTGCTGGTATACCAAAAGTAGACAGGGCTTCGAAGAACTTTGACCATATCGGTTTGTCAAAAGCGGCTTTATAATAAACAAAAAGATGGTAGGTTTTGATTTTCGTCGCATGGGTTTTCTCCAGTATTTGTCTCAATGTGAATATTTGGTCTATGGTGGATTTACCAGGTCTAAAGCCACACTGATAAGGTTCGATCAGTTCGCTCATTCTCGGCTTTAGACGTTCACATAAGATACATGACAGAACCTTATATGCAATGGGTAGGAGACTGATCCCGCGGTAATTGGCGCATATTGCAGGGTCTCCTTTTTTAAGTTTTGGGCAGAGAACACTTAGACTCCAATCTTCGGGCATACTCTCTTCGGACCAAATTCTGCATAGGAGTTGGTGCATGCACCTTACCAGCTCCTCGCCGCCAGCCTTGAACAATTCAGCGGGCAGCTCATCGGCTCCAGCTGATTTGTTATTTTTTAGCTTTTTTATGGCTATCCAAACTTCGTTATGGTCCGGTGGGTCTATTTCTATATCATCGATTGGTGGTTCCACTACTTTTCCAGAGGCGTCATAGTGTTCATCATCGCCTCCCAGCAGGTTGGAGAAATAGTTTATCCATTTGTTTAGTACCTCCTTTGGATTTCTGACCAGATTTTCGTGCTCGTCCTTGCATAGTGTGACTCTGGGCTTAAAACCTTCGGATAGTTGCCTAATCTTTTGGTAGAATTTTCGAGTCTCACTCCTTCTTTGCTGTTGGCGCCAGCATTGCAGTAATTAGCCAAGAAAAGCTTCTCAAACTGCCGTTCGGATTCGGCGTTAAACTGTAGGTCCCTTTTTCTTGTGCTAAAAATTAAAAGCGCACAAGCCAAGAGATTGAGAGAGGCTCGGCTTTGGTTCTTTGGGGCTGTGTCATCTTGACAAGCTAAATTTTACTTACTCCTTCCGAACAGCACTTCGACTTCCTCCCTCATGCGCCTTTCCTGCTCATTTTTCTTCCTTCTGAAAAGGCTCTCTCCTCTCCTCTCCTTTTCTCCAGGTATCGCTCCTTAACAGCCCGCGTTGCTCCAGACTGCAGAGTTTTCCTGTACGCAACGTCTTTCTCTGCAGTAGCGTGGCGGCACTCATCATCGTACCATGACTGTTTTCGGGAGTTTTCGGCAAATCCGAGAATCTCCTTGGCAGCCGTACTCATAGAATGTGAAATATGCTTCCACTGTTAGCCTACACCAGAAGGGCCAGGTGGGATTTCCCTGAGCAGCTGGGTGAGTTTTGCTGAGTAGGCTTCGGATGTCCGTTTGTGATTGCAGCTTCTCAACGTTCAGCTTTCGGCGTGTGTTAGACTGTGCCACACTGAGCCGTGTGCGTACTTTGGCTGCAACGAGGTAGTGTTCCGAGTAAATATTGGCTCCTCGGAGCGCACGTACGTCTAGAACACTCGATGAGTGCCGTCCGTCTATAACAACGTGATCAATCTGGTTTCGTGTTGATTGACGATCAGGGGACTTCCAGTTCGCCTTGTGGTCGTCGCGGTGTTCAAATCTGGTACTACTAATGACCATTTTCCGGCCCGAAGCGAAGCCTCCATTTTCGGAGGTTTTTTCGTGCAGGCTAAATCGGTCGATATTCGGGCGAAAAACTTCTCTCCCGATTTGTGCGTTAAAGTCGCCTAGCACGATCTTGATGTCGTGATCGGGGCAGCGCTCATATAGGTCTTCTAGGCGCTCATAGAAATCGTCTTTTTCCGAGTCGTTCTTGTCTTCTGTCGGGGCGTGCGCACAGATAAGACAATATTAAAATATTTTGCCTTAAGTCGGAGTGCGGCATGTCGCTTGTCAACTGGTGTAAAGCTGATGACAGAGCGGCACAGTCTTTTGTTGACTGCAAAGCCGCAACAAAACTCGTGTTTCGAATCATGTCCACTGTAGTAAATCTCCCATGGGGCGTTGGTTTCGGATGTTATCACCTTACACCCCTGTCCAGTCCATTGCATTTCGTGCAGTGCGATAACGCCCGATGAATATTTCTCGAGGACATCCACCAGCTTGGAATCCGCACGCTCTCTATTGAGGGTACGAACATTCCAGGTGCACATCCTCAAATCGTGGTCCTTAAAACGTTTGCATAGGTCGTCGTCGGGGGGGTCTGTATCCAAGGCATTGTGTTAGTTTTCATTGGCGAATGTAATAGACGGGAAAAGGGTGCCAAGCCCGAAGTCCTCCTAAAAAATTTGGGGGCAGTAAAACCATACGCATCAAATCAACTTAGCCTTGAACAGTCGGTTTCAAATCTCTCAACTTTTTTCATCTAATCTAGTAGCCCAGCATTTTGAAGACACTCACATATAAAGGCAAGCTCATTTATTTCAAAATGAAACCGCTTAAACGAAAATCTCTATAGATTTCTGGAACACACTCGAATATGACAATTTTCCACAAAAAAGAAATCTATATAGCAAATATTTATGCATCATTGAATCAAAAAGCGTGTTTTTGAGTTAAGACAGTTTAAAAGTAATTGAGCAATGTGGGTTTGCTTTTCCAATTTTCAAGTACTTCACCCAATAACTGTTTTCAATTTTTTGAATTTGATTTTTGCAAAATGATTCTTTAATGAGTTTCGAATAAATACATAATTACCTCTTATTGCTCGTGCGCAAATGATTTAAATGCCTAGTGTCACAATGGTTCACATCCAAATACTCACAAATATCAATCAAGCTATCAAGGACTAATGGGCGTAACAATTCAAAATTGTAGTGCGAAATTCTATGTAGATTTACAAAAGCCAATTATTAAGATAATAACTTAAACCAAAAACATCATTTAATTTCACTTAACTTGCTTTCATTTTAACTAATAATTGAATGTGTGTTTTGAGAGTTTGCGATTCAATTGCTTGTAGTTCACATCTAAGACTGTCGATATTAATACATAACATACAAAATTAAATATGTATGCACCGTCATTTTTATTGCCATTATACATATATAAATACTGTCCAACAAAATATGTATTACAAACATTATTCGATCGTGCTACTTAAAGATCTCACTGAAGTTTAAACTTACATATGTAATTCATCTTTTTGACATCAATCAGCTCTGGTATAATTTACATTTAATCTACTGCCGACTTATTACACAATATTTATGACATAATACACAGAATTTGTTTATATTAATTAATAGTTAATAGCAGAACCGATAATAAAACAAGTAGGCTCAGAACAATAAAAATGATACTCTCGTCCTCCGGGCATCACCCTTGGCTCTGCGAGCCATCCCGTAATGTCACATGCTCCCTTCGCTGCTACTCGTCGTTCCTTTGGAGTCACACATGCCACCAGCGAGGTTTTCATCCCCGCGGACTGACCCCGAAGTAAGTCCACCAGTTATTCCAGTTAAATTTAATTTGTACTGTAAGTTGAATGGGAAAATTGTAGAGTTTAGATTAATAACCAGGATAATTGATTACTTTAAATTTGGATGGAAACTTAACTAGATGCAATGTGTGTTTACTGTTACATTATATGAGCTTAAAGTGAGAATCAGCATATGTGAGTCTTTAGCTTAAGATAGCTAACTTTATATACTTTACAAATATTGTTAAGTTACAGTCTACTAGCCGATATCATTTACTTTTATAGCAATACAATATTGAAATATTTAAGGTTTGTGAGGGAAAAAACATGCGTATCAGAAATATGTCTAAAACAATGCAATTCTCCGCGAAATTAAATTGAACTTACTTTCACTAAAAATTTAAAATTGAGCATTTAAAATTGAGCGTGGCTAAAGCTAATTTCAGCCTAAGTAGCGCTTTCACTACGGGAACACATGCTGTTCAAACTAAACTGGGGTTGTCGATATTTCTCAAAATATCAATATTGATTATATCAAAAATCTAAATTTTCAATATCGATTGATATATCGAGTCTAAAAAACATCGATATATCGATAATATCGTTGTTTTCTAAAGCTTACACAAAAACTGAAAAGTTATTATTCAACGTCTGCACCATGAGACTACTAATGACCAGTGCAAGTGTCCGTTATATATGATCTTTCCAGTAGCATAACTTTAAGATATAAATGAAGACTTAGCTTTCTGAAATCGGACCGTGAAATTGGACTTAGTAGTGATGTTTTTTTATAAGATCTTAAAACCTCGTACTCGGAACGACTTAAAACAGCTTTCGACACAATACTTGAGATCATTAGAAACACTTTCAAACAGTTCATGAGCATCAAAGCATGACAAAATAATTTTTTTTAAAGAGACTGTCAGTGTAAAAACGTTAGTAAAAGTCAATATTTTCATCATGGTAAAGTCCACGAATCAGAAGCGTTTGGAAATTATTAAAAATTACTACCGAAATTCTGAGTTTAAGGAAGCGTTCATATAAAAAGTATCTTTAAGATACCAAATTGTTATGGCCTTAATGGAAAACCCATTATAGTCCCCGGGTTTGTGCTGCGCAGAGACGGGTGGGAGTATAAATTTGAAGGCAAAAATCTTTCGCCCTTCTGTTTGATATTGGTGCCCACCACTGCTTAACATTGTCCATGTTTGGTTGAAACTGCCTTACAATTGCCGCGTATTGCAGAATTAAAATGATTAGATCTTATGTGGCTCTTAAGTTGGTTGTAACAAAACTTGTTTTAACAGCCCTGCCACATAATTTGCACCTGTTACAGTTATATTTTTTTAAAGTGCTGTCTAAAGTTGATTTTATGGTTTTTATTCAAACGAAAAAAATGTAACGAAAGACCTATTTGAAAGTGACAATTGTAATTTTTTTCCGATATATCGTTTCTAAAATATGGATAATATAATATATCGGCACAAAAAATATTATATCGGAATAACCCTTATCGTCAAATAAAAATATGGATATATCGATACTTCGATAAAATATTGAAAACCCTACATTAAACCCTGCTTTTTTTATGAAATGGTGAGTTTTGGTAGTGGCCAGCTGTGGCGAAGCGGGTAGTGCGAGTGCATACTGGGGGTCTCGATCCCTTTACGGAACAACCAGTCACCTTCAACAGCTTTTGTAGCCAGCTGTAAAACAAATAGCCATGAAAGCTTGTCACTCGTTGATTTTCGTATCCTGCGTTAAACCTTTCTCATGTGCAAAAATTATAAGCACACAAGCCTAGCCAAGATTGAGAGGAGCTTGGCTTGGTCGCTTGGGCTCTTAAAGCCAATTTTTATTTTATCTAATATCAACGCAGTACGATCAAACGAAAGTTACTGCGTCAATGATCTAACTCGCAATAAAAAAATTGCTTAAGCTACAATAATTTTTTTTGAATGCTTCAAATGAAACGAATTAAACCAAAAATTTCTATACAGATAACTTTCTTTTTTTGGAAAGCATGACATTGAAAACCCTCTAATATTGAAATCTGTTCTAAGAACTCTGAGTATATATGAAAACGGAACTTAAAACTTCCTCTCTGATGGCTCCACATGAATGGGTGACTGCGTTGGTTGGGTGGACAAAACACTTCCATTCAAAAATGCATGACTTTTGGAAGAATACATAGAGAAAACAAAATTAGCTGCATGCCGCGTGTAAAAAGGACAATCCTAAACGAAACTTAGTCACACGATTAAAAATCTACCCGCTTCATGTAGAAATGTAGAAAACAGGAAAAGTAGTAGAAGAGGGGGAAGGAAGAAATAAAAGATTAGATTTAGGTATTTTGTAGAGGGGAGAATTACACGAAACCTGTTGTTGATATCAATCGCTGATCGTCGCTTCCCTTTATTGTCGTGCGAGTGGTTGTTAGTCGTATGGGCTAAGATGCTGGCAACTGTGACAATTGTAAGTTATGAGTTCAAGTCCCAGAAAAGGTAATGGCGTTTAGAAAAAGCTATAGAAATGAGAAAGGAAGAACTTGTCCCATTCCTCCAGACAACTAATAAACCTACTGACATATCCCTGTGTAACGTAGCAAATTTTGTATCGTGCTGGGCCCTAAATTTCCGTGTAGATAGGCAATATGCCGCTTATTGAATATTTTTGCAGCAACTCAAGTAAACGCGGCATCAAAAAAAGCTTCATAAACGAAGTGGGAGGAAGATCCCTGTCAAACGTAGAGGAAAACTTTTGGATTTGGTGCCCTAACGAAGATGGAAGATCGAAGACAGCATTTTCGGCATATTTTACTGTTTTACTATCAAAAGGGAAAAAATGCAATTTAAGCAAGGCGAATTTGTGATGTGTACTGAGAAGATGTGTTGACCGAGCGCCAATGCCAAAATCGGTTTGCAAAATTTCGTTGCGGCAATTTCGATCTTGAGGATACACCACATCTGGAAGGCCTCTTGAAGCCGATGGGGATAAAATAAAGTCGTTGGTCGATGCAAATCATCGAGTAACAACTGAGAGATTGCTGAACGATTAAATTTGTCTAACACGACCGTTCACAAGCACATGAAACGTCTAGACTCTAGAGTTAATTTCATAGATTGACATATGGGTTCCTCATGTTCTTACAGAACGAATTTGAGACCTCATACAAGTTTGATGACTCTCCAAAAGCTTTTGCATATTGAATGGGATGTGCTACCACATCCTCCATATTTTCCAGACTGTGCACCTTCGGATTATTACTTGTTCTGGTCTATGCAACATTTTCTGGATGGGAGAACCTTCACCTCAAATCAGGACATCAAAAAACCACTTGGACCAGTTTTTTCTGCCTGCAAGGATCCAAAATTTTTTGAGCGTGGAATCAATCTCTTGCCCGAAAGATGAGTATTGGACAAAATGGGTATTTAATTCATAAATTGTTTTACACAATAAAAAATCGTGACTAAATGTTTTCATGTAGTTTTAACATATTCGGGTTTCTCAATGTAGAATTCGAACACAAAGCAGAAGTGTTTGAGTTAACACCCCCCCCCCCCCCCCCCCCCCGAACCCTCCCCCCCAACTCTCTCCCACCCACCCCGCCACGGGCGGCGCCCCCCGAGAGCCACATCCCCCCCACCGAGCCAGGTCCCAGCGGGGGCTCTCCACGTCATCAGCAAGCAGACGTACTTTCTGGAATAAGGCAACAGGGCTTCAAAGCCCCGGCCGGCGGCGCAGCGCTCTCTCTCTCTCGCGTCTGTGTGGGGCCAGCACCACCTGACACAGTTCCTTTCTCGCAGCAGTGACCGCGGAGGGACGCCCGCGCCGGTCTCCAGGGCGGCGCTCCGCCACCGAGGGGGCTCACCACCGCTCCCCTCACCCCCGCCCCGCCGCGAGCGCCCGCGCCCGTCCTGGCTCGCCGCCCCCCCCCCCTTTCCTCCCCTCCCCCGCTTGTAGTTTCCCGCCCCCCCCCCTCGGCCCCTCGCCCGGCGAGTCTCCTCCCCGCCCACCTCCCCCGCCTCCTTTCTTCCTCTGGCGCCCTCCTCTCTCCCCCCGCCCCCAGCCCCGCGCCCCGCCCCGCGCCCCCGCGGCGCCCCCGCCCCGGCGGCGGTCTCCCCCCCCCCCTGTCAGTCTATACTTTCATCTATAGGTATATATGTATATTTGAGGGCTGCAATATAGTACTCAAAACCTTACATGATGACTTCAAGCACAAAATAAATTAAATAAGTTTTGACATTATGACATGAATTTGAGTTAATGTGAATGCTGCTAGAGTGTCAAATTCATCCAATTAAATCGATGAGGGCCTGAATTGAATTAAATTGAGAACAGAGTGAGGGTCGAATTAATTCATTAAAAATATCGACATTTACAATGTGAAAAAGGGTGAGAAAAAAATAAATGGTGAAACGATATTTTATTAACACTCTCAGGGTTAGTGGCAATAGTACAAAGATTTTCACTTATAAAATTATTTGCATCTGAAAATGCTCTTTCAGAATCCGCACTGGTTGCAGCAATTAAAAAAATTTAGCAACACTACTAACGAATATTTTAAATTACGGCTCTTGAATTTTCAAGAATTTCGCTCTTGAAATTCTAAATTCGTTCTGAGTTTGTTGATTTTAGGCGAGGGGTGAGGTAAAAAAACAGAGAGAGGAGAGCAATTACATTTGAGAGAATAGCGTTGAGTCCGCTCTCACAGTTTCGTTTTAAATGAGAGAGGGGTGTGTAAGGAACTAACGAGCGGAGAGCACTCATATGAGTGCTTTCGAATTCTCAAGCAGTTATGGCATTGCTGGCATGAAGAGACGGCTGTGGGACTGACAATTGACAAGCAAAGACTGCTGCTGCTTTGTAATGTGTGATTCTCGAGCAAGTTAACACTTGCTACTTTATAAAGCTTTGTTTGAAAATAAATTTTCTATGAAATAAATTAAAACAAACAATTTATTGAAAGTTAATAAGTAGCAGAAAAATTAAGGACCATATGGCCCTTCAATTAACAAAAAGTCGAATAATCCAAATTATTCATGAAACCTCCATACCTCCATGATGACATCCAAAATAAATGTATATATATTAACCCTTAAATCGCTAGTTGATTCCATGCCATCTCTACTAAATATAGTTATAATGAATAATGCAAACAATATTGACTACTTAAATCATTACTACATAAACATTAATAATACTAATACAAGCAAATCGAAAAATGCACATATAATTGCATACCATTTTATAATCCCACACACACACACATGCTTATATGTAGTCCCACGCTTCAAAAGGGCTCCAAAATATTGAAAAATCTTAGTTACACAAATAATAACATCAACAACACAAATAGTTCCTGCAATCTATAATTTTAGTATCACAATAACAAAACCAAAAATGTGTAACATGCATATTTTATAACTTATTTTAATGGTGCAGGTAGATTATGGTTATCAATTCAAGTTACCTTATTTGCGCACTCAAAGCATTTCGATACTACTTTATTAATAACATTCATAAGGTTTTTAGTTTCTCTGATGACATGATCAACCTTTACAAAGGTGGCAGCTTTACCCACGGTGTGGTCTTTCACAGTAAATTGAAGTGCTTGGACAAAAGTCGGCACTCTATCTAAAATACCAAGAAGATCCTTTTTGTTGTCACTTGCGGGAACCTGAAATTAAACAAGTTGATCAAATTTTTATCTATACATCAACACATATATATAAAAGTGAAAGTATGTTTGTATATTTGTCCCTTAAGGGCGATCAGGAAAGTTTCATAGGCTGTCTCATGTCAGTGAAATGGTCCAAAAACCGCGAAATTTTCAAAATTATCCAGTTTAACGCTTGCCCAGGAGGGTTTCTAAGTTGAAGAAACTCGCGGTAAATGGTCCAAAAACCGCGAAAATTGCAAAATTTACGGATACGGTAAAACTTTGGGGAATGGATCGACGCTTGCCTGCGAAGGTTTTCAATTAGAAGAAATGAGCGGAAAATGGTCCAAAAACCGCGAAATTTGCAAAATGTTCGAATGCAATGAAACTTAGGGTGCTTGCCTGCGAAGGATTCTGATTTGCAGAAATGTGCGGAAAATGGTCCAAAAACCGGAAAAATTTAGAAACTTTTCCTTTCATCCGATTGCGATGAAATTTTTTCAATGGTTAGACGCTTGGCCGCGAAGGTTTCTAAGATCCAAAAATCGCGAAATTTGCAAAATTACCTTATGAGTATTTATGAATGCTTAATACAGGCGTTGGTAAATGGAAGCTGTAGATTACACGGTACTTTGCAAAATATTCATGAGTTTAGATTATCAAGAGGACGGGTAAATAGAGGAAAAGATCGAATGGTCCAAAATGTTTATATCGATTTGCAGCCAGCACTAACATGAATATAATCGCTCTAATAAGAATCCTAAGAACACGGGCGACGACGGTTATTCAGCTAGTGGTGATAAATGCAGTATACAGTAAACCGATGCCAAGCACTGCATCGTGTTTGATGCTGTCTTATTTCACGAATTTCCTCTGTTCCTAAGGAATTAGCTTACAGAGTTAGTGCTGAGTGTGCGAAAGATTAAGAGCAAGGTAATTATAATAAGCATAAAAGACAATGAAAGGTTATGACTCGAGCAAATTGCTACCAAAGTACCAATGCGAGGGGTACAGCCAGGAGCAGGCTTTTACACTTAACAGCGCTAAACAAAGTAACATCTCATACGTGGACTCTATGTTAATAGGCTGTGGGCCTTATTTTGCGTGCTCGCTCAGCTGGTGCAATATTTGTTGCCACCAGATGTTACGCGCTGTTACTCTACATGTATGCCTTCGATCAGCTGGACTTAACTAAAATAAATCAATGGCAGAAAAACAAAGGACAGAGCCGATTGGAAATGTTTTCGCAAAGACAAGGTTCATTTTTTTGAGAACCGTTGCCATTTGGGATTTATCAATTTTTTTCCCCAAACATGTCAGATAATTATTTTCACGCTAGTTGCAGTTTGCTGGACAACCTTACAAACACTAATATTAGTATTCTAAAACAGAATAATTAGTAATCGAATTTTTTTTTTTTCCATTAACTGTACCCGGTTTCAGTGGTCGCGACTTGCTGACTGGTATAAAAAGGCTTTGCGAGAGAGCTACGGCTAGCACGACAGAAGCACAAGACGTAAATCACGTGTCGTCAAAGGAACACCTCGTTGAGGCAGTGGACCCCCACATAGCTAATTTACATACAACCCCACACATGGCCCAGCAGACCAACATGGATGTCAGCGGCGAACACTCTCTGTTAGTTGAGAAGCTGTGGACGAGTGTGAGTAAGGGCATTGTAAACACGAGAGAGTGCCAATAGAATTAAGCACGACCAACGCATTGCTTGTAATCACAGGGAAACATCCTGTGAAGTTAGTCGTGACTGGAGCACACTTGTAAAACCATCGACGCTCACGAGACCCACGAGAAAAATTCGTTTATTTTGTTTTGGTTATAAGCGCATATGTTTTATCTACGGAAATCAGAATTGACAAATGATCTTTACAGTGCCACACCAAGACAAAGAAGAGCGTAAACAATAATGATATTGTTTAAAATTTGTATGTTGCAAATCCTATCGATATGTTATCGTCTTACCATATTTTTGCATAGTAAAATTGAAGGAGTGATTGTCAGATCGTTAGTGAAATGCCCTATATTTCATTATTATTGTTTTAAAGCGAATTATAAGCTACGGTTACAGCAGATGCTGAGAAGTCCATATTACCAAAAAATGAGTGGAAAAGTACAGTATCTTTCGAAAAATCGATCCGTGAATACAGGAGAGGATCCATTATAAAGACATGTGAACACAGACACCAAGGGAAATTCAGCATAATTTGGCACCAGATTCACGATACCCACCAGGGAGCCCAATGGAGACTGGGGTTTGATTTAATCGGCTTTCAATCGAAACCCACGGCAAAAATGGATTTATTGGGCGTGTATAGGCGTCAGTGTCACTACTTCGCTACAAAGTCACCAGCCCAAAGAAAGAGTATACATTGGTTGCTTCACACTTTTTTTAAAAGCACGTGAAAGATATTCCGGGACAATTATTTTCACGTGGTACACTTACCTACAAACCTAAAGATCAGATCAAGAAACAGATAGAAACGGTGTTTTTTGTTTTCGGTAATAAGAAGACAGTGGAATTCCACAATATATTCGTTAATTTTGTTGGTCAATGACCATTTTCAGTATTTTGTTTTTGTTTTTTAACAAGATGGCGGAAGCCGCATGCCTTGACAAAGGCTGAACGCGCAAAACACGTGCCTTGAAAAAGGCAACGCCGAGTTCCCCTTCAACCGAAGTGCAATGGTCGAAGCTACTAGAGAGACAGATAGTCGAATTTGACCCATGATACACTGCTACGATAATCTCAGTCGGCCTTGGCTCGATGATTCAAAGGAATAGTCTGGTATATCGAACTGACATTGTCGCTTCCGATTTCCCGGTGTCTATCGAAATGTGTCAAAAATCGAAAAAATCAACTTTGTGACCCTGGTTTTTGAGTGTTTCAGCCCTGAAGCTCGATAAATTATCGCGCTACCTTGTAATTATTGCATCATAAATTAGACTGATTTTTGTAAATTTATATTATTTGGTTCTCGAAGACGACGCTACTTCTAGCAGAGATGGAACCTTTTCGATTTTAATCGACTCTCAAAAATTATATCGATATTTCTGACGCAGGGAAAAAATCGATACATCGATTCGAGAATCGATCTATTTGCCAGCTCTAACGGGACAGGCAGAACGTTGGCCACGCTAACACGCTGGCAAAACATGAGAACGAGACATTGGCAACGCAAGAATAAACCCAACACCCTTGGTCGAAGCGCCGAAATCAGAACGCGCGATTCCCCCTCCCACGTCCTCACCTACCGAACGGCCGGTGCAGCAGCCCACACACGCCAAAACGCTGACGCAAAAGCGTGAGAACGGGGAGCAACGGAAAGCAGAAGAGGGTCATGACTGCAGTTTTTGGCGATCTAAGGGGAGTCCCATTTTGGCCTTGACAAGGACTGTTCATACGCTCCCGGTAGAGTGATAAAACGCTCGATAGTAAAAGGGACTACCTTGACTTGTTGGGAATTAGGAATAGGGACGAAAGACCGGTGCGGTTAGGGTGGGATTTAAGGCTAGGTACCATTTAAAAGTTAAATAAATGAAATGTTAAGAAGGAAACGATTCCGGGTGTTCCTTCTCTTTTCGAGCCCACGGGTGACAGACAGTCACTCAAGGGGATCGGGCTACTCATCCCAAATCCGTTCCGAGAGTCTCTGCGGATCTGGGATCGACTAGTCCAACCCTGTACGGGAATAGAAATTATAGTGGTTGTCGCCTTGGGGGGTTCCGCGGAAACTCAGGCTGGAAAAAGAGATTTCCGCGACGACTTACCACTTCTATTTCAAGTCACAGGGGACGAGGGCTACTATCTATTGGTGTGATTAGTCTGATGGAGAAAGATCTCAAGACGTGCTCCGAGCATTACTCTACACGGCCTTGGGATCCCAGTCTACTTGGGTATCAGCACCTAGGCATGTCTAGGATGGCCCGAGTGGTATAGCTTTCCCACTTAACCTCTCCAGAGAACGTGTACTTTACAAATATTTTTTTTGCCCAGGATACTTCTTTACAACTTACCTGGTATGAGAAATGGCGAAGGACTTTATAAAGTCGATTTGCCTCCTCCGCAAAATATTCTGCTTGGGTAAACAAATCCTGTGTAGTTCTTAGAGATCCATTTCCTTTCGTGAATTGATACATCAGGAATGCCATTGCAGACATATTCTTAGCTCTTTTTAATATGTCGTTGTCGTCCGACAAGTCTTCACTCCATTTCGATTGATATGTGTTTGCGTCTCCATTATTTTTACTTTCCAGTCCCGAATACTCGACCATTTCGCTTTCATCGGTTGCAGGTACATAAGGTTTTGATGATTTTATTGTAGTTTCACATTTCTAAGGAGAAAGAAATCAATTAGTGCTAGTTACCGCTTGCCAGTCCTGCTCTTGCTTACCTCAACTTGAGAGTCTCTCTCACTCTTGCTTGTATTCACGGATACGAGAATTTTCTTGGCAACCATGGAAATCTCATTTGTCAACCATTTCCACATATCCGAGAACGATTCAAAATTTTCATTGGCAGCACTGCTATTTGAGTATTTCCACAATATTTTGGCTGCAATAAACACCTGTGGCCCATAGATTCTTAAATTTATAGCTAAACACTTCGCCTGGACCTGTAGTCGCTCTGTAGGTGCGATGTGTTGCAACAGCTTGCAAATGTCAAAAATATGATCGCAACAGTCATGGAACTTGGTTGATCGCTGGTTCAGATTATCCAAGTCGTGCGTCGTTGCTAGCACATGGAACGATTTGACCAGCTTTGTGCATATTTTCAGCGATTCATTAAAGTCGGCGATTTGGCTGGACACCGAAATGACAAGCTGCTTGCACAACTCCTCCAGACTGCTCAACATCCCCAGTTCTGACTCTCGGCCCTTGGCCGGCACTCCTACATTCTCGTGCTGATCCTTCATTAGGTTGTTCAGGTATATGTCGAACTCCAGCTTGCAGTTATCGCAGTAGGTTAGAATGTTTTTCCGATGATCGTGACTTATATAGGGGGAGTCTGTAAAGTCGTGGGCTTTCTCAAACAACTTGTCAAAGGCCAGAGAAAGCTCTTCTCTCAAATCCATACTCTCGTAACTTAAATGTTTTCTGAAATTCGTGTTATTAATCATTCGGCTACCAACAGATGGGGCTAAATTCTTGTCCTCGTAGTAGTTATCACTTTTCCAAAGCTCGTCGTCGAAGAAATTGTAGTAAGCATCCGAATTGTTATTCCCCTCGCTATTGCTGCCGTCGTACTGGCTCATTTGGAACTTGTACCTCTTGATTAGGTTAACGATCCGCTTTATTGTCGTGTATATGCTCTCGTTTTCGTAATTCGGATTGCTTCGTTGCTTGTCGAAAGGCATGTGCTTTGCGGAATCAAAGATGCTGTCCTTGACCACGAAGTGTATGAGGTCCATGGCGCGTCGTATCTGGCAGAACACAGTGTCGCGATTTTCCTTTACTATCACACAGTCACTGTGTATTAGGCTGTTCTTCGAGGACGTCAGCAAAATTGAAATCGACTTTTCGAGAATTTGACGAGCGGAGAACATTTGAGCTCGCCGCCGCTCCTCTTTGAATGAGTTACGATGGTGGCCAGTAAGGTAGGCCAGTTCGATCATTTCGGTGCCGAACACAGAAAACGCACGAACGAACTCGGTGAAATTCATAACGGACTCCAGCTTTTCCAGACTCTCTGATGCGCGTTTCTTTGCAGTTAATAATTTTTTCACGACTATGATATCAACTAGCAACAGAATTCTGGTGACAGAGGAAAGAAGAGATCTCGCCGCCAATACTATGGCACCATAGTCTTTTAAAGGCTCGATATGATGTCGCAGTTCCATGCCGCTCAATGGCGAAGTATCGCACAACCGTTCTATGGATTTCCCTAAATGAAATATAGAGAAAATCTTGAATTAGTTTCAAAAATAGTTTGCAGAATTGCTTTTAAAGCGCAGATACAGATTAGATGAATATACAAATTGAGAGTGAATTGGTGTGAGAAAATAAATCGACACAGGCCAGCGACTGAAAAGCTATTTGCTCTTAGCACATGCCTCGGCTTGCGTTCGGCTCGTGTCGGTGTACATAGGGAAATTTGTTTGGCCCTGCGGGCCAGGCGTGATCGTCACTGCCTTAAATTGTTTAATAGCTATTATCATGGACAGGTGTGGTAAGTTCCCAAAAATATTGCGGGGTTTGATAGTGTATGGTAAGGGCCGATTTCTAATCTTCTAAATAGCTGTTAGGTGACAAATAGTGCTATGTAGAAGATGTGAAATCGGCCTTAAGTCATTTAAGGTGTTAGGGACAGTCAGAGACACTATTTTTAGAAGAACAACACTACTTACGTCATGTTTCAACTTCAATAAACCTCCACTTCGAATAACCATATTAACTATAATAAAACTATCGGTATAATTGTCGGCTACTGTCCATATAGAAGTCCATTGCGGTGAGCATCTTAACTTATTGACAGCTCACCAGAAATCATTCAAAAGCGAGGCAGCAAAGCTGACTTCGTCTGTGCCGCAGTTTTAATACACTTGAAACAGGCAATTCCTGTGGTATGTACAAGAAGTAGTCATCCAAGCAGAAACAAGAACAAACAAGAAAGGGAGCAGTAGTCGAGTGCTCCGACTACAAAATACCCTGTTCCCTTGATTTCATATCCCATAAGTTCAGGAGATGTCAAGGCACTACCAGGCCTAACAACCTGATGCATCACTCAGCGTCAGTGGCGTCGTTAAGGACAGGTAATGTATCACAGCTCTAGTCTAGTACGTGAACTATGGTATGCAACCATCACCACACTAACGACTGGTAATGCAGGGTCGTACCGATCGGTGCGTTTTCCGGACATTCCCATACAAAATTCGTTAGGCTAGTACTTGACTGGTGATTGATCTGGTGGCGAGTGCTCACTACGAAGAGTTAGAGAATTTGTTAATGCCGCACCGATGCAGCTGAACTACAGGGTAATTAGCCATACAAAAGCTTCTCAAACTGCCGGTCGGATTCGGCGTTAAACTGTAGGTCCCTTTTTCTTGTGCAAAAATTAGAAGCGCACAAGCCAAGATATTAAGAGTGGCTCGGCTTTGGCCCTTTGGGGCAGTGTCAAGCCATTTACATTACAAAGTCGTTCAAGTGTATATGTGTTACTACGTTTATGCTTACATAAAAAATCATGATTTTTGCCCATCGAAGTATGCTGTATTTATATATATAAGTCATTAGCAAAATTATTTCTTTTATATTTGCCTTAAACCTCATTTATTTGGTACATCTTTAACTATTCAATAAACTGAGTGGTGATGTATGACAAGGCTTAAAACTGCAATACTTACAATCAATTATCTCTTTCAAATAAATAATTGTTAATGGAAACTAAGTTGACATACTTTTGAGCGCAAAAAATCATGGTTTTTTGCAAGCATAAACGTAGTATGTATGCTACAGGGAGAAGGAAGCATCTCCAACCCTATTAAGTATATATATTCTAGATCAGCATCACAACAGTCAAGGTGTTGAGCCATTTCTGTGTCCGCATGAACGCACGGACTTTCTAGGCATATATAGGAATCCGCATTATCTATTGATCCTCAAGGTTTGGGAGTGCTCAGAACGATAGTCTATTTATTAGCAGCAGTTGGTTATACTGCTGCAACTGCATCAAAATATGATTGGTCAGCTGCCGCATACGGGAAAAAAGTGCCTCCCACCAGATGCTACCGAAGCTTAGGATTCGGCTTAGGATTAAATATGCAACAAAAATGACAAAAAAGTTTTAGAACTTTTATTTCATTACATAAATTCATTACATAAAAACTTAATTTAAAACTTTTCTCTTTATAAATAATTAAAGGGTGATTTTTTAGCTATTATCTTTTTGGCAACACTGGTTTAAACAGCTCACGCACGTTTCGTGTTTTGTTTCACAGTCAAACATCTTCAGTTTGGTCTATAATTTAACCATGAATCGTCTTACAAACGAACAACGCTTGCAAATTATTGAATTTTATTATCAAAATGCGTGCTCTGTTAAGAAAGTTCATCGCGCGCTTCTTCCATTTTATAGTCAGTTTAATCGACCCACTGAAGCGGCTATTCGGGCTATTGTGACTAAATTTCGCACCAAATTTACATTGTTGGACATTAAACCACCAACACGCTCACGTAGAGTGCGAACTGAAGAAAATATCGCAGCTGTATCGGCCAGTGTTAGTGATGACCATCAATTATCGATTCGTCGCCATTCGCAGCAATTGGGTCTCTGTTACTCAACAACGTGGAAAATTTTGCGGAAGGATTTAGGTGTGAAGCCTTTCAAAATACTGCTGGTGCAAGAATTGAAGCCGAACGACCTACTGCAACGTAGAATTTTTGGTGAATGGGCTCTTGGAAAGTTGAGTTCAGCGACGAAGCTCATTTTTGGCTCAATGGTTACGTAAATAAGCAGAATTGTCGATTTTGGAGTGAATATCAGCCAGAAGCATTGCAAGAGCTACCAATGCATCCAGAAAAAGTCACAGTTTGGTGCGGTTTATGGGCTGGTGGCATCATTGGACCGTACTTCTTCAAAGATGATGCGAATCGTAACGTAACTGTGAATGGTGAGCGCTACCGTCTATACAGACAAGCCCGCTTCAATTGACGCATTGGAAGACAACATTGAAGCATTTTTTCGTGAGATACCGGCCGAAATTTTGTAAAGAGTATGCCAAAATTGGACTAAGCGGATGGACCATTTGAGGCGCAGTCACGGTCAAAATTTGCATGAAATAATCATCAAACATTAAATTATATGGACCGTACTATCGATTCAAATAAAGATTTCATGCATTTTTCTGAATTTTATGTGTTTTTTTTTTTTGAAAAACTTTCCTATAGCTCTTAAAAAATCACCCTTTATAATCTTTAGCAAAATTTTGTTTAATACTAAGTGCCATGGCAAAGCTGCATTGTTCAAAGACCTAAGACATGCTAAATCGTCAAAAACACATGCCAAATGAGAGTTTTTGAATTTGACTATGAATGTCTCAACGTCTGATTGCGAAGAGAGAAGCTTATGAAAGCAATAGAAAGCAATAAACAACTAACAAACATAAAATCTGTGTATGATTTTATTAATTCCTTGGAAAATTGTCCAGGAGCACATAAATTTCATTATCAATGTATTAATAAATCAAAAGTCAAACTAATTGGTCTGTTCAAGCCAACAATGGTTCTTTTGGTTCCGGGGTTCCAGGAACCGGTCTGCCAACGGAACCTTGGACTTTACAATGGGTTGGAATCGCCGGACCAAACCTTTTACAGAATTTTTGAGGTTTGCAACATTGAATTAAATTTTTATACCCTTGCAGAGGGTATTATAAAATTGTCCGGATGTTTGTAAAGCATAGAAAGAAGCATCTCCGACCAAATAAAGGATATGTTCTTGATCAGCATGACAAGCTGGGTTGACTTAGCCTTGTCCGTCCGTCTGACCGTCTGTCTGTCCGACCTTCTGTCCGTCTGTCTGTTTCTATGCTATCTCCTCCGTCAATTTGAAAGCTATCTTCACCAAATTTTGCACGAAGTCTTTTAGTACACATACGCTGCACATTTGTCGGAACTGGCCGGATCGGATGACTATAGCATATAGCTGCAGTACGAATGATCGGTCGAAAAGAAGTTCTAGTGAGAAAAACTTTTTGTGTTAAATGGAATCGCCTCTAAGTTTCGTAATTGTTAGTTTGCTATGCTTTTCCATGATTCCACTAAGTTTGGTCAAAATCGGACATCTATATAGTATAGCTCCCTTAGAAAAGCAAGGTCCGAAAAATAGAATTAGTTAGAAAAACTTTTTGTTTTCAATGGAGGCTGCAAGGGTATACAAAACTTCGGCCAAGTTGAAGTTAACTTTTCACTATTTTTCACAGATAATTCGATAACCAATTTCACGTGGAAACCCTAGTGAAGATTCGTTTTTAAATTCATATCTAAATCTGGTATACTTTATGACAAGTTTCGCACCTCTGAATAATTTTAAAGGTTTGCTGCCTTAAATTCGGTTAAAAAATGAAATTCCAATTCCTGATGACATCAACTTACCTGCATCTCTCGCTTCTTTGGCAGCCTCGTACATATCTCCTTTTATATCGATATTTTCCTCAGCAATTATTTCACCAATTGTTATAAATCGCTCGACAGCTATGTTTAATGAGTGTCCGATGTTTCCAAAAGTTGACATGATTTGCTCGTTATCAATATCACGTACTCGATATCGCTGACTCTATAAATGGTAATGCAATATGAAGACATTGATCGAATAGTGTTAGGTATGCTAATTGTTTTTGTGTTTCTCTGAGACAATACCAGGCGTTACCACTCGCTACTAAGTTGACCATGAACCTCTGATATCACTCAGACACACAAAAAAACATCCCAACAAAGAGGAGACGGTGAGGCACAATTACAACACTTTGTAAGGTGCAAAATTTTATTTTTTTTGCGCTGGTCATTGAATAAGGTTTAGCACATTCTCAATAAAGTTACTGTAAAAATGCCTTCTCGGTCTACTGATTACATTTAGGCCAAAAAAAATATTAGCCAAAATACAATTGAATCGAACATTTTAGAAACATTCGATTGGCGAGTTACGCCGGTTACGAACTTACATTAACATTCACTGCCGATGGAGTTATTCCATACATGTTGCTAACGTTTTTTCTTCAATCAAATTTTAATTGTAAATTTGGCAGCAGCGTATTCATTTAAAATTGGTGTTTACAACTTATTGATTTTTCCCAAAGCTCGTGCAGCGAAATTAAAAAGGCATTGAAAAAGACCAGAGTGTGTATGTGTGTGTGTTTGGCACTTATTTAATCCTGTCAGCTTTATCAATGAATCTTATTCCTCCGTTTTATCTTTAACAATTATCACGTTTGCATTAGTCCCAATGCGAGTTGAAGTTTGTTTATATTTATTTAGTTCAGTTTCTGTAAACAACGTGTTGGCTTGAAAAACACAAGTTCAACTGCTGGAACAATCAACAACTAAACATAAACGCCACTACACACACACGGGTAGAAATTTTGTAAAAATATTTGTTTTGCGCAAATCATCTGCGCAGAGAAATGTAGGTTTCAATGCCAACTCTGGTTCAAAATGCAGTAAACTGAAACTCGAAAACCATCCCGCCCAGTGTAATCATTTTGCCCCTTTTGTAGACTGATTTGTCATTAGACTTAATATATTTTATGGGGTCGGAGATGCTTCCTGTTCCCTGTTACATACACATGCACGACCTTTACTCCACGAGTAACGAGTATAATTAATTAAAAAAACACTTTGAATTGACTAAAACCATATTTTTATTCCCCTTTAATATTCCCAAAGTAGGGAACTCTAACATAAGAATAACAAGCGGTTATATTTTTGCGAAATGACAGAAATATATTGGTGAATACTTTTAGGCAATTCAGTCGGTATAAGTAGTATATTAGTCGAGCGGTAACTCTCGTGTGCGTTAGCGCAACTGGTTGAGACGGCTTTCCAATTGTGTTCAAGTCCAAAGGTCCCGAGTTCGAGTGACCTCAGAGTAAGTAAAAATTTATACAAATTAATATAATTCTTAGTTTTTCAGAACCCAATCTAATAGAATTCTTCTGCTCTTAGATTCATTGCAAAATACAAAAATAAAATTATTTAAATATTTCCAATATAACTTGCAGTTTTTACTGGCTCGAGGTCTTGCTATGCTATTGGCAGCAGTAAAAACTGCAAGTTAACAGTTAGGGTATTCACAAGCTCTCGTAAAATGGTAAAGCGTAAATTTACCACACACGAGCTACTGAGCAACCCCTTTTGATTCACTGTAGTAATTTTCAGGGCCAACTTTGTTTGTAACATCCTGCCATAATTTCGGTCGAACTAATTTTAAGCAAAACTGTCACCTTTTTGTATGGCAAGGGCAAACTTTACCGGCGGCCTTAAGGAAATTTTCAGTAAAGGCCGCCGTTATGCCCTAATGTAAGTTGTAAGTTAAGTGCTTTGAATTGCCTTCCAATTTTATTTTTTATAATTTGCAGTTTGATGGTGTGACCACATATTTTTAAGACAAAAATCTCGAAATGGCTCGATACTAAGTATTTTAAATCGATTCTTTGAAAAATTTTACAACACTTCAAAACTTTACACTTTTTTACATTTACGACCGATTTTTTAACCCTAGGGCATGTTAAAAGTGGTCATTTTTTTCTTATGTGTTTTGTTGTTGCTTCGTAAACTTTTGGATTTACACTTTTACGCTTTGCCATTTTACGAGGGCTAGTGAATACCCTCAGTATAAAGGTCATTAAAACAGTCATAAAAATATTTCAAATAAATTTGTGACTGTTTTTACAACCTTTATACTAAGTAAACCTGCAGCTTTTAGTCGGCTCGAGGTCATGTTATGCTTTCGAATAACTATAAACAGAGACACACAGCACCACAAAGGAGGCTGGTAAATCGAGCAGATGTTTCATGAGGGACCAACCTCAATCATCAGCGATCATGCCTAATATGTACAGCTCAAAACAGCAGTCTTTCGAGCGTGCGCGCAAAACGAAGAACCGCGTAGAAACAGACAGAAGCCATTGTGTGTATATGTGTCCCCTATTTCTATTTCCAATATTAAATTCAATATGTACAGTGTACACACAAGGGTGGGTCAAATTTTGTACCAGCCGGGAGTATATCAAAAACGCATTCTACGATAAATTCTAAGAAACTTTTCCCAAAACGGTAAGAGCTAGAGGGATGAAATTTGGACAGGAGTTTCCTTATGTGGTGAAAGTGCGTACTAAGACGGGGTTTTGGACAATTCCACCCGGAAAAGTCGGAAAAGCGTCGGAAAAGTTTGTATGGGGAAAATTTTTATTTTTCATCCAATTGACTTGAAATGCCAAATAATTGGACACATGTTTTCCCGATTTCGTAAAATCCTCCCACAAGGAAAATTCTCGGGAAGTTCGATATGCAAAAATCTATTTTTCATCTGATTGACTTGAAATTCGGTTTGTAAGGACAGTAAGTGAAATAAATAGAGATGTTATTTTCCTATGTTTTAAAATTTGCCCTTAGGGTCGGAAAATTCCAGGAAAAGCGTCGGAAAAGTTTGTATGGGTAAATTTTTTTTCATCCGATTGACTTGAAACTCCGTTTTTTAAAGACAGTAAGTGAAATAAACTGAAATGTGATTTTCCGATGCTGGAAAATTCCACCGTAGGGTCGAAAAATTCGATGAAAAGCGTCGGAAAAGTTTGTGTGGGAAAATTTTTTTTTATCCGATTGACTTGAAATTCTGTTTGTAAGCATAGTACGCGAAATAATTGGACATGTATTTTTCCGATTTCGGAAAATCCGCCCACAAGAAAAATTCTCTGGAAATTCTATATGCAAAAATCTATTTTTCAACCGATTTTATTTAAATTCGGTGTGTGAGGACATAGAGGTGGAAAATGGTCCGAAAAATTCTTAATCTCGGTGAAACTTTTGGGATTGGCTAGACGCTTGCCCGGGAAGGTTTCTAAGTAGAAGAAACGGGCGGAAAATGGTGCACAAACCGCAAGGCCAATCCTTATTTGTGGGCCGATCTTTATCAAATTGGGTTTGTAAGCTTTAAATTTTAAACGTCCACCACCAAGAACGGAAATGTCAGGAGAGACTTTATTTTTAACCGCGGGAGGGGCATAAGAATTAAGTTCTGCTTTGAGCCGATGTATGTAAGATAAGATCAAATATTTCCCAATTTGTGAAGTCCACCCCCAAGTCGGAAAAGAAAAACTGATACTCTTATCGGTTAAAATAGCTTAACTGATGGCGGCGTGAGAAGCGAGCCGGGTTATTTGCTAGTTTATATATATGGAAATATTAAGATATGGGACATATTATTGAAAGTGATGAAAAACTGGTTTGCATCGTTCTCAAAACAACTTATTTGAAACAAAAAAGAAAGTCGGTCAAGTCGGGCGACTATAACATACTCTGTACCTGTGAAGTGCTGCCCATCACCGTTGCGACCGGTGCTGCCCATAATTGTTTGTTTTCATTATAACTCGACAACCGTTCATCCGATCTCTACTATTCTCTACGATTATTCGATCGATTATTAATCCTAATTACTAAATGTGTCCAGAAGGAACGAACCTTCTATCTATAAAACTGTGGGAGAAATTACGTTTTTTCCAATTTGCGGGGGCGGGAGGGGGCGTGGAAAAAATTAAAAATAAACTTGATCTGCCTGCAAGTATAAGAAGCATAAGTCCCGTAAATGTCAAACCTCTATCTCTTACCATCTCTGAGATCTGTGCGTTTACTTATTATACTCTATGTACCTTTGGTACAGAGTATAAAAACAAATATTTTTTCAAAGCATATAAATTACCACCACCAGCATATAAATTGTGAACATTCCACTGCTTGAAATGTTAAAATATCTGAAATTCTCCTATGAGCAAGACTGTTGAAATTGATGAAAAGACGACTTGCATCGTTCTTAAAAATCATTTTTAAAGGGATATTTTCTTTCTATTGCGAATTTTCGCTAATGAATATTCTGAAACCATATAAAATGGTTCAATAGCTGCTATACCTTTTCACTTCAAACTTTTGAAAAAGAACAACTTAAATTTTGTTTAACATTATTCTTTTATTGCTCTATTCATTACGAAAAATGAAACGAAAAAAAAAATTCATAGCCTTCAACTTTTCAAAGAATAAACTTAAAAATTAGACCTTAAGTCTCTTTTGCTTTCCATATTTGGTATTCTGGCTCTGCTTTGTAGAGTTACGGCCATTATGTCATCACGATTTTCTTTAATAGCTCGTTTGGATTGCACAAGTCGCTCAGATCCTTGTATATGAACGGGAATTCTCGGATCAGGTCTTGTTGGATATTCAAATTGTAAATATTCCAAAAGATGCTCATAAGGAATATTGGCAGTGAATGGCGGCTCAAATAAAAAACAGTCTTGGTCATAGGAGAATTTCAGACGTTTAAACATTTCAAACAATGGTATGGTCACAATTTCTATGCTGGTGGTTTTAATTTATATGCTTTGAGGCTATTTACCAGCTAAAAACTCCTTTTTGTTCCATTGATTTTAGACCCATGGTTTCTTGGGAAAAGTTTCTTAGAATTTAGTGTAGATTGCGTTTTGCTATACTCCGGGTCGATTTTTTTTCGGCCCATATAAATTGACCCGCTCTAGTACTCACACTTTAGATATACGAATCTCATATTTAGTGTAAGTTGACAATTAAATTTATATACCTTTTCCTTTTCATATAATCAATAATATTATGATTCCAAAAATCAAGTCCATTACTTAAGTGTAGGTAAGTAACAAATCCACTATTTGAAGAGCTATGCCTAGGTATTGGGAGGCCATTTACAGTCCCTGACTTTATGGACATCCTACTTAGCTCGCAAAACAATTGGAATGCTATTTGCACCATGGCTGCCGAGATTCTCAAATCCTTGCGTCGCGCTGAACGACAGCGCTATTCGAGTTCAAACCCTAGATAGGAATCTGGTGGAGGCCTTCGTGCCATCTCCCCCCTTTTGAAGTAATACTTAGCGGTAGTTCCGCAAGAGGGAAACGGAGAGTAGGGGTGGTTTTAGTGGGTGAGGAATTCCGAGTTCCACACTTCTTGGCTTTAAATGCTTTCCCCCTATACAAAAAAAAAACATTAACAAATTTTAGGAACTGCTTAGTTTAAGTTAGCTATCATTGAATCTTCCACGATCCGTACTAGTTTTTAAATTAAAGAACAAACTAAAATGTTGCAAATACTCATTCAACTGATACCTGAGTTGCCGGAACAGCTCGGCTTAAAACTTGACTAATGTGAAAACCGGAACTTGCTATCTTCAGTTTTGGCTCGTGAATTTTAAAATAGTCAGATACACCTGACAGAGAATTGAAAGTCCCATTAATCATTCATACGTCACAGTTTAACTTGTTGGTTAACTTTTCTTTAAATGATCACTTTTTTATAAAAATTTGTTTTAAAGGATTTTTTGTTCGTTTAACCTTTATTATGGAAATTTTATAAAAATCACTTTTTAAAGTATTGTCCATCGCTAGCCACTAATCTATCCCATTTTGGAGTTCTTCAAAAGAGCGAACCTGATAATACGGTAATCGAATTAAAGATCACCTTTAAAAAAAAAATTATTTAATTTTTTTTATCAATTTTAACATCGTTGCTTTATTTGATTCCAAAAATTGTTCAATTTTATTAAGGGCGCTACAAAAACTATGGACGGTTTTTTGTTTAAGGCTCGTATCCAGCACAACGAATAGTAAAAGTTCCTGTCAAACTTTATATAAACCCGAGAAAGAAAAGCTAACTTCGTCTGTGCCGAAGTTTAAATACACTTGAAACTTTTATAACCACTAACTTAATATTGTGACCAATGACTTAATTTATAAGCTTAATGTTTTGAGTCATTGGAATTTTAAATAAAAAACTAAAAAAAAAATATGTATGGCAGCTACAAGAAGTGACCATCCGATTTCCGCAGTTCCGACATATGTGCAGTGTGCAGCTAAAAGATGACTCTGTGCAAAATTTCAGTTCGATAGCTTCAAAACTGAGTGACTAGTTTCCATAGAAATAGACAGACGGACGGACAAAGCTCAATCGACTTAGCTCGTCATGCTGATCAAAAATATATATATGGGCATTTCCACAGCACGCACGCGACAGTCGTACGAATTTATTAACTTTCATCATAAAGAAAACAAAGAAAAATTTTAAAATAATTTTGTCCATATTGGTTTTTGAATAGCACTTTAGTAGCCCTATTTTTAATGTATTATCTGGGAGTTGTAGAAAGAAAACCTCCCAAGATACATTATATACGTTATGTGACAGAATATGGAAGTGCGTTTTTTTGGCTTTCATAAAAATTCAAAAATCTGCGAAAACTTTTCGATTTTCTTAATAAAACTTATTTTAATACGATCTGCAATCATGTTACTATATACTTAGAGCTGATTCGTTGAAAAATAAATTTTGGTGTTTTTTATATTTGACTCATTATGATACGTTACGTGACATACGTTATGTGACAATTTTTTCTCTAAGATTACTTTTGTGGTTTCCTTGATAATGCAAAGAAAAAATCTACTGTTAATTGCATTCACATAGTTTGTTATGGTTTCTTATGCAATCTTTGTTTGCAGTTTGTACCCTTAAAATGACTTTAGAGAGCAAAATTTAATAAAATCTTTAGGTACTTTTTTAGGAAAAAAACCTGCAAAATTATGATAAAAATAAGAAAAATGGTGATTGCTCGACTTTGCATTTGAAAATCTCGAAATGGAATATGAATAAATGTTAGATTGGCTTAAACTAGTTTAATTTAATTGTTTCCCTATAACAATATGACCGAAAAAAGTGTTTTTAAGTACTTTTAATTTTTTGGTCTCGGTGGACCTTTCTGTGGAAATACCCATATATACTTTATGTGGTAGGAGATGATTCCTTCTATGCGTTCCAAACTTCTGGGCAAAACTATAATACACTTTTCAAGTGTATAAAAAGAGAAATATGTATTTCGAATTTTTAAATTCTGATATCACAAGCAATTCCCAAAACACAGACCACCAGAATAGAATTTTTAACGAATGTGTCAATTGCCTTGTTCACCAGCACAAATCGATGACAAAAAAATCGATGGATCTAGTTCGATTTTTGTAATGAACTATTGTAATGTGCAATCTGATTGTTAATTTTTGTAATTAGGATGGGGAAAAAATTCACCAAAATTCAAACTGTCCTTGAAAATCAAAGCGATGACTTCGACGCATACTGTTTTTATACATAATGTTGAAATGTTCTCATTAATGTTAATGCTCTGTTAACTAACATAAGGGAAGGCTATACAACATTAATTTCTCTGAGTAACGGGTAGATCGAGGTCGGGCAGGACCGACTTTAACTTACGCTCTCGTTTACTAATAGTTCCAAACTTTGTAGAATCGTGTGGGAGCATATAAAACAAATACACGCCAATTTTGAGGACTTTTCCATCGAAAACAAAAAAGTTTTTGTAACTAAGAAAACTTTTCAGACTATACTTTTCTATGACAGCTATACTATATAGATGTCCGAATTCGACCGAAATTGGTGGAATCATGGAAAAGCATAGTAAACTAAGAAATACGAAGTTTGGAGGCGTTTCAATTAAAAACAAAAAAGTTTTTCTCACAAGAACTAGTTTTCGACCGATCGTTCCTATGACAACTATATGCTAGAGTCATCTGATCCGGCTGGTTCCCATAAATGTGCAGCGTATATGTACCAAAAGACTTCGTGCAAAGTTTGGTGAAGATAGCTTTCAAACTGACAGAGGAGATATCATAGAAACTGACAGAAGGTCAGAGGGACAGGGTGACCAGACACGGTCAACAAATTGGGTGTTTTTGTTATGAATTTTTTAATGTTTTTGAATGCTGCTGGTAATATTTTTGCGAAAAATTTATTAAAATTGATTGCGATGAATCAAAAGCTATAGCTGGGGTCACTTGCTCACCTGAACGGCTTATCAAAGGAACTCTGACTACACAGAAGTCAGCCGCAGTGATAAGGTAGTTGCTCCATGCATAAGAACGCAGCGCCGCCAAGTCCTGCTAACAATCCTAGTCACAACAAAATGAATCGCAACTGAAGTCAAAGCTTTAACTTAATCTCTGATCCTAGCATAAAAATGCTTTACATGTAGATTTTGTCAACCTGAATCATTGAACAGATGTTAAATAAGTAATTAGGCCTCTTCCAGTAGTCTCTTGCATTATTTATACGTTGCTCTGCCTCTTTAAATTCCATTTCCATTGCGTGGAGATGAATAATTCGTTTGTTCATAAACATTTTGTGGCAGCAAATAATAAATAAATCAATTCAAATTTTGTAGCCAGCAGTTTTTATAACGAAAAATATATATCGATAATTCCATCAGCTCTGAACTCGCGGTAAACTTTAGTCAGTGCTCGAGCAGCGGTTAAGTCTGCTCCTCCGGTTGCGCCACATATAGCATGAGACACACAAATTCGGTTAAACTGTCTGTCAAGTTGACTAACTGCCCATTGAGAAATAGGGCCTTAGTCATTTAAAAGCTATTTTTTTATTTTTTTTTAACATAACGGGAATATTTCAAAATTCGTTTAAAAAGAAACCATGGATTACCTCCATAATTTTTTTGCATGAAAATTCGGTAATTGTCTAGTATAGCCGCCTCATCTCAGAATATTATAGAAAAATGTCAATCGATAGATCGCGAATTATGAAGAATTTTCATGCAGAGAAATCGCGGCGGACGATCATGGTTCTTTTTTAATGGAATTTCAAAGTTGATTTTTTTGCCCATACAAATATATGCTTGATCACTTATGCTTTTCGAATATTTTAAATATATTTTTTCTTTTTTAACGTGGTTTCCCGATGAGGCCTACTCCACGTAAGTCATATGAGGGCGCTTTTTTTAAGTGGTGTCCCCCAAGGATGGGCCTAGTCAACTGTCCCCGTGCACTTTCTCCTCCTCCTATGAATTGATATTTTATTCGCGGTCCATCGGACCGCCTGCGACGCGTTCTTTTCCGGACTCACCTCAGAAAAAGTAACGTCATTAACAACATTGTCATTACCTGATCCTTTGATTTGGGAACCTTTTATAAAACATGAATTTGGCCAAATATCCCAGATAATGCATTTTTTCGGCCAAAATGTTGCAACTCGGCCTTCACGCCGCGTGATTTTTTTTTTTTAATTTTCCCTTTGTTAAATATTATAAAATATTCCTCGATGGACCGCGAACTATGAACGCAAGATTTTAATTCATAGGAGGAGGAGGAAATGCACGGGGAAGACGACACAGGACTAGGCCCATCCTTAGGGGACACCACTTTAAAAAAAAAACCGCCCTTATATGGCTTACGTGGAGTAGGCTTCATGGGGCAACCACGTTTAAAAAAGAAAATAATATATTTAAAATTTTTATTTACAAAAACAAACAGAATTCGAAAAGCATATGTGATCAAGCATATATTTGTATGGGGAAAAATATCAACTTTGAAATTCCATTAAAAAAGAACAATGGTCGTCCACCGCGATTTTTCTGTATGAAAATTCTTCATAATTCGCGGTCCATCGAAGGAAATTTTTTTATAATTTTCTGAGATGAGGCCGCTATACTAGACTATTACCGAAAATTCTTTATAATTCGCGAACTATCAAAGGAAATTTTTTTATAGTTTTCTGAGAGTAGTCCGCTTTACTAGACAATTACCACCACTATTTATACAGGTTCCTTAAATCTGACGACACCAAAATCTGGACCAAAGCAAAACAATTGCCCCTTTTGGCATTTCTCTTTTTTTTGCGGATGCTTCGTTGCAGTGAGTACTAAGCTTATTCAAAAAATTCACTAGTAGTGATAACACTCGACAACCCTGAACTTAACGTAATGTATCGATATATTTATCGATATATATGAATCAATATCGATATATTCATTGTAATTACTTGGTTACCTAAACAAACTCGAGATTTTCAAATTCCTGGCAAATTGAGTGCAATTTATACAACTGGTATTGATGTTTGATCGAAGGGATTAATAACCGGTAAAGTTTGTGTCACGCGCGCTTCTGCTTACACAACCTAAGCAAAGCCCCCTCTACTTAACCTGACCTGGGCACTGTCGACGACATGGCTCTAAAAATGATGCGTTCGTTGGAAATATTATCTGCAAGGTGCTGCATAGAACGAACATGGGCTTCTTCCACGCGTATGAGGTTATACGCTGCGTCGCCGGCATCAGCAACAGGAGCATACAAGGAGGCGATAAGCAGCAGAGCCGAGCATCATTATCCTTTGTCACAATTACACAACATTCAGAAGCAACAGCTGCGGTTGGTTCATGAAAACAGCCGGCTAGACCTGTCGACAGCAACCTCATCTTCAGAAAGCAATCCAAAAGAGAGTCAGAGGAAACCGGAGGACTTGGAACGTGCCTACGAAGTCCTAAAGAACACGCTGCCCAAGCTGTTTGTGGAGCCACTGGACTACTCCATTTACAGCCCAAACCTAATCTTTGAGAACAACATCACGGGCAAGCACACGGTCGGCCTCTATCACTATGTCAAGCAAATCGCCATTCTCCGCACCGTGGGCCACCTGAAGTACGCGTACGTGAAATTCGAGGTTCTCAAGATCACCAAGCACCCCGAGGACTACACGGTACGCATCAGGTGGCGAGTAAGAGGAATTTCCGGCCTGAAGGTCATGTTCCAGTTCTGGAAGTACAAGGTGTGGCAGCTGAAGGAAGTGCTCAAGGACCAGGAGTCGTGGTACGACGGATATTCCGTGTGTTTCCTGGGTCCGGACGGGCTAATCAGCAAACACATCGTCGACAAAGTAATGCCGGACGAGAGTCGAGAAACTGTTGACAACCACTCTGCCACCCCACTGCCAACCGGGTCATTGGCTGCGACGGCCTCTCAGAAGATCAACTAGACCTACGCACATTTGTTACTTATTTATTAATGAATTCATTTACATAGTCAACAGTCACTGTGAATAAGCTTTTAGTCAAATAACTGTTTCCAAATAAGAAGAGAAATACAAAGGCGAATGGAGGACTTATTGTTTAAATGCGTACACCGATCCCCGCTTGATGTACTTGTAAGGGCGTAGGCGAATGCGTTTGGCGAATGCACTCAGGTAAGGCTTCTCCTTGTTGTACTCCACACTGCTCTGCATGGATCCCTCTGTCTCCAGAAAAATGTCGAAGCTGTATATGGTGCGGAAGAGCTGAGCAAACAGAAAGCGATGATTCGGCTCCAAATTTTTCGATTGCAAGGAATTGGTCCAGAATTCCATCATCTGGAAATGGAGAATGTTGTGAATATATGATTGCAAAATCATTTTATTTCCCAAATCTTTCTATACCGAGGAAAAAATGAATCTACATATATGAAAAAATTCCACCCGCATTTGCTTTTTTTCTGTTTAGTTAAAGGGTTCTCCCGCTTGAGCACGTCTGATTTTTAAGCTATTTTTATTAAACAAGTGAAGAGACATAACTTTGGTGTTTTTACACTTGTTTATTAGTGTTTCAAGAGTATACAAAATTTTCAGATAAACATATTTATTAGAACCGAAGTCATGACGCTTTATAGGCTATTCACACAGCACATTTATCATCATGATTGTAGCATATTTCTAAAAAACACTTAATAATTAAAAAAAAAAACAAATTTAAAAACGTTGGCATCGAAAATAGCTACTAAGCATTTTAACTGAGGATGTGGGATGTTAGATGTACCCAGTGAGAATAGCCTATTAAAGACACCTGCCTCAAAAAAAAGGCAAATTACTTCCTCCACGATATCAGCTTATTGGCTAATCTGAAATTAAACAAATCAGCGGTGTCTTAATCTGTTAATGCACGGAATCGACTATTATGAAAAGTTAATTTTCAAAATTGGAGTTTTGACTCAAAACTTTTGAGACACTTCGGATCAAAAATTTCGAATTTGACGTTGTTTTTTCCAGTTTTTTATTAAAATACAAATATTAAACTTTTATGTCGATTATAGACCCATTCCTTCCTTCTATATGTGCTTTGTCGACCCTATAAATTTGAAGTAAATCGGCCTCGCAGTTCTCAAGATATGATGAAGGATAGAAACATACAGGCCTGTTCCGGTTTTCACTTTCACTAAATTTGCTCGAATTCGATTTGGCTACCTGTTCCGGTCTTCACAATTCGATAGATTCACTCGATTTGAATTCACATTGCTTGGAGCCGATGAATTCAAAAGCAAATGCGATTTTGTACATAAAGGCGTCAAATTAATGGCTTAAAGTTAATTTTGTACCATTGTTTAGAGTATTTAGATACTTTTTGCAATTTTACATTCCCTTAAATATTATTTTTAATAAAAAAATTAATAATTTTTATGAATAGCTTCAATTTTGCCACTTGTCATCCAAATCGAATTCACATGTTTTGTTCAAGCTGTTCTGGTTTTCACTTGTTTATGAAACGCTGGGAAAATGTTCATAAAATGCCATTAAAAATAGAAACGACATTTTCAACACCTATATTCAACTACTATCAACTATTTTGAGTGATTATTTATTGGATTGTTTTGATTCACCAGTTGATTAAGGTGAAAGTGTAGTCAACGGAAACAATTTGGAAGTGAAACACTCGAATTGCAAATCGTTCGAATACCAGAACAGCTAAAACCAAATCGTTCGATTTTGTTTCCATTTGAAATCGAAGAAATATGTGAAAACCGGAACATGCCTGATAGTTTTGAGAATAACGCTATAACTTTGGTTTTAATGAATATGTTTAGCTGAAAATTTATATTTAAAAAAATTTTATTTACAATTTGTATACTCTTGTATAACACTTATAAACCAGTAATAAAAATAGAAGAAAGTTAACTTCGGTTCGGCCGAAGTTTGTATACTCTTGCAGTTTGTTTTTCTACATAAATATAGATGTCCGATTTCGACCAAACTTAGTGGAATGATGGAAAATCAACACGAACATGTAAATTGTTTTGAAGTCGATTCTGTTTAAAACAAATCAGTTTTCCTTACTAGAACTTCTTTTTCGACCGATCAATCATACTGCAGCTATATGCTATAGTCATCAGATTTTGACAAAACTTAGTAAAATTGTGTAAAAGTATATAAAATAAATATATGCCAACGTAAGGGTCGTTTTCATTGAAAACAAAAAGTTTTTCTCACAAGAACTAGTTTTTCGACCGATCGTTCCTATGACAGCTATATGCTATAGTCATCCGATTTTGACAAAACTTTGGTGAATTGTGTGAAAGCACATCAATAAAACAAATGCCAATTTTAATAACATTTCCATTAAAATCAACAAATTTTTTCTAGGCAAGACTACTTTTCAGACTCAACTTTTCTATGACATCTATACAATATAGATGTCCGATTTCGACCACACTTAGTGGAATCATGGGAAAGCATAGCAAACTAAGAAATACGATGTTTGGAGGCGTTTTCATTGAAACAACTAGTTTTCCGAACGATCGTTCCCAAGACACTTATATGCTATAGTCATCCGATCCGGCCGGACTTCCTGCAAAGTTTGGTGAAGACAGCTTTCAAAACTGACAGATGGACGTACAGAAGGACAGACGGACGAACGGGGCTAAATAAACTCAGCTCGTCATGCTGATCAAGGATATTTATATACTTTATGTGGTCGGAGATGCTTCCTTCTATGCGTTACAATCATCCGGACAGTTTTTTAATAACCACAAGGGTATAAAACCCCAAGGTTATCAGGACTGTTCTCGTTTTCGATTTTGATCAGATCATGCGGAATCGGAATTAATAGCTGTCCCCGTTTCCGAAAAACGAGCAAGTTTCTAAAGTTTTGCCTAAGAGTCAGTGGAAAGAAAAGTAAATGGCAATTTTCTTGGCAACGGTGTTTCTTTTCATCTTGCAAGTATTTTTATTGTAACATCTCAAATATTGTAGAGGTTTTGAAGTATCCATTGATATATCGAGCGTAAATTTTGTTTAAAATCTTTTTTTCGAACTTGAAATGAAACCGAGCTTTTCGCAATTCCGCATCAGCGCATGTACAGTGCTGATCGAAATTGTTAAGGCTCCCTATAACTGAATTAAAATTCGAAAACGATTCGACCATTCATTGGAAAAGACAATCATAAAAATGAAGACGATACGGAATTGCGATCGTTTTCTCTTTAATTCCTCACAAAATGCTTCGAAATCAGACGTATAAAGGAGAGAACCCCCTTAACTAATAAATCATTTCAAGCAAATCTGAATCAGGCTTGCGGAGCAGGTTTTGATAGTCGGTAGATCTAGGATAAGGCTTGGGACCCGGTTTAGGTTAACATTTGAAGTTATGTTATCTTAATGATAGATTAACCCACCGAGGTAAGCGGACTTTGGACTGATCGCTCTGAAATTAGGTGTAAGCAAATCAGTTCAAAGTCAGACAGCTATTGGTCTTGCTAAGAAAACTCGAAAATTTTTAAGGTAGTGAATACAATGTGCTGAACACAAGTTTGAGCACAATCGAAAGACTAATATAAACATGGCGCCGACTCCCAAAAAGAACAAAGTCGTTCAAGTCCCAACACGTGCTATTACAGTCGGACTGGATCGACTTTCCTTCCTCTTTAAAATTAGTTTTGAGACTGACCTTGATAGCCGAATTATTTTTAGATGTATGACAGCCATTCCAATGTACGTTCAAAATCCAGAGAGGCATTTCCAATGGATAATTACTGGGTATTCGAATGAAGCATTCCATTTTGGCTGATCCTCGGACGATAACAGCGCGATAAGAATTAAAGGTGATGCCGCCGTCCTCGCACTTGTTATCCGAATCCACATTGAGGGCGTCTGAATTCTGACCTTGAAATTCTTCCAGTGGGATGGCAGTCCACTGGACGAGACTGCACGTCAATCCAGCCGGATATATGTTTTCCTTTAGAGTGTGCAACTCGATATCTTTATTCGTTAAACCACGAATTTGAAGAGACAGTCCTAGCCAAGAATGCCAGCGTTTGGTAATACGCTCAATGACCTCCCGGCTGCATTTGTTTAAGTTTAAATCATGATTATAAATCTTTGAGTTGTTGACTGTTGCAATCGAACACATGCTCTGCAGCCAGCAGTATGGTTTACCAAAATCATTTCTTTCCAAGTATCCCATACATTCTTCAGATGTCAAATCTAATTTCTGCAACTGTAGGACAAAAGTTAGTTCAATTCAAACTGAACGAAGTCTGTTCGAAGAAAAGGTGACTTAAAGTGATCCTCATGTTCCTATCATATGTGGATATGATGATCCATTTTGTATTTTTAGTTGTTTTTGACAGATATAAAGGTTTGACCTGTTTTGGAACATGAGTACCGACATTCCTTGGAATTAAACATTTTTTTCGAACAAATTTCGTTTGAGTTTACTTACCTCGCATTCTATTCCGGGTATGGGTATTTCAGTGCCCAAATCATTTGGATATAAGTGCCGCAGAAGATCTTGCACAAAATTTGTGTCCCTAAAAAGGCAGGACGAAATTTATGAATCATTGCTCAAAGCTTTTCTAGAACTAACTCACCCCTGAAAGTTTGAGTTCCCAGAGGAGCTAATTAATTGGGCCCGCACGGTAACACATTTGATTAGTCCCCAATAATGAATTAATAGCAGCAATTGGTATCCACTATCAGAACTTCCAATCTGAAAAGAATTATTTGAGTTTCAGCCTTGACAAAGTATGTAAAAATAAAGGCAAAGAACAAAGTAGCCGCTAAGACTCATTGCAAATGTGCTATGTTTACTGACTTAAATTAGTGTTGTATTTTATAGTTTAGAATAGATCAGAAGTACATCTGTGGGCTGCTTCACCCGATCGGTAAAGGAACAAAGCTCAGATGCTTTTTATTATTTATCCGAGTCTTTATTTCTCAAAAGTATTTTATTGATACCAGAGCTGTAAACTACAATTACCAATACCAATTTCATTAAAAATGTTTAGATAATTTAAAAACTTCCTGATTACAATTTAGTAGTCGAAGTTGTAACTTGGAATTACGATTATTCAGTGATTAGTACTTACTTTTCAAATTATTCGAATAATTGTACATGTAACGGGGATATAATTGAGTAATTGTGCTTGAAATTTTGAATTATTCATATATTTGTAAGTGTAAGCTGAAATTACACAGGGCAACACGAAAAAATCTCCACAAATGCCATCCACATTTCCTTAGTATTTGGGCTGTCCTGTTTTCCCACATCACCCTCATTTTCTTCCTTACGGCTGATCAGCCTACTATCTACTCTTGGAAAGATCTTCGAGCGCTGTATCATTCTAAGAATGCTTGATGGTCGATCTATTCGAAAAGCCATACCCGATTTCATATTCCAATAAACTCCCAAACAATTGCTTCGAGTGGTCAACTACATCCTCGAAGGGTGTGACGGGAAAGAGTATATAGTGGCAGCTTGCCTTGACATCCGAAGGCCTTCGATAGAGTGTGTGCTCTCGAAGATCAAGAAATTCCTTCCGCCCCAACTGTACCTGCTAATCAAGAGCTTCCTGACGGACAGAACTTTTGAGCTTACACAGAACGGAGCGACAATCCAAACAAATACCATTCGGCCTGGTGTACCGCAGGGTAGCTGATTGGGTCCTACGCTATACTCCCAATTCACTCACGATATGCCCAGAGCCTGCAGCATCCCGCTCGAAAATCCCGAAAATTTTCTAATCGCAACAATTGCTGACGACAGGGCCAAACTTGCTCGCAACAAATACATATACTCAGCCACAGATGCCCTTCAGGAGTACCTGAATATGTTTAGCAACTTGGCCGCTAGATGGAACATTGCCATAAACACGGACAAGTGTGCTTCAGTGACTTATTCCACTCGTCGTGACACTTGCCCGGGAGTATTCTTGCACGGTCAGCTTATGGAGCATAAAGCAGCCCATAAATAACTTGGGGTGACACGGCTGGAAGTTTACTGTTGGTCACCTCAGCTGGTTCTAATATGCGTACTATTTCGCGAACCTTCCGATGTAGAAGAATGTCGTTATATGCGTCAAAATTGAATAAATGTTCTTAGAAAAGTGACAAGAAAATTTGACATCGTGTAAAGGACATCTTATGACGCAAATGTAAAAAACCGAAACCGTACGGTACCAATGTTTCGGTTTCGATCCGGTTCTATCGGAGTTCGGAACGCGATTCTTTCCTGGAATTAAGAATACGCTTCTTACTAACATTAACAGGAAATTCGGAAAAAGTAAATATAAACAGGCCTGTTCCGGTTTTCACTTTCAATAAATTTGCTCCAATTCGATTTGGTTACCAGTTCCGGTTATCACAATTCGACAGATTTACTCGATCTGAATTCACATTGCTTGGAGCCGATGAATTCAAAAGTAAATGCGATTTAATGGCTTAAAGTTAATTTTGTATTATTGTTTAGTGTATTTAGATACTGTTTGCAATTTTACATTCCCTTAAAAATTATTTTTAATAAAAAAATTAATAATTTTTATGAATAGCTTCAGTTTTGCAATGTGCCATCTAAATCGAATTCACATATTTTGTTCAAGCTGTTCTGGTTTTCCTTTTTTTTTTGAAACGCTGGGAAAATGTTCATAAAATGCCATTAAAAATAAAAACGACATTTTAAACACCTATATTCACTACTATTAACTATTTTGAGTGATTATTTATTGGATTGTTTGGCTTCACCAGTTGATGTGAAAGTGTAGTCAACGGAAACAATTTGCAGATGAGACATTCGAATACCAGAACAGCTAAAACAAAATCGTTCGATTTGGTTTTCATTTGAAATCGAAGAAATATTGAATACCGGTACAGGCCTGTTATACATAAATTTTTGCACTTACACTGGGATTAGAACCCTGGACCCAGTACGAACACGATTGAAATGCCGTTTCAGCCAGTAGCACTATCGCACTCGTTGTATGCTACACGGTTAAAATACTACTTATATTGAATTGCCTAAAAGTATTCACCAATTTATTTCTAGCATATTGCAAAGATCACCACTTGTAATTCTCAAGTTTTTATTCCGTTGTCTCTTAACATAAAAGGGGCACCTAAAATTCAGGCCTGCTTAGTGATGTATCGCCAATTTCGCGTTTGGATGAATAAAATGCGATACCACATATCGCTTTTTATCCCTCGAATTATGAAAATGCGATACCTAATGTAATTTGTTTGTGTAAATCGCCAAACTATCCGCAAATTATCTCCTCAAACTATCGCCAAACTCTCCCTTTTAACAGAGAGATAAGCAACACTACAAAATGTTTGGAGGGCATACACGAGCGCAACACATAACCTCATATGGGCATTTCCAACAAAAGGTCCACCAAGACCAAAAAATTAAAAGTAGTTAAAAACACTAAGTTTTATCATATTTTTCATTTTTTCATAAACCATTTAGAAATTTTTGAAGGCACAGCCGCGCGTCATTTTTCTCATTTTGATAGTTTTTTTGCACGTTTTTTCTTAAAAAAATGCCTATGGATTTCATTGTTTTTTGATATCTAAGATTATTCTAATGGTACAAAGAGTTGTTTTAACAATGCATAAGAGACCATAACAAGCTATGTGATTGCAATTAACTGTTAGTTTTTGCTTTGCCTTAAACAGAAACCACCTAAATATCTTGATGGAAAAAATGTCGCGTTCGACATGTCAATATTTTTGAAACAGGATTTCACTTGCTCTTCAGTTTAGCACTAATTAAAGTGCTGGCTAAGAGCTATACAATAAAGTAAAAAACGAGTTCACATTGTGTTTTATTTTTTTCACTTTGAACGCAAAAAACCCTTCGGAAGTATGCTCTCGGCAAAAGTGTCCGTAAAATACAGGAGAGAAACAGGAACGAAAAATGCGGTGTTTGCACTAAGCGCAACAGAAGTGAGCAAATACAGAACTGAAACTGTCTTTCGCTCCCTGTTTTCGTTGTGTCTGTAACCAAACTGTTTTTTGCTGACACGTTGAAAGGCTTGAGAGTTTTTTGCGTTAGTGTATTAGCTGGGACGTTTTCCCTTGGAAATGCAACAGTAGCATGCTGGGATTTCATCATATCAGCACCAGTGTTCCAACCTGTGGCCCATCATTCCAACTCATCCAAAAATAAATTCAATGAGGCAGGCCAAAATTTTAAAATTAGCTTGATTTGTCTGCACACATAAAGAAAAATTTGGTGAGACTACAGAGTAACCCAATAAACCTTGCTTACCTCCTCTTCAAGTTTTTGTTCAAATTAAACAAAACAAAAAACATTTATGAACAAAGAACACATCTGCTTTGGTACACATTTGAAAGCGATTGGGCAACAACCCAGCGTTTTCACTTACCGTCAAACGAATATGCAATGGGTAAAGATTCATAGCTCGCTCTAGTCCATGATCCAGCGGACTTTCTGGCGGTTCGTTTTTCAATTCTCCGTGGTGGCGTCGAGTGCTTATTGATTGATGCTGTTTGGTCGCAAGCAACTCCTGCATTTGGGCATCGCTTTCATAGCCCACCACTTCCGAATTGAATGTATTGCTGGATTCGCCATTGACGCGTTGCAAGGATTGCAAATTGATAAACAGAATGTACAGAGCCTTTGGCAGGTATTTGACCACAGAGCTTAGCTTCCATTCAACGTCCAGGGATAGTTGAAGGGCATCGTGCAGTGGTTTCGTAGCATCTAGCAAAGTGCGCAATGCGGGTGCAAAAGATATGTATCTTTGAGTCTGATTAAGGTTATCCTGCAACAGCTCCTGCTTTGAGGTCAGTAGCGAGCTGTACTGGTTATCCAGATCCTTGCGCAAGCGGAGCTCGCACTCCAAGCGCTGCAAGTGTTTCTTGTGATTAGACAAACCCGTCTGGCTTTTACAGTCCGCCGCAGTCATGGACAACTTGCCCGCGTAGACGTCATCGGTCAGCAACTCGAGATGGGAGTCGCGGCTCTTGAATTTCTGACATCGCTGAATTTCCTTCTTTAAATGGCTGACCTCATACAGAAGGTTCTGCAGCTGCAGGCGACTCAGATCAACTTTCGATTTTTCTGAATGTAATTCGTCTCTCCCCGTCTTGATGCTACGCTTGACCTCACGATTTGCATGCTTTAGGGCTACAAACATTAAAGCCGCCGAGGATCGCTTTACCTCCACATGGTGACCCTGCGAGAGTGTGACAGATGCATGTTAACTGGACTTGAATTAGGCAATCACCATTACGTACGTTGTTCTTCAATTCCAAGATTTCGTTGATGGCTTCTTGTAACTTCACAAACTGCTTGTTTAATATGCTCTCCATTTTATTTCACCAAAATGTTTTTTTTGTGACTTTAGGCCCGTGGGTATTGTGGGATTATTTGGCCGCCCACTTTGCATTAAGTGGAAAACTCCGAAGGACTTTTTGTGTGTCAGTTATAGTTTAACTTTGATTTCGTTTAACTAATATCAATATCATTCCATTTCATATATATTTATGTGCTCAAAATAGCGTCGACATCTTAGCGTCGAATCGGAACTGTGGAGTTTGGAACAAAAATATTTTTTATTTTCTCTGGAACTGCTTAACTTAAAAAATTATATTGCAAATGTTAAGAAAAGCATAATCTATTGTTTTTAATGGGGTTTGGGTGGATTTGAAAAATTGCACTTTCACAAAATGGGAAGTAACTGCCCTCTCAGAGGTCGTGCAGCTATACCGTGTATACTGGCATAAAGGAGTCACATTTAAGAGTATTTTAAAAAATTGTTTAAATTATAAAAAATTATGAAAATCGTCTCCACATTTTTGCAGAAAATTTCTTATCCGTAACCCATACTATGTCAAACATTTAATACTGATAAGGCCAGCCATGTTAAACCAGTTGCGTGTGACCGAGCTACTAAAATTCGACGCTATCTCTCACAGAGGTCTTGCGCACATGCACGAGATTTTTTCCTTGATAGGAAACAATTTAATTTTATTTCTATCATTTTTCCAGCAATTCGGCACTGTTCCCAATTCCGAGTCGGTTTTCGTGTAAACGTTTGCATGTAGAGCTTAAACTTAACAATGTTATATGGAAGGTGACAAGAATTTCAAAGGCTACTAGATTGGGTTTGACGAAAATAGGAACTGCCTAAGCAGCTAAATCCGATTGCTCAATGCCAAGTGAATTCAATTCGTCAAAAAAAGCAGACCTGATCTAGTAGCCACAGACATTTAGCTTACTTTTCATATAAAATTGTGAACTTTATCTTAAAAAAAGCAACGTTTACACAAAAACCGACTCGGAATACGGAACAGGGCCGATTATCTCCCACAGTGTTCCTACAAATTAATTTTAAAGTTTTCGTTCATTAGTCTGCAGCCCTATACCTGCAGACGGTGACTTGAAACATAACGTTAAAAATCGACGCTATCTCACACAAAGGTCGAGCGAACATGTATGATATGCCCCCAGATAGAGAAAAATTCTTGTTAATTTCTCTAATTTTTCCAGCAATTTTCTCCCCACAGTTTTCCAACGAATGTGCCTCCTTTATGCCTATATACCGTGTACAGCTGCACGACCTCTGAGAGTGCAGTATTTACCATTTTTTGAAAGTGCAATTTTTCAACTCGATATTTCACTCCACCGTTCCGATTCGACGCTAAAATGCAACGCTATTTTGACCCACATTATATATTCAGCCATAGCCATATACAGTGTAACCGTTTTAGCAGAAAAGCAACATTTATCGTTTAGAGCGAGCATATCGATTAAATGAGATCTGGATCCACTGAACAATGGTCTGGCCGACTTAAGCTGGTTCAATTGCTGGTTCAGTCGAGCAACGACTACTAAAAATGATCGATCAATGCTTGGTTTATACGACACAACCCCAAGTAGCACACTCGTGAAATCAAAGGGCCGTTTTCTCATATTCCTGCTTTTACAAATCCTTGTGGATTTTACGCAAATGCATCTCATGCTCAAAATGAACAGTGCAATTTCGCCAAATCCACCAAGGTTTGCAAAAACAGCAACATGAGAAATCGGCACTAAATCAGTCTCACAATTGTACTGCGCTTAGTGAAAGACCAGTGGCAAATACTGGCGATAAATGAGTCGCATAATTCACAACCGTGATATCAAATAAGTGATTTCGTTTTAAAAAAATAGATGATATATAAAGGACAATTTTTGTAGACTGTCTCATTGAAAACCAAATGCTTTCCTTGCTGCCAGGAATTGGCTATTTATTTTAGGTGTGTGGAACACTAATAAGACAGTGTGCCCTCCTTTCCTGAAATATGCAAGGTCACACTGATCTCGTAAAAATTGTTAATAGTTTGAACTCAAATAAATTTTAACAGAATATCGGAAACCAATTTCGGTCTACAATTTCAGTGATCGGACAGTAATTGAGCGGTCAGGTGTGCTGATTCCGACATACATATGTCACAGAAAGAAGCCCGTTTGCCTAGTTACATTTTAAGCTGAGGGAGGAGATAATAGACAAACGGACAGTCGATATTGCGAAGACAGCCACATTGTTCGCAGGAAAATGCCATATTATTGGGCCCATAGCTGAGCAAGACACTAACAGTATGGCCCAGAAAGAGCGTGTGTGGTTTCAAAGTAGTAAGACTCCACGGTTGGTCGCCAAATAATTTTTGAGGAAATGATTAGAAGAAGATATCAGCAGCCGTTTCAGTACTTTGGCAAAATGAATCTGCTTTTGGTGCTGCAAAAGGTAGGTAGGTAGGTAGTACCGGCTGACCCTAGATTGCGGTCACACAAAGACCTTAAGGTCCTTAGATTGGCCGGGAGTTTTGTTGGTCCCATTGTCTCAGAAATCCTGGAGGATCTTTGAAGTTTTGGCGAACGCCAGTAATTGGTTGGGGGCCTCTTGGCCGCTTCTTCCAGAAAAGCGAGCAATGGGGTGTGCAGAAGCTTTAATCTTATCGTTCCGATTGCTGGGGAGCTGCAAATGAGGTCCTCTGGAGTTTCTGCGACTCCAGATTCCTTGCATTTCCTGCAGGTGCCCTCTGTCGAAATGCCTAGCTTTTTCGCGTGAGCGGCTGCTAGGCAGTATGCATATAAGCAGTCTACAGTCTCTTCTTGGAAGCTGGAGCAGATAGTGCGATAGTTTTTTATCCCTTGTCTTAAACATAACTTTAGAGATTCTGCATCAGGTTGTGTTTCTCCACTTTACCTCTGCTTCTTTCTCTGCTATCTCTTTCATCTTGCTATTTAGCGTAAATACGGAGATAGGTATGTTTTGCTGTTTCTTCTTCGCCGAGTTCGACTCCGGCCTTAGCCAGACTGCCTGCTGGGAATCCAATAGACTTGCACTAAGGGAATCTATTGCTTCTCTGCTCGCCAGGACATTTTTGAAGTTAATGGAGCTGTCTACGTAGATGTTTATTTGGTTATTTGGAGCGTGCGTTTCTGACAGCTCTGCTGCCTTCCTTATTGCGAAGACTTCCGCCTGGAATATGGTGCAGTGGATTTCAGGCTCTTCACAGTATACGGCGGCTCCGACTCCTAGGTCCATCTTCGATCCGTCTATAAAGAAATGTGTTGCTTCTTGGGCCAGTCCTGTACGCCAGTCTTCCGGTCCCAATAGCGCTGGTGTGTATGTATAGTTTGGTTTCGGGATAATGAAATCCGTGCTACTATTGATCTCTCTGCCAACTATACTGTGTCCATAGCTTTGTGCAAGAAGGCGTGCTTGGATGTCCAGGGGGTTGACACCTAGAATGTATTCTAATGCTTTGGTTGGAGTGGACTTCAGCGTCCCCGTAATACAGACCTATGCCTTTTGCTGCGTAGCTTGCCACCATATCAGTACACAGTGCAGCAGTATCGGCAGTATTACTGAAATGAAGAGCCAATGCATTTTTTTTTTTTTAAATAAAATAAAATGTTTACTTATTTAGTTACCTTAATCTAAATTTTACAACTTACTGTTATTTTTATAATAACTTATATTATAGGGGGAGGGTTTTTCTAAGTTTTATTTTGTTCTTGTTTGGGGGTTTGTTTTTGTGTGTGCTTAGTTGTAAGGTCTTTAACATCTAAGGTTGAAATTATCAGTGCATCAGGTTTGGTGATAGGCCCCAAGTGCTGTTCAGCATCTTCTGTGATGCATAGAGTGCATTGGTCGCCTCTTTCACTCTTTCTTCTACATTTGGCTGACACGACAGTTTACTGTCGATTAATACTTTAAGGTATTTAACGTTGTTCTTTGGCATTAGTGGTATTCCATTTACCTTTGGCGGAGTCCATTGCGGTACCTTGTATCTCTTGGTAAAGAGAATGAGGTCCATCTTCTCCGCATTGATACCGGCTTCTGTGGCCCATTTTAGTAGCTCTTTAAGTGTAACGTCCATGATTGAGCTGAGAGTCGATGGACATTTTTCCACGATAATTATGCTTATGTTGTCGGCATATGCGGTTATCTTGGGTGCTTTCCTGCAGAATTTTGTAACAGTTCGCTAACCACAATAGTCCATAGAAGGGTTGAAATTACTCCGTCCTGAGGCGTGCCACCGTGTACCTCTTTTGTCATAGTTGTGGTGCCGCACTAGGCTTGTCCTCTTCTGCAGCTCAGCAGGTTGTATATACAGAAGTCCAGTGCCTTGTGTAGGAATATTGCTCTAAGGTTTCGTATTATCGCCTCTGTGGAGACGTTGTTAAATGCACCAGATATATCGAGGCAATCTCTTGCTGGTACAGTGCTTTCTCGATAGTGGCTACTAGGGAGTGTAACGCTGTGTCCACCGAGAAGTGCGCATGTTGCATCATTGCTGCTTTCTGTACAGTGACCTTCGTCTCTTTTGAGTTGACTCTGCATTGATGGCTGCATAGAGAGCAGCTTTCTGAGTCTGGCTGATTCTGAGAAGCGAAGTTTTTTTTTTGTACTCCTCCCATATGATCGCTTCATCCGCTTGATTGACGAGCTCGAAGCATTCTTGTACGTCCTTTGTCTCCTCTTTCAGTTCTGGGTCCACCATGGGGGTCTGTTTCTTCTCTTTGTAACTGTGGGCTTACTCGAGGTTTTGTATGCTTTGGTGAGGATAACAGTGGTACTTCGACCAGTCGGTGTTCTGGGGTTTCCTATAGTCGGTTCTAGTTGGGCTGTGATTGAATCTGATCCTAAATTGGATGTACTTGTGATCAGAAAAGGAGGGTTTTTCAAGGACTCTCCATTCTGACGCCTGAGTACTGTTCCCTAGGGTCATAAGGTCGTTGGTCCCACATTTCTAGACTTATGTTAGCTTGAATAATAAAGTTTAAGAGAGACTCACCTCTGTCGTTCATATTTGGTCTACCCAACACAGTGTGATGTGCGTTGGCGTCTGTCCCGATGACGAGGAGTTGTTTCTTCCTGCTTGCCTCCGTCGCCAGTCTTTCAAGCTCAGCCGGTGGTGCCTGTCGGTCATGCGCCATGTAGCAGGATGCCATCAGAATTGGCTCGTCCCTGCCACCCTCCAGCGACACAACAGTGAGGTCGTCCGTGCTGTAATTGGTCATAATATAAGCATAGATGCATTTTCTTACACGAATGGCAGTCCTTGCTCTACGTACTGAGACTTTAGTCCGGCGACCTTGTTTCCCGCCGCTATCCAATGTTCCTGGACTAAAGCCAAATCGGCGGGCCCTTCCTTCAGGGTTATAAAGATGCCAAGGTCTTTCTCAACCTCTCCAGCCTCTAAAGTGTGCTCATTTACGTGTTTGGGGTGGCTTTTCTTCAGGAGAAGGTGCTCGTAGCCTTCTCCCCATGCCATCGTCCCGAATCTCGGCTAGAGCAAATCCTCGGCCTCCTTGTTGATCTGGAGGACCATGTGCTGCCCGCTCTTGTCGGGCTTTGCAACATGTAATACCTTCCAGTGAGCAGTTGGAACGTCAGGATTTTACCAACGCAGCAGCTTCAGCACCTGCTCCTTTGGTACTACCCGTAGGAAGAGCACTTTTGCTTTTTGAACGGAACGGGAATGTGGTTCTGTCCACGATCTCTAGCTGGGCACTCTCCCACAGTCTTCTCAGGTCTGCAACGACTCTGGTGACCCACTTAAGGGTGAGGTCGTCCTTGGATTTTGACACCAAAAAGCCAGCCTCTCCGACGAACTACAGGTTGCGCTTCTGGGTCCTCCATCCTCTTGATTATCGCTCAAACAGCTTCTCGTCCACACGATTCCACTGTTACGGCGTCATATTACCATTAGGGTCGCTCTTATCGACGAGGGCTACGGTGAGGTGCCGTTTAGCCACGTTGCTGGCTGACTCCTTGGGCTGGTAGTTCTTTTTAGGGAGGGGTTGTGCTTGTTCTTGCGGTCTTGAGCGTGTCCATTTGCTGGCCGGGGCCTTCGCCTTCGCCTGCTCAACTGAGCGCTGCCGCTTGTTGGCCAAACTCTCCTCCACCTTATTGTCGTATTTTGCGGAGGTGGCTCGCATCGCCGGGTTTTCCGCAAAATGCGCTGGAGAAGACAGCAGCCACACCTTGGTTGGATTTCTTCCTTTCACCGACTTTTGGGCTGATATCCCAGCCCGAGTTTGGTTTCTTATGTTTTGCATGTTTTGGTACTATGGTGGTTAATTTGGTTCTTGGGAACCACCCCATAGCATTTTATGCCTGCTGCTAGGCGCCTCTAATTATGGCTCTGGACACTGCACTTCCTGGCTGTGAGACGAGCAAGAGACACTAGGTATTACCCGCTTCAAGGCGAGGTACTAACAGTGTCCATTGCCCAGCCGACACCCTCGTAGAGGCTTCAGTTAGAGGATTTTTCTCAGCCTGAAGCAGCAAAAGCGAAGAGCTGAAACGATTAAATAAACAACTCTAATTCTACAAGGTGGACCAAAAGAAGTCATCCGATGTTGTTTGGCTTTCATTTTTTTTCTAAATAAAAAACGTATATTCTGTGATTTTGATTATATTTATTTGAACCTTTAGAATTTTAATGGTCCCGGGAATGCCGCCTTCAGAATGTCGGTGGTGGCTCGCGCAGTGTATGCCGTTTCTCCGTTTTGTTGGAACCACATGTCCTCCAGTCCTAATTCGTCCAATTGCGGCAGAAAAAACCCGGTTAACATGACCCTATAACGCTCACCGTCCACTGTTGTCGTTTTACCAGCGGCGTTCTCGAAAAAAAATGGCCCAATGACTCCTCCAGCGTGAACAGCGCACCATGCAGTCACTTTGAGCGGGTGTAATGGCTCCTCGGGCATCACTCGTGGATTTTCGGTGCCACAAAAGCGATAGTTTTGCTTGTTCACGTACCCGCTGAGGTGGAAATGAGCCTCATCGCTCATTATCATTTTGGTCGAAAAATCGCCCATTTCGTCCTCGAGATTGAGGATGGCTTGGGCGTAGGTTACACGCGTTTGGCGGTCGACAGGCAGCAGCTGATGCACGGACTGAACTTTGCCGAACTTCACGAACACAAGGACTCTTTTTTCCCCTTACATGATATTTCGTATACAATATTCTTTTGTGCTTTGCTTATTTTGTCTTTCGTGTTTGTAAACAGAGTCCTTGTGTTCGTGAGGGTCTTGTAGGCGAACGTTAGATTTGAATGTTATTTTGGTATTATTTTTGCAAGCGTCCGTTTGCATGTTAATTGGTTCACATGTAAGTTTAAAACGGCTTAACACAGCCCCAAAGGGCCAAAGTCGAGCTTCTCTCAATCTCTTAGCTTGGGCGCTTCTAATTTTCGCACTAGAGAAAGGGACCTCATATGGCCTCATACATCTCATATGGCAAACTTTTCTCTTTTCTGATATCTCATATGTATCCGAAAACAGAAAATACAGCTTAAGAACATTTTCCAAAGAGCTATTTCAAGCTGAAGAATGTCCCATCCGATGTGCAGACCTTAATATGGAAAAGAACTATCATAATAGAAAAAGAGCTGTCCTCTCAGATAGCCAAGCAGTAGAGATAGGCAAATCAGTAGAGGGCACCAAAGATAAAAACTGTTCTCTCCAACAAAAAAATATATACCGGCATGTTCTCGATTCCACTGCAACTCTTCTGAGAAAAAGGATTTGCGGAACTCAATCCGCTTACAAATTCTTATAAGGTTAACAAAGACTGGAACGGGAACGGTATGCCAGCTGGCTGAAAAAAATTATATTACTGGTAAGACAGACCAATATTTCTTTTAGGGTGAGGAAAGTACACGGCCTATTGGCCTATCGTGAATCTACAGGTCTGAAGAGTGTCTCCTATTAAGCCGTCTCCGTATCCGAGTTGTTGCTAGCTCATTGGCGAGATGGTTTGTTTGGGCCAACAAACGGACTCTATATCTGCTGGTGTGACGGTTGATCTGTGAGCAGACTGTAGAATGCTGAGTTCTTTGTTCCGCACGTACAAGGCAGCATCGAGTATTCTGCGTAAGATCTTGGATTGCATCGTTTCGACCCATTTGATGGAAGTGTCGCATGCAGTACCCTAGAGGCAGATACCCCAGGTCCAAGTCGGGAGGATTATTGCCTTGATTATCAATATCATGGCGCGTAGCGAGAGCGCTGATCTCGCTCTAAGGAGCCAGTTCAATTTGTTGGCCTTAGCCTAGGTTACAGCTACAGCTCACTGAATGTGGTCAGACCAAGTAAGTCTCATATCCAGTGTTATGCCCAGGTACCTGACAGACTGCTTATGTGGAATGACTGGATCGTTCAGCTTAAGCCTCGGTGTGTTGCCTCTCTTTTTGTGCATGTGCAGAGCTGGCTTTTTCCGGACTGACCGCAATGTTCCAACGATATGCCCAAGCACTAAAGCCGTTCAAAAAGGATTGAGCTGTTGCTGACGCTCTTCAGGCCGGGTGGCTCAACGGCTAGTGTGCTCGACCGCAGTGCAAGAGGTCGTACGTTCGATCCCTCCACGGAAAACCTAATGAAAAGTTTTTTCTTAGAATAAACTTTACCACCGGGTCACACCTCTCTGCTGTTGGCGCCAGGTTTGTAGTAATTAGCAAAACTGCCGTTTGAATACGGCGTTAAACTGTAGGTCAAGCCATTTTACATTTTACAGAAAAAGACAAATTTTTACGCCGAATCCGAGCGGCAGTTTCTCATTTCCACTTCCACTGCATCTTTTCGGAAACGGAAATGATTCAGTTTCTCGCAACACGAAAGCGAATGCTTGTTGGCAATTGGCAATTTACGCACTCGTACGGTTGCTAAATGTACATTAACTTTATTTTCCTTAAGTTTCTGATCATTTTGGAATTTATTTATGTATTTGAATTGCATTTATGTCTTAACTGAATTAAAAAAATTTGTTTGTTAAATTTTTTGAGAACTTGGCAGTGCCAGCAAGTAACGGCCCGATTTTAAGAAAATGGTATATTAAGTATATTAAGTTTGAGCAAAAGTATGTAACAGCCAGAAGGAAGCATTTCCGACTTTATAAAGTATATATATTCTTGATTAGCATCAACAGGCGAGTCGATCTAGCCATGTCCGTCTGTCTGTCCGTATGAACAAACAGATCTCAGATATGGTTAGAGATAGAGGTTCGACGTGTATGGGACAAAAGCTTTTTATACTTTCAGGCAGATCGTTTATTTTCAATTTTTGCCACGCCCCCCCCCCCCGGCCCCCGCAATTTAGAAAAAACGTCATATCTCCGTCAGTTAGATAGAAGGTCGAACCTTACGGACATATTTTGAAATCAAGATTATTTATCGATCCGCCAAAGGAATGGTAAAGATCGGATGAACGGTTGTCGAGTTATAAGAAAAACAAACAATTATGGACAGCACCTGTCGCAACGGTGATGGGAAGCACTTCACAGTTTCAAAGTAAGTTATAGTCGGGCTTGACCGACTTTCTTTCTTTCCAAAGGTTTATATGGCCATTGATCTAGCGGTTGGAATCAGCTTGTTCTTACATTTGCCTTTACATATTGCTCACTTACTTCAACACTAGCATAAATTAAAAAACTCCATTTTTGAGTTAATGAAGCAGAAATATTCCCTATGTCGTGTTCTACCCCCCCCCCCCTTTCCCTCCCCTCCCCCCCCCCCCCCCCCCAAACCCCCCCGCACCCCCGAGCACCACGCCCCAAACGACCCCCCCCCGCCCTCCCCCACCCCCAAGCCCCCGCCCCCGCGCTTCCCGCCACAACACACCACAAAAACCACCACAAAAAAGAAAACCCCCCCACTCTTTAAAAACTTCCACAACAAATAAAAAATTTTTTTTTTATTAAACTAAAAAACAAAACCGCCCCACCCCCAAAACAGAAGAGGAGAAACAAACCCACCACCCCCCCCGCCAAGCAACCAAAACCCAGACCCAAACAACACAAACAACCCCGCACGACACAGAACAAAAAACCGCAACCAACCCCACAAAAGCGTCAAAAGAAAAAAAAACCACAACAAACAACCTCACCGCAAACCAACGCCCCCAGCCAAAAACAAAAAAAGGAAGCCTTATTGTGTATAATTTTGATATTTTTATATGTTATTAAATCATTTTACAGGTTCATTTTCAAGCATCAGCAAGAGCTACATATCTCAGTTGTGCTGCAGACGACATTTTATGAAGATCCGTCGATTTTTTATTGAAACATGATGATGATATTTTCGAATGTTTTTAATGAGCATTTCAAATATAAAATATTTTCGCTAGGTAATATCCTTTGAGAACTTTATGCGCTATTTTCAAAAATGAACTTTTATGAGTAATGAGATTGTGTTAAAGTAAGTGAGCTATATGTAGTGAATGTTGATCGTTATTCGTTCCGATTCCACCAGTGTCAATATCGCTCCCCGTGTAAACATGTTTCGCCATTGAAAACAAAAATTCTTCGGAGCTTGAACTAGTTCCTGAACTTCTTGTTTATGTTTATATCAACTTCAAACTTTTAAGATTTAAGACTTTTCCTCGCATTTCATGAAATAAGAAAATTAGTTTAATTGTTATATAAGTGCGTATTCAATTAGTCTTACTAGGATGCTACGCTTACTTCAACAAAGAACAAGCGCACTAAAGCTGTTGGCTCCCGGTCGCCGGTTGCAGCAGACTATTGCGCAAGTCAAAGTCAAGGTGCGCCTCTCCATTCACAACTGAACATTGTCTTACAGATAACATTATTTTTTTAGGATATTCCATTGGTAAAGAATCCGTCTTCGGATAAAACTGTTGGAAAGTGGTTCCTAGGATGCGGGGCCATGGTCTTCGTTGCAGTTGGTCTCGGTAATAGCAAATTTGATATGAGCAATAAATCGCCGCACATGCTGACTTCGCTTTGTTTTTATGATCAGGTGGTGTTACGAGACTAACGGAATCTGGACTTTCCATGGTTACATGGAAGCTAACCGGCGAACGTTTGCCAAGAAGTCAACAAGAATGGGTGGAGGAATTTAGCAAATATCAACAATATCCCGAGTTTAAGCTGTAAGTATGATTTACAAATTCAAGAGACCAAGAAATATTTTGGTTTTAAGTTATTGTCAACTTATTGAGTAGGAATCTAAGGCGATTAAAACTGATTTTGAACTATTGAATAGTTAAAAGTTAGAGAGCTAGTTATTATGCTTTGAAATAACAGACTTCCTGTAAAAACGTTGTGTAAGGTTGGATTTACATTTTTCTAATAGCACCAGCTTACTCGATTGTACATCCTCTTCAATTTATGTCATTCCTTATGTAAAATCAGGCGCTGAATCCCAATGTGGAGTTAAGTTTTAAGTAGAACAGATTTCGAGATAATCCCAAATTATGGTTTTTTGCATTTTTGAAAAAGATCTCGCTTAATTAAAACGAGGAAGCAAAACAAACTTCGTTTGTGCCGAAGTTTAAACACACTTGAAACTTTTATGACCACTGACTTAATTTTGTGTCCAAAGACTTAATGTATAAGCTTCATGTCTTGTGTCATTGGAAAATACAATAAAAATTTTTTTTTTAAATTTGTATGGTAGCTACAAGAAGTGATCATCCGATTTTCGCGGTTCCGACATATGTGCAGTGTGCAGCTAAAAGACGACCCTGTGCAAAATTTCAGCATGATAGCTTCAGAACTGCGGGATTAGTTTGTGTAGAAACAGACAGGCAGACAATCGACTTAGCTCGTCTTGCTGATCAAGAATATATATACTTTATGTGGTCGGAGATGATTCCTTCTATGCGTTCCAAACTACTGTGCAGAATTATAATACACTTTTCAAGTGTATAAATATCTCAATTATGAAGTAACTTATGAATATACGAAGTAAAAAGTGTTCATTTATCGAAATTTGTTAGAAATTGTAGAAGTTGTTAGCATTTATCGAAAAAATGAGCAATATCAGTTTTACCGTACAAATGGTATAAAAAATGTCTTTGGTCCGTTTTGCTACGCCGTTTTTATTAGCTTTAATTTTGGTATATTAAACTTATATATAAGCTATTCCGTAATTGAGATATTTGTAATTAAGTGAGATCTTTTTCAAAAATGCAAAAAACTATAATTTGGGATTATTTCGAAATTTGTTCTACTTAAAAATGTTTCAACTCCAGATTCGGATTCAGCGCGTGATTTTACATAAGGAATGACATCAAATTGAAGAGGATGAAAAATGCTGTAAACTAGTGTTATTTGTAAGCTAGTTTTATTTTAAACGCCACGATTTTCATATTCTTTTTGACTTTGCATTCACTATCAAGACTATTGGGTATTGCACTCAAACGAGGGCCTTCTACTTTGTATACTCTGTACCAGAGCTACTCAGAGAATAATAAGTTTGTGCAAAAGTATGTAACAGCCAGAAGGAAGCATCTCCGACCCTATAAAGTATATATATTCTTGATCGGCATCAACAGCCGAGTCGATATAGCCATGTCCTTCTGTCTGTCTGTCCGTATGCGATAGAGGATGGACATGTATGGGACATACGCTTCTTATAATTGCAGTCAGATCAAGTTTATTTTCAATTTTTGCCACGCCCCCTCCCGCTTCCGCAATTTTGAAAAAAGTCATACCTCCGATAGATTTAAGGTTCTTACCTTCAGGGGATTATTATCAGGATTATTAATCGATCCGCCAAAGGATTGGTAAAGATCGGGTGAACGATTGTCAAGTTATGAGCAAAAGATTGTTCGCTGCTGTAGCGCCATTATAGTTCATTCTGAGCATACACTTTCGTTGGTACAGAGTATATTATAGTCGGTCTTGACCGACTTTCTTTCTTGTTTTTTTTATTAAAATTTTTAATAATTTTATGCCTTTTCTAGGAAAAATGCAACAATGACTGTGGAAGAGTTTAAATTTATATATATGATGGAATATATACACAGAATGTGGGGACGTGCCATTGGTGCCTTCTTCCTAATCCCAGCAGCTTATTTTTGGAAAAAGGGCTATTTTTGCGCGAAAACGAAAAAAACCGTTCTTCTGATGGGGACTTTAATTGGCCTCCAAGGTTTGATGGGCTGGTATATGGTGAAGTCTGGACTGGAAGACAGATTTGCCGACCCCAATGATGTGCCCCGTGTTTCGCAATACAGATTAGCCTCCCACTTGGCCGCAGCATTCGTATTATATTCATTTTTCCTATCGAACGGTTTGTCGAAACTCTTCCCAACCGAGCAATTCGTGACAACGGCAAAAAAGGCCTTACATGTAAAGCGCTTGTCACATCTTACAAAAGGAATGGTGTTCCTAACAGCTATTTCTGGAGCCTTTGTAGCTGGCCTGGATGCCGGATTGGTTTACAATTCATTTCCAAAAATGGGGGACAGTTGGATTCCTGATGATATATGGAAGTTTCAACCCCTTCATAAAAACATAACTGAAAATCCGACGACGGTTCAATTTAATCACCGTATTTTGGGAATAACCACAGTTTCGTTGACCACGGCATTGTGGCTGGTAACAAGACGCATGAAGCTGCCTAAACGTGCGAATTGGGCCATCAACGCCGTGTTCGCAATGGCGTGGACCCAAGCCACCTTGGGAGTAACTACGCTATTGAATTATGTCCCAGTTCCCCTTGCGACCGCTCATCAATCTGGCTCGTTAATTCTACTCAGCTTTGCGGTTTGGTTGTCACAAGAACTGCGGTTTCTAAAGTATATACCAAAATGAATTCACTTTTGATTATAATTGAATTGTAATATTAAAGGCTATTAAATGTAATTATTGATAGATGTGTAAGCGGAAAAATGAAGTTTTATTTTGGAAATTGGCTACTAAGGATCCGATTAGATTAGATGGTATATCTTCCTTTAAAAATCACTGGCGGACAGCCTTTAAATACCTCCATGAAGCCGCTGCGTCGCGAGATGTCGAGAAGGATCTTGGACACCAGATTAGAGACAAATTGTTGGCCACCAGCGGTGTAAAGTTGGTCAAGTTTATTGAAGAAGGACTTAACTTACTCTTCCTTATCCTAAAGCCAACGCATACCCAAGAAGCAGTGGTGGTTACGTCCTTGCGTCAAAATATTATTTAAGCTTTGTTGTGTTGTGTGCCTCTGTTTAAAGTTATGTCAATAACATAGCAAGACCTCGAGCCAGTAAAAACTGCAAGCTATCGATAAATACGATATTTCCTCTCTAGACGACTCTAGCGTCACTTGAGAAATACGCATTAAAACTGAAGAACCGAATAAATATCAATTTACTATTATATAACATCTTTGCAAAACAGATAAAAAAAGAAATAGAGGAAAGTTAACTTCGGCTCTTCCGAAGTTTTGTATACCCTTGTGGCTTCCATTGAAAGCAAAAAAGTTTTTCTAACTATGACTACTTTTCAAGGGAGCTATACAGATGTCTGATTTCGACCAAACTTTGTGGAATCATGGAAAAGCATAACAAACTGTTAATTAAGATATTTGAAGGCGATCGCATTTTAAACAAAAGTTTTAACTAGAACTTCTTCATCGGATCATTCGTATTGCTTTCGTATAACTTTGAAGAATTGTGTAAATGTATAAAAAATAAGTTTATGCCAATGATAAGGACGTTTCCATTGAAAACAAAAGTTTTTCTGACAAGAAATAGTTTTTCGACCGATCGTTCCTATGACAGCTATATGCTATAGTCATCCGATCCGGCCGGTTCCGACAAATGTGCAGCGTATTTGTACTAAAAGCAGAGCTCGTAAATAACAATTGAACATTTTTGCCTTTGCGGTCTGCTCAATAACAAAACCGAAAAAACCATGCACGCTCGCTCTGAACAAAACACTTCGTTTCTCCTTGTTTTTGTTTTCAGTTGACTGTTCTCAGTTGAGATTTTCTTGTTTTGCTCATTTAATAACAATTTATAGACAGCAATCCGACTGAGCGCTCGCATATTAAGAGTCAGTAGATGAGCAAAAAGCCGAACGACTCACCTCAAAGTGTCTTTTTCTTTTATTTGTTTTGTGTGTGTGTGTGGCTTGTGTGAGTCGCAAGCCCGAACAGACACCTCCTCACACATACACAAACGCAAATGACATCTTCTTCGCTCGCGACGATTTGCTCTGCAAAATGTAAACAAATCTATTGGATGTTCGTTGAGCACTGAGCGATTCGTTCATGAGCCGATGTGAACGGTTCATCTCTGACTTTTTGCTCAAAGGGTCCTTAGATAAGTGTTATTTTTTGACAACGAAAATCGCTCAATTGTTATTAGCTAGCTCTGACTAAAAGACTTCGTGCTTAGTTTGGTCAAGATAGCTTTAAAACTGACGGAGCATAGAAACATACGGACATGGCTAAATCAACTCAGCTCGTCGTGCTGATCAATAATATAAATACTTTATGTGGTCGGAGATCCTTCTTTCAATGCGTTACAAACATCCGGACAATTTTATAATACCCTCTGCAAGGGTATAAAAACCTCACGAGACATAACAGTAAAGGCAGAAGTGGAATAAATGGCCACCAATAATGCAGAACTAAGCCAGATTATTGATTGGCTTGCCCTGGAAGCGAGTCAACATGAAGGGGCGCCGTAGGAATAGAGCTGGAAAAATGATCGATAGTACTATGGATACATTGATAGTTTTGTATTTTTCGAAAACATCGATGGTTTCTCACCACTATCGATTGTTTTTCATTCTTCTCTACGCAGATGAGCAGGCATTTTCTGCAGACTAGAGTAACAATTAAAGAACTTTAAAAAACCGCCCCATTTCATGATGCAATAACTTATATTTCTGCGGATAAGAAAGTAACCATATCTATTGTACATACATAAAATACATGATACATTGGTTTCTTCAGAGGCTGTGATTGCCTTAAACCTCGTAAAAAAGCGTTTGCTCCGGGGGCTATTTCAGTATCAAACGCGAACAATCACCAGGATTGTCACCATTCTCGACCGACGATTCAAAACGATGGGTTTCTAAATGTGTGGAACGCGAAACTGGCAGGAAAAGCTGTGAAGGAGGAACTACACCACAAATTGTCCAAACATCAACAGACCAATACGATTTTGATTTATGAAGGATGAGCTACAATCCAAAATCACATATTCAAAGACTGACGCCAAACATATGCAGCGACAGCATTTTAAAAATCAGACCGAGGCAGAGGAATGTATTACCTAGGAATATAGGAGTATAACAGTTAATATATCATATTAACCAAATATTAGCCATATTCATTTCAGGAGAGCAAAAACGATATGCTACCACTTAAAAATATATCGAAAATGTTTGTGTGCTCCCCAGCATCTTCATAAGGGTCAGAAAGAATGTTAAGCAAAGCTTGTCAGATTTTTTTCAAATCGCAGATGCTCGCTTCAATGAAATGTTGCCAACAAGCTTTTGTTTCTGAACAAAAATAAAAAGTTGTTTGACCCATTAAATAATAATCTTTTACCCTAAAATGGTTTTTTGTTTAACTCTATCTGTAATTTCACAAAAACATCGGAAACATCGTTGTTTCATCGATGTTTTTCACAAAAAATCATCGAAAACATCGATGGCCGCATACATCGATTTTTTCCAGCTCTACGGAGGGGCCCACTAAAACACCCAAGCTATAAAAGCAGAGAGGATTACACAGTTCGAGACTACTTCACTCGATTCGACTGTGCACTTCAATTAGTCAAGATTCCTGCTAGTGAGCACCATAACAACGCACGAATGTATATGGGTGCAGAGCTCAATACAACGTCACAACAGCTGTCAAATAAATCGATTTTCAAATCGATGTATCTATTTTTTTTCAGCTTGAGAAACATCGATACAATTTTTGAAAATCGATTTAAATCGAAAAAAGTTTCATGACTAGTTGAGAAGAGATGTCGGCGAAACTCGTGCTCAGAATAAAATTCTTTCTTAGGAGCGTGCGAGGATAAAGGTGGAAAAATATTCTGATCAGTATGATTTTTTGATTTTATAAAAGGTTTGGGACATATCGAAGCTGATAACAGGAATAACAGGAATGACGAGACCGAGGATGAATAGTAACCAACTACGCCAAGAAATAAGGGAAAAGAGAAAATCAAGTGTTAGAGATTTTTTCATCGCTTCCAAGTTGTTGACCAAACTGCAAAGTATGTGGAAATAACCCAAATTTAACTAATCATGAAAAAAGGGCACGCCCGATGAGTTGTTTGCCAAAAAAAGGGTTACACTCCCAATGACGAAGCCTTTATAAAAGTACAGCAATTTTTTGAAAAGCCTCACGCATCCAGGTCAGTTTGCCCACAGGAGTACTGAAAAGTTCGTTCTCTAATGTAAACTGGATAGATTAATTTTATAAGAAGTTTATTTTAATTTTTAAAGAAAGGACAGGCAGGAGCTTATCTTTAAAACCAAGAAACGTTGATATATTCCTATTTATTAATAGGAACCAATGGCTGGAGAAGTAATTAAAATCTTTGGCGGAAGTGGAATTGAGAACAAGGCCGATAAATTTGGCTGAGTAACGGTAGTAGGAAAATAGATTTGACTTATATTGCCACAAATATATATATTCGTATTCCCTATTATCTTTGAAATAGCTCCTATACTGCAACTTGTTAGTTTGTGCCATCTAGAATATGAAATATATCCCCTAAGAATTTATTCCAGAAAATTTAAACAACGATTTTAATCGATGATTTCCTAAAAATGTTGAGAAATAATCGATGCCATACACATCGATTTTTTGCCTGCTCTAAACGCTACGTATTCTAATAAGTCAGAGACGTCCAGGGTCTTTACAATATGAAGAACTTCAGGAAGTGCTAATTAACCACTTCGTTGGCAAAGAAAACATTTATGTAGAGAGTTTCCAGAGAGACCCAGATAAACCACTAGATTCTTTTGTACTACGCTTGAAGCAAGCAGCATGGTTTTGTAATTACGGCTATTTCTTAGATAGAATGCTTACAGAGAAAATGCGGTTTGGCATGCAGAGCCGCAGTGTCCGCAAAAAACCAACAACGTTCGCAGATGCATACAAAGCTGCATACTCTAGAGACCTACATATTACTACGTTCTAACAGCATGGTCAATGAAAATCAGGCCCCCGAGACGGAACCGACTTGCAAATCGGGATTCGCATCAATCAGAAAGTATCAGGAGTGTAAGGAGACATGGAAGCAAGTGCTACGGCTGTGGAGGCCATTACCTTCGCAAAGACAGCAAATTTTAAAGAGAGAAATGCTTTATATGTGGGAAAGTGGGGCTTATAAGTAAGGTATGTGAATCCAAGACCAGACAGATTTACGAGGAGACAGATTTAAATGAACACGAGTCAACCCAAAAAGTGCAACCAACAAACGCCATCAGTTTAATAAACTCGGCAAGCAGAAAAATCATGGCTATGAACCTCGTTGGAAAGCTAGTGCCTATGGAAGTAGATACATGCGCTCCTTGCAGCATTATGATCGAAATAGCGGATCGGAAAGTTAATCCATGGGCTGAGTGGCCGGATGGCTCAGCGGCTAGTGTGCGCGACCGCCGTGCAAGAGGTTCGATCCCGCCTCGGAACATCTAATGAAGTTCTTTGAATAAACTTTACACCCGGTCACCCCTCTCTGCTGTTGGCGCCAGCTTTGTAGTAATTAGCCATGCAAAAGCTACCTCAAGCTGCCGTTGGGATTCGGCGTTAAACTGTAGGTCCATTTCTCTTGTGCGAAAATTATTAGCGCACTAGCCAAGAGATTGAGAGGAGCTCGGCTTTGGAGCTGTGTCAACCCATTTTTTTTTACAACTGAAACTGGTGACTGAAGAAACTGAGGAGCTATCTACCTTAAATTTTGCACTTGGTCTTCTTTTTACTGCACGATCGGATCTGATAATTGGTCGAAAAATGGTTCTTATAAAATTAGTTTTGATTTTTATGTAGTAGTAGTGATTTATTATTTGCTATCATCGGCATGTCATAGTGCCGTCAGCTGAATTGAACATAAAAGCTTAATCTACAGTTTTTACAATGATTAATTAAATTTAAAACAGTTATTTGATACCTAGCACAAGTTTAACAGATTATTAGAACGATTCATTTAATATTTTAGACCTAAGTTTTAGAGCGTCCATGGGGAAACTGCCCAGTATCTCCCAATTTGTTCCATTCAAAATTTTTAGGTACTCTTCCACTTGCAGATCTTGTTTCTTTCGAAGTGTAGCAGTCGGTACTCACGTATAACACCTGGCTACAAAATGTTGAACATCCTCTCATTCTGTGGTGTTGCCTAGCGGGCATTGCGCGTTTTTCGTTTTCAAGGTGAGGGCGGTAGTTCAAATTCAGCATTTCTGCTCTCGCTCTTAAAATAAGCGATGTTTTTGCTATCTCAATGCCATCCTGGAAGTAGTTTGATCCTAGGTCGCATGTCAGCCTGCTGTATGTGGTCCTTGTACGACTTTGCCTTGCTGCACTTAAATAAGTTTGCCTGGTTTGTCGATGCTTGCTAGCAAATGCTCCTGCTCAACAATCCATCCACTTTGATTATCTAAGGATGTCTACGTGTTATAACGTGACGCAAGTTCCTGCCAACTCTGCAAGAGTTAAGATTTGCGTTCCAACAAATAGATTGCGACCACTCTTGGATATTCGAAATGCAGTCGCAGGGTATACAAGAAGAGTGGTGATAGTCTAGTTTCAAGGTAGATGGCGTATCGGACTACGTTCTGCATCCTCGTATTACTGACTTCCCCAGACTTGGGCTGCATAGCAGGCGATGGCCCCAGCCGTTGCTAGATACGAGGTGTGTTCAAAAGAAAAGGTGAATTTGGTATTTATTTGAAAGTACCTATTTATTCATCAATATCCACTTTGTCCCCTTCAAAGTAACGCCCTTGAATATAATACCTTTGGGCCAACGCTTCTGGAGCACTTCTGAAATGCGCTTTTTGGTATGGCCTTTTTGGTATGGCCATCGGCTCGTTCCTCTGCTCTGACTTGATCTCATCAATTTTGGCAAAACGCTTTCCTTTCATTGGTCTCTTCAGTTTTGGGAATAGGAAAAAGTCGCAGGGAGCCAAATCTGGTGAAACCAGTGATTGAGGCATGATTACGGGGTTGTGTTTCGCCAAAACATCACGAACAAGCATTGATGTGTGAGCTGGTGCAACATCGTGATGCAGAATCCACGATTTGTTTTTCGTCAATTCCGAACGTTTGAGCCGTATTGCTTCACTAAAACGTTGCATAATTTCCTTGTAATATTCCTTATTAACTGTACGACCTCTTGGCAGGAACTCAAGATGCACCACACCATTGTAATCAAAGAAAACAGGGAGCAAAACCTTCACATTTGATCGAAATTGGCTCATCTGGCCGCTTCCATTGGGATGATTGGGCCTTGGTTTCGATGTCATAACCATATACCCACGTTTCCTCACCAGTTATGACCCGTTTAAGCAAACCCGGATCGTCGTTGACGTCATTCAACAACTCCTGAGCGATACTAATGCGACGTTGATTTTGCTCAAAATTTAGTCAAAAATCGAAGAGCACACAAAAACGTGACTAACCTTTTCAGTTACCAACAAGAAAGAAAGTCGGTCGAGCCCGACTATAACATACTCTGTACCTGTGAAGTGCTGCCCATCACCGTTGCGACCGGTGCTGCCCATAATTGTTTGATTTCCTTATAACTCGACAACCGTTCATCCGATCTCTACCATTCCTTTGGCGGATCGATTATTAATCCTAATTACTAAATGTGTTCAGAAGGAAAGCACCTTCTATCTATAAAACTGTGGGAGAAAAGACTTTTTTTCCAATTTGCGGGGGCGGGAGGGGGCGTGGCAAAAAATTAAAAATAAGCTTGATCTGCCTGCAAGTATAAGAAGCACAAGTCCCATACATGTCAAACCTCTATCTCTTACCATCTCTGAGATCTGTGCGTTCAGACGGACAGACGGACATGGCTTTTGCACAAACTTATTATACTCTATGTACCTTTGGTACAGAGTATAAAAACAAACTACTAATCGAAATTTGCTGCTAATGCAAACATATGTTAAACATTGTGTCCGAATATAACAAAAGCAAAATATCGATAATCGAATGTACACAGCCCGCGAAAATGTACAACGGAATTTGCCAAATTTGGTCGAAATCGTATGACCTTTTTTTTATAGCTACCATAGGAACGATCGGTCAGAAATCCTATAGATGCACATAGATCCGGTCGGTCTGAACCACTTTTTGTTTTCGATGTTAGCGATGCCATTATAGGTAGAACTATTTAGTAGAAATCGATATTTAAAAATCAGAACTTGCAAGTGTATAAAAACTTCGCCACAGACGAAGTTAGCTTAGCCTTCTCATTTTTCTTTGTAATTGTATTATCTTTAATACGAAAGGAGTCGGTGAAGGGGCGCCCTCTCTATATTTAAATTTTGGTTTTAAAACGTGCACCCTAATGCCCACACACCATTTTAAAACCGGTTGAGTTTACAGAAGTTTAGCGAAATATGTGGAACCATCGGTAGTAAGTTGTAAACTAGATAAGCACATTAATTTAAATTTCTTTAAAAATAATTGCAACATTCAATTATATTTTTTATTCAATATTCATTTTTACACTGTTTTTCTCTTCATTCAATTGATTGTATTCAACTTTATTAGTATTTAAGCAAGTCCCAACGTTTTGTACTCTTGGTGAAGGCTCAATGCTGTGCTGGTTAGAGCTGGAAACGGTATTGTATACTGCCATAGCTTGCGCCACAAGTCCGGTCACATCTCCTGGATTACCGGGTAGAATCATGGTATTGTTCGTTTTTGCCAGCTTCTTAAATGCACCGATGTATTGCTCCGCCAATGTTAAAGAAGCTGCGTTCTTGCCATCCTAAAAAATAAGAAATGAAGATGTGGATTTCGCAGTTGAAAAACTTTAAGAATGTTTGTATCGGCATTAAAATAAGAAGACAAAATTATGACCAAGAAATTTAATCATTATCGTATATTTTTGTAGAGACTGAGAACAGAGCTTGGTGCGTTAGGTTGCGCTCGCTTTGTAAATACACCCCAAAAGCGTAAGGTTTCATCCCCGCCACCTGTTACTATTGATTCACTATCTGGGCTGACAGCTAGATAGACAACCCGATGCGAGTGACCGGACAAACGCACGACTTGCTTTAGGGAAGGATATCGCCATACAATAATCTGGTTTTGTCCTCTGCCATGCGTGGTTACCAGTTCGGGGGAGTTCTGTCCCCAAGCCAAGTTGCTGATCTGGGCACCAGTGTCGATGCACTGTATCTGTTGACCAGTAAGTGTATTCCAGAAACGGAGGCAACGATCGGCCGCACCACCACCACTGGCCAAGAGGCCAGACTTATGGGGCGACCAGGCCAACGCCTTTACAGCCGCTTTGTGCTCCGAGAACGTGTGCAGAGGCTCTGGCCGGTGTGTAGTCCATACTATTAGACGATTGTCGTTGCCACCACTAGCCAAGTACTGCCCAGATGGGGACCATTGCAGACCGCAAATCTCATGTCGATGTCCCCGCAGGCAACGAGTAACATCTAACGGATTAGTACGCAAATCTCTCTGCATAATACACTGATCTCGTGAACCGCTTGTCAGGCAGTTGCCCCGCCAAGCTAATGCAGCCACACGGCCGGAATGACCCCCTAGCTTAACTATTTGCTTCTGTCGGTTGACGTCCCAAATGCTCACATATCCGCAAAGTGTACCAATGGCTAGCTGATTCCCTTCACCGTGCCAGGCCACCGCAGTCACTGGGTTGTCATCATATGAGAAGTCGCAGAGGCATGTGACTTGGCCGCTGTTACCGTTCCAAAGATAGACAGAGCACCCAAGGCCAACACCAAGCGTATTCGTGGAAGACCAATTAATAAGATTTAAATAAAAGTCATCCTGCAATTCCGGCGCATCGAGTATCTTATAAGGAAGCCGCGCTATTTTACGCATTGGCCGCTTTGGCACACTAAGTAGCTGCTGACTGGGCGGGCTAACCGTTGAAAGAGCAATTCGTGCACCGTCTAATCGCGGAAGGGAGCCATACCCGTATCCGTAGATTCGAGTGTTCTCACGCATTCTAAAGTCACCCATTTCCCTGCTGATCTTGGAGTTAAGCTTACAATCGTCCGTAGAGGAAATTTGTGAGCCGAGAAACTCATTTCGCAACAAACATGCGTATGCTGTACTGTGGGCCATTTCGTCAATGCTATCGGCATCTTTATCGATAGGCTGTGCTTGATCAGCATCCGGCTTCAAGGCAAAGTTTCTTTGCCAGTGATTACCCGCTCGATTAGGAATGCAACGTATATCCAACTGCTCTCGACCGGGTGTTCTGCCCATTGAGGGCTGCAGCAATCGTTGCTCGTACTCCGATTGAAACATTTGCGTAATTTTTCTAAATGTTTGTTTTAGTATACAAAATATATGTGTGAACGTAATGAAAACAGAAAACTGTGTGCTACATGTTTCACCGTTTATTGTATCCCTTACAACATAATTTTCTCAGCATACCTAGTTTTCAAAATTAAATTAAATTTTTGGAAACCAAAATACCACTTCCTCATAGCTCCGAAAAATGACCAGTGATCCGATTCTTTATACATTCTAAGAGCGATTAATGTGTAATTAGGCGAACAGATCTAGTATTTTGCAGATGTTTGTAACGCATAGAAGGAACATCTCCTACCGCGTAAATAAAATGTATTCTTTATCAGCATGAGGAGCTGAGTTGATTAGGTAATGTCTGACTATCCGTCAGCCCGTATGTTTATATGCTATCTCCTTCCTAAGTTTCAAATTTATCTTCACCTAACTTTGTACAAAGTCTTGAAGTACATATAGGCTACATCTTTGACATGGATCGATCGGTCGAAAAACTAGTTCTAGAAGAAAAAACTCATTTGCTTTAAGTGGTAGCGATTCCAAGTTTCGTATTTAATAGTTTCCTACGCTTTATAAACTTCCAAAAAGTTTGATCAAAATCGGAGAACTACATAGTATAGCTGCCATAGAAAAAAATGACTAATAAAGGGAAACCTGTGCTGACAAAAAGCACCTGGGGAAGTAAAGGTGTCGCTCTTGGAAAAGAAGGGTAAGTATAGAAATTAATTTCATTGTTATTTGGGATTGTTTTTTTTTAGGAGACCATTGCAAAGCGTTTTAGGCTTTGTCGCCCAGTCAAGCATGAAACACGAAGCGACCTATCGCAACTCAAGGAGACAGAGATGTGGAGTGGCTTTGTCGACTTTGAAAACCTTGTCGACGCAAAGGTGCAAGCCATTTCGAAATTTGAATGGATGAGCTGCACAATCGAGTCAGTTGCATTCATAAGTACAAAACCAAGAGATGTCATGGCCCAGTCTGTCGATTCTATTTGCCGCGAAGTTAAATTTGTAGTTAAACAAAACAACTAGAGGTGGGCGTATATGAGACTAGAGATGGGCGCATTATTTAGCACTTGATATCGACGAACCGTAGCCAAATCAATTTGATTTTAATGATCGGCTGTAATCCCTTGATATAACTTATAGGCATGCAAGATATATTTCAATTTACAAGAGAAAACGGAGAGAAGCTAATTTCAATTCCCTTTAAATGCAATTAAAATAATAAAAAACTTGATAAAGCTTGAACTATCAGCAGTAAATTTGTGTTTCTCTTGTTTCTCAATTACTTTTACTCATTACAAAACAATGCATTATTTTGTATCAAAGCACAAAATCTTTAAAATCTTTTGCTGAATATATAAATGTAATTATCGCCCCATAAATTTCCCGCACATCAAAGAAAAGTTCTTAAGGGGTTTTTGTGAATTTTTTTTGGAGCGCGATTAAATCAGAACTTTGAATTTTTTACCATATATTTAGTAACTATTAAAGTACATTTAGAAATTGAAGTTAAAAATATCGAAAACTTTCCGTGATACAGCTCCACGAAGAAAGTCATGTTAAAAAAATAAGGCAAAGTTAACTTCGGCTCGGCCGATGTTTTGTATACCCTTGCATTTTGTTTTTCTAATTAAGACTACTTTTCGGACCTTACTATTCTATGGGAGCTATACTATATAGATGTCCGATTCCGAACAAACTTAGTGCAATAATGGAAAAGCATAACAAACTGTTAATTACGAAATTTGGAGGCGATCACAATTAAAACAAAAAAGTTTTTCTCACTATAACTTTGTTTTCGACCGATCATTCATACTGCAGTTATATGCTACTGTCATACGATTTTGACCAAACTTTGTAGAATAGTGTAAAAGTATATAAAATAAATTGATGCCAACGTAAGGGACTTTTCCATTAAAATCAAAAGTTTTTCTTACAAGAACTAGTTTTTCGACCGATCGTTCCTATGGCAGCTATATGCTATAGTCATCCGATTTTGACCAAAGTTTGTGGAATCCTGTGGGAGCATATAAAAAAAAACATACCAATTTTGACGACATTTCCATCGAAAACAAAAGGTTTTTCTAAATATCAGCTATACTATATAGATGTCCAATTTCGACAAAATTTGGTGAAATCATGGAAAAGCATAGTAAACTAAGAAATACGAAGATTGGAGGCGTTTCCATTGAAAACAAAAAAGTTTTTCTCACTTAAACTAGTTTTTCGACCGATCGTTCCTATGACAGCTATATGCTATAGTCATCCGATCGGGCCGGTTCCGACAAATGTGCCGAGTATTTTTACCTAAAGACTTCGTGCAAAGTTTGTTGAAGATAGCTTTCAAACTGACGTAGGAGATAGCATAGAAACAGACAGACGGACAGAGGGACAGACGGACGGACGAAGAGACGGACAGGGCTAAAACAACTCAGCTCGTCGTGCTGATCAAGAATATATATACTTTATGTGGTCGGAGATGCTTCCTTTAATGCGTTACAAAAATCCGCACAATTTTTTAATACCCTCTGCAAAGGTATACAAATTTTTCGATTTTTTGAAACCATCACACGGGTCAACCCCCTTAAGTGAGAAAAAAACAGTTTTTGGTCCATATATTTAGATTTTATATGAGGAAGTGCTATTCTCAACCTCTCCCAACAATTTTTAAATTGTAGCACCCCATAAATGTGTACTTACCACATGTGCCAGAGACTTAGCAATTGCTTGCAAGCTACGAGCTCTGGCATCTGCTACCGCTATCATAGCAGCAGCTTCACCACTTGCTTTGTTTATATTCTCCTGTCTCTCAGCCTCTAAAAATAAAAATAAAAATTTAGGTTATACATTTACCTTTGGTATACCTTTTATAATAAGTTTATAAGCAGGAGATTTTTATACTCTCAGTTTCAATTTTATTTTTGGCAAGATTTTCACACCAATCGGATGAGTGGCTACAAAGATATAACGGCAAATCAAAACAACATAAGTCTTGGAAAGTCCCAATAAGTAACGGTCTGTAAGTCAAATACATTAATAAAATGACAATTTGATTTTTAAATAAACCCTAAAGACTTAAAACAATAACGCTTCAAATCTGTAAAACAATTTCACCTTACGACAAATCGGATTTTTCAAAAATTCATTAACAGCTAAGAACGGCTTTCTTATTGCCTTATCTTAGATCTATCTATCTTAGAAACAGGCCTATCGGAGCTTTTTGAGCACACACTAGGGAGGCATTTCTAGTATATGAACAGAATTTTAGCACTATCACAGCACCGACTACCATTTATTGCTGCGAACTTTTTAATAGAAATCAAATAGCAATGGATATGAGCAGCCTTTCAACATGGAACACCGCGGATCGAGTTTTGCTCTTTTCAAAAGAGCCCGCAAAAACTTTAAAATAACTGCACGTCAAAGCCAAAATCTTTGCAGCTACATCGAATTGAACCATTGTCAATCATTCCGTTGCTCTGTGAAGCAAAGCGCTTGTAAAGTTACTTCTCTTATTATTGTTTGTTTTGCTGAAGCGCTCTCTATTTAAACTCTCTTGCTCTGTTAAATTCTTCTATTTTGCTTGCCCTTGGCCTTGGCATAATCAGTCTTGCTTTTGATCTCATCTGCGTCAGCTATTGATCTGACCGGTCGCAAGTCTCGCTTTCGTTTTGTCGCTTGTCGTAAAAACAGGGATCAACTCGGATTCGCCTGTATGTTAAACATTAACTTTATAAACAAATTGTATTTCGCCTAAGCACTGCTTAGTATTCGACTCAAATTACATCGGCCCTGTGCGGCAAATAAACAACTGTTACTAATGAGAAAAATATATTTCGGTTTTAAAATTATTTGGACGAATTTAGTGAACAGTTCAACAGCTATTAAAAAAGCTTAATAGCCTGATAAATACTCCAATTAAGTAACAACGAGAGCGTAAGTTAAAGTCTGTCCAGGCCGACTCGGTATACCCGTTACTCAGGGGAATTAATCTTGTATCGCTTTCCCTCATGTTAGTTAACAGAGCATTAACATTAATGTGAACATTTCAACATTATGTAAGCAAACAGCGCATGCGACGCCAAAAAGTATGCAACGATTTTTATAGCTTTTATAACTCAGCCATATATTAACCGATCTTTCTGAAAATTTCAGAGATTGTAGATATAATGCACCTTCACAACACAGCAAAATATGAGTTTGACAACTTAAAAATTGTTGGAGTTATTTAACATTTTGTATTGTGGGGGCGTGTCAAAAATTTGAAATAAACTTGATCTGCGTACAGACATTCTAAAACCAAAAATTGTTCGCTTTAGCTCTTCTAGTCTTTGAGATCTAGGTGTTCATACAGGCAGACGGACATGGCTTTATCGACTCGTCTGTTGATGCTGATCAAGAATATATATACTTTTTGGGGTCAGAGATGCTTCCTTCTGCCTGTTACATACATTTTCAAGAGTATACCCTTTTTACTCTATGAGTAACGGATATAAATATATCGATAACATTTTTATGGACACACTGAATGAACGATACGCTTTCAAAGTCAGCTTATTATGGTGCTGTTAGCATGTTGAACAATTTGGGAAACACATTCAAAAGTTTGAATGATTACGTTGTCCAAATAAAACCAAAAATAACACTTGGTATACCAGTATGAAGTGAGCGTCAAGATACAAATGTTTCGATAGGGAACATTTAATGTGAACGAGCCTTTATTTTTTTTTTGTTTGTTTGCTATGACATCTGTGAAACATATTTAGTATACATTAAGTCATTGAACAGACAACATCATATTTTTTCATCGTGTTAAAAATGTCGAATTTTGTACCAGAAAGTGAAGATTTGCGGAAAGCATTGGGCGTGTTCACCAGCATAAATCAATAACTAAAAATCGACTAATTTTGTTAGATTGTGCTGGTGAACGGGCGTGATGTGCAATCATGATTGCTAATTTTCGTTATTGTGTTAGATGTAAATCCATCAAAGTATTTCTTTGTTAGATTGATTTGATTAGTGATTGTTATCGATAGCAAACAGCTGACAGCAATAAACAAAGAATTAAATTTTTGAAAATTAAAACAAAATGGGCAAAGAATCGTCTTTGCTTTTTGCAGTTTGGATGTTGGCAAAACGGGAGTCCTTCTCATCAGTAGGTGACCGTTTCGACATACCAAAAAGCCATCAATGGAGTAGCCAATGTTCTTAATCTCGGTGCCCACACCCACGCTCACCGCGTCCCACTCACTGCGTCCCATTTGCAGATTTAAATTCTCTCATGTCTGCCACACCACCGGCACTCTGCCCTAAGGATGACTCGCTTCACCGAGGTGTGTGACTTGTGCCTCCTCCGATATAGCCTGCAGCACCTTCAGCATGATCCAGAGCTGAACATTTTCACTGACATTTGGTATACACTGCTGCTGGAACTTATTGATCACCTCAATGGCACACGGCCAACCCTCCTGCAGCATGTGCACTATTTAAGCTCCCAGAGCAATGTCTCTAGGGTTCGTGCACTGCATCTCATCCAAATCTGTTGGAAGAGAGCTTTCCTCCGTTTCTTTTCATGGAGCTGCAAGAAGGCCCCCCAGTTGATTCCTCAAACTTGGGCGCATGAAACTCCTCAATTGTCAGCATCTGCAAGGCGTTCTCATGTTCGCTTACAAGTTGCCAATCTGGGTCAACCAGAGATTTTTGATTTATGTTAGATGATTCGTGTGTGCTGGTGAACACGCCCATTAATTTTTTGTTTTCATTTGAAGAAAAGTGCTGCAGAGTCGCATCGAATGCTTGTCGAGGCATATGGAGATCATGCTCTATCAGAAGCAACATGCAAAAGATGGTTTCAACGGTTCAGAAATAATGATTTTGATGTGAGAAATGAAGAACGCGGAAGACCACCAAAAAAGTTTGAAGACGCCGAATTGCAAACGATATTGGATTGAGATGACACTTTGAGTCAAAAGCAAATGGCAGAAATGTTAAATGTTGCACAACAAACAATTTCTGACCGTTTAAAAGCTATGAGAAAGATCCAAAAGTGTGGAAAATGGGTGCCATATGAATTGAATGAAAGACAGATGGAAAACCGAAAAAACACTTGTGAAACTTTGCTTCAAAGACACGAAAGAAAATCGGTTTTGCATCGGATTGTTACTGGCGATGAAAAATGGATTTATTTTAAGAATCCTAAACGGAAAAAATCATGGGTTAATCCGGGACAACCATCAACATCGACTGCAAAACCAGATCGATTCGGCAAGAAGACAATGCTGTGTGTTTGATGGGACCAGAAAGGTGTGGTGTACCACGAGCTCCTAAAGCCTGGTGAAACCGTTAATACTGATCGCTACCGACAACAAATGATCAATTTGAACCATGCATTGATCGAGAAACGAACAGAATGGGCCAGAAGACACGGCAAGGTAATTTTGCTCCATGACAATGCACCTGCACACAAAGCAAGACCGGTTCAGGATACAATCAAAACACTTGGCTGGGAGCTGCTACCCCACCTGCCGTATTCACCAGACTTGGCTCCTTCCGACTACCATTTGTTTTCATCGATGGGACACGCATTGGCTGAGCAGCACTTTCATTCCTACGAGGAGGTCGAAAATTGGGAGTCTGGTTGGTTTGCTTTAAAAGACGAACAATTTTATTGGCGTGGTATCCACAAATTGCCAGAAAGGTGGTCAAAATGTGTAAAAACAATGGCCAATACTTTGAATAAAATGTTTTTTACTTTCCCATTAATAGTGTTTTATTTTCGCTCATTTCATACCGGTATACCTAGTAAAGGCCTGTATCCAGAAGTAAGTAAGTAGTAGTAGATTTTAATAACACATTCGTCAATTTGATGTATTGTTGTCTTTGTGTAACGTGTTATATTCATGTGTTTTTTCAGAGATGCAAACCACTCAAAAAAAAGTACTGGTTCGGTACAGTGGTTTACACAGTTTCTGTACCGCCGGTTCGGTTCATTACATGGTTTTTGGAGCTAACTGAACCGCGGTTTCGGTTCGGTTCAGTGGTTCATAAAGGCATATTATGAAATACAGTCGAACTTCTGTATAGCGAATCTTAAGAGGACAAAAATAAGATTCGTTATATAGAAAATTCGAATAGAATAGAAAATATAGAATAGTTTGAATATTGAACGAAATTGCAGTGTTCTGGAAGTTAATTCGCTATAAAGAAAACTTCATTGTACAGAAGTTCGTAATATAGAAGTTCGACTGTATTATGATTTCTGTTGTAAGGTGACTTTTCGTACACTTAGGAAATTGAATTCCTATAAGCCATCTGAGTATTTTTAAGATTCTTACAAGAATGTCCAAAAATTTTGAAGTCGGATTTGTAGGACTCGTCTATAAGTTCTAGGAATGCTATGCATCTTACACACCCTATTAATGGTATGAGAAAAAAACTCTCCTGGCTAAGATTAAATGATTATCAACCTTCAAGAAAAGAATGCACACTGGTGACAGATATATTAAGAGATATCGGTGTAATTGGGGTGGCGGTTTTAGGGGGTATGTGTTGTAAAATTTGTTTTAATTTTTCTTTTTATTTTTTTTTTTTTTTAAATGGATTTTTTTTTTTTTGTTTGGTTTTTGGGGGGGGGGGAAAAAAAAAAATTTTTGGGAGGGAAGGTTGTTATATTGGTTGTTTTGGTGGGGGGGGGGGGATTTTCTTTTTTTAAAAAATAATAGAAAAAAAACGAAAACCTTTTGTTTTTTTTTTGGGTTTGGTTTTGTTTATGTCATTCGGTTGGGGTTGGGGTTTTGGTTTTTGTGCTGCTTCCCCCGGGGGAAAAAGCGGGTGTTCACCCCCGGGGGGGCCCCCCCGTTGGTTTCTCCTTTTTTTTTTGTAGATTGATCTTTGCAAGTTTAGCTGTGTTTCGTGGAGTAGAACTCTCAAGGCACTCCGAGGTGCTCAGGCTTTTAAATGTGGAGTTACTAAAAGCGTCCGCAATATTATGCAACTACAGTAGTGTGCTTTAACTTGCTTTTTCTCGAAAAAATTGGCCGCAGCTAAACAGGATACTCTGCAAAAAAATGTCGAAAGCCACCTAAATGAATCCACCGAAAAGAAAAAGTACGGTCTTTGGTCAAATATTTTGGAAAACACTGGCCAAATTGCCGACGACATATTTATGTATAAAGATAAACATTAAAAATGGCTTGATAATGGCTTGGGCTTGCGCTACTGCAGTCAGTGAGAGAAGTGGGGTAACGAATATATTGAACATGACGTGAAAGAAATTAGACGAAGAATACTGAAAAACAGAAGAATACTAATTCTTTTTTTATAAGTAGCTAAGCAGTTTTAGCATAACTTAATTTAATAATTCATTTTTTTTTCACCAAAGAATAGTCTAATTTAAAAACAAAAATCACTTTACCTGAAACATTTTTTAACAGTTAAGTTTTCAGTTTGTTAAGTTCACATTTATAAATTAGTCACAAATCGGTAATTTTAAATGTGCTTAAATAAAACCAAACGCTTTAGAGAGTACAAATGCACACAATAAATCAAATCTACGGAAGAACTAATATATTATGAATTTTCCAAAATTTTTATAAAGTCATGTTTGGGGGCGGGGTGTAGGCGTGGTCTAATTATAAAATAAACAAAATCCGAAATTCTACTTTTAATCTTAATTTTATATGTTCAAAAATTGAAGTTCCTATGTTTAAATTTGTAGTTAATGCCAAAAAATCGCAAAAAAAATCCATAGTGCATTGGTAGATTTTGGATCGAACCCGCGAACCGGAATTTCGAAAAAAAAATTTTGGGCTTGCAACCCTGGCGCCAATTGTTCTGCACACGAAAGCAAATCAAAATGGAACCAACTGTTCTTGATTAGCTTTCACGAAATCAAAATCGAAGAACTTGTTTTTAGGAATACCACAAATGTGTTATTTGTTTATTGCGGTGCCCACTTTCGATGTTTTCACAACACCACTAGAATTCTTAACAAATGTTGAAATGTTTTGGTGGAACCAGTTCGATAGTCATTTTAATAATGTTATTGAACTAGTGCACTGCTTGGCCACGAGGGGAACTGGAACCAGTACCAGCTGTTTGGTTGATCTTGGTCCCACCCTGTAATCACACTGTTTGTTGCTTGAACAGCTGATGAAATTTCTAAATTTTCGGGAATTTGCCGGAAGAAAAGTAGCTTAAGATTTTAGTATTTGCTGTTGTACACATCCACTTTACAAATATGGCAGCGGCGAAAAAAGATGATCCCATTAAGAAATCGCCGTTTGACTTTCAATTCGATGGCAAACTGCGAAACGACGGTAAAATTCGAGGGGTAGTTGAGAACTTTGCCGCCAGCCTCGATACGCTGGAGGACGACATTAGGAGTGCGCTTCTATCACAGAGTTCTAAAACACTGACCAGTGATGATCAAATTAAATTGGACAGCTATTTGGCATATGCGAGCAGCACATTATTCTGGATGCACCTGAAACTGCAAGGCACAGATGTGTCCAAGGTATGCAATGGTATCGACACTAACAGAACCACAAAGTAAAAATTGAATCACGTCCCCAGCACACCATAATACACGACTTAAGCCGCGCCAAAGAGATGCTGGCGCGCGACAAGGAAATTAATGACTCACTGGCAGCACCGCGCCTGGACATGCCTGCCACCAAACGGTTTATTGCCGCGGGCATGCATACACGATTTGTCGACATGGGAGGCGTTATGGTGACGGAGGAACAGTACAAACGAAGCCTTCCAGACGGTGGGAAATAGTCAAGTAAAGCAATGCGCAAAGGCCAAGAGCGAGTCGTGTTCAAGGCGAACAATGACATCGGTGAAAGGTGTAAACTACTTTGTTTCATCGAGGGATTAAGTAAACGCCATGTAGCACATAAAATAAAATAACAAAGCAATAAAAAACCAGCATGGATAGCTTTAAAATGTGCAGATCTGATTTCATTAGAATTTGTAGTGAAGTAGAAGGACTTCACTATCAGCATTGTACTCAATTCCACTTCAGCAAAAGTTTTGTGATTTGGAGACCAATTCTAGTACGAAAACTGGGATTAAATCACCAAATTTTTGTAGAAGTGAAATTGAGAACAAGGCTGTATATTAAGAAGACAGAAATAAAAATTAAAGCCAACTAATAGGCTGTTTACACTAGGAGTGCGTTAACACATAACGCATTCCTTTTTGTCTGCCAGTATCTTGGGAACTTCTCTTTCTACAACTCCCAGTTTATACATTTAAAATAGTTCTTCTAAGATGCTATTCAAAAACCAATATGGACAAATTTTTTTTTTTTATATTTTTCCTTGTTTTTCTTTACGATGAATGTTAATAAATTCGTACGACTGTCGAGTGCGTGCTGAGGAAATGCCCATATATGCTTTTAAAGGTGTAAATATGTCCTTAGAAATTTTTCCGGGCAACCTAGGCAACGAAAGTGGCGAGCATGGCGAGCGCTTCCATCAGCAAATGAAGCAGATGGGAAGTTTCGCCACAAAGGCAAGTGGGATCAGGCAATGATGAAAGACTATTGCTGGTTCTTGTTGCGAGAAACACACAGTCTGCACATAAAACAAAAGCGGTCTACATCATTTGAATATTTTTATCCTAACTTGAACTGCAATGAAAGCTCAATGTTTATTCTTATTGGGCTGGCTAAGATGTGAATCTTAAACTGAAAAAACTAGCAAATACTCGATATTTTAGCTATATATCAATGTCAGAGAGGAATTCTTCAAATGTCTGTATCTTAAGTTCTTTTCTGATGACTTTGTTTTGTTTAATTACTCCTATGTGTCCTATGTTATTTAACAAAAAATACATTTTCCTATCATTTAATTGTCTGAAACCGGAGCAATTTTTATGGAAAGACGGAAATAAACTATGAAAGGCAGCAAAAACTTGAAAAATCATCAAAATTTTTACAAAAATTCAACTTTGAAGTGCCATAACTTCGTCATTTATGATTGGATTTTAAACAACTGATGTTTTTAAGAAATGACTTTATTATCTTTATTTTTGTCCAAGTTTACAAAAATCGGTGAACTAAAATCAGAGAAAATGGCATTTTAGTAGAACTACTAGAACTAAAAACCGTTCTACTTTCCACATTTTTCCTGAGCAGATTTGAATTCAACGTGAAATTTTAAATAAGGATCAAATATGTAGAAACCGGGATCAAAAATGTGTTGCATTGTGTAATCCGTTCTCAAACCAAATAGGCAACCATAGGCCTATGTTTTTAATGTTTCAACTTTGAACCGAAATACAACAACTGCAGCAACAAAAACAACAATTTTAAAATTAATTTTTTAATCTATTACCTCTCGAATCAAAAAATCAATTTCTAATATCACTTATAGATTTAAAAAAATTTAATTTTTTGTAAACCCTTAAAAAATGGCGCCGAAAAGTTTACAGTAATACCCTTAAAGAACTGTAATTTGTACTGTAAATTGTGGGGCCACTGTTTTTAAAGATCCTTGACTCGAAAGCTTATTAAATGATTCACAAAACAAGAGCCATAAAATGTTTTATATGTAGACTACGAAATGGAATTTTACTTCACAGTAGATTATTTTGAATATTTCTATGTATTCCACATATCGCTGCCAATCCAAAAACGACCTAATTCCCATACGATTTGTATAGTTTTTAGGTCAAAAGCGATTTGTAGAACACGTGATTAAATTAATTACTAAACAAATTTATTGTTTTTTTGTTATTAATACTTTGTAAAATATGGGCTAGGGTTCGAACCAAAACCGTCCTCCAAAAGCCTTGAACCTCAAATTTTTTCGTACCGTGGTTTATTTTGGTTCAAACCCTCGAACCTAAGTTCAAAAAAAATTGCAGCCCTTGTTAAGAATCTTCTGACCTATCGAGTTTGTGTAGTAGACCACACATTACAAGTGTCATCAAAGTGAGATTTTAAAAATATCGAAGTATTTCCAGCAGGGATTAATATCAGAACCGTTAACCGAAATAAACCGTTTCAAATCACGTACCGGAACCGAACCCGGAACCGATTCAAATTTTATTTTGTGAACCGAATACCGTAATTATCGGAACCGATAGAACCGGAACGAAACCAAAACGTTGGTACCGGTACGGTATCGGGTTTATACGTTTGCAGAGCGCATTGTAGTCACCAATACAAATGAAGAAAGGAAGTCTGAAGCAACAACACCACAGAAAACGAAAAAAAGACCCGTTATTGCCTGGGGCTGTGTGTGCTTTTGGCTGCCTGATGGGCTCTGTGAAATTAGGCCACATGAATTTGGGCCGCGGTGCATTTTGTTTGGCGGCCTAATTTCATTCTGCAAACAAAATGAATTTAGGCCGCGATCTCAAAATGAAATTAGACCCATTTCATTTCACAAATGAAATAAGACCGCCCCGTCAAAACTCATTTTGCAGACCGCGCGGTCTAAATCCATTCTGCAATGAATTTTGGTAGAATTTTCTAGTCTTCAACGTATTTTTGATGGCGAATCACAAAATTAAATTTGATTTTATGAATGATTCTAGGCTGCAGTCGCATATGACCATGGGCGGTGTTATTTCTTTCGTAAAATGAATTAAGGCCGCGCGGTCTAATTTCATTTTGAGGTCGCGGCCCAAATTCACTAAATAGAATGAATTTAGACTGCGCGGCCTAGTTTCATTTTGTAATCGCAGCCTTAATTCATTTTGGAAAATGAAAGAAGGCCGCGCGGTCTAAATTCCTTGCGTGGTCGCGGTCTACATTCATTTCGCAGAATGCAAATAGGCCGCCGACCGCAGCCTAAATTCACTTATTTCCATCCCCCTGTGTGATGCACACAAAATCATTCCTCGCACAATAACAAATTTCACGCGCACAAACGCATGACAATATGTTGCTTCGTCAATTCTGCAAGATGCAAAGGAGAGAAAGAGAAGTTGTTGTTGTCATTTTGTTATGCACAGTCTGCTATACGCATTAGAATTGCTTTGCTTAAAACAACAACGAATGCGGGAGTTGCGTATAGGCTTTTCTAGGGCATTTCTGATATAATCATAAGGTCTTAAATATTAACTACGTAAAATAATACGAAATGTGAAATAGCGTCTATAATTTTACTTTAAAGGGGGTTCTTCTACATGTGCAAACATTTTTTTGTTGTTTTTTTTTGCATTTTTTTATACCTGGAAAATTTGAGAACATCGCAATAAAAGGATTTTTGGAAATTCGAAATACTTTAGAAGATACTGCCCTTTTAATGACCGAAGGTGACACAATTTGCCTAGCATCTGCAAACTTTAAACGCATTTATCTCGTTTTTCGAATTGGCGGCCATGATATCTTCAGTAACACTAACCCGATTTTGATGTAACTTAGTGAAATCGACGCAAATTTGTCACCATTTTATTCTGAACCTCAACCGTAATTTTGAAAAATTTTGTAATATTTTTTTTACACTAAACTTCCCAAAAATTGGCCCAATATAGATTTTTCATTTTTCAATGGCCTTCATTTTGTCAAAAAAAAATCAAAAAAATGAATTCGAGAGATACAGACAAGAATGACATCTATACTGATTACAGCCGCGCTTTTACTTTTCATATCAGACAAGCTGGAAACGAGAAATCGTGGCCGCCAGCAATATACCTTTTTTTTTTAACACCCCACTTTGACGGTCGAAAACTTTTTTTTTTTTTGATAAGGGCTTATATCGAAGCAAACATTTTTTATTTACTTTAATCTGTTTGTAGCACAATAAAATAAAAACAAAATTCGAAAAACTCTTTGCTTTTTCAAATGAGTTTTTTTTTTTAAAAGGTCCAAACACAGCCTCGACATAATGAACCACCCCTTAATATCAAACGACTGATACTTTTATGTTGAATATTGTTTCGTTAGATTACAAAGGAATTATATGAATTGGTATCTCAGAATTTAATTTTTCCAATATTTAGAAAATGTTACTTCTAACGGTAAGTACCGGTATACCGTAATAAAAAATCTGGTAACCGTATCGAAACCGAAAACAAAAATAAATTAAAAACCGAAATAAAACGTTTTAACGAAACATTTATTTCGGGTAGTACCGGTACCTGTACCGGAACCGATAATCGTTTCGGTATTAATCCCTGATTTTCAGTGATAAAAATTGCGTTGTGTACCACTTTTTCTGGGTTGGTAGGTCAGTTTAATAAGACTCGTCTCCCGACCCATTTTGCTGTCTTTCTTCTAACGCACTAGAGAATCTTAAGACTAGAAACCACTATAAACTTGCGCTATTTTACTATTCAGTATAACAAATCTAAATCAAAAGCACACCAATAGAGTGCCCGTTGTCCCAATTAGGTTTTCAGCTGTTCTTGAGACAGTAATACATACCAGATGCAAGGATCCTGGACTTTCTTTTTCCCTCGGCAATATTGATTTCGGCTTCACGAACTCCCTCCGATTCTAGAATTGCCGCTCTTTTTCTTCGTTCCGCTTCCACTTGCATTTGCATAGCCTCATGAACCCTAGTGGGCAGCTAAAGACACAGGCAATATTTTTAATTATCAACAGCTCCCTCCAACGGGGAATCGAACTGGGCACTTACACGGATGTCTCGAATCTCGTATCGCAAACAGGCTATACCCCAAGCTTCGCTCGCCTTATTTATTGAGTCGACAATGCTGACATTCAACGATTCTCGTTCCCGAAACACTTTGTCCAGTGACATTTTGCCCAGTTCAGATCTCATTGTTGTTTGGGCAAGTTGCGTTATGGCAAATTCCGGATCTTCCACGCCATAAGAAGCTATAAATGTCAATAAATAAGTAATTAGTAGTGCAATTCGAATGCAAATCGAATCGGAGTGGTGACAAACCTCTATAAGGATCAATAATTCGCAAGTAAAGCACTCCATCTATGCTGAGGGTGACATTATCCGAGGTAATGGCGCTCTGCTTGGGAACGTCTATCGCAATTTCCTTGAGACTTTGCACGTATTTTATTTTGTCCGCCACAGGAACCAAAATGTTTAGCCCAGGGTCAAGAATTCTATGAAATCTGCCCATGCGCTCGACCACCCAAGCCTTATCAATTGAACAGATTTACATATTTATGCGGCGAAAAATGTGATTATCCAACATACCTCTTGTTGTGGCACGAACATGACAATTGTGTTCATTGGAGTCGACGCCTTTCCCCTGGAAGAGCTTGCTATTCCAGTGCCGGCCGCCAACAAGAAATCTTGCTGTAATTATTACATTAAAATAATGCAATTAGACATGAATATTTAAACAAACCTGCGGCATCAGTCTACGTGCGGATAAGAGGAACCTAGACATTTTAAATGTATTTTTTAGTGAAATAAAACATCATATGTTCTATCGAAAACAGGGTGTCTGCTGTTGAAACTGCGAGATGAACCAGTAGCTGATAATAGGGGTATGCTGTTGTTAAGTCTGCCCTTCGGAGGAACTAGTTCAATGCATGTTCGTTTCGTTTCAACTTGTTTCACAGCCGCCATTCATCATACATCGTACATACATATGTTTGAATACGTTGGCCATTTTTCATTTCCACCACATTTCAGATGCATTTGTTAGCTTTTGTTTTTAACAGAAAAAAAGTATATTTTGATATTATACATAACATATTTTATGTTAGCAATACTTCGCATTTATTTGAAACGCTTCCATGCTGTTCAAGGTTCTAAAAACGCGAAAGAAGATTGAGTGTGAAACTGCTGTTAAATTTACCAACCTCCTTTGTGGTGTTGTAAGTCTCTGTTTAAAGTTATGCGAAAGCATAACACGACCTAGAGCCGGCTAAAAATCTTAGCATAAAGGTAGTTTAAACAGTCACCTATGTATAAACGATCAAATATTAAATTAGGCGACCCTGAGATGCACGGCCAAATATCCATAAATCAGCTGGATGGATTCTCTTCAGTCTAAGATGACGAAGTTTCACTTACTGATAAAAAATAAGCTATGTATTTATCCCTAAATATCACAGTTCAACAAATATTGAGTCCATGCGGGTCGAGGAATGAAATTGATACCGTTCGACAGAGGCTTTTAAGCTGAACACAAGTCTATTTTCAGAATTTCTCTAGCTCGTCAAGTTTTTGATGAATCAATAGTCAAAGTTGCTTAAAGTGCCTAAAATGACACATTTCCAAAACTTATTAAAAAGTCATCTTGATCGGAATAAAGTTTTTTTAAATTGAATAAAGGGAACTATAATCTTTGGACGGCATTTAACCAAATTCCTGGTTGTTGGTCCAGGAACAATAAAAAAACTAAAAATTATGTACAATTAAAATTTTCTCGAAAAACATACTAACATAGCTGTGTGTCGGTACGGTCTTTTTAAAATCATTGTCTTCGACTCTCCTGAGAGTTTGCAAGTCAATAATGTTGTACGATACCCCGGTGTGGGCCCATGCATTTGCAGTCCCGAGTTACTGCCGCGGAGTTGAGTCTACCGCCTGAGCGCAATTTGGGTATGTAGTGCGGTTAGGACCATCTCGAATGAAGCAACGCTACTCACCTACTAACCTACTCAGCAAAACTCACCCAGCTGCTCAGGGAAACCCCACCTGGCCCTTCTGGTGTAGACGAACAGTGGAAGCATATTTCACACTCTATGAGTACAGCTGCCAAGGAGATTCTCGGATTTGCCGAAAACTCCCGAAAACAGTCATGGTACGATGATGAGTGCCGCCGCGCTACTGCAGAGAAAGACGCCGCCTACAGGAGAACTCTGCAGTCTGGAGCAACACGGGATGTTACGGAGCGATACCGGGAGAAAAGGAGAGAGGAGAAGCGCCTTTTCAGAAGGAAGAAAAATGAGCAGGAAAAGCGCATGAGGGAGGAAGTCGAAGTGATGTTCGGAAGGAGTAAGACTCGAAAATTCTACCAAAAGATTAGGCAACTATCCGAAGGTCTTAAGCCCAGAGTCACACTATTGAAGGACGAGTACGGAAATCTGGTCAGAAATCCGGAAGTGGCACTAGACAAATGGAGAAACTATTTCTCTAACCTGCTGGGAGGTGATGACGAACACAATGGCGGTTCTGGGGAAGTAGCAACACCACCAATCAATAACATAAAGATAGATCCGCCGGACCATAACGAAGTCTTGTTAGCCACAAAAAAGCTAAAAAAATAACAAATCTGCTGGCGCTGATGAGCTGCCTGCTGAATTGTTCAAGGCTGGCGGTGAGGAAGCCATATGGTATATAGACGTTATGCACCAACTCACTCGCTCTATGACCGATGCATCCATCACGAATCATAGGAAATCATCTGCCCCATATGTGCTGAAAAAGAAACGTGAGCCAGCTGTGGGCAACGGTGCTACAGCCATGCACTCCCCAACAACAGTTCTGTGGACTCCCACTACAACAACAACAATAGTAACAACCCAGCAGGCAGCTACCATCACCACAGCCACAACCACAACGGCCAGCAACAGCTACTACCGCTTCTCCAGCGTAGCTGCCAGAACAGGAATGCCTGTTGCCGCAAACGGCACCAGCCCCGACTATACAAGCTCAATCATGGAGCAGAATGGAGCTGATCCGACACAAGTCCCTGCTGCCAAAAGAAAAGAGCAACCATCGTGCTCTGCCAAAGCCTTGCCACCTGTCCGGAACTCTGGTGAAATGCCGGAATTTGTGCCAGCAACGGTTCCATGGCAAAATATAAACGCAAAAAAACGCAGAAACGCAACGTAGTAGTGTCCACCAACCGGTTTGCAGCCCTTGAGACCAAAGAGATGAACGAGGTTGAAGAAGAGCAAATGGAGGGGATCCAGGATGAGGCTGACCACCAAAATCAACCGCAAGCCTCTAGTACAGCAGCAACCACAGCCAAACAACCAAAACCAAGGCCAATAACGGTACCCGGTGTGGATGACGTCCTCGCCATTGAAAATCTAATAAACACAGTGACGGGCCTTGACTCTTACGAGTTCAAGATGGCTCCAAATCGTGATCTTCGGATTTTCCCAAAAGATTCGCAGACCCACCGCAGCATCACTGCTGTACTGGCCGGGAAGAATCTGCAGTACACGCACCTCTGCCTGCCTGAAGACAGAACGTTTAAAGTGGTGGTTCGTAACCTGGCGTCCTCTACCCCTAAGGAGCAGATTCTATCTGCCTTCGGAGGCATGGGGCATGCAGTGGTCAACCTCCATAACCCAAAGGGAAGAGCCAACCTGCCTGAAGGCTCAGATTCCACTGTGGAGGCTCCCAAGCAAAATGTGTGGTTTGTGGACCTGAGGAAAGCCGATAACAACAAGGAGGCACTACGCATCATCAAAGTCGGACGCCAGAGGGTCACGGTAGAGATGAAGCGCAAAAACACAGATATGACGCAGTGTTTTAGATGCTTCGAGTTTGACCACACCAAAAACTACTGCATGAAGCAGCCTAAGTGTGAGCGGTGTGGACAAGGACACTGAACCAACTCAAATGTATGCCAGGCAAGAACGGTTGATGATCTGGAGTGTTCAAGCTGTTCCGGCAATCATATGGCGTCGTATAAGAAATGCCCAGCGTATGAAGAGCCGGCACACGGGCATAAACATCGCCCCCATAGACCGCAACGGACAGCACCGTATCCCGCAGCGCAACGTCCAACAATTTATACCATCCTCAATAGTCCAGCAAGGACTCTCCCACGCAGACGTATCGAGAGGAGGCTAGGCGCCAAAACAATCCCCTGGAGGGAGCAGCGCAGGGCCGCTCAACCCACCCGGACGCCCAGCAAGGAGCAGCTCAAGGCCGCTCAACTCACCAGGGTACCCACCCGCCCCAATGGGAAGCAACTCAAGGCCGCTCAACCCACCAAAACGCCCGGCAAGGAGCAGTGCAAGACCGCTCAATTCTCCAGGGTACCCACCCGCCCCAATGGGAAGCAACCGCTCAACCCACCAAGGTAACCACTTACCTAACCACAACCAAACAAACTCACCTGGGAGTGCGGGCCTAGATGGGCCACTAGCCCAAATAATCCTATCAATGCAGCAAACCATAGCTGGACTGCAAGCCACCATTGCTGAGCTGTTGCAGGTAAGGGTAGATAAGGGAGCTCCGCTCCTCCAAGGGACTCAAAAGTTCTAAATAATGGCAGCCCCATGGCGCCTCGGAACCTGGAACGCTCGCAGCATTACTGCCAATGCAAACGAGCTAAAGATCTAAAGACAGGCATAACATTGATGTTATGCTTATCTCTGAGACCTTCCTACACCCTGCATCCTACTTTGCTATGGACGGATACGCATGCTATCGAGCGGCCAAAAGTTCATCGTTGGCGGTGACTTTAACGCCAAGCACCGGCTATGGGGCAACTTCAGAGCCAACCCTCGTGGCACAGCGCTGACCCAGGCCATAAGCGGCGACTCCACGCAAGTCTTAGCAACAGGGAGACCAACGTACCTGCTTGGACTTCTACCTCTACAAAGGGCTGCCAGACCACCTCCTTGAGGTACACGAGGAATATGAGCTGTCCTCCGACCATCTCCCCGTACTGGCAACATTGAGTTTGAGTCCTCAAACAGCTCCAGTCAGAAGCCGAATACTGCTCCCTGGATCTGACTTGCGTAGCTTCCAGGAGGAATTGAGCGACTCACTCCATCTCAACATGGAGGTGCAAACTCCGCAGGATGTGGACGACGCAATCACCCTGCTAATGGACAAAATCAAATCAGCAGCTGCCAAAGCAGCTCCACAGGTGCCACCTCCCACTCACACATCACGGGGAAGCCTGGTTTTGACTCCAGAGGCTGAGGGCATGATTGCGCTCAAAAAACGATTGCGGAGGGAATATGCAAGGACTCACGATCCAGCAGTTGACAGACTCTATAGGAGGATCTCAAATCGGGTGAGAAAGATGCTAGCCAATATCAGGAAGGAGGCAATGGATAAAATCCTCGAAGAAGCCACTCCAAACGAGGATTCTAAGTACGCTCTCTGGAAGCTCACCAGAAGGTACAAAAGGCAGGTGCAGCCGAAGTTCCCGATCAGGCAGCCTGATGGCACATGGGTCAAACACCCTCAAGACCGAGCTGAAGCCTTTGCCTCTAACCTCGAGGAAAGGTTTCAGCCATTTTTCACTGCCTCGACCAATAGGCTTCAATTGGTCAAAGAAGCACTGGATGTCCCTCTTCAAATGGCGCTACCTGTCAGGCCCATCACTTTTGAAGAGGTGACGAGCGAGATAGCCTCCCTCAAGTACAACAAGGCACCTGGTGAAGACGGAGTTGACAACAGGACAATAAAGCTTTTTCCTCGCAAAGCGATATTGTTTCTGTTGCTCCTCTTCAACTCAGCCCTGCTCCTCAGCTACTTCCCCAGTGCTTGGAAGAACGCCAATATCATCATGCTGCATAAGCCCGAAAAGCCTCCAAACGAGCTGTACTCCTACAGGCCTATAAGTCTCCTCCCAGCATTTGGCAAGCTGCTGGAGAGGTGCCTTTTAAGGAGAATCTTGGAAACCCCAGCGGTGAAAAGGAGCATACCCAAGTTCCAGTTCGGATTTTGCCTAGGCCACGGAACCCCAGAACAGCTCCACAGAGTGGTCAATTTCGTCCTGGAAGGATTCCACGCCAAGGAGTACGTTGTGGCAGCGTACTTGGATATCCAACAGGCATTTGACCGCGTCTGGCACGACGGCTTACTAGCCAAGCTGAAGGGAACGCTCAATCCTCAACTCTTCTTGATGGTCAGATCGTTCTTATCTGACAGGACATTTAAAGTTGTCCAGGATGGCCTTGCATCCCAGAAGAAGAGGATTCGAGCAGGAGTACCTCAAGGCAGCGTTCTGGGGCCAACCCTATACAGCCTGTTTACTGCAGACATGCCAACCGCTGCGGACATCCCGATTGAGGAGACACAGGACCTCCTAATCGCAACTTTTGCTGACGACACGGCCATTATGGCTCGTGGCAGTTGTGTCTACTCGGCAACAGACGCGCTTCAGGAGTACCTGAAAAGGTTCGAGAACTGGGCCTGTAGATGGAACATTTCCATTAACCCGGAAAAGTGTGTTTCGGTCACCCACACCTTAAGGAAGGACAGTAGCCCAGGCGTCTTCCTTCACGGAGAGCTCCTCCCAGTTAAGTCGGCCCATAGATACCTGGGAGTGACGCTAGACCAGAGGCTCACGTTCAAGCAGCACGCCGCTGAAGTTGCTGGAAAGCTCTACAGCAAGGCAAGGAGGATGAGTTGGTTGCTGCACTCAAACAACAAACTCTCGCTGCGAAACAAGGTGCTGATATACAAGGTGATTCTGGCGCCTATTTGGTGATACGGTGTCCAGGTTTATGGCATCGCCGCAAAGACGCACCTAAACAGGATTAGAGTATTCCAGGCCAAGTTCCTAAGGAGGATCACTGGAGCCGAGTGGTTCATCCGAACTCGGGACATCGAACGTGAATGTGGTGTACCAATGATAGGAGATACCATAAATAACCAGGCAGCGAGGTACCTGGATAAAGTCGCCGCACACCCAAACAACCTCGCCAGGCGCCTACTCCGCACGCGTAGGATAAACGGGAGAAGGGCAAGACGTAGGCTGCAAAGAACTCACCCAGGTGACCTAGCAAACCGCAGGATTTAGCTCTAAAACACAACATACACAACCTGACTAAGACTATCTAAAACAAAATACTAACACAAAAACTCGTAATAATACATTAAACTTAGAAGTTAAAACCCTTACGACTAAGCACACACAAAAACAAAACCCAAACATGTAAAATAATAAAACTAAGAAAATAACCCTCCCCCTACAATAGAAGTTGCAATTTAAGTAACAGTAAATTGTAAAATTTAGCTAGGTAACTAAATAAATACGTTTTATGATGAGAAAAAAAAAAAAAAAAAAGCTGGCGCTGATGAGCTGCCTGCTGAATTGTTCAAGGCTGGCGGTGAGGAGCTGGTAAGGTGCATACACCAACTCTTATGCAGAGTATGGTGCGAAGAAAGCATGCCCGAAGATTGGAATCTAAGTGTACTCTGTCCAATATTTAAAAAAGGAGACCCTGCGGTTTTCGCCAATTACCGCGGGATCAGTCTCCTTCCCATCGCATATAAGGTTCTATCATGCATCCAATGTGAACGTCTAAAGCCGAGAATATGTGAACTGATTGAACCTTATCAGTGTGGCTTTAGATCAGAGGCAGGCAAAATATACATATGCATTTTTGCATTGCGTATGTGTGCGTGTGTACGACACGAAGTTGACGTTTAGCTTCGTCGTTGCTTTCGCGCAGCAGAAATAGAATCAGTTGCTGTTCAGCCGTCAACAGAGCACGACCGCGCTGCGCAACTTTTTTTCTATTACACTGAGCCAAAAATGTTTAATGAAGAGTGGGAAAATAATTTATTTTTTATAAAAAAATATAGGCATCCCCGCCCAATGCGTAATCTGCTATGAGTTACCGTCCATATTTTTTATAAAAAAATTTTTTCTCTTCATACTTTTTTTAATTTAATTGTAATTTTCTAAGTTTCTATTACACTGAGCCAAAAATGTTTAATGAAGAGTGGGAAAATAATTTTTTTTTATAAAAAATATGGACGGTTATTTTCTATAAGTTGCGCAGCGCGGTCGTGCTCTGTTGACGGCTGAACAGCAACTGATTCAATTTCTGCTGCGCGAAAGCAACGACGAAGCTAAACAATAGCCGAACACGCAGCGCAGCAGCGCGCCGAAGCAAAACGATATTTTTACACAATGCGTGTTTGGGCAGCGCTGCTTCCAGACTTTTCCTATATACGCCAGATAGGAAGCTGCCGGCTCCTGCTTTAGATCGGCAAATCCACCACGGACCAGATATTCACATTGCGACAAATCCTGGAGAAGACCCGAGAGAGAAATATCGACACCCACCACCTTTTTGTTGACTACAAAGCCGCCTTTGACACGCCGATAAGGTCAACGTTCTTTGAAGCCCTGTCTACCTTTGGTATTCCAGCAAAGTACGTTCAACTTTGCATGATGACGTTGAGAAGCACACAAAGCTCCGTCAAAATAGGAGACATTGCGAAGCTGGGAGTGCCCTCCTGGTGGAATGTCGCTCGGGACAGAGGCGAGTGGCGGGCATTAACGGAAGCGGCCGAGACCGTAAAACGGTTGTGATGGCCAAACAAGAAGAAGAAGAATGAAGCAACGCTCCATGTGGACGCACATGCTAGTCCCTAAGATCAGACCGTGATATGGAAGACAACATGGTGAGATAAATTTCTACCTCGCCCAGCTACTGATTTGTCTCGGATGCTTCATATCCATCGATTCGGGCACGACAGCAGTCCCGAATGAACTTGGTGTAGTAGAGGCATCGTGGAGGACGCACAACACATCATATTTAAATGTAGACGCTTTGAGGAACAAAGGCGGACACTGTGGGATATCATGAGTAAGGAAGTTACCACAAATAACTTCTGCGGTTTCAAGCGGAAAGTTCTGGGACGCCACTAGCACTTATTGAACTGCGCAGATTGGAGCGCCTGAGGCGGGCATAATTAATTACTATGTGGAAGCTGCGAAGCATTGCCTTGCGGTCGTACCACAGGGTCACGCATCTAATTTATATAATAAAACTGTTCATCCTATGTGTTAGGTAGTCTTAGTCTTAGTTGGTTAAATAAACATGGAATCCAAAAAGAAACAAAAACCCACGATTGGTCAAAGTTGACCATTTTACTCCCAAAATCCATTTTTAGTCCTTTTGAACAACTAAAATATTCAAAATTGTCTTTCCGCCTTTCAATAAGTCGTGCAAATCGCATATCGTAGAGGGCCAATTCCTTCAGGCATGCCATCCACACCCCAAATATCAGTGTTGTTTTCATTTCGGAAGTTATTTCGGGAGATATTTTTTTGTAGGAATGAATGTACGAGATTTAACTTTTTAGGAAGCTACTTTCAACATGCACTCCAACGTCCTAAATACTGAATCCGTTCTCTCACTTGTGGTTCCTGGATCAGGATTAAGTTCACTCCGTCCCCTACTAATTGGTTCTGCACTTAAAAGACAAGCTCATACTGCACACGTTCAGCGGTGCACTACTTGCCTACCTCAAAGGTAGATCTGTTGTTGATACATGAAGTGGTAGGGAGCATAGTGTTGCGGTGAAACCTTTCTCGATATCGACTTCAGGACCAAGTCGATAAAGGCAGCACTAGCTAAAATTGCCACAACAGAGCATTCTTATAGCCGATTTCCACCACTACGGAGACATTATGTAATAACAAATAAAGAGCAACAATGCACTTAATACATTAATTTAAGAATATTCTGTAAATTCTGAATCACACCCACGTAACATTTAGACATTTGTAAGTTAGAAATAATTCTACTAATATTCCACTTTGATGAAGTACTGTACTCTCTTGAACCCCATGCATGGTTTCGCTTGAGGATTCCATTAAACGACCGACCATAATATTGCGCTAATAAGTCTTGGACTGTTCAATAAATTGGCTCAAAGACCGACCCAACATGATCAAACAGGAACTCATCCTCACATATCGACGTCTGATAATGCTCCATAGTCTCGGCATCGACGGTATCATGCACTGCTGCACCAGCAACTGCAGCAGGCAATCCGATACATGATCACCTATAATTATATAGACATGTTGCGTAGCCGAAACGGAAAGTACACAATTTGAACGGACTATAGCGCTCCTGTAACATCGCACTTTATATATCCTGGTTTGCAACGCCACTAGCCACTAGACAAGCGGATCGTCTCTCCTTTCACTCTTGGTTTATTAGCAGAACATTGAAGGATTGGAAGGTATATATAAACTCAAATGGCCCAATTTTGTTCCAAGGGGGATGGCGTTTCGCCGAATGAAACACATATGAATGACATTATCAATTAATAAACCATTTGCAAATATTTGCATCTCCACCTGTACTTTTTGGATAGAATTTGAAATACAAATAAATCAACAATATTTAAATTTAGTACGCTTCCATTACCGCAATTTATTGAGCCAGCTGATTATAAAACTGTCCTATCGATAAAGATACCTATCGATATTCATCGTATACTTACGACGTAAGTTTTGTTTTTTTTTTAAGCTTATTTTGTATTTATTGAATCTTCTCTTAATGAGACTAACAACAATTTTTCAGATCTTAATCTAGAAACTATTTTATAAACCATCCCCTGTTGGAGATAGTTTGTGTTCTGCGGCCCTTCAAGTCAGTCGCTGGGTTGGTAGGTCGTTTCTCCTGAGACGAGAATGCGTTGCTAGCATGGAAAGAGATTTTGCAAGTTGATTTGGGTGGTAAGAAGCTTCTCAGAATATTTTTGTTTATTTCAGTTTCGACCAATGGGATGCTGAGATCGTTGTGGATACACTCATTGCGAATGTACCATGGCGCTCCAGTGATGGTTCTGAGAATTCTTGACTGTGATCTTTGGAGGATGTCCACACTGCTCGCACAGGCATTTCCCTATAACTGCGAGCCATACGTCCAGACAGGCTTTATGATGCTTTTGTACAGTAGGACTTTATATTCCAGTTTAAGAGGGGAACGGGAGTTGATTAGCCAGTGAAGGCTGTTGGCCTTTAGCTTGATTTGAAGCTTTTTCGACTCTATGTGTTTGCGCCATGTGAGCCTTCTATCGTGCTGCACACCTAGGTATACAACATCGTTTGATTGCGGGATCTGGGTTGCATTTAAGGATAGCTGGGGACAGGTGCTTCTGTTGAGTGTGAACGTCATATGTTTACTTTTTTGCTCGTTGATTTTTATGCGCCAGTTGGCCAGCCACTCTTCCACAGCTAGTCTTGTTGCGTTAATTGGACATCGTGATCTGCTTAATATTGCCGTATCATCCGCAAAAAGTACTTATTGTAAGTCGAGGGTCTGTTGGTATGTCGGCAGTGTACATTTCATATAGGAGAGGACCGAGTACGCTACCCTGCGGCACTCCGGCTCCTATAGTGAACTCTTCCGTTGTGTACTCATTTTGACGAACTGTAAATACTCTGTTACTGACGTAACTTTCTAATACTTTGTGAGTATTTGGGGGAAGCATTGTCCTTATCTTGAATATAAGACCATCCAACCAAACGCGGTCAAATGCTTGGGCAACATCTAAGAAAATTGCAGAGCAGTATTCGTGGTGCTCAAACGCAGTCCGAATGTCTGAAGTTAAACGGTTGACTTGCTCAATAGTCCCGTGCTTTGCTCTAAACCCAAATTAATGTGAGGGAATAATATTTTGTGCATGGGCATCAATTTTACTGAGTAGGATCTTCTCAAATAGTTTTGACAGGCAAGGTAGCAGACTAATGGGTCTGTATGATGACGCTTGTGTTTTATCTTTCCTGGTTTCTGAATCATTATGATTGTGGACCTCCTCCACTCAGTTGGAAAGTATCCACATCGCAGAACAGCATTGAAAAGTCTTGAGACATATGTAATGGCGGGACTTGGAAGTTCCATAACCATTTTAGGTGTAATAAGGTCATATCCAGGAGCTTTTCTGGGATTTAGCTCTCCGATGGCATTTTTTTATTTCTAGCGAAATGAACTTTGATTGGGTCAGTTTGTGCGGCGGTCGGAACCAATGGAAGTTCATAGCCATTGGTTGGAGATTTGGCTGGAAAACATTTCTAAGGTGAAGTTGCCTTTTCTTCGTCGCTGCGGGCCCATCTTCCTGTCTGATCTCTTAGAGGCGTGTCAACCTTTGCAGGTGGCTTTATGCTGGCGCGTGCCTTCCATAGGGGAAATTTGGTGCTTGTAGGCGATAATTTTTCGATATAACGGCTATGTGCTAGCTGTTCTTCGGCTTCGAGTGCTTTGCGAAGTACGCGTTCTGCAAGTCTCAGACGATTTCTTGCGGCAGGCGATCTAAAGCTTTGCCATTCTCTTCTTGCACGCCGCTTTTCTGAGACCAGCCGGTCAATGTAACTGATTGTCAATCTACGATCTTGCTGAGGTGCTGTTGTTGTCGTTTGGGGGTTTGAGTGATGAGCAGCGGCAGTAATGATTGAGGTGAGGGCTTGAACTGAATTGTCAATGTCTTCTTCGCTGTTTATGGTTGGGCTCAGCTCGATGTGACTGCTGATATATTTTTTGTATTTGAGCCAGTTTGTCTTGTGTGATGTCAGTCTCCGAGGATATTCTCTAACATGAGGGCACTCCAGAAGGGTGAATATTATTGGAGAATGGTCTGACGACAAGTCAGCAAGGGCTTCTGCAGTTACCAAGTTTTGTGGAGCTTTTCTTGTTATAGCAAAGTCTATAAGATCGGGTAATTTCTTTGGATCTGCCGGCCAGTATGTAGGCCTTCGCCTACGACGTAAGTAATTTAGTTAACGCCACCACATATTGCGTCCTCTGTTCGCCTACACTAGAAGGGCCAGTTGGGGTTGCCCTGGGTGAGTTTTGCTGAGTAGGCTTCGGATATCAGTTGTGATTGCAGCTTCTCAACATTCAGCTTTCGACGTGGACTAGACTGTGCGGGAAGTACCACACTGAACCGTGTGCGTACTTTGGCTGCAACAAGGTTGTGATCCGAATCTATATTGGCAATTTGGATCGCACGTACGTCTAGAATACTCGATGAGTGCCTTCCGTCTATCACAACGTGATCAATCTGGTTTCGTAATGATTGATCAGGGGACTTCGATGTCGCTTTGTGGTCGTCGCGACCATGTCCTCTGGCAGCTCACCAGAAGGTACGAGAGGCAGGTGTGAGGACTTTATTTGAAGTCCCACAGTGGGGGTCAAGGGTTAAGAATAAGCTCACATATATAAATATAAATTGTTAAATATAAGTATAATGTATGACTAATGTTAAGTTAATGGTTATGTATAAGTATGGGAATAAGTGGCAACATAAGGGTTAAGAGTTGCGGCGAATTGGCTACGGCGAGAAAGCACCAGAGCGAAGAGAGTGCCGTTGGATTGGAGCACCGGAAAGGGACAGCTGGAGGGCGAAGTAGTGTGGTCGCACTTAGACAAACGGAGGCTGGGGCCAGTGACAATGGAATTTTCTATTGAGCTGACCGATGCAAAGCCGAAGCCGATGCAAAACCAATGCGCAGCCTATAAAAAGGGATTTATTGCTGGGGACTGGGTCATTACGTGAAAGTCTGAGTGCGAGTCATTTTAACTCGAGTGTCAGTCCCCAGTGCGCGGTTTACAAGCGAGTGCGATTTCACAACGCGAGTGAAAACAAGCCAGGATCACCTCGAGGGACGCCCAGGAACCAAGGAGCCTTACCGGAAAGTGCTGGACGACTGAACGTTAACCATTGAGTCGGACAAAGTCCACGAGAGACGGCGGACTGTGCGAAATTGACCAGAGAAACAGACCACCGAAGGGGCGGTCCAGCGAAGCCCAGTGGACCCGACATCGTGTCTAGGCGAACGTGGGCCGCGGTGGTAGCTAAACAGGCGAGCCAGCCGGGAAAACCTAGAGCTACAGTAGGAAGCAATCCTTAGTTGTCAGTTAGGATTTTAAGGCCAATAAACCGGCAAGAAATCGAAATCAAAACAGTCTTCTCATTTCACTACCAATTCCACATTTAAAAATTTGTTGGAGCGATCCACGACTGCCCTGAGCAAAAAGCCGGTAGACTAAAAAGCTCTTTACACAGGTGCAGCCGAAATTCCCGGTCAGACACCTGGCGGAACATGGGCCAAACACCCGCAGGACCGAGCTAAAGCCTTTGCCTCAAACCTCGAGGAAAGCTGCACAGCTGCACTGAGTGGACAATTTCGTCCTGGAAGGACTCCACGCCAAGGATTACGTCGTGGTAACGACTTGAATATCCAACAGGCATTTGACCGAGTCTGCCTTGATGGCTTACTAGCCAAGCTGAAGGGAACGCTCAATCCTCAGCTCTTCTTGATGGTTAGATCATTTCCTCAAGGCAGCGTTCTGGGGCCAACTCTATACAGCCTGTTTACTGGAGACATGCCAACTGCTTTGGAAATTCCGATTGAGGAGCCACAGGACCTCCTAATCGCAACCTTCGCCGACGACACGGCAATTATGGCTCGTGACAGTTGTATCTACTTGGCAACAGACGCGCTGCAGGAGTACCTTAAAAGGTTTGAGAACTGAGCCTGTCGATGGAACATTTCCATCAACCCAGAAAAGTGTGTTTCCGACACGCACACCCTAAGGAAAGACAGCAGCCAAGGCAATCTTCCTCCATGGTTAGCTCCCCCCACACAAATCGGCCCTCAAACAGCAAGGCGAAGAGGATGAGTTGGTTGCTCAACTCCAACAACAAACTCTCCTTGCGAAACAAAATCCTCATTTACAAAGTGACTTCTACTCTGCACGCGTAGGATTATCGGAGTCAGGCAAGACGCGGGCTCCAAAGTATACACCCAGATGACATGGCAAATCAGAGGATATAGACCAAAAACCTAGGCAACAATCTGACATCACACAACCTGATTGAGACATTAACTTACCGGCTCGGCAACTAACGATTAACAGAATAACTGATTCAAGAAAACCAAACACAAATACACTTAAACTTAGAGTTAAAATCCCTAGATCTAAGCACACTCAAAAAAAAACTCCAAACATGTATCAAAATAAAACTTGGAAATAACCCTACTCCTACAATATAAGTTACTTCTAAAGGTTACGTAAATTGTAAAATTTAGTTAAGGTGCCTAAATAAATAAAAAAATTAAAAAAAAAAACCACATTAAAGATATGGAGCGCCAATATAAATACTATTGGGATGAAGAAATAATTTATCCCCGAAAAAAGAAGCGAATCCCATTTGTCGCACTCTTAGTGTCTATATAAAAAGAACACTTAAAAAAATATAAACTATGTGCTCATGCAATTTAATATAAGCAAAAAAAAATCAATATTTGTACTTAAAGGCACGCACAATAATGAAACAATACTTTTCGGAATATATTTAGTTTGCCGGAATATATTGTGTGTGCTCTGATCGAAGTCTAGGAATTAACGGAATCTTTATTCATAGGCAATCGACTGCCTCGTCGATTGCTATGAAATTCGAGGCACAGACTCCTACATCCCTTTCTTATTGTTCGGTAGACCTTTATCCTGCTTTGTACCGGTACTTCTCATTTCTGTTTGGTTTCACTTCTGGGACTTGCTTATAGTTCAACATAAGTTGCATGGATTGGGGAAACGAAGATAAAACCCAAGCAAACCATATCTCGTAATTTTCTCGATTCTGTTTGGTTTCACTTCTGCGACTTGCTAATAGTTCAACATTAGTTGCATGGACTGGGGGAAACGCAGACAAACCCCAATCAAACCATATCTCGTAATTTTCCCAATTGATCAGACAGCTTGACGATGCCATGTATGGTATTTGACCGATTTAGGCGGCCAAAAGTGTAATTTTCCAAACGCATTTTTTTTATTTATAAAATATTCGCTCTCACCACGTGGTCAAAGTGTCGTGTTGCTAATTGTGCATTTGCGGTTTAGCAGTGTTCAATACAAGACGAAGATAAAAAAATTGCTTTAAATCGTGTGTTCATTTCTAAAATTTTTTGAAAACAAGGTTATCTGTAAGGAAGTCAGGAAGTTAAGATATAACACACCCCAAGTTTAATTGCTAATAATTTGAACTGGACAGCAGAGCTACATGAAACTGGTATTTTGACTTATTTTAATGCATAGCAATAACTTTCTTTGAAGGCAACCCTCTCCTGTGGCCTTAATGGGGGCGTCCCAGTAGTAGGTAAAGTTGCTGATCGACTTACCTGAGCTAAGCCCAGCGCGCGACGTCCAGGCTTCATCAGCGCCCTGGTAGCAAGCAATGCATCCGCAAAGCTGCTGGCTAACTGTGAGCGGCAATCCTTTTCCTGGGACAATGATAGGGGACAGTACTTCGGGCTTGGCACCCGATTCTCGTCTAATTCATCCGCCAATGAAAAATAAAAAAATGCCTCGGATACGGACCACCATCGATGACGACCCACGCAAGCGTTTTAAGGACCACGAACATTTGAGAAAAACACCGAACAATATGCCCCAGGCGTACCCACTAGGAATGCTGACTGGACAAAACACAGGTTGCGGAAGACACCTTACCTCTGCATCCCCTGGAATATGTCGGACAGAAAAGTGTAAGTAGCACAAGATTTAAGCACCGCGACAACCACATGGCGACCTGGAGGTCCCTTGATAATAACACGGAAAACCAGATTGATCACGTTGTGATAGACGGAAGGCATTAATCGGAAAGACGTACGTTCTTTCCGAGGAGCCAATATAGACTCGGATCACTACCTTGTTGCAACCAAAGAACGCTCGCGGCTCAGTGTGGCACATGCCGAAAGCTGAACGTCGAAAGCTGCAATCACAACGGACCTCCGAAGCCTGCACAGGCAAACTCGCCCATTTGCTCAAGGAAATTTCACCTTTCCCTTCAGGTATAAGTGAACAGTGGAAACATATTTCACAATCCAAGGAGACTCTCGGATATGCCGAGCACTCCCGAAAACAGTCATGGTACGATGTGTGCCGCCGCGCTACTGCAGAGAAAGACGCTGCCCACAGGAGAACTTTACAGTCGGGACCAACGCGAGCTGTCAAGGAGCGATATCGGAAGAAAAGGAGAGAGGAGAAGCGCCTTTTCAGAAGGAAAAAGAATGAGCTGGAAAGCTGTATGCGTCAGGAAGTCGAAAACCTGTTCGGCATGAGTGAGACTCGAAAATACTACCAAAAAGTTCGACGACTAGCGGAAGGTTTTAAGCCCGGAGCCTCACAATGTAAGGACGAAGTGGCACTAGACAAATGGAGAAACTACTTCTCCAACCTGCTGGGAGGCGATGACGAACACAATGACGCCTCTGGAGAAGTAGTGGAACCACCAATCGATGATGTAGAAACAGAGCCATCCGACCATAACGAAGTTTGGTTAGCCATAAAAAGGCTAAAAAATAACAAATCAGCTGGAGCCGATGAGCTGACCGCTGAATTGTTAAAGGCTGGCGGCGAGGAGCTGGTAAGGTGCATGCACCAACTCCTATGCAGAATTTGGTCCGAAGAGAGCACACCCGAAGATTGGAGTCTCAGTGTTCTCTGCCCAATACTCCAAAAAGGAGACCATGCAATATGCGCCAATTACCGCGGGATCAGTCTCCTACCCATTGCATATAATCCGTCATGTATCTTATGTGAACGTCTAAAGCCGAGAATGAGCGAACTGATCGAACCTTATAATAGGGGGGTTGGACCAGGAAAAACAACATAGACCAAATATTCACATTGAGACAAATACTGGAGAAAACCCATGCGAGGAAAATCAAAACCTACCATCTTTTGTTGATTATAAAGCCGCTTTCGACACACCGATAAGGTCAAAGATCTTTGAAGCCCTGTCTACTTTTGGTATACCAGCAAAGTACGTTCGACTTTGCATGATGACGTTGAGAAGCACACGAAGCTCCATCAAAATAGGAAAGAACCTCTCCGAGCCTTTCGATACCAGAAGAGGTTTTAGGCAGGGTGACACCCTTTAAAAGTAAAAGTAAAATGGCTTGTCTAGTTGACACAGCCCCAAGGCTTGTCACGTTGACACAGCCCCAAAGGGCCAAAGCCGACCTTCTCTAAATCTCTTGGCTTGTGCGCTTCTAATTCCGAACGGCAGCTTGAGAAGCTTTTTATGGTTAATTACTACAAAGCTGGCGTTAGCACAGCGGTAGCGCACACTAGCCGCTGAGCCACCCGGTGACTCCCTTTAACTTCTTTAATCTGCTGATTGAGTATATACTTTGCCAGTGCCCAAATGCTAACAGATCGGGCACCATCTTTTATAAAGATGTAATGCTACTTGCATATGCCGATGATATTGACATTGTCGGCAAATCCGAACGGGCGGAAAGCAAGGCGTTTTCAGAGATTGAGAAGCAGTCAAAACTCATGGGCTTAGCGGTAAATGAGGAAAAGACGAAGTTCCTAGTCTCAGCGCGCAGTGAGCCTACGCGTTTTCGACAATCTGTTGCAATGGGAGAGTACAACTTTACAACTTGTAAAGGACTTTGTCTACCTCGGAACGATGATTACCAGCGACGGAGGATTTATGGACCTGTAAAAGTTGGCGATGAGTTCCGCACCCGTATGAACCAGTAACTGTACGAGCTCTATGGGGACACTGATCTGGTCAAGCGCATAAAACAACAGCGGCTGCGTTGGCTTGGACATGTTGCTCGTATGGATGAAGAAGCTCCAGTAAAAAAAGTCTAAGGGCGGAAGGCGAACGAATTAGTGAAAGAATGAAGTGTAGGACGACCGAAACTTAGTTGGGGAAAACAGGTGCTGAAAGACATTAAGGCGCGTAAACTGACCAACTGGTGCCAGCTCGCAGAAGACTGAGGCGAGAGGCGGGCATTAATAGCAGCGGCCGAGACTGTCAAACGGTTGTGATAGAAATATCGGGCCAAATAATAAGAAGAAAGATAAAGTTATATTGCATTACTTTGCATTTAGGTATCTTCTTATTTAGGTATTATTTTTAACATTTCATAGCATAAAACCAAAAAATTATTTTGCGCAAATTTGCGCTTTACCAATGGCAAGTTGAAATATCCCAAGGATGCGTCCGTCTGTCCGTATGAACAAATAGATCTCAGAGATGATAGGAGATTGAGGTTTGAGATGTATGGGGCATATGCTTCTTATACTTGCGGGCAGATCAAGTTTATTTTCAATTTTTTCCACGCCCCCTCCCCTTCCCCGCAAATTAGAAAAAACGTCATATCTCCCACAGTGGACATATTTAGAAATCAGGATTATTTATCGATCCGCCAAAGGAAACAAACAATTTTGCGGTCAGCAACGGTTATGGGCAGCACTTCACACACCTTAACACAAGCTTTTATAGATTTATACATCGTAGCAAGTTTTTTCTAAACACTTAAATCCCTTTCTCAGTAATGAGTGGGATTATCACCACAGAGCCAGGGATTGAGCAAAAACCACGGCCGCATTCGATTGGCTCCAAATTTAACATGATCAATTTGTTCCTGTGTTTAACAAATTCCATTAATTTCATTTAAGGCTCCCTGTCCGTAATTTTTCGTTTTGCAAGTTGGATGCCCACGAATAGAACCAATGGAAGAAATGATTCGCCGTCACCTGGAGTAATATTCCGGAAGATAAGTCTCTCGAAAAACAAGTTCTGCTTCGGGGAGAAAAATTCCGTCATTTTCCTGACAAGAAAAAAATATACATCGTTCCCTAATTGATCGTCATACTCCCCAATGAAACAGGCAATTTAATAACACGGTTTTTACAGCTGCTACTTTCACTTTTCTGCTTGGAGTAATGGTCGCGACCACTTTCTGCACAGCGCACTGAAGTGTGCAGCTGGTGTGTGTGCGACCGCTGTGCAGGAGATCGGGGGTTCGATCCCGCTTTGGGACATTTAATAAAAAGTTTTTTCTTTGGAAAGCTTACACACCCGGTCACCTTCAATAGCTGTTGGCACCAGCTTTAAAGTAATTAACCATGAAAAAGCTTCTCAAACTGCCGTTCGTTAAAGCCAAGATATTGAGAGAAGCTCGTCTTTGACCCTATGGACTGAGTCAAGTCAAATATTAATTTTGTTTTATTTATTGAATACATTGCAATGAAATAGGCGCATTAAATTTGTAATCAGGGATGCAATCCGAAATCCGCAAGGCGAGTTTTACGAGTCTTGAAGACTCGTCATCTGAGCTTAGCCGTTTTGCTTTCGGTTTTCGCATTAGTTCTGCTTTTTTTTAAAAAAGCCCGGTTCAGCAACACGGTTTTTTTTTCGAAAAAGTGATCACTTTAAAGAAAAGTTGCCGACAAACACCTTAATAACGGGTAATAATACCAACGGATTAAAATGTGATGTTTGAACGATAAATAGGGCATTCAATTCTCTGACAAATGTATCTGACCATTTTAAAATTCACAAACCTAAATTGAAGATATACACATTGTTTAGAGGTATTTTTTTTTATAATTAAATAAACCTGTTTTTTCGCAATTTCTCGAAAACGACCCAGCAAAAAACTTTTTGGACTTGATTTTTAGAATCAGCGGAAGGCTTTACAGTCTTTCAAGCCATAAATCTTTTTAAAACAACAAAGCAGCTTGTGCAGATGAGCTGATAGCAGAATTTTACAAGACTATGGACAAATAATTGGCAAGTCACATGCAAAAACTTCTTTGCCCCATATGGTCCCACAAGAGCATAACCGAAGTTTGGAGTCGTAATGTTTTTATACCCGTTCCTCGTAGAGTAAAAAGGGTATACTAAAGTCGTGCAAATGTATGTAACAGGCAGAAGGAAGCATCTCCGACCCCATAAAGTATATATATTCTTGATCAGCATCAACAGCCGAGTCGATATAGCCATGACCGTCTGTCCATCTGTCAGTCCGGCTGTCTGTATAAACAGCTAGATCTCGGAGTCTAGAAGAGCTAGAGCCACCAAATTTTGTATGTAGACTCCTATTGTCCCTACGCAGATCAAGTTTTTTTTTCAAATTTTGGCCACGCCCCCTTTCGCCCCCACAATAAAAAATGTTTAATAACTCCTACAATTTTGAAGAAATCAAGCTCATATTTGGCAGTGTAGTGCATGTGACCAATATCTACAATTTCTGAAAGTTTCATAAAAAAATACTAAATGGCAAAGTTAAAAAATGTTGCTACTTTTTGGCGCCACCTGCTCTGTTTGCTTACAGAATGTTGAAATGTTCTTATTAATGTTAATGCTCTGTTAACTAACATAAGGGAAGGCTAACAACATTAATGTCCCTGAGTAACGGGTATATTGAAGTCGGGCAGGAGCGACTTTAACTAACGCTCTGTTTATACAAGATTCAGTCGTCTACCCATTGCCAGTTCGGCTCTGTCACACATACATTGGGAACGTCTACAGCTGCTTATAAGGACACTGAATGGACCCAAGAAAGCCAATTTCAACCGTTACACCGTTATTGACAAAGTACTCTCAAACCACTTCTCCATTTTTGGGATAGCAGCAAAATACGATCGACTTAAGATCGACTTACGCTGAGAAGTATGCAGAGCTCTGTCAAACTAAGAAAGAATCTTGCCAAAACCATTTTATACTAAGAAAGAGGTTTTACACAAAGAGTAAAAAACTATCAGGTTCATATTGATATCCGCTGGTTAAAATTAACTTTAGAATCATTTCATTTTATTACAACTCCAAAACAAGGCCGCTTAAGTTTCACATTTTTACAACGAACCCCAGAGACTCCGATGGTGCTGCTAGCGAAGTGCTTACTTCAAAGGGGTGTGTGTTCGAGTCCTGGTGCTGATCAGCAATTTTTTTTAGGATCGTTTATGTAAAAAAATAAATCTATGTCTTATCGGAGTACTTCATAAGTCATCTTGCTAATGGAGAGCATAGCGAGCCTGTGCCAAATACCAACATATAGGGTACCATTTGAACACTCTGTACCAGGGGTACACAGAGTATAATAAGATTGTGAAAAACTATGTAACAGCCGGAAGGAAGCATCTCCGACCCCATAAAGTATATATATTCTTGATCAGCATCAACAGCCGAGTCGATATAGCCATGTCCGCCTGTCCGTCTGGCTGTCCGTATGAACGCACAGATTTCAGAGATGGTAAGAGATTGAGGTTTCTTATACTTGCAGGCAGATCAAGTTTATTTTCAATTTAGGCCACGTCCCCTCCCGCCCCCGCAATATCGAAAAAACGTCATATCTCCCACTGATTTATAGATAGAAGGTTCGACCTTTTTGGAAATATTTAGTATTCGGGATTATTTATCGATCCGCTAAAGAAATTTTAAAGATCGGATGAACGATAGTCGAGTTATAAGAAAAACAAACAACTTTGGGCAGCACCGGTCGCAACTGTGATGGGCAGCACTTCACAGGTACAGAGTATGTTATAGTCGGGCTTGACCGATTATCTTTCTTGTTATTACTGGAGCTTCTTCATTCATATGAGTAACATGTCCAAGCCAGCGCAGCCGCTGTTGTTTTATGCGCTTGACTAGATCAGTGTCCCCATAGAGCTCATACAGTTCGTGGTTCATACGGGTGCGGAACTCATTGCCAACTTTTACAGGTCCATAAATCCTCCGAAGAACTTTTCTCTCGAATTGAATCCATCAGAAATATTAAATAAGAATGTTTTTGAAATTGCAAGAAGCAATGGAAGAATAAATATTCAACCTTCATTCGTTAGCCAAAGTTGACCTTAACAGCTGCTGTATTATGTAAGTCAGCATTCCTGTTAATTTTGAACACCTTTGAGAAATGACTTTTTATCTTTAAAAACTATTAGTTAAGGACATTGAGTGATGAAAGAACAACGATAATCCAGATTTTCTGATGTGCCTTGTAAATTATTTACACATTCATATTTTGGTCTATAAAATGCATTAAAAGGGTCACCACAAAACAAACTTTAACCAAAATGGAACTTAAATGTAATCAAAAATAGCATATGTTCCGAATGCACGTATGTTTGCTAAAAACTTGCGCCAACCACTCGCACTCTGTTTGTTGGAGTATTTACCACAAATTATTTGAAATATGGTGCAAGTGACGCATTAAGAGCATAAAGGAAACCGCACAACTCGGTGGCTCGTACTGGGTGAGTCCACGAGTGGTTTGTACATGGCTGTTAGTAGTTGGCCTTGCTCCCCTATTTCCATCACCCTGTTTGGGATTACAGAGCTTAATAAGGTATAAAATGAACAGTGTTCGAGTGAAGCTCGCAGTCTTTTTGTACATTCTGCAGTGGACTGTCTTATAAACCAATTACAAGTAGTTTTCGCTTCCTGTCGCTGCAAATATGAATCTGCTAATTGTGTTAGTAATTGTGGCAATGTTTTTAACTTTTAACAACGCAGCCCCAAGTGCGGTACGTACACATGAATTCGAACAAACAATTCACACTTATAAACTATATTAAACAATGTGCTTAGTATGTAAACATTTACAAATGTTCAGCATTGATAGCATTAGTACCTGAAAGCTCATGCTTAAAAATGGTTATCTTTTTCGAAAAGATAACTACAGTCACAAAAAAACAAGCAGGATAAGTGCAAAATTAGTGACCTTGGAAATTGGAGGTGGTTTCTTACACTTTTTGGGTGCAAATATTAATTACTTAAATAGAAAGCGCGATGTTTGGTTCCATTTTAATTTTGAGTTAAGTGAAAGTTTGATAAATACAATGACTAAGATCTAATTTAATCTGATTTGTAGCTTATTTATTTGAACAACGAAATAAAGTTAAAACTTTGAGTTTCTATAAATAAAGTTATTAAAGGTTTTATTAATTATCTTACAAAAAATCATTTACGCTTTGCACAATGCTACTCAGTTAAGTGATTCCTTAAGCCGATTAAAAGGTGCCTCTTTTTCATTAACAATTTGTTATACGGTCTTAATCAAACTGCAAAATTGTACTGGAGCAGATTTTATTCAGAAATTAAAGAAGTTACTAAAGAAAAATAGCGGAAAGTTAACTTCGGCTCGGCCGAAGTTTTGTATACTCTTGCAGCTTCCATTGAAAACAAAAAAGTTTTTCTAAGCCTACTTTTTGGACCTTACTTTTCTATGGGATCTATACTATCGGGCCTGTTCCGAATTACGAAAACGAGTGGAATTGTCGCAAATCGAGTTGATTGCTGTTCCGAATTCCGCAAATCGATAAGAATTGTCAGTGGAATTAAAAATAATTGCTAATTAGATCAGTAAAATTCTTCCCCAATATGATTAACTAAAAATTCGAAATTAGTTGAACATTTTTAAGATCGTTAAACATCATTACTTAAACTTTTTTAAGTTGAAGTATAATTTTAATAGAATTTTTTATAAACATCTATTAAATATTGCATGAAAATCAAAACCGAGCGGCCGTGACCAAACCGAGCTGTTCTGAATTCCACTTTATTTTTAAGTCGATTTTGACCTTCACTCGGCGGCTGCTAGGGTTGCTGCATATGAATTTATTTAATCGGACAGCACTTTTTCTATTTCACTTAGCTATGTTTAGCCATATTTGATATGACATATTCAAATGAAATATTTAAATACTGGTTTAAGTAAAACTAAATAGATTTAAAGATTAAATAAGAGCTTTATAAATTTAAATTAGGGAGTTGATGACAGCTCTGGCTGCTGACGATATACACAAACACGTGCGCAGGCCAGCCAGCCAGCTGTTTTCGAAACCGAGTTCGAAAACTCGAAACGTAACCAAATCGTTCGGAATTGGGAACAGCAAATAGTAAAACGCTCGTTTTCATTTCGTTTTTACTTTTTGAAAACGTTCGGAATTCGGAACAGGCCTGTATATAGATGTCTGATTTCGACCAAACTTGGTGAAATCAGGGAAAAGCATAATACACTGTTAATTACGAAATTTGGAGGCGATCCCATTTAAAACAAAAAAGTTTTTCTTACTAGAACTTCTTTTTCGACCGATCATTCAGACTGCAGCTATAAGTTATAGTCATCCGATTTTGATAAAAATTTGTAGAAATGTGTTAAAGTATATAAAATAAGAATATGCCAATAAAAAGGACGTTTTCATTAAAAACAAAAAAGTTTTCCTCACTCGAAATAGTCAACCGATTTCGACCAAACTTTGTAGAATTGTGTAAAAGTATATACAATAAGTGTATGCCAATGAAAAGGACGGTTTCATTAAAAACAAAAAAGTTTATCTCACTAAAACTAGTTTTTCGACCGATCGTTCCTATGACAGCTATATGCTATAGTCAGCCGATCCGGCCGGTTCTGACAAATGTGCAGCGTATTTGTACCAAAAGACTTCGTGCAAAGTTTGGTGAGGATAGCTTTAAAACTGACGGAGGAGATAGCATAGAAACAGACAGTCAGACAGACAGAAGGACAGACCGACGGACGTACAGACGGATCAAGAATATATATACCTTATGTGGTCAAAGTTTTCCTTTTAAATAATAAAAAAAACCCCAAATTTTTTAAAATACCTCCAAGGGTTATAAAATTTTTTTTTTTTTTTTTTAAAAAAAAAAAAATTTTTTTTATTTTAAGGGTTTACACTAAGCATAACCAGATAGCTTTAAAACTGACGAAGAGAAACTTAGATCGTCATGCTCATCGAGAACATTTTTGATTTATGGGGTCAAAACCAGAGATAACAGTACAACATTTTTAACCAAATCCGTAATCAAAAAAAAATTTGCATACCCCTTTAAACGTTACTTTTATTAACCGTTTAAATGTTACAAAACGCCAGCAATTACACTACGACACAAAATTTTGACCCACCCTAGTTGACAGTTGATCCCCATGTAAAATCGGCCGGTGATTTCGAAAATGGTATCAACTTACACCGAAAGTAGAGCGGTTTTCGAGATATTGCTTAAAAACCCATTTTTCGGCTTTAAAAAATGTAAGTGCATTATGTGGCTATTATCTTCGACTGAAGTGCACCGATGTGTAAAAACTGTAAATAGAACTAAAGAAAATTGAATAAACTTTCCAAAAAGGGGTTTTTTGTTAAAGTTGATTGAAATTTGGTGGAGTAATAAAAGGTGAAAGTTAAAATTTCATGAAAATTTCAGTGATTTTGAAATTTTTTTGGTCTTTGGCTTAGCATTTCAGTATTAGTCTTCACAAAATGTCTAAATATTTTATTTTGACACAATAGACTGTTTAATTACAAAAATTTTTTGCCTACAATCATTAAGATTGAATTAAAAATGGCGATGTTATGCAAGGTTTTGTAAACATTCCCATTTTGTTATTTTCAAAAATCAATGAGGGTATTCACTAGCCCTCGTAAAATGGCAAAGCGTAAAAGGGTAAATCCAAAAGTTTACGAAGCAACAACAAAACACATGTTTAAAAAATCGGTCGTAAATGTCAAAAAGTGTAAAGCTTTGAAGTGTTGTAAAATTTTTCAAAGAATCGATTTAAAATACTTAGTATCGAGCCATTTCGACATTTTTGTCTTAAAAATATGCGGTAACACCAGCAAACTAAAAATTATAAAAAAGAAAACTGGAAGACAATTCAAAGCACTGGAATAATGTTATGACGCCAAGCATTTCCGCAAGGCCCAGTGCTCAAATGTGGATCGGCTAACCTGCACGCTGATGTTGAAGGGACGCAAGAATGGCAAGAAGCTGAGTTCCAGTCACTGTCAAGCGCTCGCCCAAGATGATGCATGGCAGATGTATCTCCCTTGCGTCGCGATAACCAGGCCATCTGGCTGCTGTGCACTAGAGCAGTAACACCAATCTTATTGCCGAGTGCTTGGTCGATAAGCTGATCAATGCTGCAAAGGGTTCCTCGAACTCGTACGCCATCAATTCGAAAACAAGAAGAACATTCTACTAACATGTGTACAAATTACTTAAAATAACTCTATTTAACAATTCCGCGGCTTAGCTGGGCGTCGTGAGCACCCAAGAATTAAAAACATAAAAAAATACAATCAATAAAACTCTACTCCAAACATGGTTTTTATTTTCCTTATTGATGCTGCTTGTTAAAGGACCAAGTCTATTTTTCGCTTACACAAAGCTTGTTGCACCCTTTGCCTTGGCATTTTTATTTAGTTGTTTTTATTTGTCAAGTTTTGGTACTCAAATAATAGATCGTCTAAACATTTACACTAGGGCATAAAGGCTGCCGTTACTGAAAATTTCCTTAAGGCAGCCGGTAAAGTTTGCCTTTGACATACAAAAAGGTGACAGTTTTGCTTAAAATTAGTTCGACCGAAATTACGGCAGGATCTTACAAAAAAGTTGGCCCTGAAAATTACTACTGTGAATCTCAAGGGGTCGCTCAGTAACTCCTGTGTGGTAAATTTACGCCTTACCATTTTACGAGAGCTAGTGAATATCCTAAATGTAAAAAAAATCAAATAGCAATTTTAAGTCCTTGTTCCACGATTTGTCGGAAGCGAATGTCAAAGAAGGTGTGTTTGTGGGCCCACAAATAAAAAAAATATCGAAGATTCCGAGTTTAAGAGTGTTTTGTCAACCGATGAAGCAGAAGCTTGGGACTCGATCCGGTTAACGGTTTCCTGCATTTTGGGAAACACTAAGGCGTCTAACTACAAAGAAATCATTGAAGATTTGCTCAAGAATTTTAAAAAATCGGTTTGAAATCGTATTGTGTTTGACCTTATATTTCTTAATCTTGGATTTCAAATTAAAATTTTAAACAATTCAGGCGTAAATATGTCACTGAAAATTCACCAAATGCACTCTAGATTCATTTCTTTTCGGAAAACCTTGGCAATAAAAGTGATGAGCGTGGTGAACGATTTCACCAGCAAATCAAACATATGAAACATCGATACCACAATTATTGGTTCCTGATACGAGAAGCATCAAATACGCATAAAAAGCGCAGTCGGACAACAGTACTAAGTCATTTTTAATATTAACAAGACAGTGGAACCGAAGATTTTATTTTTATGAAATGAAAAAAATTGGTGTGTTTGCACAATCCTTAATAGTGACGTCATTTTTTGGCCAATTTTATCGTTTGAGAGCAAAAAATCCATGTGCTATAACCAAAGAATTTGAGAGTTTAGTAAGTAAATTTTTTTAAGACGGAAAAAATGTTGTTTTTAGCTATATCTCGAGAACTGTTTTTCTTTCTTACAATCAAACACCTGATTCAGATAAAGCGAGAAATTTTACATGAGAATTGACTTCAAAATGGGGTCAACATATTATTAAAAATTTGTGTCGTAGTGTTAGTGTTAATTTTCAATTTTAATTTTGCTATTAATAATTTTGACGAACATAAAATAATTCTCATCTCCAAGGTAAATGCTATGAGTAAGATAAACTTGGAATTTACACTCTTAATTGTTTGTTTATTTGTCAGATAGCTCAATGTAAAAGATGAGAATTCGGCCCTTAGTGTTTGTATATTTTACAATGTAAAAACTATAAAACTATAACTAAAAGCTCCCTTTAAAACAAAGTTTTCCTCAGTAACCAGACTTAGCCAATATTTAAGCCGAAATTGTATATTCTTGGTATATTAATTATCTGGGGGTGGTCAAACTTTTCTCCTTTCTATCAATAGATAAGAAAATAGTTTTAATATTATAAGATGGTCAAATATTCGGGCCTGTTCCGAATTCCGAAAACGAGTGGAATTGCCGCAAATTGAGTTGATTGCTGTTCCAAATTCCTTAAATCGACAAGAATTGTCGTTTTCAAATCGGAATCAAATCGTTTTTTGCGGAATAAAAAGTAAAGCAATAAAATACCTCTCCAATATGATTAACTAAAAATTCGAAATTAGTTGAACATTTTTAAGATCGTTTAACATCATTACTTAAACTGTTCAAAGTTGAAGTATAATTCAATAGAATTTTTTCATAACCATCTATTTTATATTGCATGAAAAACAAAACTGAGCGACAGCGACCAATTGGCGGCTGCTAGGGTTGCTGCATATGAATGCATTTAATCGGACAGCACTATTTCTCTTTCACTTAGCAATGCTTAACCTTATTTGATATGACTTAATCAAATGTAATATTTAAAACCTGGTTTAAATAAAAATAAATGGATTTAAAGATTAAATAAGAGCTTTATAAATGAAAATTATAGAGATGATGACAACTCTGGCTGCTGACGATATACATAAGCACGTGCGCAGGCCAGCCAGCCAGCTGTTTTCGAAACCGAGTTCGAAAAGTTTAAACGTAACAAAATCGTTCGGAATTGGGAACAGCAAATAGTAAAACGTTCGTTTTCGTTCCGTTTTTACTTTTTGAAAACGTTTGGAATTCGGAACAGGCCTGATAAGCTTTTGTATTTGTTATTTTTATTAAGCAACTAGCTGAATACCCAGCGTCCCCAGCGTCCTATATCGTCCAAATTTTAAGTTCGCAGCTCTAATATATCGATCTAAATCATTATTGAAAAATATCCAACTTCATATTCCCTACCTACATACCAAATTTCAAGCTTGTAGCTTAAATAGCTTCTGAGATATAGCTCTGAGACACAGTTAAACGATTTTTGAACCGGTTCTGAACCAGTAAATAATCCAACAGTTCCTAGTGAGCAAGTGGCCGATGTGTCTCTTGTATGCACTAGGTCCCAAGCAGTGTTGCCAGTTTCGCTTTTTCCCGTCAAATCTGGCTTTTTTAAACCAGATTGCGGGAAAAATTTTAACACAGTGGGCAGCGGGAATTGTGGCTTTTTAAAAAGTGATTTCGGCTTTTTTTTAGCTTTATTTTAGATTTTGAGTCTTTTGAGTAAACACTTATAAGTAAATCGATAGTTTGCCAACTCTCTCAGTCATTTAAAGACTCTGATTGCAATCTCCAATGCTCAGCAATCTGTCATTTCTAAGTCCAAGTTTATTGATCGATTGAAAAAAATGCCGCAAGTTTTAAAAAAAATGTCGTGGAGTCTGGCCATCTATCTGATGGCTATCAATTCGCTAAAGAATGGATTCCTTTTTTCACCAGATACTGATATTGATATAATGAGATTTTGAAAAATTTGTTGCCAATATTTATATCGAACTAGAAGAAGAAAATCGCGACCCCCAGTTGAGCTACTGAATTGTTGAGTTTTGGAATTTTAATTTTTTTAAAAACATGCCAGTAGAATGGTTATGTTTTGTTCTTCTTGTTTTCGATTTGTGGAAATATTTAAAAATTCCTCAATTCAATAACTCCACAGCTCAACTGGTGTTAATACCCTAATTGAATTAAGCAATTTAATTGTTCTCAGGTTACCTGACCATATCAGTCTTCTTCAACAAATTGACAAATTGTCGGTTTTCACATTTTTTCGAGTAAAAAACAAAGCATTGCATTGTTCCCATTTTGGAAGAATTTCCGTCTAAGATATTGGGGAAAGTGGAGTGTCAATATAATGACAAATTAAGTGAAATGGAAGAACAACGGCGAAGTTACCTTATAGGCCTTATCAAATAAATTGCTCCTACTATTTATTACGTACATTACATTTTTATATATAATATATGTATTAGGAGTCTGTTTGTATGGGAGGAAAAAAGGCAACAAAGCGTATAGTAAAACTGAAAACTACGAAGAAACTTTCACCAAGAATTCGTAGCCCTCGCAAATCGACCTTAAATAATTCGGGGGTGTCCCAGAAATCTCTAGACATTTTTGTATAAGTGGATTTGTTTCGAACTACAACTGCTGGCCTTTACATTTCAAGTGTCTCCAAAATGCAAGGCTACTAGATTAGATGACAAAAATTGAGAGATTTGAAACCGACTGCTCAGCGCCAAGTAGATTTAAAGCGTACGGGTTTCCTTACCCATAATCTAGTAGGCGACTTTATTCTTGACACTTTACCTAAGAACTTCTCCTAGTTTAATTCAAAATCCAATCGTTTATACGAAAATCTCTAGAGATTTGTGGGACACTCCCCATTAAATCACATTTTCCCAAATAACAAGTAAGAAAGTCCATCAAGATAGACAGTAATAGACTCTGTACCCTCCCAAGTTTGAATATATCTGACTAATTTAATTTAAAAGCCATACAAAATGGCAAAAAAAACCATAGAGAGTGTGTTGGCTGCTAATCGCCATTGCAACAGGTACTGCCGAGCATAGATGTTTGTTTTTCTTATAACTCAACCATCGCTCGGGGAGGAACATGGTCGTTAGAAGTATCAGATTTGAACACCGCGACGACCACAAGGCGACCTGGAAGTCCCCCTGATCAATCAACACGAAAGCAGATTGATCACGTTGTTATAGACGGAAGGCACTCATCGAGTGTTCTAGACGTACGTGTGCTCTGAGGAGCCAATACAGACTCGGATCACTGCACATGCCGCACAGTCTAGCACACGCCAAAAGCTGAACGTTGAGAAGCTGCAATCACAACGGACATCCGAAGCCTACTCAGCAAAACTTACCCAGTTTCTCAGGGAAACCCCACCTGGCGCTTCTGCTGTAGGCGAACAGTGGAAGCATATTTCACACTCTATGAGTACGGTTGCCAAGGAGATTCTCAGATTTTCCAAAAATCACCCGAAAACAGTCATGGTACGATGATGAGAGCCGCCGAGCTACTGCAGAGAAAGACGCTGCCTACAGGAGAACTCTGCAGTCGGGAGCAACGCGGGCTGTTAATGAGAGATACCGGGAGAAAAGGAGAGAGGAGAAGCGCCTTTTCAGAAGGAAGAAAAATGAGCAGGAAAGGCGCATGAGGGAGAAATTCGAAGTTATGTTCGGAATTAGTGAGACTCGAAAATTCTACTAAAAGATTAGGCAACTAACCGAAGGTTTTAAGCCCAGAAACACACTATGCAAGGTCGAGCACGGAAATCTGGTCACAAATCCGCAATGGCACTAGGTAATGAACACAAATCCACCTCTGCCAATCCTCCAATCGATAGCAAAGATATAGACCCGCCGGACCATAACGAAGTCTGGTTAGCCATAAAAAGGCTAAAAAACAACGAATCTGCTGGCGCTGATGAGCTGCCCGCTGAATTGTTCAAGACTGGCGGTGAGGAGCTGGTAAGGTGCATGCACCAACTCCTATGCAGAATATGGTCCGAAGAAAGCATGCCCGAAGATTGGAGTATACGCGGACTTTGTACAATATTTAAAAAAGGAGACCCTGTAGTTTGCGCCAATTAACTGCTGGATCAGTCTCCTTCCCATTGCATATAAGGTTCTATCTAAAGCCGAGAATGTGTGAACTGATTGAACCTTATCAGTGTGGCTTTAGAACGGGCAAATCCACCACGGACCAGATTTTCACACTGCGACAAATCCTGGAGAAGACACCCACCACCTTTTTGTTGACTATAAAGCCGCCTTTGCCACGCCGATAATGTCAAAGTTCTCTGAAGCCCTGTTTACTTTTGGTATACCAGCAAATTACGTTCGACTTTGCATGATAACGTTAAGAAGTACACGAAGCTCCGTCAAAACAGGAAAGAACCTCTCGGAGCCTTTCGATACCAGAAGAGGTTTTAGGCAGGGTGACACCTTATCGTGTAACTTCTTTAATCTGCTGATGGAGTATATACTGCGCCAGTTCCCAAATGCTAACAGAACGGGCACCATCTTTACCTTCGGTAAGACAGGAGTTCTCAGAGATAGAGAAACATCATGGGCTTAGCGGTAAATAAGGATAAGACGAAGTACCTACTATCAACGCGCAGTGAGTCTAAGCTTGGACAATCTGTTGCATTGGGAGAATACAACTTCAAGGTTGTTAAGGAATTTGTCTACCTCGGAACGACGATAGCCATCGACAACAACACCAGGTTGGAAATTCGAAGAAGAATTACTCTTGCAAACCGATGTTACTACGGCCTCAGTAAGGAGTTAAAGAGCAGAGCCCTCTCTCGAAAAACGAAAATTGCGCTATACAAGTCGCTTATCATCCCAGTCCTGCTATACGGCGCAGAAGCATGGACAATAACAAAAACGAATGAATCCCGAACTATACGAGCTGTATGGGGACACTAAGCTTGTACAGCGCATTAAACAACAGCGGTTGCGCTGGATAGGACATGTTTACGGACGGATGGATAATAACGCTCCAGCAAAACGGGTGTACAGTCGGCATGCGAACGAGTTGGGAGTCACGCCCGGGACGGGTCGACCGAAGCGGAGATGGCGCAGGGAGGTGCAGGGAGATATTTCGGAGCTGGGTGTGCCCTTCTGGTGGGATGTCGCTCGGGACAGAGGCGAGTGGCGGGCATTAGTTGCAGCGGCCGAGACCGTAAAACGGTTGTGATGCCATCATCAAAGCCAAAGAGGATTATATATCAAAGCGCATCAAGTAGGGGGGTGAGACTATGACCTTAAAAATGTCATATTCAGGAGGTCCTGTATGAAAACAGCGCCTTTACTTATTACTTCTTGAGTAACGGGTATCAAAAGAGATAATTTCAACCATTTCAAGCCAAAGATGGAAAATGTTAATTTTAACAAATTTTTTTGTGTAGAAGAGCTAGAGCAACCAAATTTAAAATGTAGACTTCTATGGTATGCACGAAGATCAAGTTGATTTTAAAATTGTGACACGCCTCCCCTCGTTTTAAATGTGATTTGGAGTGCTGAACTCGAAAACCAATTTCGAAGTGGTTTAGATGGATGGTTCGGACCGGCAAAATGTAAATTTTCATAGTACCAGCCTATACACCAAATTTAAAGTTATTAGCATAAATAACTTTTGAGATATGGTGTTCGCATCGGTTCCATTTTGTGCCAGAAAAATATTCAATTCCATATTACCAACCTACAAACCATAGCACGTAAATAACTCTCAACTTAAATTTTCAGTTTGCTCTGCTCACGACCATAATAGTTAATATACAAAAAAAACGGTCTCGGACTTCCCTCAACCGATTGTGTGGATCTATCGCGCTGCACAGGTCAGTCTGACAGGTCAGTCTGACAGCAACAACAGGCCCATTTCAGTCAAGCTGTCCGTACGAATGTTATTTTGAAAAGGTTGCTGTGAGCATACTCAAGTGTGAGCAGAGGCTGCCAGTGCGAGAGAGAATGAGAGAGCGCACATAGTTTGTCACATACATACAAACATGCGTTGAGATCGGTAGCCTGAGAAGCTCTCACGGACATGAGCCCTTTTCATGACATAAGACTTTTTCAGCAAGCGGTCTCTATAAAACTGTCGGAAAAAGACTAAGACCGGAAAATCAAAATCCAATGTATTTCTCTCCTCTCACAGCCGAAAACAATCAGAGAGCACTGTTAAAGGTTGCTTTCGCCCCTGTTTGTCAATGTGCCGCTCGAAACCGTGCTGCTCGAACCAGCCACAAGCCAATTTTCAAGTTCGTAGCTTACATAATGAGATATGGCTCTGAACCATTTTTATACGAAGCGTTGGTTCATGGAGTTCCACTTCAAGAGGGAAGCAGAATATCGGGGATGTCCAGGAAATCTCTAGAGATTTTGGCTTCGGTTGGTTTGCAAATCGCTCGAAAAATCCGTCGGTGTCCCAAAAGTTGGAGAGATTTCATTTTCTTATTAAAAAGTCTAGTTAGAAGGTGTGTGTATAAGATTATGGTCCAACTACAAAAACAGGGCTGCGTCGCTCGCAAAGAAATGATAACAGATTTTGTTCATAGCTGTATTGATGGTTTCAGACTTGCCAGTCCTGTTTATGTCTTTGCTAAGCTCGCTAAGTTTGCGTAGGTTAGCGGAGTCGCATTGGTTGGTTTGTGTATTGGCATTGGTTGGTTTCTCCAAAGCTCTTAACAAAATACTAGAGGTTTAAAACCAACCGAAAGAGATTTCTAGGACACCGAGAATTGGTTTTGGGTTGGAATTTGGTTGGAAGAGATTTCTGGGACACCGCCGTATATGATGTTTTAACAAAATACTTGAGCTGAAAAACCATCGATAGTGACGCCATTCGATATCTTCGATAGTTTTCAGACAAAGATTCGATACTATCGATAGTATTAGTTTCTCTAAGTTCAATAAAATGAATGAAAAACAGAAAATAAAGCAAGGAACTCCATTTGTTTAATTAAAAACATCAAAGCAGAAAACACAACTTAAGCTATTTGTTCACATTTTTGGCCCTGCAGCTTCATTATTTAACCTATTCAAACCAAATTTATTTCTACGTAGACTGAATTGAATAACGATCACAAAAAACTAGATCCAAAGTTTTGTTCTGGTTCTTAAGATACCATAATATTGATTTAAATATGAAAAATATGACCTTTTCTAAGAAAATTTCATTTCTCCGGCAAGTTTAAAAAAATCGCGAAATTAACTGTTTAATAGACCATTGCATTCCCAATTTTTATACATTTACACTTTTAAGTTATCATCGCGCTTTTAAAAGTTATGTCCCAAGAACTATTGAAATTTTCGACTAATTTTACCTAATTCTCACCACCAAAATGTCTTAAAAATAGGAAACTACAACATAAGTATTGTGAAACAAAAGAGTTTATACAAAAAGGTATTTACTTTGATTTTTCTTAGCTTAAAGAAATTTTAGAGCAAAATTTTATGAAAATAAGTCGAAAATTTCAACAGTTTTTGGGCCATAACTTCTAAAAGTGTGATGATATAAAAAAAGTGTAAAAGTAGTAAAATTGGGAATACAATGATCTATTAAATAGTTAATTTCGTGATTTTTTTCGATTTTCGATTTTTCGATTAATTTAGGGAATTTCTTAAACTTGCCAAATAAATGAAGTTATTCACAGAAAAGTTCTTGTTTTTCATATTTAAATCAATTCTATGGTATGTATCTTAAGAACCAATGAATTTCATATGTTTTGAGCGGAATGGTTTGATTCATGAATTAATTTATTTATTGATAAAACAGCTGATCGCAACACGAAATCTTTCATAATAAAATGACACGTCACAGTTAAATAACTTACATAAGCCAGTGAAGACCAGACATTAGTGGTTATAGCACAATAAGAATTGCATTAAGAATAGAATTTAATTTTTGTTTCAAGCTTTCGAAAAGATCATATGTAAATTTTGAAACGTGTTATGTGATGGTAATTTGTACCGGCTATCAAGTTCTTGAATAAAATCAATAAAATCCATGTCGTTCACTATTGAATGAGGCCGGACGCCAGAAGCTACAAACTTAATAAAAGCTTCGTGAAGTATTTTTTTGCGAATTCGTAAGATTGACTTACGAAAGGAACTATTGTACCAGACAAGCTTTGTGAATCATCTTAATACAATATTGGTTGCATTGGAAAAATACAGGGCCACTATAGATAGTGAAAAATTACTATCGATATCGTCACACGAATCCAAATATTCGATACATCGATAGTCCTATCGATATTTTTGCAGCTCTACAAAATACCGAAAGGTCTTCGGAAATTATCGTCTGCAGCATAACTAAGATACGTCGCTTTTGCTGGACCATGAAAATAAACCTGTAAAATAATATACTGACGTGTCCTCATCTCAATCGAAGACTACAAAAGATAACAGAATGAAAATTTCTTTATTATATAACACGGTATAGGAATTATTTCTGCATTAATGGCCGTGCTTACCAGCATACATCAAAAATCAAACATTAAACAGGTTGAATTTTTGTGAATTTTTTATCCATCTTTTTTTCCAATTTATCTGGCGACCTTTCTAATGTTTAATTAGGTCAAGAAGTTGCGTTCGTTTACAACTATAAACAACTTATGCATTGACAAACCAAAAAGAGCGTGGGCAAACCTTTACAGCTGTTTCATGGATATCAACTCCAATCATCAGAAGGCGTTTCGCTAAATGACTCCTGCTCGTTGATTCCATGCAAACAGGTGGGAACTGCAAAGCGTAATGAAAGCATAAGTTGTTTGTGCATAAGTTGTTTATAGTTGTGAACAAACGCAACTTCTTGACCTCGAACCAGCGAACTCGTTGCTAATTTTTTTATCCATCTAAATCACAAAAATTAGCAATCAGACTTCACATTACAATAGTTCATTCCACTAATTGAACTAGATCCATCGATTTCTTGTAATCGGTTTGTGCTGGTGAACAAGGTTATTAACTCAAAAATCGTGTTTTTTCAGTTATAACATGTATGTAAAATAGGGTGGCCCCCATGTATATGGGAAAATTTTTTCTGACGCAAGTTCTAACTCTCATAGCCCAAAATCATTCGTTTTGATGTAAAACTAAAAAACATAAAGTTTTACGAAGATTGATGAATGTTTAGAGGTCGCTGACGAGCCCTAAAGTTGGAAAAAAGCATTTTTCTCAACTAGTTAAAGCAACTCTTAAAATTTTAAAAAGCTTAATTTCTTCAAATTAACGTATCTTATGCAATCTTACCTTTCTAAAATGGGGCTTAACATTTTTGTACGACTAATATTAATGGTTTTATTGCAAATAAAAAGGATTAATCTATATTAAGATTTTTATACTCTGTACCAAAGGAATGGATGTCAATCTTCCCCAATTTCGCCAAGCTGGTTCCTAAAGTATTTTAGCCCGCTGAACCCGAAAATCGACATGAAAAAAAAGTCTGTCGAATAGTCATCGAGATATTATCGATAATAGGTTTTTTCGATTTTTTCAAAAGTTGACTTCACTTAATAAACTCTCATAACTTTTTTGTTTCTACACCGATTGAAAAGCTCTAAGGCAATTTAAAAGGAAGCAATCGGGCCGGAAGTTTTGTTCTTAGACAAAAATATGATAGAGTGAGGTCTTTTAATGCTATGCGATCAAATGTAGAAAAAAGCCTACTTTTTTGCTGAATATAAAAGCTTAACGAAAATCGTCCATAGCAATAAAAGCACTCACCCTATCACATTTTTGTTTGATACCCAAATTTTTGGCCAAGTTTTTTGTTTTTAAATTTTTTCAGCAGTTTTGAATCGGTGCAAAAACAAAAAGTTATGTTAGTTTCAGTGGACGATTTTTTTTTTTAAATAAAAAAAACGGCTTATCGATAATATATCGATAACTATTCGACAGATTTTTCTCATGTCGATTTTCGTGTTCAGCGGGCGTAAATACTTTAGAAAAAATTGGTTGGGGGCAACTCGACTAGCAGCAACTCGACCATTTTGTCAATCAGTAACTGCGTACCTTTGGTATAAAGATTAATGAAGAGTTTAATGCCTTTTATTAGCTATAAAACCATTAATATTATATGGCTTCCTCACTGAAGCACATTTTCTCACATTTCACATTTCCTCATTGTGTTGCTTCTGCATTTGCATTTTGAGAAAATATGTTCTTTGTTTAAGCGCAGTTTCCACTCGACGCGGAATATTACGCGCGTAATAGACGATGTTTCGCAAATTCCTAACAGAGTCTGCTAAACTGCTGCAAACATGATAACCGAAATTTGGCCGTCGATAGTCTTTTAAAAGTAACCTTGCACTGTTATAACGCTGTTAAAATTTAAACATGCTGTTGGTGAACAAAACAAATTGGATGTTAATGTTATGACTTTTAATTAAAGTGAAGTTGATTAATTAATGATGCAGAACAAAGCAGAACTCTCACAAAAAATATTTTATGTTCTATTTGAATATATATTTTTTTATTTAATAAAATGAAAACAAATTATTATTTCTCCTTATTATGCCTTCTAGCAATCTTCAGAATTATCGCAATGATTCCCAATTCAACGTTTTTTAAAATGGGGTGCCCAAAGGTCAACATTATTAAATGCTTCAGTCCCTGCTGCTTAGATTGACCCATAGCACTACTGTATATTTGGAAGATCCAGCTCTCAATGGCACACAAATTCCTCTCGGCTACTAGTGTTCTTTGTCGGTCGGTTGCGCCCGCGAACTTTTAATCAATGGCTCTGGATTCCGTCAAAGAAGGTTAATCCAAACGAACCCCACCTGCGATACCTGTCAGGAAGCGATTTGCAGATGGCATTTTGGTTTGGCACCGGTTGCTGACCTTCAGCGCTATCCAGGCAGCCTTGCATTCCATCACTTGAAATGTATAAATTTAATTATAAATAATGTTTCAACATGTAAAGGCATGACTTACCACTTCCCACTAGCTCTTATCTTTCACTGCGTTTATTAAATTAAGATTATCAACATTAGAAAATGCCTGTGATCGTCGCTCTTTGGCAGATTCTCTTTTCGCTCCTTTTGACATTGTTTGTGCTTCTTACTTACAATTCCGTGCGAAATATCGAAATGAGGCGTTAACAACACTTTACTCGCTACGTATTGGTAACAGAACGTAGTGGCAGTACGTAGTCTTTTTCGTGTCGAGTGGAAACTGTTTACGGAATCGCGACACGGAACATTTACGCAGAAGATGGTTTTATATGCAGTTTTTTATTTCGCGCCGAGTGGACACCGCTTTACAATTAACCAAGCCTCTTCACACCAATTGCAATTTTATTGGGAGTCTTAACTTTGTGCAATTCATTGAGTTATTATTGATTAGTTTATAAGAGTTTGCCATTTGGCGCGCCCTAATTTAGTGGTGGAAAATTCGTCAATTGGCGAAAATGTACATTTTGCCAAAATGCAAAAATTCAAAATGCAGTTGTAGTGAGGACAGGGCAAAAAGAGTAGCCCCGTTTTGGAAAGGTAAGATTGCATAGAATATGCTAATTTGAAAATAATTTGGATATTTTAAATGCTTAGAGTTGTTTCAACTAGTTTTAATAAAAATAAAAATGATTTTTCCATCTTTAGCGCTCGTGAGCGACCTCTAAACATTCATCATTCTGCGTGAAACTTTAAATTTTTTTATTTTAACATCAAATTGAATGTTTTTGGGGCTGTGAGAGCTTAGAAAAACACTTTTGCATAAAAGGGCCACCTTAATGCACAAACAAGCTATACCCCACTGAAAGGCTTAAGGCTTTATAAGGACTGCAGAAATAAGAAATCAAAGTTAATAAGTAAAAAATGATGGCTTAAGGGCAAAAAAGGTTATCTGCAGCCACCGCCACCCAACCACAAATAAAAATCAGTTTCTTTTATCTACTTTTTCAGGCTAATCCCAATGAAGACATTATGGATGGAAAATATCTTTGCGAAGGTAACCAACAATGTTTCTTTTCTTTATTTATTCCACCTATATACTCGATATTTTAACATACATTATATCATTGTGCTACACCTTCTGAATCCTTATTCCTCTTTGTAAGTCGAAATTTTTACACGGTCTTGACGTGAGTCTGTTTGAGCGATTGGAAACTCCACGGCCGATATGGAAATTAATTTCCTTTAACCCTAGACCTTAAATCGGCTAAGAATCGACATAAAACCATAAAGCTTTACAATTTTGTATAATAATTCCAAACCTGCACTTCGGAAGCCAAACAAATATTTTTTTCTACCATTTCATTGCCTAGCCGGAAAAATTTTGCAGTACTACTTACACACTTTAAATATGTCTTCTTCAAAAACCATCTCCCAAACTAAAACTTAGCTTGTATTAATTTAAATCTGAATTTTTCCAACACTTTTCAAAAACTCAATATTAGGTCACATGTATGTACTTCAATTATGGTATAAATATGTGTACATTTGCATTTATATACAGCTAACCACTGGAATAATTTTATACTTTTAATATCTTAACCAGATCTTTCAACTTTAAAACGTTTTGATAACGACAACAACGACATTGTTCATCAAAACGAAGATATCTCTGCCACATCCGCTCTTCTAAATGAGTTTTACCTAAATTTTTTGAGAAACATTAAGTTTTCGCTAACGAACAAACAAAATTACGACGCCCTTCCAGAAAGAATTACAAGAACTTTTTCAAAACGTAACTTGGACAGCCTTGGCGGAGGTCATCTGATTAAAAGGGCGGACAGAATCAAGCTGCAAAGCGACTAAATGGACATTAGCATTGACTACCACATTTTTATTTCGCCATTTAATAAACTTGCATCCAAAAAATATCATATTCCCACTCCAATATAATGTAAATAAGCTAAATTAATTATTTTGTATGTACATGTACGTATTTGTAGCCAGTATCAGTATTGTTAATAAATTATTGCACTAACAGAATGTGTTTTATTTTGGTTTGTATATATATTTGTGTCTATATTATATCAATTTCAATATATTTAAACAACATTTGGGTATAAGTCCAGTTGTTTAGTTTAGTTTATTATTATTATTTCATCCTAGTGCTACAAGTTTTATAAACCTATCTTACTGCACTAGTCACACAAGTTGATTGTCATTTTTTTTTTAACTTTAAATTACAATTACAATTACTGTTTTAAATTGGAATGTTTGAATTTGACGAAATGTTTGTTTGTTTTTGTTATATTTTGATACTAAATTAATATAATTCATATATTTATCTATAAGTTTTGTCTGTCTAGACCGCTCTCTGGAGATGTGCCTTAACATTATTGCTAAAAGTTTGTGCGTCTCTGATAGTTTTAAGATTGTGTGGTAGTTGGTTCCAAAGTCGAACAGCGTTAACAAAAAGTGATTATCGGAACATGCCAGCCGGTTTCTCACGCAAACCAGATTGTTGGTTCTCCTGGATGAGGTGAAGCCTAACATATCAAACAGGTAGTCTGGGTTTTGTCTATGGACTATTTGGTGCATGAATAAAAGAACTCTGTAACTAATTAGGTCTTTTAGGCTGAGGTCATATATTTTAAGCGCAGAGCTTGTGACATGCTCCCTTCTCTGTAGCCCATAAACATATCTTGCAATGCTATTGAATGCTACATTTAGTTTGTGTTGGCTGCCAGCATCACATTTACCAAAAAATTTCTATTCCGTAGAAAAGAACAGGAACAACGTAAGACTTCGCAATCAGTGATCTTATGTTGGTTGGTAAAAAGAACTGAGTAACCGATAGTTGCCTAAGCAAAGCGTAAGTCTTCCCAATTGCCTTACTTACATGATTTTGCCAGGAAAATGTTTTGTTGAAGGTTATTCCAAGGTTCTCAGCCCTATCAACATAAGATATTGGTGCTCCATCTATTTCAATTTTTGAAAAGTTTTCAGTGCTCAGGCTCTTTTTGTGAATGACAAGACACTTTGATTTAATAGGGTTTATGCTAAGTCCATTTTTAATGGCCCATTCACTAACCCTTGACAGATCATTGTTACACGCATTAATACACTGATCTATTTGACTCAAGGGACTACTAACATACAATTGGACATCATCCGCATACATATGGGCTTCACATTTCGACAACACATTGGGAAGGTCATTAACATACACTGTAAACAGAAGGGGCCCTAAAACTGAACCCTGTGGTACTCCACGGGTAACAGGCAAGAACTCGGACATATTGGAGTTTACTACTACTGCTTGATTTCTATTTGTTAGGTAAGAACGCATTAGTTTTATAGAAGTTTGGGAGAAGTTGTATAGTTTGCTTAACTTAGTAAGGAGTATTTCGTGATTTACAGAATCAAATGCCTTACTAAAGTCAAGAAGTGTTAGGAAAGTTACATCGCTTTTGTCCAAGTTTCTGCGGATGTCTTCAACTATTTTAATTACCGCTGTAGTACAGCTTCTATTTTTACGAAATCCTGACTGATTGTTGTTCAGGAGCTTGTTAGAGGCTAGGAAACTGGTCATTTGTGTAGCAATTAGCTGTTCAAAGGCCTTAGAAAGATAAGGGAGTATGGAGATCGGCCTAAATTCATCTTTACTCTTAGGGACTGGTATTATTTTCGCAAATTTCCATTCGTTTGGGAAGGTTGAGGTAGTAATCGCTGTGTTGAATATGTGCGTTATATGGCTTATAAGGTTTGGCAGTAAGATTTCTGACTTAACTTTACGAATTGAGTCGAGAATATCACTAGGACTTGCACACTCAAATTCAAAACAGTTAGAACAATTATTGAACGAGGACGCAGACAAATACGAGTTACATGTAATCTCAGGTACGTTTAGTCGGGTGAAATTAAGATTTAGGTTATTTACATCGACATCATCTCTTATTATTAGCTTTGATTTCCCAATTCCTACGTTTTTAATATGTTTCCATCTTTGCGATGTACTTATAGCCCCTCTGAAACTTGTTGGAATAGAATGACCTTTTCGATTTGATGACCAAGTTATTAACTTCTCTTCGACTCGTTTTAAATATAAGGTATAAGCTTGGTATCCTGTAGCGTTTCCATTTGGCATAGGCTTTATCACGATTTTTTATAGCTCGCCTAATTTCGGCGTTAAACCAAGGTTTATCAGCAGCTTTTAAAGTTTTAGATTTGACAGGTACAAAAGTGTTATATAAATTGTCCACGTTGTTACAAAGTAATTCTAACTGCGAGTCAACATTAGGAAGCGAATAAATTGCGTCCCAATCACAAATTGAAAATGCATTGCTTACTCCGATGTAGTCAATGTTTCGAAAGTCTCTATATTGTATCACTTGATCAGTACGATTTACATTTACATAGTAGGTCAGGAATATTAGATCATGTTTAGAGAAAGCAGGAACAGAAACTTGGTCATAGAGGAGAACTTTCTGGATGTTATTCACAAAGAAAACGTCAAGTAGGGTGTCATTGGTGTTAGAAAAGTGAGTGGGAATCGAATAGTTTACTGGTTTTAGTCCCAGAGGTTCCATTGCCATCGAAAGATGAGATTCCTGGAGTAAGTTGCTGTTGAAGTCGCCAGCAATAATAATATCTGTGTACGTCAGGGATAAGTACCCTAGTGTGTCTATAACTGTAGAGAAATCTATATATTTATGTGGTCTGTAGACACAACCTACTAGCATATTTAAGTCAGTGTCCAGATTGGATAATTCGATGAACAAGTATTCGATTGGGCAATCAATGGGGTGTTTGTCAATAACCTTACATTTAAGACTTTTATTAACATAGATTGCACTCCTCCCGCATCCCTACGGAGACACGCGTGTTGTTGTTTCAATCGCGGCCGAAAACAAAAAAACAGGCCTTTTTGTTGTGCCGCGCGACCTGCAACAACCATATGTGCCCACGCGCGTGTTGTTGTTTTACGCAAGGGATAGCCTGCGCGTTAAATTTTGCGCGAGCCATAAGGCCAGAATAACCAAAAACAAACACGTCCTTGTTTTGTTGTTGCCGCGCTCTGACCTGCAACAACAACTTCATGTCTCTATTCTCCCTCTCCTATGTCTCGAGCACATCGACGCGCTTTGCCTACGGGCTCACTGCAAGAAATTACAGGCTTCTCTGCATTTTTGTATATATTTTTATTATGAATTTATTTGTTTAATACTGAAACTGCAAAAATACAAAAACACAAAATAAGTTTTAGTTTTAGTTTGTTTTTGTTTTTTAGTTTGGGTTTTGTTTTATATAAATTTTTTAAATATTTTTTAGGTTTTTCTTACTTTGTACTTTTTTTGTCAGTGTTCTTGACACAGCAACGACCACACACACACACACAAAAACAAAAATCGGTTCTTTCTCTCTATCTCCTTTTTTGAAATATATTTGGTGTTGTGTATTGGTTTTTCAAGTTTTCTTCAACCAACTCCTTAATTTGACATAAACACGTTTCGTTTGCGCATTAATATGACATATATGGAGTCCGGTATTCTGTTTAGTGAGAACCCTAACCACGGCATGGCTGTTCGCTTTGGTGGTATCTATATTAAAGGTCATTTTGGTATTGCTTGCACCAAAACTATCAGATGCACACGCACATAATCTATCCTATAGGTATAAAAATGTAAAGAGAACGCTCTAAGTGACAAGGCAACAAATAAATAAATAAATGAGTATAGAATTACGCTTATAACTAAGAATAAAAAATTTATCGGAAACTGATCGCTTATTTTGATAGAAATTTTAATTTCGAAAGGAGTGGCTTTCAGGCATCAGACAAGACTTCAGCGTTTGGTGGGGATTCAGTGGGCAAGGGGAGGGGGCCAAAAGCTGTTCAGTTGGGGGGAATGTCTTCTTGCTGCAGTTGACAGAGCTTTTGCCAGTTGTTCATCCATATGACATTTCCCCTCTCACTCTGCCTAACGTGGACCAGCCCCCGTCGGGAGAATACTGCAGTCAGAAGCTTTTGTTTTTTCATCAGCATTGCTTTCTTAAATATATTGTAGTTCTTCTTTGTCAGTTGCTCATTGAGGTAAATGGGACTACCCGACTCAAAGCCCAGCATGTGGAGGCCAAGTGGTTGTTTTTGTGTCCGCCTGTATTCGGGAAGCTGCTCGGGGAAGAAGTGGGGCTTATCGCGCATGTGCTCAAATTTGATAATAATAATTTGGTCAACCACTGTGTTTGTTGTGCGATATTGGACCCTAAATATGTCTTTGAGTTTTGGGGCCGGTGTTACTCCCAAAGAAAATGACAGCGAGTTAAAGAGATTCTTCAGTGATTCTCCATCAGTGCAGGGCACTCCATGCATTCTAAGGTCACATGCTATCTCCGTGTTAGCCTGTGCAGAGAGCTTGGACTCAAGTTCGCCCACCTGGATCTTCAGTGCATTGCAGGCACTATCCATGCTGGTCTAAGCAGCCAGCTTAGATTCAAGCATGCCCACTTGGATCTTAAGAGCCTTGACGTCCGAAATCTCCTTCTCCAACAACTCGACCCGTTGTAGTAGATGCTGCATGTCTACGGCAATGCTGTTAAGCCTCTCATGCATCCCGGTGAGTAAGCGCTCCTCGGTCTCGCTCATCTTAGCCGTGATGAGTTCAGCTTGTTCTTCAAAGCGCTGGTTAATAGTCTCGAGAAACTTGGAAGGAATGGCATTGGCTGCCTTCATATCCCCAGCGGAGTTTTCACGTTGACGCTTTGGTATTGGCTTCATGGTGATTTAGGTTGTACATAAAGTGTTCCTTCAACAATGCGAGATATTTATACGTATGGACTCTTCAAAGTTCCACAGAAAGAGATTTGACCATTTCTCCTACTGGGAAAAAGTTGTACAAAAATCTTAATTAACTTAAAAAGTATCCCTAAGGGCCGTTTTCTCATGTTCCTGTTTTTTCAAATCTAGGTGGATTTGGTGAATTTGCACTGCTCATTTTGAGCATAAGCTATGTAAATGGGCAAAAACCACCTAGATTTGCATATTCAGATAAATATGAAATATTACTTATCACTACTATCCTTATTTCTACTAGAATAGTTTTTTAATGGCAGCCGGTTATAGGGTATTCACATTGAGCACATCTTTCATCTAACATACCACATCCTGAGTTAAAATGCTAAATAACTATTTGCTATGCCAACTTTTTAAAATTTTTATTTTGTCAAATTGTTAAGTGGATCAGTGTCATTTCTGTGACGATGCTACGAACATTTCAAATTTTGACCGAGAAAAGTTCTTTGGCTCATGATTTTGGATGAAAGATGTTAAATGTGCTCAGTGTGAATAGCATAAAAGAGGTGCATTTGTTTCCAGAAATCGAATTATCTTATCTGACATTTTCGTAAAAAAGTATATGTTTTTTTGACTAGAAAATGGTCTACACCGATTAGGGTAGAGGTTTGGCCTACCGACCGGAATTCGATTTTCCATGTATATATCAATATCAGAGCAGATGATATTGATATCTTCTTCATTTCCTACCATGTATATATATCTCCTCATTATATTCATGAGCAGCACGAAGTCTTTTGGTACGAATACGCGGCGCATTTGTCGGAACCGGCCAGATCGGATGATTATAGCATGTAGCTGTCATAGGAACGATCGGTCGAAAAAATAGTCTTAGTGAGAAAAACTTTTTTGGATTTAATGGAAAAGCCTCCAAAGTACTTATTTCTTAGTTTACTATCCTTTCCCATGATTTCACTGAGTTTGGTCGAAATCGGATGACTATAGCATACAGCTGCCATAGGAACGATCGGTCGAAAAACTAGTTCTAGTGAGAAAAACTTTTTTGTTTATAATGAAAACGTCCTTATCATTGGCATACACTTATTTTATATATATTTACACAACGAGATCGGATGACTAAAGCATATAGCTGACATAGGAACGATCGGTCGAAAAAATAGTTCTAGTTAGAAAAACTTTTTTGTTTTTAGTGAAAACGTCCTTATTCTTGGCATACACATATTTTATATACTTTTACACAATTCGACAAAGTTTGGTCGAAATCGGATGACTATAGCATATAGCTCCTATAGGAACCATCGGTCGAAAAACTAGTTTGAGTGAGGAAAACTTTTTTGTTTTTAATGAAAACGTCCTTTTTGTTGGCATATTCTTATTTTATATACTTTAACACATTTCTACAAAGTTTTATCAAAATCGGATGACAATAGCATATAGCTGCAGTATGAATGATCGGTCGAAGAAGAAGTTCTAGTAAGTTAACCCTTTTTTGTTTTAAATGGTGTATTATGCTTTTCCATGATTTCACTAAGTGCACAAAAAAGAGTCCGAAATGAGCGATATTTTCGATAAAAACGGTCGCCATTAAAGTGTAAGATTTATGAGTCTTATCTGCCTTTTTTTGATACTGTTATAAGTGCTTTTACCCTCCCAATTAAGGATTTGAAAACCTCATAAAAGACACATAGAAGTTACTTTCCAAAGGAACTTGATGCAAAAAATCTAACCAAAACTAAATTTTCGATTACCTGCCCCTCTTCAACTCCGAAAATGCTAAGCCATAATTTCTTTTGATGAGCCCGTGCTTAGAGAGCACTGAACGCACTTAACCTCAGATCTAATCAGACACATAATTTGGAGCCCTCGTAACTTTGCTTGCTGGGTAACGATTTAAAGAAGACTCGCAAATTACTTATGAAAATGCTCAAAATGGGATCTATTAATATATAACTCGAAAAAATACCCTCAAAAGGATTCGAAATTGAGTTAAACCTGATCAGAAGAACGGGTTAAAAACGACTCTTCAAGAAGCGCCGCGGATAGGGTACCATTTTATCCCGACATCAGTATAATTTCTGATCAGAAAAAGAAAGAAAGTCGGTCAAGCCCGACTATAACATACTCTGTACCGAGCGACCGTGCCAAGTTATCCGATAAAACGTTTACCACCATTCCTTCGGCGGATCGATAAATAATCCTGATTACTAAATATGTCCAGAAGAACAAACCTTCTTTCTATAAAAGTGTCGGAGATATGACGTTTTTTCCAATTTGCGGGGGCGGGAGGGGGCGTGGCAAAAATTGAAAATAAACTTGATCTGCCTGCAAGTATAAGAAGCATAAGTCCCATACATGTCAAACCTCTTTCTCTTACCATCTCTGAGATCTGTGCGTTCATACTGACAGACAGACGGACATGGCTATATCGACACGGCTGTTGATGCTGATCAAGAATATATATACTTTAAGGGGTCGGAGATGCTTCCTTCTACCTGTTACAAACTTTTGGACAAACTTAATATAATCTGTGTACCTCTGGTACAGAGTATAAAAAGAACGCATATATGACTATTTTAATCAGACCGAGGAATCGAAAGTGTCTCGAAAGTGATCAAAAATTTCATAAAATGTTTGCTGGGTAGATGGATGATAGCCGGCTGGGTAGATATTTTGTATGCTTTCACACAATTCTACAAAATTTTGTCAAAATCGGATGACTATAGCATATAGCTTGCCTTAGGAACGATCGCAAAAAAAATAGTTCTAGTGTTTTTTTTTTTTTGTACTTGATTTTATTATTATCTAAATTTTCTGTCACCTTCATTGGCAACTTTCTTTAGATGGAAGTATACATATTCATATAAACTTACTTTGTGTTAGTATGACAAAAGTTCTAGTGAGAAAAACTTATTTGTTTTAAATGATAGCGTCTTTAAACTTGCCAGATATTAGTATACAGCCATGCTCCATATTTCGCATTCGCAAAAGTATTGCGATTTGGAGAGCAAATTAGGTGGAAAAGCCGTTACCAAATCGCAAAACTTTTGCGAAGGCGAAGATGGGAGCATGGCTGATAATCTGCTTAAGCACAACAGATCAGCCTAATGGTCACAAAAGAGGCGTCATCTTTTGGTAGCAGAGTTCGAAAATTTAATTATTATGTGAAAATCACATAACACCTTTACTATCTGTCACATAAATTGACAAATCACAGAGTACATTTTTATTTTATCTGACACATAGCAGCTATCTAGAAGATGTGAGCATTCTTCTATTTTTTCTTTTTTAATTTCTTTAGAACTTTTAAATCAGTGCAAAATCAAAAAATCTTATGTGAGATTAGAGTTTAGGCAACTTTGGAAAAATCGAAAAAAATTATTTATGGTATCTCGATAACTAGCCGACAGAATTACTTTATAAAAAGTTTCTTTCGTTAATTGGAGAAAAATGGTACAACATGGAAATATACCACAATATTAAACTTCTTTTAATCAGTTGCTTTAAGCTTTTTCAGTTGCTCAAGTTTTTTTTTCAAATTATGAATCGTTCAAAGTCGTTCAACTAAATATTTATACAGTATGTATTTCTTTTTTATTTTTGTAAGCCGGCTCAAAAAAATATGATGGAGCGTTTATTGTCAGGTAAGTAGATGCCTCAATTCAATTTGATGTTTACTTATTTGACCAATTCAACCGATTATTTCAGCATTATCTTATCCTAGCAACTGAATATGGAACATCGAGATTTAAGAAAATAACTAGTTTCGTGTTTTAAAGTAGAGCTTGTTTCTACATACTTATATGTGCTTCAGCTTTCAAAAATTTATATATATAGATTTTTGTCAAAGTTGGTATAGGCGTCTTAACCGTTGAACCGATCTTCACGAAATTTTCACAGTATGTTCATGTCGATCAGGAAAGAGTCATAGGCTATGTGATATATCTGTAAACCTGTTCGAAAGCGGTTAAAAACGGTTAAAAAAAAGGTTCAGAGCCTTATCATTAAAGTTCTTTGAGCTACAACCTTGAAATTTGGTATGAAGGTTTCAGATAAGGAGTTCGATATTTTACTGGCTCAGAACCAGTTTTGAACCGGTTAAAAAATCGAACCGGTTCAACAGTTTCCCAGAACTATATCTCTGAAGGTTTTTAAGCTACGAACTTAAAATTTGGTATGTTGATTGGAAATATGGAGTTTGATATTTTACTGGTTCAGAACTGTTTTTGAACCGGTTCAACATTGGTTCAAAGCTGTATCTCAGAAACTTTATAGCTAAGAACATGAAATTTGATTTGCAGATTGATATTATGGAGTTGGATATTTAGCTGGATCAGATCCGGTTTCGAGCCGGTTAAAAAGTGGTTCAGATCCATATCTCAGAACTATTCAAGCTTCGAACTTGAAATTTGGTATGTAGGCTGCTAATATGGAGTTGAATATTTTACTGGTTCATAACCGGTTTCGAACCGGTTCAACATTCGTTCTGAGCCATATCATAGAAGCAAATCAATCTACGAACATGAAATTTGGTATGTAGGCTGGTAAAATGGATTTCGATATTTTACAGGTTCATAAATGTTTGCGAACCCTACGACCTTTAACTTCGGTTTATAGATTGAAAATATGGAGTTGTATATTTAACTGGTTCAGAGGCAAACGGATCTTTTTTGGATCTTTTATGAGGCCCTATCCCAAGGGATAGGCTTTTGCCATTTTGGACACCACTGATTTGGTCTATAGATTGTTAATATGAAGTTGGATATTTTCATGATTCATAAGCGGTTTCGAACAAGTTTAACAGTGGTGTAGAGCCTAATCTCAGAAGCTGAAAACTTGAAATTCCATACATAGTTTGGTAAGTTGAAGTTGGTTATTTTACTGGCTTAGAACTAGTTTGAACCGGTTCAAAATTGGTTCTAAGCCACTTCTCGTAGCTAAGAACTTGAAATTTGGTGTGCCTACAAGAAAATTTTACTTTACTTCGAATTAATTCACATCTGGGTATAGGCCTTATGGTTGGAAATATTTATTTGATATTTTTCCTGCTTAAAACTCGGTTCAAACAAGTTTGGACGAAAACAATTGTTTATATGTTGAAACTTGAATCATACAGGCCCGTTCCGAATTCCGAACGTTTTCAAAAAGTAAAAACGAAACGAAAACGAGCGTTTTACTATTTGCTGTTCCCAATTCCGAACGATTTGGTTACGTTTCGACTTTTCGAACTCGGTTTCGAAAACAGCTGGCTGGATGGCCCGCGTACGTGTTTGTTTATCGTCAGCAGACAGAGTTGTCATCATCTCCCTAATTTAAATTTATAAAGGTCTTATTTACTCTTTAATCCATTTATTTTTATTTAAACCAGTATTTATATATTTCATTTGAACATGTCATATCAAATATGGTTAAACATAGCTAAGTGAAATAGAAAAAGTGCAGTCCGATTAAATAAATTCATATGCAGCAACCCTAGCAGCCGCCGATTGAAGGTCGCAATCGACTAAAAAGTAAAGTGGAATTCAGAACAGCTCGGTTTGGTTACGGCCGCTCGGTTTTGTTTTTCATGCAATATTTTATAGAAGTTTATAAAGAAATTCTGTAAAATCATACTTAAACTTAAAACAGTTTAAGTAATGATGTTAAACGATCTTAAAAATGTTCAAATAATTTCGAATTTTTTAGTTAATCATTTTGAGGAAGTATTTTAATGCTTTAAATAGCAATTACTTTTAATTCCGCTGACTCTGCAGCGCACGTTTTGAAAACGAGAATTCATGTCGATTTGCGGAATTCGGAACAGCAATCAACTCGATTTTCCACTCAATTCCACTCGTTTTCGGAATTCGGAACAGTCCCGATAGTCTCATAATACAAAGGCCCCGGGCAACGCACAGTGCGACGTTTCGACAATCTAGACGACGAAAAAGAAAAAAAAAGGTCTTGGAAAATTGATTTTTTCACATATGTTATACAAAAATGTCCTACGATTACGACAAAGATCAAAAATGAGACCAAGAATTGCATGAGAAGAGGTTATGGGACTTTAAAGTCAAAACATTTCTTTGCAACTTTTTCAGCCACTTTAAATGTCTCAAATCAATTTTAAATCTTACATTCGCCATAATTTTTTACATAAAAAAACATGGAGATCAGCTGTCGGAGGTTGAGCCGCCGTGATTTCCCTCAAGTTTGTGCTGATTGCGATAAAATGGATGGTGTCGTCAATGCTGTTGAGATTGCATAGGGAGCATACGCTGGGGGTATTTCCAAATGTCCTGTGGTTAAGTTGGAGCAATTCACAGCGTGCCTGGAAAACGAAGGAAGGCAGGTCGTTGAAGTAATTATTTATTCCCATAGACAGATTCAGACGTTTATTGCTTGCTTGACTTGCTGGAACTGTTGTACCCTTGGACGATGAAGTTAGAGTGATTTCTAGCATCAATCAACTCTAGTAATTTTCTATGAGATTTTTTCCCAGCATGCTTCTGTTTAACTTATTATTTTTTAAAGAATGGAATAGAAAGTGTAGAATTTCGGCCTGTTTCGGTTCAAGCTTAACGCGAAATTGGAGGTCGGTTTAAGGTGTTTCCAGAATGCAACAGTTTGTTTTGCGCAAATTTACACAAAGTGTTTTTTTTTTAATAAGCTTAGCACTCAGACAAACTAGCTAAATTTTATTTGCTCATAACTTGAACTTGATCATCCGATCTTTACCATTCCTTCAGCAGATCGATGATTCTTAAATGTGTCTAAAAGGTTAAACCATCCATCATAAAGCTTCGGGAGATATGACTGGAGTGGCGTGGCCAAAACTATAAATAAGCTTGATCTTTCTGTAAGTTTAAGAAGCTTATGTCCCGTACATGTCAACCCTCAATCTCATACCATCTTTAAATCTGACTGCTGCATACGTTTGCACAAACTTAATATACACTTTGTTCCTTTGGTACAGAGTATAAAAACAAACTAAATTGAAATGCCACCAAAACTCCGCTGACAATACAGTGTGAACTATTTCCATTTGCATAAGCAATCAGAATATGTAGACGTATATAAATTTGAATAATACGCACGAGCTACCAGAGAACTGTACCTGAAGGAATATCCATGGTACCCAATGCCAGTAACAGTGAACAAAATACTTTGCCATGGAAAAGAAGTAAAATCATCTTGTGTTCTTTCAATCGGTCAGCTATCAGGGGAAGCGCAAGAGGCAAGAAACAAGGATAACCGGAAGTTCAGAGAGATGTTAACAAGGAAAACATCCAGAGTAGACACAAATACTGATTTCTTACAAAAAATCAGGGACCGTAATCATTATAAGTTTTATACTAAAAATTATAAAATAATGATTAATATTAGTTTTTATTGATTTACTCACAAAATAATGATTAATTTTGAGTTTTACTTTACAACTCAACCAATAATCATTATTTTTGAGCAAAAAAATAAAACTCATGACATAATGATTATTCTTTAAGTTTTATTTTTGCTCAAAATAAAACTCAAATTGTTATTGCGCGCTTTTCTTAGGGAGTAAGTGAAAATTTTTTGTATATTCCTAATCAATAACCCAAGACCAACCAACAAAATACATTTTTGAAAAAAAAATTCTTCAAAAAATTATTTTTTGAAGAAAATATTTTGTTATTTTATTTTTATTCAATAATAATTTTATTTATTTCATATTTAATTTTACAAAAAGTAGCTTCTGCAATGACTCTGAAGAGAGGTTGCACCTTAAATCTGATAGCACCAATCTGAGTGCAGAAAACGCCCTTTTGACACTGACTTCTGTTGCAGGAGCGGAATGCACTACTTTGGCCAGCTCATATAGATTGGGATATTGAAACTTTTTGTTTTCCCAATACTGCATAATATTCCAATTTACATCGATTGGTTTCAGGCTATAATTATCAATTTCCAGATAAGCTTTTTGCAATTTCTTATCAGTAATTTCATCTTCCTCTTCGTCCCCTGAAACTACCTCAATAGAATTGAGATATTCATTTAAGAGAGAGCAGGTATTTGATTCCTTGAACAGTTCTGTACTCTCAGCCTGAGAGGATGTTGATGACTGCGAGTTGCCAATGCATGGGACTGGTACGTGATTTATCTAAATAAATAATGGCGCTTGAGATTGCAGACATAATTTCCTTGGAAAATGGCTTTACAAATTTTGCACTCAGAAATATTTCTTTCTTCATGAAAAGTAAAAAAATTCCGTGACACACAATTACGCTTTCGACCCATATTAACAACGCGATAAGAATGATCAAATCAAATGATTCTGTAATGAACAGTTCTGCTAGGCATACTTTGATGACACTGAGAAAATAGGATACGTTGCAACGTAACGCTATTTGAATCCCATTTAAACGAGTTACAACTGTCAAGTTTTCCAGTTCTCAAACTCAAGTTTTTGCTCACCAAGGCTTTAAACGACTTGTTGTTTCTTATAGCGTACTTTTCCGCATGAACCATCAACCCAGCTAGACGTGATCAATTTTAAATCAAAAATGTATTTTATTGGTTGGTCTTGGGTTACTGATTAGGAATATACAAAAAATTTTCACTTACTCCCTAAGAAAAGCGCGCAATAACAATTTGAGTTTTATTTTTGAGCAAAAAATAAAACTTAAAGAATAATCATTATGTCATGAGTTTTATTTTTTTGCTTAAAAATAATGATTATTGGTTGAGTTGTAAAGTAAAACTCAAAATTAATCATTATTTTGTGAGTAAAACTATAAATCCTGAAAAATCTTTAATCATGGTGAAAATGGATAAAGGATCCTTAAACAAGAATTTTGGTATATCTCTCGCTGTCTTAAAGTTGCTACAAGTGAATGATTTTTTGATTTAAAAAAAAACCATAATCATTATTTGCAGTCCCTGCAAAAAATACTTATTTCATCAGATCCTTATATTGCATATTTAAGGAAAAAAGCAATCACGAAACACATAGTAATTAATGCAGATAGTCAAAAGTTACTAAGGGAAGACATCATTAATGAACAGGATTCAAAAAGTAATACTTTTTTTCTTATTTTTAATTTTTTTTTTATTAGCAATAAACCATCTTTGATTTAAACATTTAATTTTTAGACACACATATTGTGAACGAAAACGTTCTAGAAACAGTCTGCAGCGGGATTACTGAAAAGCTCATCTCTTAACTTTAAATTCCCATAACTCGCGAACGGTGCATTTCCGACCGTCCCTCTAGAAGAATTTTTTTTATTATTTGGAACTCATAAGTAAGTAGAAAGACTTCATAAAAAAATGTTTATGTTCTAGATCAGGGGCGCCCATGCCCATTACGCGAGACATGCTTGTGTTGTTGTTCTACGCAAAGGGATAGCCTGCGCGTATACATTTTGCGCTAGCCATAAGCCAGCAAAAACCAAAAACAAATCTTATGCGTGCTCTATGTTTTGTTGTTGGCGCGCTCTGACCTGCAACAACAACTTCATATGTGTCTCTATTCTCCCTCTCCTATGTCTCTCGTAATCTCGAACACAACAACAAAGTGCTTATGCGTACGGCCGAGCGCTTGCCGCACACACACACACACAAAAACAAAAATCGGTTCTCTCTATCTCATTTTGTTGTTATTGCTTGAAATATATTTGGTGTATGTGTATTGGTTTTTACGCGCTGGTAAGCTCGTTCTGGGCACCCCTGATCTAGAACAAGCTTGTTCTAGATCAGGGGTGCCCAGAACGAGCTTACCAGCGCGTAAAAACCAATACAACCTTGTTCTAGATCAGGGGTGCCCAGAACGAGCTTACCAGCGCGTAAAAACCAATACACATACACCAAATATATTTCAAGCAATAACAACAAAATGAGATAGAGAGAGAGAACCGATTTTTGTTTTTGTGTGTGTGTGTGCGGCAAGCGCTTTTTTTTGTGTGTGTGCCACGGAAAGCGACACGCGTTCGGTCGTAGGCATAAGCATATTGTTGTTGTGTTCGAGTTTGCGAAAGACATAGGGGAGACATAGGGGAGAGGGAATAGAGACACATATGAAGTTGTTGTTGCAGGTCAGAGCGCGGCAACAACAAAACATAGAGCACGCATAAGTTTTGTTTTTGGTTTTTGCTGGCCTTATGGCTCGCGCAAAATGTATACGCGCAGGCTATCCCTTTGCGTAGAACAACAACACGCGCGTGTCTCGCGTAATGGGCATGGGCGCCCCTGTTCTAGATGAACGTCACACTGTGCAATGTCGGGTATTTAGCTAGTATCAAATAAAATGATTTGCGTCACCCTTACAGCTGCGGGCCTCAATTGTGAAATAAGTAATCATAAATAAGGTTCTCAAATTTTGCTGCAGTTTCCACTTTCTTGTGTAAGTATTAAAAGCACACAAGAAAGATAAGTCAAGCTAACTTGGCTTGGTCCCTTGAGGCTTTTATGGATGCTTCTTAAGGTCATCTTGCAAAGTTAAACATTTTTGCGGGTTTGGCATAACCTGTCGTGGAAAGTGAATAAAAGAGCCTTTGCACTCAGAAAAATAGTCAAGCCGATCGTGCTTGATAGCAAAAGCTTAGCTTGATGTCAAAAGTGCAGTAAGGTGTAGTATTCTTGGATCCAAGCAGAAAATACTGAAATTAAGAAATCAAGCATGTTTTACTTAGACAGAAATTCTTGGTTTTCAATCAAATCGGCCTTTTTATACCCTTGCAAAGGGTATTATAAAATTGTCCGGATGTTTGTAACGCATAGAAGGAAGCATCTCCGACCACATAAAGTATATATATTCTTGATCAGCACGACGAGCTGAGTTGATTTAGCCCTGTCCGTCTGTTTCTATGCTATCTCCTCCGTCAGTTTTAAGGCTATCCTCCCCAAGCTTTGCACGAAGTCTTTTGGTACAAATACGCTGCACATTTGTCGGAACCGGCCGGATCGGATGACTATAGCATATAGCTTCCATAGGAACGATCGGTCGAAAAACTAGTTCTAGTGAGAAAAACTTTTTTGTTTTTAATGAAAACGTCCTTATCATTGGCTTACAATTAATATATATACTTTTACACAATTCTTCAAAGTTTGGTCGAAGTCGGATGACTATAGCATATAGCTCCCATAGGAACGATCGGTCGAAAAACTAGTTTGAGTGAAGAAAACTTTGTTTTGTTTTTAATGAAAACGTCCTTTTTATTGGCATACACTTATTTTATATACTTTGGACACATTTCAACAAAGTTTTATCAAAATCGGATGACTATAGCATATAGCTGCAGTATGAATGATCGGTCGAAAAACAAGTTCTAGTGAGAAAAACTTTTTATTTTAAATCGGATTGCCTCCAAATTTCGTAATTAACAGTGTATTATGATGATTTCACCAAGTTTAATCGAAATCAGACATCTTTATAGTATAGATCCCCTAGAAAAGTAACGTCCAAAAAGTAGTCTTAGAAAAACTTTTTTGTTTTCAATGGAAGCTGCAAGGGTATACAAAACTTCGGCCGAGCCGAAGTTAACTTTCCCCTATTTTTATACCCTTGCAGAGGGTTTTATAAAATTGTCCGGATGTTTGTAACGCATAGAAGGAAGCATCTCCGACCACATAAAGTATATATATTCTTGATCAGCACGACGAGCTGAGTTTATTTAGCCTTGTCCGTCTGTCCGTCTGTTTCTATGCTATCTCCTCCGTCAGTTTTAAAGCTATCCTCACCAAACTTTGCACAAAGTGTTTTGGTACAAATACGCTGCACATTTGTCGGAACCGGCCGGATCGGATGACTATAGCATATAGCTGCCATAGGAACGATCGGTTGAAAAACTAGTCTTAAAGAGAAAAACTTTTTGTTTTTAATGGAAACGCCTCCAAAGTACGTATTTCTTAGTTTACTATCCCTTCCCATGATTTCACTAAGTTGGGTCGAAAACGGATGACTATAGCATATAGCTGCCATAGGAACGATCGGTCGAAAAACTAGTTCTAGTGAGAAAAACTTTTTTGTTTTTAATGAAAACGTCCTTATCATTGGCATACACTTTATCTCTATACTTTTACACAGATTGGTTGAAATCGGATGACTATAGCATATAGCTCCCATAGGAACGATCGGTCGAAAAACTAGTTCTAGTGAGAAAAACTTTTTTGTTTTTAATAAAAACGTCCTTATCATTGGCATACCCTTATTTTATTTACTTTACACACATTTCTACAAAGTTTTATCAAAATCGGATGACTATAGCATATAGCTGCAGTATGAATGATCGGTCGAAAAAGAAGTTGAAGTGAGAAAAACTTTTTGTCTTAAATGACATCGCCTCCAAATTTCGCAATTAACAGTGTATTATGCTTTTCCATGATTTCACCAAGTTTAATAGAAATCAGACATCTTTATAGTATAGATCCCATAGAAAAGTAATGTCCAAAAAGTAGTCTTAGAAAAACTTTTTTGTTATCAATGGAAGCTGCAAGGGTATAAAAAAATTCGGCCGAGCCGAAGTTAACTTACCCCTATTTTTTTTTAATGAAAGGAATAACAAGACTGTGGGACCGGACGTTCTATAGCTGAGCTATTGACATCTAGCTCCAGGATCACCTCACGGGTTCCGAAACCATGCATATAAAAAGTCTGGGTATCTGAAACCATCCCTGCTGAAGGAAGGAAGGACTTATTTTCCCTATTCTTAAAAAAGGGTGCCGTGATTTAAAGCTAGAACTTGCAGAGTCCTGGTGAAAGTGTTATCCATATTAAATGCTTGGATCAACACATAGCGGAGAAGTCCACGGTATATAGGCCTCCACGGCGCCCAAATGGAATTCTACCGGAGGGTCTTATAAAACTAATTCAGCCTCAATATGATGATGGGGCAATCAGAGATATCGAGACACGCTTTTCCAGCCAAGACATTAAATAAATACATACTAATACTACATCTTTTATACCAGTGTACCCACAGTGCTCCGTACAGAACATTCTGCAGAGTTTCGGAGGTAGAATAAAAATCACTATTTATGCATCAGGCCGACTTTTTATGGAGCAGCCGTAAATACTCGGAAGTATAATGTTTATTTCAAAGAATAGACGCTTTTCACTCATTTTACAAAGCTCGATAGTAGACGGTCCTACCGTTTATCTTCTGAATCTCCCGATAATTGTTGATTAAAGGACTGTTGCGTGAATCCCTAAGCTTAAATAGCTTTTCAATCTGGTACTGGGGAAATCTAAGTGCATCATTGAACACAGTCCAGGTCACAGTTTCGGCACAGCCGGGTGTGGTAAGAGAGCCTGAAATCGAATAAATTAATGTCTATACTTCTTTTGGCCTAAGAACTTACCGTTATACGAATAAAACGATGCAGTCTCCACATCGCCCAACAGCTGATTTACATTGAACTGACCCAAAATTGTGACATTAGTGTTGTACTGCGCAATGCCTGGCACTTGATTGAAGATCTTATTAAGCCCAATAAGTTGAGGACTCAAATTTAGAGGTACACTTCGGTACATAACTCCCAACACGGCGAGACCATCCCAATTCCGAGTAGCTTGATCCATATCGGGGTAGCGAGTGTTTTTGTGGACGATATGCATCTCCACATCAAAGCGATTATTGTTGATTGTATGTTCCGATCCTTTGCTATTACTGGAGCCCCAATGAAAGTGCACACTTTGAACCTCAAAGTCACCGGGCAGTAAGCCACCATTGATATAAGGACGCTGTCCCTCACTGGTAACCGGGAGCACAATATTGGCTAAAGAAAACATGAAAAATTAAATTATAAAGAAGTGCAACCACTTGGTAACCCACTCACCTGTATGTCCATTGTTTGTGAGTACCAACGGCGAATTCAGAGTTTGTTCGTAGTAATGGAAACGTATGCGAGGTATGGAGGTGATAGTGGCCTTGGGAAGCAAAAGAGACAAAAGTTACATCAAATTCATGAAATTCTCGTTGTTCCACTCACCTCGTTATACTCCAGATTGATGGGTGTCTGACTCGCCCCATTTTCACATGTTCCTGTCCAATCACTGCCCTGATTATCATAGTTGTATTCACCAGCTGCCAAATCCTCAGCCTGATCGAGCCGTATGGCAATCAAATAATCTTCAGGTATCTCTGCTTAAAAAACTCTAAAATAGTAAATTCATTTTACCACAAATAAGAAAAGGACCCGTACCTATGAAGCCATAAGCTCCGCAGAGGATTGCCAATAACCAACAAAGACTTGAAGAACGCATTCTCATTTGAAATCTTCTCTTCCGTTTGTGTTCTGTTCCCGTTGAAGTGTGCAACAAGACTGTGACTTTCTCAATGCAGAACAGGACCATTTATACCACCTGCACCAGTCACTAGTCATAAAAAGAGAGTAGAAAAAAAGAATAACCAATCCCCACCGCAACAACTTGTTATAATGGCTTTATACGAGGCTGATAAGAGACAGCGCCCTCCGTTGCAGTTTCCTGCCCTGCCCAGATGTTAGGCCTAGTGCAAAATTTACAAAGAAATTTCCAAGCGCTTTTACAGTTACCAAACCAGCTCGATAATTAACTTGGGATCCGTAGCACTGGTAATTAGTGTCCGCTGTAATCGTCTTGCAGAGACCAGCTGAACGTCGGGATTGACACTCTCTCGTTCTATCTAGTAAATACGACGGCATTAAAAATATAAAGATAATGAAATTTCAATAATTGCCCTGATTCAGTTTTAAAACAAAGAAAGGAAATTAAGTAATAAACTTTTGTGACAGATTTTTTTATGATAGAGATCCGATTGGGTTTAGTTTTCATAGGGAAATTTGAAGTGTGGGATAGCTTGGTTAATATCTATGTCGATTACTTTTACTACCATCTAGTGTTCTGTGTTCTCAATAGGAGTTTAGAAAGGTACAAGCGAAGACCTTTACGAGGAATAATCTGATTTGAATTAATATAAGCTAGTATAAAAGTTTGTGCAAAGAAAAGCAAAGAGAGTATTAAACGCGTATGCAAACTACTATTGCAAACGTAAAAAATAGCAAGAATTTTTGGACCTTAGCAAGAAGGTTTAATGAAGGCACAACTCGAAAGGCACTTCAAATCGACTCAACATTATTAGTAAACTATTTTCACGGCATCTTATACTCAGCAAGCCGTGTCAACCAATATAGCTAGCCTTACCACAGCTCAATATTCACGAGTTGGATAAAGAATTATTGGAAGAATTCATATGGGCAACAGCACGCTGCAAGGACAATAAAGCGCCGGGTATTGATAGAATACCAGCAGAATTTTTAAAGCACGCAACCCATCCATTTATAGAGGCCCTAACACAGGAATACAACAGAAAAGAAAGTCGGTTAAGCCCGAGTATAACATACTCTGCACCTGTGAAGTGCTGCCCATCACCGTTGGGACCGGTGCTGCCCAAAATTGTTTGTTTTCCTTATAACTCGACACCCGTTCATCCAATCTTTATAATAATCCTGATAAATAATGCTGATAACTAACTTCTCGACGGGCCTGATTATTATAAATAATTTTTGTAAAAATAGAAGGCGAACGGTAAATCAACCAAGCCAAAAATGCAAAAATAAACAACGTTCGAATTTCCCTTTAGCTGTAAAATTCCATATAAAAACAAGAAAGGGAGCTGCAGTCGAGTGCCCCGACTACAAAATACCCTGTTCTCTTGATTTCGTGTTTTTTCCTTTACATGCACACATACACACACTCCAATATACACACAAACGCATGGCATGCGGCCGTGCGCGATAACTGACAATGCAAGACCCCCCCTCTCTCCCACAAGCAAAATTGATTCGTATATAACTTCGGTGTTTATTGTCCGATCTTAGTGATCTTTTCAGAATAGATAGATATTGGGCCTTACTTGATATATGTAAAGTTTGGAAGGTCTATCTAAAAAATTGTGGCTCTGATAGTTTTTTGCGCTTAAAGGGGAGAGGGGGAGGAATTTTCCAAATCTGAAACAAACTCGTTTTGAATCGGGTATACACCTATCTACATGCAAAAATTTGCCCGGCATGAGCTCGTCGGATTTGGGATGGGTCTTTTGGACGAAGTAGTACTCTGAAGGAGCATAACAATAAATTTTTCGTGCCGTTTAAAAAAAAAGACAAATCCAAGTTCCGTCCGTCTGTCAGTGCTGTCCTTTCTGCCGCAACCCGAGTCACAGGTTGATCCCATTAGGGATCGGCAGAGGTGGCCGTTGGCCGCTCCCCATCTATGCTATCGCATAGCCATTGGATCACACCAGGGCCGGCGGTGTTCCCTAGTACGTCAAGATACCGTCCGTCACCTAATTGTCGTGCCCTGGGCTTTACTTACCTTGCCCCATTTTCCCTATCCAACACCCCTAAATAATAACTCACGAATCCATGTTCACGTTTAAACAAATGGATTTATTAAAAGATATAAATTCAGAGAAACATCAGTTCCAGAAGGGAACTGAATGCACATCTCAACCCGAGTTGAGATTTACGTCGCCTCTAAATGAGGCTACGCTCTGTTGGTTCGTGCGTGAACACGAACTTACAAAAGCAGACGGACAAAAATTAATCATAAAAAGAATTGAATTACAAAAAAAAACATTAAATCTAATAAAAAACATTAAAGGAATTACAAAAAATATTAAATCTAATACATTTTTAGACAAAAAAAAAAGGGACGACATCTGAAGGGTGTCGTGAGAGCCCTAATGGGAAGGAAGGAGCCTGATAACCTCAATCGTAGTCATTGAGAAACCCAAAAAAAATTATATTTGCGAGTGAGACACAAAAAAAAAAATATATATGAATACGTCTAAAAAAAAAATGGATAAAAATTTCTATGCGTGTGCAAAAAAAATATATATAAAAGTCAGATAAAAATTAAAAAAAAAAAAGAATGTTAATTTCCGGACTCGCCGGTCACTTACCATTTTTCATCCCTCGATGAAAGCGCTTTCATGTTGCTGGGGGGAAGGTTATGAATCATATACATATATATTGATCAGCACACACACAAAAAAAAAAAACAAAAAAAATTTTTATCTAGCGGACAAATATCAAAGTTGAAATTTTATAAGACAAAAAAAATTTTTAGGTGCGGACCGAAGCCCCGGAAATTGAGAACACTCGTTCCAAATCGGACGTATTAATATATCTCCGTTTTAAGGAGTGTTTATTAAGAAGATATAATTTTAACTAAACCACTATCCAAAACGTTAAGTCTTCTAGGGGACCGGTATGGTCGACTACTTGAACACTATTTACGACATTAGCCGTATTGTCGGAGACCTTTGACTCCTTACCTCCCATTTGGGATAAAAAAAGATACACGGACAATGGTTAAAAACTAATTCAAAAAAATATTATTAAAAAAAAACTACGAAGTCAAAACACAAAAAAAATATTTTTGAAACGGGACAAAAAGGAATTAAACAAAAAAAATTAATAATAGGAAGTACACTTAATAATATATATATAAAACTCCGCCGAAAACCCTTCTTAGCTGATGCACGATATCCAAAAATTGTGAAATCCAATTTGAGTTTGTACAGCTGCCAAAAATCCTTCTTAGCTGATGCACGGTATCCAAAATTTGTGAAATCCAATTTGAGTTTGAACCACTGAACTTTTGCGTGTTTTTATTTGTGCAAATTGTATGCAACTCTTTATGGTTGTAACATTTGAGCCTGTGTTAAATGAACTTCCTTGTTTTGTTTTCTTTTTGAGTGCCCCACAGGAAGTTAGCTGGTAGGCAATTGTAATTGATTCACATGACCACAGAAGTGACGAAAATTAAGCATTTTTAATTTGAGATAATTTCAGGTGCGCCGTCGATAACAGAACAAAACACTTCACTGTGACTTTTGCGTATTTTTATTTGTGCAGATTGCATTTAACTCTTTGTAGTTGTAACATTTGAACCTGTGTTAAATGAACTTCCTTGTTTTGTTTTCTTTTTGAGTGCCACACAAGAAGTTAGATGGTAGGCAATTGCAATTGATTCACACGACCACAGAGGTAACGAAAATTTAGCATTTTTATTTTGAGATAATTTCACGTGCCGCCGTTGATAACTGAACAAAACGCTTTTACTGTGACTTTTGCGTGTTTTTATTTGTACAAATTGTATGTAACTCTTTGTGGTTGTAACATTTGAACCACCGTTGATAACTGAACAAAACACTTCACAGTCTGATCGCGCCAACGGTTAACACTCGTTATTCTCGTATTTGTGGCTCCGATTTGGGGGCTGCCTTTCCGAAGGCCCCCCAAAACTTGACTAACTCTTGGGTTTTTGGAAGTTGCCTTCCTAGGCTCCCCAAAGAGTTGAGCGCTGACAGCGCAGCTGCGGCGGATTTGCACTTGACAAATCCCACGCTTGAAACAGAGGAGTCCGATTACCGGCTGCAGCCGTTGCGACTCCGTCTGAAAATTTTTGCTGACGCTACCAAAAACTGTGGGACTTGTGCATGGAATATTTCCAGCAAAGTGTAAGACCCATAAGAGGCCTTGATTCCCACAAAAAAGGAGGAATCAAGTTACCTCACTTGTCTAGTACGACAAGTGTAATATTTGGAAAGAGGGTCGACCATCGAATACCCTTGTATTTTCCAAAGTCTTAAACATTTTTTTTTTTTTTCTGCCTTTATAAAAGACAATGTGCGTACATAACATATCGAAGTCGTCGATGCAACAAAGCATGGAGCGGATTCGAAAAAAAGTACGCCACATTGACCTATCTCGAAGCAACAAAAATTTTTCTTTGCCTATAGCTTTACTAACTAAGCTGGTCGGGCTCCTTATACCCGGAGAGTCTATGCCAAACGTGTGGCCTCGACCCATAACTCTGAGATTGTGGAATCTCATGCTCTTCAAAGAATCTAGTCGGGCTTCTTGTTTTTCCCAGAAGCTTATGCCAGACGTGTGGCCTTGATCCGTAACCCTGAGATTGTGGAATCTCATGCTTTTCAAAGAATCTAGTCGGGCTTCTTGTTTTGCCAAGAGTTTATGCCAAACGTGTGGCCTCGACCCATAACCCTGAGATTATGGAGTCTCATGCTCTACCGACTGAGCTAGCTCCCAGAACTTGTTGGGCTCCCAGAATTTGTTGGGACTTGCATCGAAGGTTCAATTTGCAATGACAGGGATTTGAGAAACCCAAGGAAGCGCTGTAGTACGTCCTACCAATGACTGTACAACGGTTTGCTGGGCAAACTACTTGCCGTTACTAGCAGGACAACTATTTTTCTCCGACGCGGAGAGACAGGACAACGCCTTTCCTTCATCTGAAAACCGCCGGTACTAAGGGCTACCACTTTCTTCCGGAGGAATTGGTGAATCTACTACCTTATGTGGAGAATGGGAACTGATCAGCCAACATGAATATTTACTGTGCGCATAAAAACAACACAACATCTGACTTCACAGACAGTTGGAGCTTTCCATACTAATGTTTTAAAGCTAATGGCCACGTAGCCGCAAATCCCGGTGTTTGGCTAGACATCGAGACCTGGAAAATCATCCGTACCTCAGATGATGATTCGACATCTGAAACTCAAAGTACGCTGACGTAAAACTATGTACATAGGACGATGATTTGAAGTCCAAAACGCAAAGTGCGCTGACGAATAAAAAATGTACATCGGCTGATGATTCGAAATCCACAACTCAAAGTGCGCGGACTTACTAAAAATGTACAGAAATAAATAGTGCCTGGAGACCAGGATCCTGGAAATTATTCGTTTCTCTGGCAACCCATGAGGTCTTTCCGATCAGTCCTTGGACAGACATAACCAACAACCAAAATTCCAGAAAACATTTAGCGAAGGGTGTACCTTCCTAGAATTGTTCTTGGAGAATGTGCTAAGGACTAAGCAGTAACTAAAGTAAGAGAGGGGTGGTAAGGTACTTCTGAAAGAGAAGATCTTGAAGTTGGATAAAAAAAGAAGTGGAACAAAAACAGGAAGACAAAATATATAGTAGGTAGCCACATGACAAGGCGATTGAGCATTGTCTTTCTTAAGAACTCGTACACAGTCGATGGATATGTCGTTTTTAAGTGAGGGAAAGGACACATCCTAATGACAGTTCGATTAGAACGTCACATTAACTAGCTCTAAGAAATTTCAGAAATTTACTCCATTGAATAAACAAAACAAAAGGAAAGAGGTAGACTGCAACTAACGCGGTTGCTGTAGATAGACGTTACTAAGAATTTGAATATTCATTTCATATACCAAGGATCATACAACCTGGAATAACTAGTATTCGAAGGGAAAAAAACTAAGTAGATAAGAGCTACTCATATCCTGCGTGTGTACACAAGACTGTACCTTACTTCACAGCTTGAGGAGAAGAGAGTTTCGCACTTATTTGCGAGCCGGAAAGTACAATGATTTTATTTGATTAGCAAAAGAAACAACCCACTGCGGCACAAGCAATGGCTTCATCAAAAAGTGGTAAGGAAAATCTCATGTTCTGGTATAGATTAAATGGTTTCTGCCATAATTAAATGAAGAAATGAAAGCGAGAAAACAGGAGACCTTTTCTTTAGACCAACAAAAAAAACATGTCAACCAGATGACTAAAAAAAGAGCAATACGTGTATCCATAATTCCCAATGGAAGAGCTAAAAAAACAGAAAAAAAATACACTAAATGCTAAAAAAAAACACAATCAAAATTTGCCGCGGAGACACTATATGTATAAGCCTAAAAAATGTGGATTAACACCTGCGTAAAAGAAAAGATTTTGTGTGAAATGAACACACCTTTTTTTTCAGAAATAAAAATAAAATTTTGAATGTCAGGGAATTTCACGGAACGAGAAATACGAACTGATATGAAGTGGAGGACAAGGTAGAATAAATCAAGTAACATATATATATGAATATGAATGAATTTTAAGTTTATAAAAAAAATTTTCAATGCTTGGAACGATATTGGAGTGTTGGTTTCAGGCAGGGCAAGGCAGTTATCCCAGGGTTCTGTCCAATATTTACGCCCCCAAAAAAAAGCAAACTACCTGTTGAACCATCAACTTTTCAGAGCTCCACCGGAGTCGCCTGTTTCGTTGATGTTCAGAGCAGATACCCTAACTGTCGTCGCCAAGGGAACCCTCTTTTGTTAAAGATACTTATTACTTTATTATTTTTTTATTATATAAATTTTGTTTGCTATTATCCCATATGCTCGGAACAGACTTCCTCTTGGCAACTGCGTATGCCCAACTCCACCGGAGTATTAGGCTATCCGTCCAAATACCCCATCCCTCCCGTCATGGAACACTTCGGGCTCGAACCTCTCAGCCGGCCTGGCATTTACCTAGCTCGGCGGCGGCGTCGGCCGAAGATGTTTCCCTGTCCACCCCCATTGTCAAATTTGGAACCTAGCGAAGAGAACCTCTCAGCCGGCCTGGCATTTACCTAGCTCGGCGGCGGCAATCGACCCCACTAGGCTCACCTGTCCGTTCCCCCACCTCCCTGTCTGAGAACAGTCGTAGAACTCTAACTCAGCTCCACTCCTGTTCATTACCCCTCCTAGACACGAACCTCTCAGCCGGCCTGGCATTTACCTAGCTCGGCGGCGGCGTCGGTCAGACAAGGGTAAACACAAAAAATGTTCTTTACGTTACGAAAACAAAAGTCGGTCTGCACGCGTTGGTCAACAGAAATAGGTGGATTATTGTCGTACTCACCACCAAAATGTCAAGCTTACGCCTGGCATATAGTAGATATTGAGTTCGAAAATAAGCTGCCCTTGTTGCCAGCTGTAAATGAACTTTGAATAATCTCACCAATTCCTTCAGGAAGACTGACAAAAATATTGCCTGTCCCCGTTAAAAGGAATTGATAAGGAAACTTTCCAGTCCGTTGGGCGCCAATTGTTATGTCCCGCTCTTTTTGGTCTCGAGGACCAGAGAGACTAGCCCGCCCACTTTCCGACACGGTGGTAGCCCGGCATGAGCTCGTCGGATTTGGGTTGGGTCTTTTGGACGGAGTAGTACTCTGAAGGAGCATAACAATAAATTTTTCGTGCCGTTTAAAAAAAAAGACAAATCCAAGTTCCGTCCGTCTGTCAGTGCTGTCCTTTCTGCCGCAACCCGAGTCACAGGTTGATCCCATTAGGGATCGGCAGAGGTGGCCTGTTCCCTCCCCATCTATGCTATCGCATAGCCATTGGATCACACCAGGGCCGGCGGTGTGATCCCCTAATACGTCAAGATACCGTCCGTCACCTAATTGTCGTGCCCTGGGCTATACTTACCTTGCCCCATTTTCCCTATCCAACACCCCTAAATAATAACTCACGAATCCATGTTCACGTTTAAACAAATGGATTTATTAAAAGATATAAATTCAGAGAAACATCAGTTCCAGAAGGGAACTGAATGCACATCTCAACCCGAGTTGAGATTTACGTCGCCTCTAAATGAGGCTACGCTCTGTTGGTTCGTGCGTGAACACGAACTTACAAAAGCAGACGGACAAAAATTAATCATAAAAAGAATTGAATTACAAAAAACATTAAATCTATTAAAAAGAACCTTAAAGGAATTACAAAAATATTAAATCTAATACATTTTTTTAGACAAAAAAAAAAGGAACGACATCTGAAGGGTGTCGTGAGAGCCCTAATGGGAAGGAAGGAGCCTGATAACCTCAATCGTAGTCATTGAGAAAACCAAAAAAATTATATTTGCGAGTGAGAGACACAAAAAAAAAATATATATATGAATACGTCTAAAAAAAAATATGGATAAAAATTTCTATGCGTGTGCAAAAAAAATATATATAAAAGTCAGATAAAAATTAAAAAAAAAAGAATGTTAATTTCCGGACTCGCCGGTCACTTACCATTTTTCATCCCTCGATGAAAGCGCTTTCATGTTGCTGGGGGGAAGGTTATGAATCATATACATATATATTGATCAGCACACACACAAAAAAAAACAAAAAAAAATTTTTATCTAGCGGACAAATATCAAAGTTGAAATTTTATAAGACAAAAAAATTTTTAGGTGCGGACCGAAGGTGCCCCGGAAATTGAGAACACTCGTTCCAAATCGGACGTATTAATATATCTCCGTTTTAAGGAGTGTTTATTAAGAAGATATAATTTTAACTAAACCACTATCCAAAACGTTAAGTCTTCTAGGGGACCGGTATGGTCGACTACTTGAACACTATTTACGACATTAGTCGTATTGTCGGAGACCTTTGACTCCTTACCTCCCATTTGGGATTAAAACAAAAATACACGGACAATGGTAAAAAAACTAATTCAAAAAATATTATTAAAAAAACTACGAAGTCAAAACACAAAAAAAATATTTTTAAACGAGACAAAAGGAATTAAACAAAAAAAATTAATAATAGGAAGTACACATAATAATATATATATAAAACTCCGCCGAAAACCCTTCTTAGCTGATGCACGATATCCAAAAATTGTGAAATCCAATTTGAGTTTGTACAGCTGCCGAAAATCCTTCTTAGCTGATGCACGGTATCCAAAATTTGTGAAATCCAATTTGAGTTTGAACCACTGAACTTTTGCGTGTTTTGATTTGTGCAAATTGTATGCAACTCTTTATGGTTGTAACATTTGAGCCTGTGTTAAATGAACTTCCTTGTTTTGTTTTTTTTTTTTTTGAGTGCCACACAGGAAGTTAGATGGTAGGCAATTGTAATTGATTCACATGACCACAGAAGTGACGAAAATTAAGCATTTTTAATTTGAGATAATTTCAGGTGCGCCGTTGATAACAGAACAAAACACTTCACTGTGACTTTTGCGTATTTTTATTTGTGCAGATTGCATTTAACTCTTTGTAGTTGTAACATTTGAACCTGTGTTAATTGAACTTCCTTGTTTTGTTTTCTTTTCTTTTTGAGTGCCACACAAGAAGTTAGATGGTAGGCAATTGCAATTGATTCACACGACCACAGAGGTAACGAAAATTTAGCATTTTTATTTTTGAGATAATTTCACGTGCCGCCGTTGATAACTGAACAAAACGCTTTTACTGTGACTTTTGCGTGTTTTTATTTGTACAAATTGTATGTAACTCTTTGTGGTTGTAACATTTGAACCACCGTTGATAACTGAACAAAACACTTCACAGTCTGATCGCGCCAACGGTTAACATTCGTTATTCTCGTATTTGTTGCTCCGATTTGGGGGCTGCCTTTCCGAAGGCCCCCAAAACTTGACTAACTCTTGGGTTTTTGGAAGTTGCCTTCCTAGGCTCCCCAAAGAGTTGAGCGCTGACAGCGCAGCTGCGGCGGATTTGCACTTGACAAATCCCACGCTTGAAACAGAGGAGTCCGATTACCGGCTGCAGCCGTTGCGACTCCGTCTGAAAATTTTTGCTGACGCTACCAAAAACTGTGGGACTTGTGCATGGAATATTTCCAGCAAAGTGTAAGACCCATAAGAGGCCTTGATTCCCACAAAAAAAGGAGGAATCAAGTTACCTCACTTGTCTAGTACGACAAGTGTAATATTTGGAAAGAGGGTCGACCATCGAATACCCTTGTATTTTCCAAAGTCTTAAACATTTTTTTAGAACTAGTTTTTCGACCGAAAGTTCCTATGGCAGCAATATGCTATAGTCATCCGATTTCGACCAAACTTTGTAGAATTGTGTAAAAGTATATAAATTAAGTGTATGCCAATGATAAGGACGTTTTCATTAAAAACAAAAAGGTTTTCTCACTAGAACTAGTTTTTCGACCGATAGTTCCTATAGCAGCTGTATGCTATAGTCATCCGATTTCGACCAAACTTAGTGAAATCATGGGAAGGGATAGTAAACTAAGAAATACGTACTATGGAGGGGTTTCCATTAAAACTAAAAAAGTTTTCTCTTTAAGACTAGTTTTTCAACCGATCGTTTCTATGGCAGCTATATGCTATAGTCATCCGATCCGGCCGGTTCCGACAAATGTGCAGCGTATTCGTAACAAAAGACTTCGTGCAAAGTTTGGTAAGGATAGCTTTAAAACTGACGGAGGAGATAGCATAGAAACAGACGGACAGACGGACAGAAGGACAGACGGACAATGCTAAATGAACTCAGCTCGTCATGCTGATCAAGAATATATATACTTTATGTGGTCGGAGATGCTTCCTTCTATGCGTTACAAACATCCGGACAATTTTATAATACCCTCTGCAAGGGTATAACAAAAAGTTTTCCTCACTAGAACTAGTTTTCCGACCGATCGTTCCTATGACAGCTATATGCTATAGTCATCCGATCCGGCCGGTTCCGACAAATGTGCAGCATATGTTTACCAAAAGACTTCGTGCAAAGTTTGGTGAGGATAGCTTTAAAACTGACGGAGGAGATAGCATAGAACTGTTTCTACGGACAGAAGGACAGACGGACAAGGCTAAATCAACTCCGCTCGTCATGCTGATCAAGTATATATATATATTATGTGGTCGGATCAGCACAATTTTATTATACCCTCTGAAGGGGTATAAAAATTACTTAAAGAAATTTTTCCTTGCCTGATTTTGTTGTTTGAAACTCAGAAACAAAGCAATACTCAAAAGTATTTTGAAATTGTCACCAGAGCTGGCTCGGATGCTGTGGGTGGTGTGCATTCTGCGGTCGAAGCGTATTCCTTTGGGCCTCCTTCACGCGAAAAAGAAATATCTTGTAAATTTCTTGAAGGAAAATTCGAACGTTCTCAGTACTCACCTTTAACAATGATTTTTTAACTATTTATAATGAAAACATTGTATCCCAAATGGTTCTACGCTTTTTATAATCTCGGAGAATCCAATTCATTATACCTTTTACTTGTAGAGAAAAAAGTCGAGCAAATGTATGTAACAGGTACACAGAAAAAGATTTATTAAGATCCATTTGGAAGGGATATTTCTTAATATATTTTATATTTTTAATATATTTTTTAATAATTCCTGCAGAGGGTATTATAAAATTGCCATGATTTCATTGAGTTTGGTCGAAGTCTGATGAATATAGCACATAACTCCCATAGGAACGATCGTTCGAAAAACTAGTTCTAGTGAGAAAAACTTTTTTGTTTTTTAGGAAAACGTCCTTATCATTGGCTTACACTTATTTTATATACTTCTACACAAATCTACAAAGTGCGGTCGAAATCGGATGACTATAGCATATAGCTCCTATAGGAACGATCGGTCGAAAAACTAGCTCGAGTGAGGAAAACTTTTTGTTTTTAATGAAAACGTTCTTTTTATTGGCATCTTCTTTATTTATATACTTTAACACATTTCAACAAAGTTTTATCAAAATCGGATGACCACAGCATATAGGTTCATAAGATCGCCTTCAAATTTCGTAATTCACAGCGTATTATGCTTTTCCATGATTTCACCAAGTTTGGTCGAAATCAGGCATCTATATAGTATAGATCCCATAGAAAAGTAAGGTCCAAAAAGTAGTCTTATTTAGAAAAACTTGTTTGTTTTCAATGGAAACTGCAAGGGTATACAAAACTTCGGCCGAGCCGAAGTTAACTTTCCCCTATTTTTTTTTTTTGGAATGAGGAGAGGAAAATGTCTTATGCATTTCCTTTACTACCGTCGCAGTAGGGCATGTGGGACTCCCGCTCAATAAAACCGCCCCTCAGATCGAGCCTTAATCCACTTTGGAAAAGCTTTCGCAATACTTCAAAATGGACTTATTTACGCGCCATGCGCTCCAATCTTTTGTCTGCGTCCAGACCCCCTGCTTTATGTCCTTTCATCCAAGGCTTTCTTCTACTTCTGTCCAGCTCTCTTCGCTTCTAGTCATTTTGGCAACGACGTTCTCTGGTGTAATATATCCAATCACCTCAGGTGCAATCAGGTACTAAAGTATCCGTGTCCGTGTTAGCATTTGTGTAATGTAGTAGTCCACATCGCCGTACTTCATTTGGAACCATTCTCTTACTTACTACTTTTTGTTTCACGATTGCAATTTGAAATAAAATGGGTCGATCAACACTGTTTTGCGAGAAAGAAACGGGCTTAAATCTTGCCTTTCCAAAGTCCGGCTTGAATATAAGCCAAATATTACGTGAAATCGGTCGCAGTCGCACAGTTATTGCCAATTTTTTTGATGAATCCTGAAGAATACGGCAAAAAACGTGTTAAATGACCGTAACCAGCGACGCATTATTAACAAAGCGAGCAATTCAACCACCTCATGCTCCCAACTTGCTGCACTCGGCGCAAAAAATGTGTCCACTATGACGGTCTGGAGTGTCTTAAATAAATCTGATCACATTGTGAGAGGTGTACTTAAAAAATCCTAATTTGACAGCCCGCCACAAAGCAGCTCGGATCGAATTTGCACTAGAAAACTTGTCAACAAACTGGGCCTCGGTAATTAATGTCGCATTGTTAGTTTTCATATTTATAATCAATTTTTTTTGTTTAGGGAATTTTTTCGGATGAAACAAAGTTTAATCTAGATGGTCCAGATGGACTTCGCCATTACTGGCGTGATTTAGGAAAAGAGCCCCTTTACTTTTCGAAAAGAAATTTTGGTGGCGGGTCAGCAATGGTATGGGGAGCATTCAATAAGTTTGGAAAGCTGGATTTGCAATTTACGAGCTCCAGAGTGAATAGTGCAGACTACATTCGAGTCCTAGAAAATAGTTTGCTCCCCTATTTAAATGAAAACCGGGAAGCTCCCTATATTTTCATGCAACACAATGCCCGAATTCACACTAGTCGGGTCACAAAAGCTTTTTTACAAGAGTGTTCGGTCGAATTATTGAAATGGCCAGCATGCTCACTAGACTTAAATCCAATTAAAAATATTTGGGGAATCCTCGCCAGACGCGTCTACAAAGAAAACACAAGCTACGACAGTGCTAGCAACCTTAAAAGTGCTATTTTTAATAGATTGAACCGCAGTTATTAGTGAATCTGATAGGTTCAATGAAAAAAAGAATTTTTGATGTTGGAAGATGTAGGGGATCGACAATTAATGCCTTAATTAGTGGTTTTAATTAGTTTAAATGTTATTTCTTGTCATTCCTATAAGTGTCTTATCATTTTGATAAAGTTGAAAAACTATCAGGATGGTTCAGCGAAATGGATTTGGTTACGGCAAACTGAGACAGCCAACTATGTGAAGATGTTCGTGACTTTATTGTGGTTGTCACTGAAAACTGAAGCTCTGTCCGCACATCAGAAATTCCTGGTACTTCCTGCCTAGCTCGCTTGAATTTGAGCTGAAGACGTTTTGCAAGGTCTTCCGTCATAAAGTTTATCTCTGAACATGAATCTTTCTGATATAACCCATATTTATCCATATTTATTGCGTGACGGTTTGTTTGTAGCACTAATGACGTGGCTAATGCTTGCGATGTACCTCCATGGGTACCTTGTTGAGGAGACATTGTCTGCGATGTCACTTCTGTGGTTGCAAATCTATGTAAACATGTATGGTGTGTGCCCTTGCACACTTGACAGCGAAATTTTGATTTGCAGGCCTTCCAGGCGTGCCCTGGACGAAGGCAATTCAGACATAGCTTCGTCTGACGTATAAACATAAACCTTTCTTCATATGACAGATTCGGAAATGATGAACAGGTTCCTAGAGTATGGTCTGTGCTTCGGTAATGTAGACAATTCGATTGCGTATTTACATACGCCTTTCTTTGGGTAGAGCTTGGCCTTTGCGCCTTTTTTTTTGTCACCTGAAGGAGGTCTAGCTTGGCTTTCAAGGAACTGGCAATGCCTTGACAAAGTTGTTTAACATTCCTCCCAAGTAGGCAGAGTCTCAAAGTCTTGTTTTGAATCATACGCTAATTTGGTCTTAGCCTCTACTTTCGACAATACGAGTTGAATGATAATGCAGTTCATTATGTCAGCCTCTGACCCTAATGACAAAAGGGAACTACGAATTGCTGATGCAGTATCTAATAGTGAATATGACATAGTAGTAGATATCAATGTAAATGACAGTGGGATTAATAATGTAATATTGAAATTAAACAAATGAGTATTCAAAAATATGTGAATGTTAAATAACTAGGGTTCAGCCCGAACATATATTTTATCTGATACTCGTGACATCTAATCAATAGAGCTGCGGGCAATTATTCATGTAAATTCAAGCATTATTGTGAAATAAACAAATTAAAAATTTGGATTATTCATTTGTTGTTCAATACACATTTCAAACCTTTTTAAATTGTCTCAATAATGAACAATCGATCTTTAAAGTGTTTGAAGATTATTATTTTTATTATAATGATAACACTCAGTGGTGCTTGTGAACTTGGGTAATCATTAACAAATAAAGACGATACTCATTTTAAGTTCAAGGCGAAACTTGTTATCGCTTTTCAAACATTAGCATTGGCAAAATGGGTCAATAAATCCCAATTTGAAGTGAATCAATGCAATAATTAAACAAATATTATTTTCTATTTATTGTCTTATATATAATTAGAAGTCGATGGTTTGGGATTAATAAAAAAATATATTTTTCTTTATTCAAACATCGAAACATATATTGAAGGATTACAATCTTAGTTCTTAAAATTAGACGCGGTTGCGATTAGTTTAGCGAAGCTAGTTGTGTCGCGGTTGACATGTCTTGTAAAACTCGAATTGTGGTTCTGAAGCTAGTGCTTAGCAAACCTCGGTTGGCAGTTTTGGTGGGAATAACGATTGGGGCGTTTTGTTTATGTCTAATGCTTGCGACTGTTTATGTCTATGCTTGACTTGGGCGCGTGCTTTTATGTCTATGTTTCAAGTTTCTGTCTGGGCTGCCCAAATTGTTATTGTCACCAATTTCCTGTGTCTGGGTTTATACTTATAGTTTACTCGTGTTACTATGCGAGGGTAAGATTATGATAATGTATGGGATCTTGTATTGAATAGTAGAGTGGTGGATATGTAACAATATATAATTGAATGTTCGAGTCCGATCTAAAATACCACAATTAAAGGTGTCGTGTGTTTTCATTAGTTTCCTAGTAGAATGTGTACACACCAGAGACCAGCAACAAGCCTCTAATGTTCGATCACACTCGTGCTTGTACTAGGCTTGGTTGGGCTCGCTGCCTTGTTTCGACACACTCGAAATGATTTAGTCAGAGCGAGCAAGCATTGTTGTTTTTTGTGTGCCTGTGACGATTGTGCACAAGCGTTGATCGTATCAGCTCGCAACTCGCGGCCGAAGCTACGAGTAATTGGGGGTATTTGTACTGAACGAGCTTTACTCATGAGGGCTTGCGACGACTCGCGACCGAAGCTCAGAGTCAACTTGAGTAAAAGTACGGGGCAACACTCGAGTTTGACAAGCCTTGAGCGCTGAGCGAGTGTACTCGTGGCGGCTCGTTGCAGTTCTCTGGTACACACACACTCGCACGTTTCTACACAAACTTGTCACTCAGTTTTGAAGCTATAATTTTGCACAGAGTCCTCTTTTAGCTGAACACTGATAGTCGGGGGTGACACAGAAATCTCTAGATTTTGCCGTCGGTTGGTTTACAAATCTCTCAAAAAATCCGTCGGTGCCACAGAACTTCGAGAGATTTCGTTTTCTTTTTCGAAAGTCGTGTTAACTACAAAGACTGTGCTAAATCGCGTAGGTTCGTGAATTCGGTTTGGTTGGTTTGTGTATAGCCTTTGGTTGTTCCTAACAAAATACGAGAGGTTTGAAACCAACCGAAAGAGATTTCTGTGACACCTAAAAATTGGTTTTCGGTTGGAATGTGGTTGGCAGAGGTCTCTGTTCACCCCCGAATATATCGGAACTGCGCGGATCGGATGAATACTTCTAGTAGATGCCATAGGAATGATCTGATTCAAGTGTGTTAAAACATAGGTAGACGAAGCTAGCTTTGCTTTCTAGTTTTTAGTATGATAGAAGTTAAAAAATCTATATGAGATTGTCACTACATTCTTTTTTCATGTGCTTGGAAGGCAAAAAGTCGTTTTAACATGAAACCGTCCCTTCTCTGGGTTGCACCTTCGGCATGCGTAACCAACAACATTTATAGTTCCTTCTTTTACGTAAACACAAGCTAAAATATGTTCTCAAGAAAGCATTCTTTGAGGGTATCACGCCTTAAGTAAAGCTAATGGATCTTTTTACTTCTTGGGAACTACTTCTTCGGTGAAAAATAAGTAGGGGAAGCAGGGGAGCCGCTGGGTGTTGTGAGCCACCCTAATATTGGCAACAAAAAAGAATAAATTACAGCTGTTCGTTTATTTCAAGTTTCTTTCTCCTTATTACCTAACTTTTGACCAGCAACCGATCGGTCAACACGTGCTTTAAGTTTGTGAACCAAAACTCGATTTTTTCAAGTTTTCAGAGTTTTATTTCATTTTTGATTTGTGAATATTACTGAAAATTTTTTCAAAATCCCAGATATAAGTTTAAAAAAATATCTTTGATCAATTGCCTTAATAATCGAAATATGAATTTTCCAAAAAATATCAAAAAAATTATATTTTAAACGGGTGTCTCCAAAGGGGTGTTTTTCCAAAAAGTTTTGTTTTAGGAACCTTCTCACTCAATATAAATTAGATTTACCTTGTTCAAATCACGCTTCACTTTTTGGAGCTAGCATTATAAGACCATTAGATATTTTGTACTTGAACTCTGAGAATGTTTCATACTCAGGAAGAAAAGATACTTGACATTTTAAGTACACAAAGGTATGAATTCTTTCCCGATCGTTCAAGAACTCTGCCAGTCGGTTTTGTTTTCTGAATGTAAAGAATAACAAGACTGTGGGACCGGAAGGTCTTACAGTTGAACTGTTGAAATCTAGCACCAGCATCAACTCACTATTGGTAAATTATTCTTCAATAACTGGCTTACCTATAAATGAATGGGGGCGTATGTAGTGAGGTAAAGTTGCTGATCGGTTTAACATGGAAAACCCAGCGCGATCCTGGCTTACTGCGTCCCAAGTCGACTCACACCTCCCCGTGGTAACCCCTGGTAAAAGAGCAATGCATCCGCAAAGCTGTTGGCTAACGTGAGCGGCGACCCTCCCCCTGGGGTCAAACAGGGGGCGTCGCATCGGGCTTGGCACCCGATAGGCGTATCCCCACCCGCCAATGAAAACTAACACAATGCCTCGGATACGGACCCCCCCCCGACCCCCGAAACGTTTTAGGACCACGTTTGAGGATAGCACCTGGAAGACGCACCCCAATAGAACGCGGATTCCAACTGGTGGATGTCCCGAGGAACATCGCGGACATTACCGCACTTCAGAAATAAATGGACTGACAGGGCTGTAGGAGGATAACATCCGAAACCAACGCCCCATGGGAGATCTACACATGGACATAATTCGAAGCACGAGTTTGGTTGCGGCTTGCAGTCAACAAAGACTGTGCCGCTCTGTCACAGCTTTACACCAGTTGACAAGCGACTTGCCGCACTCAGACTTAAGGCAAAGTATTTTAATATTAGTCTTATCTGCTCGCACGCCCCGACAGAAGAAAAGAACGATTCGGAAAAAGACGAATTCTATGAGCGCCTAGAAGACCTATATGAGTGCTGCCCCGATCACGACATCAAGATCGTGCTAGGCGACTTTAACGCAAAAATCGGGAGAGAAGAAGTTTATCGCCCGACTATCGGCCGATTTAGCCTACACGATGATTCCAACGGAAATGGAGAGAGGCTAATAGACTTCGCTTCGGGCCGGAACATGGTCATTAGTAGCACCAGATTTGAACACCGCAACGACCACAAGGCGACCTGGACGTCCCCTGGTCAATCAATACGAAACCAGATTGATCACTTTGTGATAGACGGACGGCACTCTTCGAGTGTTCTAGACGTACGTGTGCGCCGAGGAGCCAATATTGAATCGGATCATTACCTTGTTGCAGCCAAAGAACGCACACGGCTCAGTGTGGCACATGCCGCACAGTCTAATACACGCCGAAAGCTGAACGTTGAGAAGCTGCAATCACAACGGACATCCGAAGCCTACTCAGCAAAACTTACCCAGTTTCTCAGGGAAACCCCACCTGGCCCTTCTGGTGTTGACGAACAGTGGAAGCATATTTCACACTCTATGAGTACAGCTGCCAAGGAGATTCTCAGATTTTCCAAAAATCACCCGAAAACAGTCATGGTACGATGATGAGTGCCGCCGCGCTACTGCAGAGAAAGACGCTGCCTACAGGAGAACTCTGCAGTCGGGAGCAACGCGGGCTGTTAATGAGAGATACCGGGAGAAAAGGAGAGAGGAGAAGCGCCTTTTCAGAAGGAAGAAAAATGAGCAGGAAAAGCGCATGAGGGAGGAAGTCGAAGTGCTGTTCGGAAGGAGTGAGACTCGAAAATTCTACCAAAAGATTAGGCAACTAACCGAAGGTTTTAAGCCCAGAGTCACACTATTGAAGGACGAGCACGGAAATCTGGTCAGTAATCCGGAAGTGGCACTAGACAAATGGAGAAACTATTTCTCTAACCTGCTGGGAGGTGATGACGAACACAATGCCGCCTCTGGGGAAGTAGCGACACCACCAATCTATAACATTGAGATAGATCCGCCGGACCATAATGAAGTCTTGTTAGCCATAAAAAGGCTAAAAAAAACAAATCTGCTGGCGCTGATGAGCTGCCTGCTGAATTGTTCAAGGCTGGCGGTGAGGAGCTGGTAAGGTGCATGCTCCTATGCAGAGTATGGTACGAAGAAAGCATGCCCGAAGATTGGAACCTAAGTGTACTCTGTCCAATATTTAAAAAAGGAGACCCTGCGGTTTGCGCCAATTACCGCGGGATCAGTCTCCTTCCCATCGCATATAAGGTTCTATCATGCATCCTATGTGAACGCCTAAAGCCGAGAATAAGTGAACTGATTGAGCCTTATCAGTGTGGCTTTAGACCTGGCAAATCCACCACGGACCAGATATTCACATTGCGACAAATCCTGGAAAAGACCCAAGAGAGATGTATCGACACCCACCACCTTTTTGTTGACTACAAAGCCGCCTTTGACACGCTGATAAGGTCAAAGTTCTTTGAAGCCCTGTCTACCTTTGGTATTCCAGCAAAGTACGTTCGACTTTGCATGATGACGTTGAGAAGCACACAAAGCTCCGTCAAAATAGGTAAAGACCGCTCCGAGCATTTCGATACCAAAAGAGGTTTTAGGCAGGGTGATACCTTATCGTGCGACTTCGTTAATCTGCTGATGGAGTACATACTGCGCCAGTGCCCAAATGCTAACAGAACGGGCACCATCTTTACCAGAGATAACATGCTACTTGCATATGCCGATGATATTGACATCATCGGCAAAAGCGAATCTGTGGTAAAAAAGGCGTTCTCAGAGATAGAGAAGCAGTCAAAACTTATGGGCTTAGCGGTAAATGAGGATAAGACGAAGTACCTACAATCAACGCGCAGTGAGTCTACGCTTGGACAATCTGTTGCAATGGGAGACTACAACTTCCAGGTTGTTAAGGAATTTGTCTACCTCGGAACGACGATAACCAGCGACAACAACACCAGTCTGGAAATCCGAAGAAGAATTACTCTTGCAAACCGATGTTATTACGGACTCAATAAGGAGTTCAAGAAAACGAAAATTGCGCTATACAAGTCGCTTATCATCCCAGTCCTGCTATACGGCGCAGAAGCATGGACAATGACAAAAGAGGATGAGGCGGCAATCGGCGTGTTCGAGAGAAAAGTTCTTCGGAGGATTTATGGACCTCTAAACGTTGGCGGCGAATTTCGCATCCGAATGAATCGCGAACTGTATGAGCTCTATGGGGACACTGACCTAGTCAAGCGCATAAAACAACAGCGTTTGCGCTGGATAGGACATGTTACCCGTATGGATGATAACGCTCCAGCAAGGCGTGTGTACAATCGGCATGCGATAGAGTTGGGAGGCACTCCCCCGCCTGGTCGACCAAAGCGGAGATGGCGTGACCAGGTGCAGGGAGACATTGCGAAACTGGGAGTGTCCTTCTGGTGGAATATCGCTCGGGACAGAGGCGAGTGGCGGGCATTAGTGGCAGCGGCCGAGACCGTAAAACGGTTGTGATGGCCAAAGAAGAAGAAGAAGATAAATGAACTCACGGTTTCCGAGACCATGAATATAAAACATCTGGGTATCTGAGACAATCCGTGCTGAAGAATGGGAGGACTTATGTTCCCTATTCTTAAAAAAGGGTGACCTGAGTATTTGCAAGAACTTGCGGATAATTACCCTCCTTATCTTTATTAAAAAAGTCCTGGTGCAAGTGTTATACATATTTAATGCATAGACGAGTGCAAAAAGTTTTCGGCCAAATCGAACCTGAGTAGACCATATCAACACATAGTGGAGCAGTCCACGGAGTACAGGCCTCCACTTTCCTACTATTTGATAAATCGGAGGTCATATGGAATTCTTCCGGAGAATGTAATAAAACTAATTATAGCTCAATATGATGGTGCAATCAGAGATGTCACATCTTTTAAACCAGTGTACCTGCAGAGTTTCGGAGGTAGAATAAAAATCACTATTTATGCATGAGGCCGACTTGTTACGGAGCAGCCGTAAATACTCGGAAGTATAATGTTTATTTGAAAGAATACAGCTTTTCACTCATTTTACAAAGCTCGATAGTAGACGGTCCTACCGTTTATCTTCTGAATCTCCCGATAATTGTTGATTAAAGGACTGTTGCGTGAATCTCTAAGCTTAAATAGCTTTTCAATCTGGTACTGGGGAAATCTAAGTGCATCATTGAACACAGTCCAGGTCACAGTTTCGGCACAGCCGGGTGTGGTAAGAGAGCCTAAAATCGAATAAATTAGTGTCCATACTTCTTTTGGCCTAAGAACTTACCGTTATACGAATAAAACGATGCAGTCTCCACATCGCCCAACAGCTGATTTACATTGAACTGACCCAAAATTGTGACATTAGTGTTGTACTGCGCAATGCCTGGCACTTGATTGAAGATCTTATTAAGCCCAATAAGTTGAGGACTCAAATTTAGAGGTACACTTCGGTACATAACTCCCAAGACGGCGAGACCATCCCAATTACGAGTAGCTTGATCCATATCGGGGTAGCGAGTGTTTTTGTGGACGATATGCATCTCCACATCAAAGCGATTATTGTTGATTGTATGTTCCGATCCTTTGCTATTACTGGAGCCCCAATGAAAGTGCACACTTTGAACCTCAAAATCACCGGGCAGTAATCCGCCATTGATATAAGGACGCTGTCCCTCACTGGTAACCGGGAGCACAATATTGGCTGAAGAAAACATGAAAAATGAAATTAAAAGAAGAACAACCACTTGGTAACCCACCTGTATGTCCATTGTTCGTGAGTACCAACGGCGAATTCAGAGTTTGGTCGTAGTAATGGAAACGTATGCGAGGTATGGAGGTGATCGTGGCCTTGGGAAGCAAGAGAGTTAAAAGTTAAATCAAATTCATGAAATTCTCGTTGTTCCACTCACCTCGTTATACTCCAGATTGATGGGCGTCTGACTCGCCCCATTTTCACATGTTCCTGTCCAATCACTGCCCTGATTATCATAGTTGTATTCGCCAGCTGCCAAATCCTCAGCCTGATCGAGCCGTATGGCAATCAAATAATCTTCAGGTATCTCTGCTTAAAAAACTCTAAAATAGTAAATTCATTTTACCACAAATAAGAAAAGGACCCGTACCTATGAAGCCATAAGCTCCGCAGAGGATTGCCAATAACCAACAAAGACTTGAAGAACGCATTCTCATTTGAAATCTTCTCTTCCGTTTGTGTTCTGTTCCCGTTGAAGTGTGCAACAAGACTGTGACTTTCTTAATGCAGAACAGGACCATATATACCAGTCACTAGTCATAAAAAGAGAGTAGAAAAAAAGAATAACCAATCCCCACCTCAACAACTTGTTATAATGGTCATAATAAGAGGCTGATAAGAGCCAGCGCCCTCCGTTGCAGTTCCTGCCCTGCCCAGATGTTAGGCCTAGTGCAAAATTTACAAAGAAATTGCCTAGCGCTTTTACAGTTACCAAACCATTTCGATGCACCCATAGCACTGGTAATTAGTGGCCGCTGTAATCGTCTTGTAGAGACCAGCTGAACGTCGGGATTGACACTCTATCGTTCTATCTAGTAAATACGATGTTATTAAAAATATAAAGATAATGAAATTTCAATAATGGCTCTGATTCAGTTATAAAACAAAGAAGGGGAATTAAGTAATAAACTTTTGTGACAGATTTTTGTATGATAGAGAACCGATTGGGTTTAGTTTTCATATGGGATACATTGGCCGGGTGGCTCAGCGGCTAGTGTGCGCGACCGCTGTGCAAGAGGTCGTGGGTTCGATCCCGGCTCGGAACATCTAATGAAAAGCTTTTTTCTTTGAATAAACGTTGCACCCGGTCACCCCTCTCTACTGATGGCGCCAGCTTTGTAGTAATTAGCCATGCAAAAACTTATCAAACTGCCGTTCGGATTCGGCGTTAAACTCTAGGTCCCTTTCTCTTGTGCTAAAATTAGAGGCGCATAGGCCAAGAGAATGAGAGCAGCTCGGCTTTGTCAAGCCTTTTAACATTTTACAAGCATTGTTTAATAAAGGGTGAATTCTTAAATATTATCTTTTTGGCAACACTGGTTTAAACAGCTCACGCACGTTTCGTGTTTTGTTTCACTGTCAAACATCTTCAGTTTGGTCTATAATTTAACCATGAATTGTCTTACAAACGAACAACGCTTGCAAATTATTGAATTTTATCATCAAAATGCGTGCTCTGTCAAGAAAGTTCATCGCGCGCTTCTTCCATTTTATGGTCAGTTTAATCGACCCACTGAAGCGGCTATTCGGGCTATTGTGACTAAATTTCGCACCAAATTTACATTGTTGGACATTAAACCACCAACACGCTTACGTAGAGTGCGAACTGAAGAAAATATCGCAGCTGTATCGGCCAGTGTTAATGATGACCATCAATTATCGATTCGTCGTCGTTCGCAGCAATTGGGCCTCAGTTACTCAACAACGTGGAAAATTTTGCAGAAGTATTTAGGTGTGAAGCCTTTCAAAATACAGCTGGTGCAAGAATTGAAGCCGAACGACCGCAACGTAGAATTTTTGGTGAATGGGCTCTTGGAAAGTTGGCCGAAGATCCACTTTTTTACCGAAAAATTGTGTTCAGCGACGAAACTCATTTTTGGCTCAATGGGTACGTAAATAAGCAGAATTGTCGATTTTGGAGTGAGTATCAGCCAGAAGCATTGCAAGAGCTACCAATGCATCCAGAAAAAGTCACAGTTTGGTGCGGTTTATGGGCTGGTGGCATCATTGGACCGTACTTCTTCAAGGATGATGCGAATCGTAACGTAACTGTGAATGGTGAGCGCTACCGTTTTGCCCAAAATGCAAGAGCTTGACTTGCATGTCATGTAGTTTCAACAAGACGGTGCCACATGCCACACAGCACGCGCAACAATGGACTTATTGAGAGGCAAGTTCGGTGAACATTTTATTTCACGTTCGGGATCGGTCAATTGGCCGCCTAGATCGTGCGATTTAACGCCTTTAGACTATTCTTTGTGGGGCTATGTTAAAGCTCATGTCTATACAGACAAGCCCGCTTCAATTGACGCATTGGAAGACAAGATTGAAGCATTTATTCGTGAGATACCGGCCGAAATGTTGGAAAGAGTATGCCAAAATTGGACTAAGCGGATGGACCATTTGAGGCGCAGTCACGGTCAACATTTGCATGAAACAATCTTCAAACATTAAATTATATGGACCGTACTATCAAATAAAGATTTCATGCATTTTTCTGAATTTTTTTTTTCATAAACTTTCCTGTAGCTCTTAAAAAATCACCCTTTACATTTGCTGCTTTTTAAACCGATCTATCACATCTCCTGCTTTATATTCTAGCCCTTAAATCGTCTCGGGTGTTGTCTTCAAAGGAGGTCTGATTCGGAGTCTTTTTTTGCACAACCAAGCCCGACACAGAAGCTCTATTTACTATATAAAGGAGTCGCAGTTTACCCTAGGCACCACTTTTGCGGAAGCTCTCTTTCCAGGGGCCGGGTGTGGTGCCGCGGGTTGTGTATATGCCAACTGTGCAAGAGGTCGAGGCTTTGATCCCGCCTCGGGACATCTAATGAAAAAAGTTTTTTCTTTGAAAACTCACACACCCGGTCACCTTCACTACCTGTTGGCGCCAGCTTTGAAGTAACTAGCTATAAAAAGCTTCTCAAACTTTGCCAATTGGATTCGGTGTTAAGCTGTAGGTCCCTTTCTCTTGGCTCTCAAGCCAAGAGATTGAGAGGAGCCACCAAGGGGAGTTGGTGTTTTGACTTCAAACGCAGCAATTTAGTCTCGCGGGGTTCACTAAGTTCAGCTAGTCACCAACTTCTACTCACTAACTGCATCGCCCTGTTGTTGGGATTATACTTACTTTGCCATTTCTATAAACATTTACTAAAGCTAAGACTTTCCACTTAACTCATTCAACTATTTTTATATCAACAGAATTCTTTCCTCAACCAATGGCCAAACTCTGGGCTGTGTAGTGTGTGGTCAGTCGGATTACAAGCCCCAGTACAACATGAAATCGTGCATGGATCGCCTGATGTCAGGAAAGGTCGCCAGCAACCATCGTGGCGATGTAGTTCCATTCCTAATCAAGATGGATCCCATCTACAACCGAGACGCCTGGAGCAGTAAGCTCAAAAGGAACTTCGATGAGATCGACAAGGCCTCAGCCAGCTTCAGCATACTAAACCAACTTGTATAGTGATTTAACTTGGTCCACTCGTAAATGCTCACGGAAACAGACGCATATGCGCATACGCTTCATGTCAAGGGAATACTATACACAAACGAACACCTAACACTACTCACTTCTTGTATAAATAAAACAATTCCAATTGTTATTAACATGTTTATTTATTCTTCTTTAATGTTGAGTTTTGTGAAAGGTCATACCAGATCTAAATGCAGCGAATTTTTTTTTCTTTTAATCAAGGGACTATTTAAATACAAATTACATTTGATAATTATATTTAAAACAGTAAGTCATTAATATTTTCTTTACTTTATTTAGTTGCATTACGGCGATAGGGATAACCTATAACAATTCATATTGACGAAGGTGCATCCTTTGAATAATGTCTCTGCAATCGTTAAAAACTCTTTTTATGTTCTCTGTGTCAACGGCGCATGTGAAATGCGGATAGCAGTAGTGTTTGCCATCTCCACTAGCAGTTGATATACGCTGCGAAAGTACAAGAACAAGATTAGCATCAAAAAGGCGCAGCTGTGCCCCAGAGAGTCAAATAGCGTACCAGAAACTCGTCTCGAATGAAATATTTTGCTCTTATTACTTCTGGATCATCATTGGATTCCATTATTGCGTCACCTGTGTAAAAAGTTAAAGGTAATTATATTGAGTTACTTATATGGCCAGCGAATTAGTGTGCTAAGATGTTTAATGGAACCCACCATATGTGGAGCGGAATAAATAAATCTAATTAAAGTAAGTATGTACGAGTTATCAAAGACTTACAACCAGTTTGGAAACTCCTGCAAGAATTATTATTTACTTCAGCGATGGACAACGCTCAGCCCATCTGTCCCTCGCAGCCCCAACCATTATTCTGCATCAAAGCAATGCGCAATAAAATACTCGACAGCAAGCAACAAAATACGGCCACAAAAGCCTACTGCGCAGTTTATGCTGCTCTTCTTTAGATTTTCGCTGATCTACTTCCGCATATAACAAGATTGAAAGTTGGGTCGGTGAAGAAGCATTAATCAGACTTCGATTACATAACTTAACCGAGCATTTTTGAGGACAGGGTTTGAGCAAAGACCTATATAATCTCTAACATGCCGCACGGCCATACAACGGTTTTGCAATATGCAGCTATTTTTTTTTAGTGTGGCACATACCCAATCGGACTTGACTGCACGCCAGAAGCACAAACCGTATACAACTTTTGCCACTAAGAAGTAGTTGCAAGAACCTGCAATATTCCTTTTGCTTTTGTATAGGGGCGAAAAGCAGCAGGAACTGTTCTATTAGAAGCGAAGTTTGTATGGCTTGTTGTTGTTGGTTCAACTTCGTAAAAACGCTCAGCTCTCTCTGATCCATGCTGCATGCGTGCCATTAGAAAGGACATTAGCATGCTATGCAGATTTTATGCCTTCCAACATACGGCAAAAAAGAAAATGTTTGGAAAAAAAAAACAGTCGTTAATCGTTCGGGCTTCATTTCGCATATTGGTTTTCAATAGTACGGTTGCTGAAGGGACTTTTGCATGACTTCTTCGCTTCTAACCTACCGCCAAAAGGAACGTACATCAGTTATCATACAGCTTATGTGCCTTCTATTATACTGCAAAAGTTGGTAGTGCATTCTTCCTAGTAAAAAGAAGTGTGCCAGAAGGCATTCTTTTGGAAACCACGTTCCGACAAATCCGGTTGGGTGTGTAAGTACTTGTGCTGTAGAAAACAATTACATGCAGGCAGATTAACAATGCTTGAGAATACGTGTGCACACATACAGTCGTAGGCTGTCGCTGTAAGCGTACCAGAGAGCGGCTGACTCTAGAGCGCCTCTCTCTCTCTGGCTTTTGAACAAAACTTCAAGAGCGCCTGGAGCCAGCTCTAGAGCCAGCACGAAAAAATCGTGTGCAAAAAAATCGTTTGGCGCTACTCATCTTAGAGATTATATTGGTCTTTGGTTTGAACTTCTCATACAATCGGTGAACTACACCAGCTATTGACGCCAGACAGGAAAAAAATCTTTTTAAATTAAAGTTATGGGTCGCTGAAGCATTACTTAATTAAAAATAGAATGAGATAAGCTTGTCTTTACTCCTTTTTTTCTAATTCAGTAAATTACCTATTTTATAAACAGAGCGTTAATAAGTAGGGTGTTTGCTAAACAGGGCACCTGCTTGCGTTACAAATTCTACCTTATGACAGAAGTCGGGTTTCTTATATTCTGGTGTCCACGGAATAATGTAGTGATTTTAGAGACTTTAGGAATTAACGATGTATCTATAAGTATATCGGTATTTAGTGGACTCCATATATAAAACAGTATGACAAAATCCAACTTTTGGAAAAAACCCGGGATGAGACCCTTAAATTCTGATAGAAGATACTTTTGTAAGCACCACCTCATACCCAGTTTTTCAACTGTACCCTAGGTTCGCATTCTATGGGTGCTTTCGTACTAGCAACACAAAGCGACAACCATTTTAACTTAATTGTTAATGGTTTAAGAAAAAAATTTAAAAATTCAGCAAACACGGACGGGGTCATTGGGAACGTAATCATATCATACAATTGGTTAAGGTACCTCCAGAAAGGCTCAAACCTTAATTCTTGAATATCTTTAAAGCCGCACGGTGTCCCTAAGAGATGGTGAAAAACTGGGTATGAGGTAGTTTTTACAAAAGTCCCTTCTATCGGAATTTAAGAGTCTCGACCCGGGTTTTTATACTCTGTACCAAAGGTACATAGAGTATAATAAGTTTGTGCAAAGGCCATGTCCGTCTGTCCGTCTGTCTGTCCGTATGAACGCACAGATCTCAGAGATGGTAAGAGATAGAGCTTTGACTAGTATGGGACATATGTTTCATATACTTGCAGGCAGAGCAAGTTTATTTTCAACTTTTTCCACGCTCCCTCCCGCCCCCGCAAATTGGAAAAAACGTCATATCACCCACAGTTTTATAGACAGAAGGTTCCTTCGTTCCTTCTGGACACATTTAGTAATTAGGATTAATAATCGATCCGCCAAATGAATGGTAGAGATCGGATGAACGGTTGTCGAGTTATAATGAAAACAAACAATTATGGGCAGCACCGGTCGCCACGGTGATGGGCAGCACTTCACAGGTACAGAGTATGTTATAGTCGTGCTTGACCGACTTTCTTTCTTGTTTTTAGTGTCATACTGTGTAGTTTTTGTGAAATTTGATTTTTGATATTATCAACATTGAGATTATGGAAATTATCAAAAACCCTAGTGTGCACCCTTATGGAAAGTCAATAAGCTTTAGCGCTGTCTTCATACGATTTCTTCCAATCACATCTGTTTAAGAAAGTGACCGGACAAACTGTGATTGTCAGAATATTTACTTTTTACTTGATATCTTCGCTATTTATAGCCCAATCAAAACAAATGTAAGGATGTTCATGATAATGGTTAACTGAACTGATCTTTTTTCAGTGAGACTTTTTCAGTCCCTCCTGTTCAGTGACTTGTTTACTGACTTTTTCAGTCACTGTGTCGCATACTTTTTCACAAAATGAAAATACCTTTTTTACTCTCAGTCTTTGGTGTCAACTTTTGATTGCTCTGCACACAGATCCAATTTGTTAAAAAATTTTATTTCTATTCTATTTTACAAGGTCAATCTTTATATATAAAAACGAATGTTTGTCTGTCCCTTATGCCTGCCTAAACCGTTTATCCAATTGCCATGAATCTTTGAGAAATGGTAGAGTGCTTGCCAGGGAAGGTTTCAAAGTTAAAAAAATGCCCGAAAATTGTCCAAACGGCGCGAAATTTGCAACATTATATTTTGTATCCGATTGCAATGAAACTTTGGGGATTGGCTGAACGCTTGCCCGGGAAGGTTTCTTAGTTGAAGAAATTTGCTGAAAATGGACCAAAAACTGCGAAAATTGCCAAATTTACGGTTTTGGTAAAACTTAGGGGATTGATTCGATGCTAAAGTAGAAGAAATGGGCGGAAAATGGACCAAAAACCGCAAAATTTGCAAAAAGTTTGATTTTGATGAAAATTTGGGGAATTGTTGGATGCTTGAGGAATTGTTGGAAATGGTCCAAAGACCGCGAAACTTCAAAAACTATACGAATCGGCTTATTCGAATGCGATGAAACTTTGGATAATGGTTGGACGCTTGCCCGCGAAGGGTTCTAAGGTCCAAAAATCGCGAAATTTGCAAAATTACCTTATGAGTATTTATGAAAGCGCTGAAAGCTTATATTACAATGCAGGCGTTGTTAAATGGAAGCTGTAGGTCCAAAATCCGAAATTAGATTACACGGTCCGAAAATTTAATTTTATGATTTGAGCCTGGATTATTGTGAAGATTTGATAGAGGGCAATTGTAGACGGTTAAATAGGAGGTATAAACCAATCGGTCAAAAAAGTCAAAAAATTTTGCAAAATATTTATGAGTTTAGATTATCATGGGAACGGGTAAATAGAGGAAAAGATCGAACGGTCCAAAATGTTTGTATCAATTTGCAGCCAGCACTAGCTTGAATATAATCGCTGTCATAAGTATCATAAGGACACGGGTGACGCCAGGAAATGGTCCAAAAACCGCAATTGTCCCTACGCAGATCAAGTTTATTTCAAATTTTGGCATTGGGCCATATCTTTAGATTTTAGGGTTCCCAGAGAAAAACTATGTATGAGAAAGTGCTATACTCGACCTACTCTACAGGGTACGCTAGGTCTTTTCCTAGGTTCTTTCACTTTTGTGAAATTTATAGCACTGCACTACAGGGTCGATTTATAATCGCACAAAGCGTATAGCAAAATCGAAAACTACGGACAATTCTAAGAAACTTTCACCCACCATTGAAACCATGGGTCTTAAATGAATTCTTAGCCCGCGCAAGTCGTCTTCAAATATTTAATCACATTTTGTCATATAACAAGTAAGAATGTCTTTCAAGCTCGACAATGATAGACTCTGTACCACCCAAATTTTGTATAAAATTAAATTGATTAGATTAAGTAAGAAACCATACAACCGGTGCTGACCAGCATAATTTTTTGTTTGCGAAGAAGAAGTTAGAATTGTGCCCATACTTTGTACAAAAAAAAAAATTTGTAGGTCTTCTTAAAAATATTGTTATAACTATTAAAAGTTTTGGCTGCAGCTTTCCTCGCTTAGTGCTTAAGTTGCTCCTACTTTTCCATTTTTGATTTTCAACTGGGTTTCATAAATTTATATCCACATAATGATGCCCCTTTACTTACTTGGCGTTTGGTATTTGTTAAACTCGGAGAAATATTCCGACAATTTACTTTTTCCAGCCTTAATTTTCTCTGCTAACAAATCTTGCTTATTTAGAAATAGTATAATAGAAATCGTGCGAAGCCATCTAGAAAAGAGTTATGCGATAAGAGATTAGAAGTCAAGGTCCATACATTTAAGTTTAAGATTTTAACTTCACCTGTTATTCCAAATACTTTTGAATAAATCCAAAGATTCTCGTAGCCGATTTTGAGTGGGATCCTCACGCAAAACCATGTTATAACTTGAGCATGCTGTTACGAATATAATAGCAGTTACATCATTGAAACATTGAATCCACTTTCTGCGCTCGTCCCGCTGTCCTCCCACATCGAACATACTGTGAAGCAGAAATCGAAATTGTAAGACTGAACCTTCCACAATCTTAAATAATGGCGTATTTACTGAAAATTCACTTTGTCCACTTGAAATCTTGTTTCAAATATTCCAGAAGTCAAAACACGGCACCGAAGTATATCTTGCTCATTTGGGGTGTAATTTGGATTTTTAATTGTGCTTACTCGATCCAGGAAGCTTAAAATTGGAAGAAAGAAAATTTTATTTATTTTAAGTCATTAGCACTCAATTTATTTTTTACAAATTTCATTAGTCAGCAATACAGCAGTTACAAGTAAACTAATTATACTCAACAATACATTTTATTGGATTTTAAAAAGGAGGGAATGTTTTCTAGCGCCCGCGCGATGTTCAAATACTACTTTATTGATATGAGGGCCACATTTGTATTACATGTTTTATCTTGAAACCGAAATCAAATATGGACCACTTTTTATTGAATTCTTTAAAATTAAGCTTAATTGCAGTGAGTCAATATTTTTACTAATTAAATAGCCTCCAATAAAAAGTGCATATCCAAAACATGTTGTTTTCGAACAATATTTAAGGCTGTAAGGATTGTCAGGTCAAGGCAACGCAAAGTTCAAAGTTGAATTCGACAGCGTTTCTGTAGTCGACTCTACTGGTACCTGCCAAACTGCAGCCATGCGTAGATAGCGCGCAAATGCTACTTTTTGCTCCAGCTGGGTTTTTAGATCGCCATTTTACTTCTATTTGCACTTGATTATAATAATTAAGGCCCTCTTCTGGTCTAGAAAATTTGTTTTTTCGATTTTTTCATTTGTTTTTTAGTTACTATTTTTTTGTTTTTTAGTTACTATTTTTTTGTTCACTGGAATGTAAAAAAAATTTCAAAAATCGATTTCCCATTTTTAAATGGTCGCAACTTTTACAAATTCAATTTTTTTTTATTCTGCTTCGGGCCATAAAGTCATTTATACTTAACAGTTTTTTTTTCCATTTTGCTTTCTGATAATGGGGACTGCCGGAAAGGTGTGAAACATCAACACACCTTTTTTAGAAGAACCTGTTTTGGAAGCCGTAAATTTTTTGAGCAGCCCTCGCATTCACACATTTTAAATTTAGTATTGTTTTTAATGCATTGAGAAACCAAATCTAAAAATCAGAATTACAAAATCTTTTCTCGATTCTTTCCACAATTTTTTAAAAATCTGGTAAAATTCAGTAGCTTAAACCAGAAGAGGGCCCTAAAGCCATTTTGGAATAAAATTCTCTTTTTACCAATATTAGTTTCTGGATTTTATTAAGTTGATTAGGCAAAATCACAAAAAATTCTTTAAAAAAATACATTCACCCTGGCCTACTACATATGATAATAGGCTTCTGAAATATGTTACTTCATAAAAAATAGGTTTCTGCATATTTTGCATAAATTTATATGCAATTCATGCAAAATGTTGTAAGCGGACTTGGATCGCAATAAAAACGAGGGCATAAGTTAAAGTTGCCCTTGCCCGACATTGATATACCCGTTACTCAGGGGAGCAAAAATTGAATAGCCTTCACCTAAATGTATTAACAGAGAACTAAAATTAATGTTAACTTATCAACATTAGGTTAGCAGACCGCGGATGCTCACCACAAACATTTGACAGAAGTCAAACTTTTTATAAAAAGGGGAAAGGTTTTAAAGGCGAAATCATGAGGCATATTATCATGATTTTTCTCGGAGATGCTACGAGGGCCGTCCCAGAAATAGCCGACCTAACTACTAAAACACAAAAATTTATCATTTTTTTTTTTTATTTTTCAACATAGGATCCTTTTAGGTCGGTACACTTTTCCCAGCGATGTTCAATAGCTTCGATACCTTTTTTATAATAAGAACTGTGAAGGTCTTCAAAATAGGCATTAACCTCGGTCTCCACCTCTTCATTGTTGCCAAATCTTTTTCCTCCGAGCCATTTTTTCAAGTTTGGAAATAAGAAATAATCAGAGGGAGCTAAGCCTGGCGAATAAGGGGCGTGAGATAGCAATTCAAATTTTAATTCTTTAATTTCGCCATTGCACGGAGAGGGGAACCGGCGCATTGTCATGATGGAACAGCAAACGCGGCACCCATCTTGCGCATAACTTTTTCATGTCCAATTTTTTGGTCAATATGCGATGTACAGCACTTTTTGAAATGCCTACACATTCAGCTAACTCACGAACTTTCAATCGCTGGTCACTCAATACACATTTTTTAATTTTGGCCACCATTTCTGAAGTGGTCACCTCATTTGGAAGCCCATTACGATGTTAATCTTCGCAGCTCAAACGACCTCGCTTTAACTCAGCCACCCAATATTTTATTGTTGTAAACGAGGGAGCAGAATTACGTAAGGTAGAATCCAGCTCCTTTTTAATATTGGTTGGACTAAGACCTTTTATATGAAAATATTGTATCACATAACAATGACCAATTTTGTCCACGTTTGCAATATTAAAATCGACCAAAAAAAAACTGCAAGGTAAAGGCACCAAACTTCAAACTTAAGCTTTTAATAGTCGGTACTTCCCCTTTTTTTAATATTTTTTGTGAACATTTTCCAACACTACTGTGCTAGGTCGGCCATTTCTGGGACGGCCCTCGTATTAGTGTTGGGTGTGGCTCAGCGGCTAGTGTGCGCGACCGCTGTGCAAGAGGGCGTGGGTTCGATCCCGCCTCGGAACATCTAATAAAAAGTTTTTTCTTTGAATAAACTTTACACCCGGTCACCTCTCTCTGCTGTTGGCGCAAGCTTTGTAGTAATTATCCATGCAAAAGCTTCTCAAACTGCCGTTCGGATTCGGCGTTAAACTGTAGGAAATGCGAAAATTAGAAGCGCACAAGCCAAGAAATTGAGAGGAGCTCGGCTTTGGCCCTTTGGGGCTGCGCCTAGCTTATTTAAAATTGTGATATGTTTCCTGAGGTAATCAGAAAAATATTTTTTTTTTGATAAAATGTAATCAATTTGTTCCCTTTTGCTAGAATATTGTTTACCGGACTCAGAAACTTTAAAAACCAGCCATCCCCACACATTTTCAATGATATTGAAGTCGGGTAAGTGCATTAAACTCACAAGCCCTTAATGCAGGATTTTACCACCCTAGCATTGTGAATCGGGGCCTTATTTAATTAAAATTTTCAAACAAGTTTTTAAAATGCGGGAATGAAGTTTTGAGTACGTTTTCACAAGTGATTGGATTCATACTGGCGCTCAAGAACTGTACCATAGTAAGAGATGGCTCCACATACTATTTCGCCAACCACACGACTGTGCAAGCGATTTAACTGATGCTCTCTTTGCGTAGATCAAGGAGGTAGTAGTTGTAGCCAACAGGGCCCTCTAATTCATCTGAAAAGACAACGTGACGTCAAAAGAAATTCCAGGTCATGTGATCTTGTGCGAAACTCAAGCTCATTTCCTTTCGGGCCAGGTTACGAGGTGTTTTTTCAGTTTTATAATCTGTAGATGTGGAACATTCCTTATCAATCATTGAATTTTGGATAAGCTCGATTTAACACCTGTATCTGCTCTAATTCTTGTGGTGAAGTCATGAGAGTTTTGTGCTTTTCTTAAAATGGTCGCCTATCTTTACCGGAAATCACTCTAAAACTTCCTTCTAAATAGTTTTTACCAGGGATGCAAGCCTCGGTTCACTTCAATGATGAGTTTTAAAACCAGAAACGCCTACCTTTAAACAATGATATTTTGTAATTTTGGGATAGTTTATCGACTTTTTAAGCTACGATTTATGTGACTTGCGGTTAAGATTCGAGCTGATCCTAAGTGATGCCAGATTGATGTAGTCTTTATAAATGATTTGTCAACCATTTTCAAAGTGTGATCCCTCACATCTCCAACAATAGCCCACCGACCTTTTATTATACTTGTCATTAGAATGCATTTCTTCTTGTAAGTTGCTCATTGATTTGTGTGAGTAGATTGTTTTCCTAAACGTTAGTTAAAGTTTGTAAGTGCACGGAACGTTGTTCTTTCGTTCGATTCAGCGATCCGGCGTATTTGGCAGACAATCCAATTGAATAATGGACTGATTTCGAAGTGAAATCCTTCCAGAGAAGACCGAGTATAAGATTTTTATAATGACTTCAAAGCTATTCAAATGTATTTGAAGAATTCAATTTCTTGGGTATGCAAAAAAGTCTAAATATTCGCAAAATATATAAAATATAAAAAAATATAAAATATATAAAATACATATAAAGAGTGAACTGAACCGAACCGAAACCGCGATTTAGTAAGCTCCAAAACCCCATTTAGTGAACCGAACCGGCCGTTTAAAAACTGTGTGAACCACTAAACCGAACCAGTTTGCATCCCTGGTTTTTACCATTTCCCTCTTTTTACGCTAAAGTGCAGAAATAACTTTAAGACTTTTACCAATTATTTTCGAAATTTCAATTATTGACAAGTTAAACTGCTTTAAAGCTTTCATTTTTGCTGTCTCTTCAACAGATATTGTTCTTCCTTTAACCATTATATTAATTAAAAATCAAATGAACAGCAAAAAGTATTAAATATATAATTATGGCTAGCAAGTGGCAAAAACACTATATTTAGGGTGTTTTTTGTTTTATTTTATAACGAATTGAAAAAATCAATTTTTTTAATCTTTTGGTTTGGCTTCAATGAAGCAAAAACGATTCAATAAAGGGTTTTATTTGCATTTGGGGGTTCGATTTGTATGGGTGGAAAAAATCTACAAATAGTATAGCATCGCAAATTGCGATTTGCAATGGGCCCCAAAAGGCCTAAGTGGGAAGGCGAATTGTCGATATCAGCCATCGCATCCTAACCTAACCTAAACATAGCAATAGCGAAATATACGGAAAATTCTAAGAAAATTTCCCTAAGGAACCCAAAAGCTCGCAAACGATATCGCATGCAAGTGAAATGCGAGACGTAGCCCGACAAAACACTCGTAATCGGATCGTGAAAAGATAGCAATATAATTCATATGTTGTTTAGTTTGTGGCAGTCGAGACTATCGTTGACGATAGTCGCGAGAAATAGTTCTAGCGAGCGTTTAGCGATGCTTTCAGAGTGCAAGTACGACACTCATATTTGTAATATAAAGCAATCATGGCAGGGGGTGTTTGGGGGGTTAACCCCTTGCATATATATTTACATGCTAAATACTAGACTAAAACAGAAGCGACTAAAGAAAACATGTCTAAAACCCCCATTGAAAAAATCCTGGCTACTCCCCTAGTGTCGTGGCCGGGTGGCTCAGCGGCTAGTGTGCGCGACCGCTGTGCAAGAGGTCGTGGGTTCGATCCCGCCTCGGAACATCTAATGAAATGTTTTTCTTTGAATAAAACTTTACACCCGGTCACGCCTCTCTGCTGTTGGCGCCAGCTTTGTAGTAATTAGCCATGAAAAGCTTCTCAAACTGCCGTTTGGATTCAGCGTAAAACTGTAGGTCCCTGTATTATGTATTATTTTAAATTTATGCCTCTTTCCCTTCCACCTCTGAAATAAAAATTGTTTGGTAGCTTCTACAATTTTTAAGATATCGATCTCAAATTTAAAACTCAAAGATCGAGTAATAAATAGCAGAGCTATACGAATATTATCTTCTGTCATATAAATATTTGGCAGCTTGCGGTAACTGTAAAAAACACCGCCAGCAAGAACTTTTAATTAATGCTCTGTTAATTAACATAGGGGCTATTAAATCTCACTTTTATCCCTGAATAACAGGTATATCGACTGATTAACTGACTTTATAATTTCTTAAAAACAATTACTAACAAAAGTCAGCAAATATATGTCATTATTTCAAGGAAATTATTCTAAGAAAGCATCTCATTACAATGCTACCAGGTCCACCTTTTATATTTCCAGCCGTAGCTACCAGGTGTGTCATGTCTGATTGCCGTCTAAAGAAATGCAATTGAGTAATCCGAATGGAAAGTCGGTTCTCTCGGCGGCCAAATGTTTATGTCCCCTTAATGCCCAAGAATGAGTCTGTCTCACTGTAGGCCACATATCGATCTTTCTTTATCAAACTCTTTGCATGTTCGACTGCCTGATTGTGGCACAATAATTGATTTTGCCAGGGCTACAAATATAAAAGGTGGTCCTCGTATATTTTAAATGGTTCCGTTACACAAAACTACGTAATTTTCAGCTTTTACAATTGAAATTTTACTAGCAATAAAATAAGTTATTTCATAAAATGGTATGCGTACTTTTTTAAGTTCCAGTGTATTTCTGTTGGTCAGTTTGATAAAACATCTCAAAACCAATCTAGTTTAACCGTCGACGTGCAATGTTCATCGTGAAAAATATGATTGGTGCTGGTTGTTAAACAAATCCAGAATTAAGGAAATACATATGGTCCTTTTAAAACTTAAATAAAGCCGTTTTTTTTACGAAAATTAATTGTTGCTGAGAAGGAAATTATTGCAGTAAATTTAATTTTTGTTTATTACAGATCCAACGATTGATTTAAGACGAGTCAAAACTTAATTTGTGAAGCTGGCTTGCTGCATTGAGCTGCAAAATGAATAGGTATTGCGTGCTTTCTGAATAATGATTTATGTCTCACACTTCGATCTAGTCAGTTAATGAGGTAATTTACATTTGATAAGTTTTGTGTTCTTTAACACTAACTTGTACGATACTTGAAGATTTGTGTATAGTTTTTACTCTGATTCTTATAATCTATAAAATATTCAAATTTTTCTCTTTTTTTTGTGGATTTCGACGAAATTCTAAACCAACCGTTTTCACTTCGATTAAACTTAATTTGCAATCGAATGAGTATTTTTAATTACATAAGTAACATTGACTACTTGAGACTTAAGTCCTACAATGGTGTTCATTTTGAATTGTCAATTCCAACACTGCTTGCCTACTTAAGCACTGAGTGCTAGGGCTTAAGATTAAGCCAATCGTATCCTTACAATTCCAAAGACAAAGTGAGATGGATTTACTTACTATTTTGCACAGTCAATTAATTGATATTCATTTGACCTCTCATAGGTTTGAAGAACGCCTTTGTCTTTCCATAGTTCTTCTGTATGTTCATAAAATTCAGGAGGATAGTTGAAGTCCGGACCTGCAAATGGAAAAAGTACGAAGAACAAATGAAAACCTTTTCTTAAAAAAATAATGCGCTGTGTAAGTCTGGTTCTATATTGTTCACATTGTCATTGAAATGTAATCATCGTTGTTATTTTTACTGAGATGCTTGGGATATTTTAGTTTCTCAGACTTGGTTTCGTTTCGACATCCGCATCTTTTTTTTATTTTTTTTTAAATTAAAATGCAATTATTTGAACATTCTAAAACATAATAGCTGGTTGGAAAAATTGCGGAATCATACAGAGATGAATTTAGTTATTTCGCGGCTATCTGAAAACACTTTTTTGCTTTAAGCTTTCACTCGATTCATAAATTACGAATGGACGAATTATAAATGACGGACTCTATGCTCAAAGTATATATTCATTTTCTACTGTTCCAATATATTATATATAAGATTTTACAGAGTTTACAATCAAGCATAAGCGCCATCTTATGCTTTAAAAAAAGGTAAGTTTATGGAACATATAAACATTTAAAAAAAGAGTCTTAATAACATCCCTCGATAGATTCATATTTTAAATTGATTTTATATATTTTCGTTGTGCTTTCAGCGCTTATCCTTATAGGTAAAAAACAATAGCTAAAATAAATTGATATCAAAACGACAATTGAAATTAGAACAAGACCATGCACTAAGTAAAGGTGAATATGAATCTTACTAGAAGCATAATCCTGAATGTATTCCACTCTGGGTTCATTTTCTTTTTTTTCTAAAGCTACAGGTGGATTAAGTGTACTCATGGCTCCTGTAATAGTCTGAAATGAAAAAGAATTTCTTTAGTTAGAGAGTTCATTCACAAAATTGTACACAAATATTGTTGCATTAATCAAAAAACTTTCATCCTTAAAACGATTTAATGAGTTAGCCGCCAAACTTTAGAAATTAGTCCAGACAGATAAAGGTAACAGTGAATTTTTGAAGAAAAATTAAATATTTTTAAGTTAAGACTATTAATCAGTTACGGCCCTCTCCTATGAATTTAAAAAAAAATTCTCGTTAACTAGATAATATTGTCTGTACAATGACCTACGTAAAAAAAAAAATATTGAATATGGCGGCGTTTTAAAAAAATTCGATTTTACCCAAAATTTTGGTCGTTTTGGCCTGCCAAAATTCGATTTTTGATCAAATCAAAAACCGTAGGTCATTGTACGGAGACTATAGAACATTTTAAAAAATTTGATAGTGATCGGATCATTGGTTTTTGAGTAATCACGCAGCAATTCGGAAAATGCTGTTTCGGAAACGCGTTTAAAGATAAAATGATCGTCTCTCTAGCGCCGAGCGGGCTCTTTATTGCTATAACTCAAAACTATTTGAGATATCGATTTGAAATTTTAATATGTTATTTTAAAGGTGTAACTCGAATATGAAAAAAAAAATTTTTTTTAAATTTCACACTAGTTGTGCCCCTTAAAAAGATGAATTACTGATTTTTTAATATTATCACCAAATGTCATATGTCAATTTAAACACTATCAATCAAGAGGGGTTACTGAACTTTTTTTTTTTGTTTAGTTATTTTGTATATTGAATCTCTCTATGAATAAATAATTTTCATTTATCTAATTTTAAACTCTTAGTTATTTGTGGCTCCTTTTTCTTCTCGGGTTATGGTTTTGGTTTTTTTGCTTCTCGATTTTTGTTTAGTTGTTTTCGTTTCTTCTTATTGCTTCTTCGTTCATCCCTTTTAATTTTTAACGTATAGGTTTTATTGAGTTTTTCACTCTTTTGTGCTTCTATCGCCCATAACTTTTTGATCTTATCTTACTTTTACGCTTTAACCCTCTCCCTTCAACGTTATTTGAATCGTGATCCTTTAGGTACTCCGTTCTAATACAAATTTTACAAATTATCTCCTACTGTATTATTTCCCTCGCTCTTTATACTCTAATTACTGTGTCTTCTCATATTTATCTGTCTTATGTGACCTTTTTTATCCCTGTTTTGAACTTGATTTGCTCCTCCCTGGTTGATATACACTTTTTAGATTAATCCTTTTTAATTTTATTTGTTTACTTTTCTGGTTTATCTCGTGCGTTTTTTATTTCTGCGTGCTTTTTGTTTTTCGGTCACCATTTATAGCCATTTTATTTGCTGACCTGTGTCACTTCTTCTCCTCTCTTCCTTTAGTCTACTTTTCCTCCTATTTCTTGGCGTCTAAGTCTCTCTCTCTTTTCCGTTCTCACGGTCTCTACTTCTTCCGCGCTTTCCACCTTCAATTTTGTTTTTTGAACCAAAGTGCAGACAGAATAAACTTAAATACTTAAAGCTGCAAGTGGATCTGGGTAGGAGAGGCCCTTCCGTGAATCTAGCTACCGCCCAGAGGGAAATAGCTTAGCCCTTTCAGTGAAGCTTGTACGATGCCATAGGCATATTTTTCTCTGAAAGGAGATCGATGGTGGAGCCTAACATTATAAGCTCCTGTAGGTAAAGACGATTCCTTCAATCTCAATCTTAGTGCAATCTTCTGTGATCAGGAAAGCGGAACGAAGAGTTCAAGGAAGATAAAACTCCTCTTAATAATCATTTCAGACTGCACATAGCAATTTCGAAAACCAGCAGTAGTATCTGGCAGCTAGTTATACCCTAGCTAAGATGAAGAACATAGATACAGCATAAAGAATGCATCAATCTATGGAATTCACGAAGACTTAAAAGCAAAAATGACTTAAATCTTTAACAACTCTGGTAACAATCATACTTTTTGTTCGATTCCTTTCCAGCAATCATGATTGTGAAATTTACCAATCTCAAACGGCCATCAATTCATTCAGCAGATAAAATTGGCAATCATAAATCACAAATCGTATATCGAAATTATCTGCCGGTCAGCTGAGCATTCGACTAAGTTGCTATAAACATGGGTAGTCATTTGTCAGCTGAGCGGTCAGGTGAAAAAGAACCGGTTGTATATGACCAGAGCGTTCAGGTAAGTAGCCAAATGTGATTTCAAAGGGTGCCCAAGTATGATGGCGCTGCCACTTCCTACATTTTTGTATAAATTTTCCATCTTCAATTTACAAGTTAGCAGCTAGCAACTGGAAGTTTAGATTGCGTTCTGAAGAGCTAATGCATTTAGTACAATCTTTGATTTACTTTCTCAGACATCTGCCAAGTAGATCAACGGAAATGTTATTCGCCTGATATGTAAAAAGGCCTGCACAGTATGACTAGTCAATACCATTATATTATTTTGATAATTAAAATTTGCTGTAATTTCCGAATCCTTAACATGCTTTTCATGCAACACAAGCAACATTGCCAGACTCGGCTTCACATTACTCACTTTCCATACTTTCGTTTTGCCTTTTGTACACTCTTGCTTATCCTTGGTTATTTCGATACACTTTTCAACTTGATGTTACGGTAATTATAATTCTTACTGCTTGTTTATTCGGCTCGCTTTTATTTTCTTGATATAGTAAATCAAAGCAACGTCAAAATTGTTTATATGAACCAGAGTATTGCACTGATTTAATGAGTGCCTGAATTACAACTAATCAAATGGTTCCTGAATGACAACTGACCATCTCAGGCATGGGTAAATGCCAAACTGAATTGCTCAGCTCAGTTTTTGATACTCAGGACTGACGAATACTCTGCTAAGAACTTAAATTGTGTCAATACAGCTTGGGACTGTTGACTGTCAGTACTTACTTGACTATCACCTTTTGCTTAAAGGCCTCGACGGACTGACGAAGTCAGTAATTCAGCTTACGCCACCAGATATTGCGTCAACGTAGAACGTATGCCTAGTATGACCAGAACTAACGAAAAAAATTACGCCGCTGCATCGCGTTGTTCAGGTTCATGGCATTTTTAAATTATCTGGTGGAGGGTCACACTGCTCAATCAGGTGTTTTGTTTTGATGACAAGTGATTTACGCTTGTGCTTCTGCCATGATAGCTATAGCTCTCCCGCAAAGACTTAAATCCAGTTCGGTAATCAGCAACTGTTCCAAAGTGCTTGTCTTTCTTCACATATGTATGTTCCAAACCTTCTTTTTGAACAAGCTCAGGCAACTCAATTCAAGCCTTGCTAACAAAATTTCTGTCCGAATGCTTGGGGTGGGATGAATCCCAAATGGCTTCCCGGTCTCTCACCGACAAAATCAGCACAACCTTATCTTCATGGGGAAGCAATTCCAATTGGCTCTTTCGCTTTGTTTTTTCTGCCATATTTTCACAATTAAAATTTTATTTTATTTTAGTTAAGTCTAGCTGATCGATGGCATATGTACATGTAGAGTAACAGCGCGTAACATCTGGTGGTAACAATATTGCACCAGCAGCCAACGCAAAAAAAGGCCCACTGCCTATTAACATAGAGTCCACGTATGAGATATTAAGCTCTGTTTAGCACTGTTAAGCGCAAAAATACGTTTTGACTCCAACAGGGGAAAACGTAAAGTGCAAGGAAATCGTTACACCTGCTTCTTCTTCTCTCAATTTTTGTATAAAACTTCTCGTTACGTCGTCAGTCCGTCTGGGCCTTAAGAAGCCAACACAAACTTAAAAAAGCATTTTAAAATATGGCGAGATACATCTTCGACCTCCTTTTTTAATCCTGACAAACCTACGAACTTTTACAGTCCTATATAAATGATCTGCAAAACATAAAAGTTAGGTAGCTCTTTCTTTTCCAGTTCTTAAAATTTTGAGTTAATTTGTTCTATTTTTTTTTCGCGGATAACGCTATAATTTGTGGGGATTTTGTTTTCCAGTTTAATATTGACGCTGCCTAGTTATGAAATTGATTTTAATCATTCTAGTTAAAAACTTTACTCATTGTTACACATATTAACATTCAGTTTTATTATTGAAATCTTGGAAATACTCACCAATATAGCGTCTCGAATATTCTTTTTAATATCATCAATTTTCTGTTTTTTCTCTTGTTCAGAAAATCCATCGACATGCAATATTCGCATCTGCTTGACTATGGTTGATTTACCAGACTCACCCGCCCCCAAGAGGAGCAGCCTGTGTGTGGCTCTATAGAGCTGTTTGTCCTTCTGCAACTGTCTAGATATTGCATCGCTCCGGCGCTTTTGACTTTTCGAATCATCCGAGTTGACATCCGATGACTGTTTTGAGGTTGGAGACCCAAAACAACCCATAGCAGCCCAAGGAGTCCACCAACACGTCGCTCGATTTTCCTGGTTGGCGTCGGGTGACTCGGCACCCCTTGTATTTTCTCCGTTTTGCTCCAGTATAACTGAGTTTGTCGAGTTTATACACAATGTCTATATGTACAATCAACTTCTCCAATCCTCAGTGACTACCAGAGTGTAACCAGAGCTTTTACGTAAGCTGTTTAGCCCCAGCATCGAAAAAGGAAAAACAAAATTACCATTAAATAATCAACATGGTGGGAAAAGTTAAAAACATTTTAATTTTAATATTTTCAAATCTTAAACTAGACCAAGATGTGTCTTATTATCTATTGACGAATTCAAAATACTTCCATCAGCTGGGTCTCCCACATTTTGTCTTTAATGACATTCATTCATTTTTAACGCCATTTCCGACTCTGTGAAGCCTAAACGTTCTTGATCAGGATAGAGCTTCATCCGCTCATTCGTCTGTCTGTTTCTAAGCAAACCTGTTTCTAAGCATTAAGCTAAAGAGCTGATATGTATATCTTAGCGCTGAAAATCGGAAAAGCTATGTCTCGCATATGAACCAACTACAAGATCAAGGGTTCAAATTTGACCTAATTTAAGAATATAGACTCATGCATCAAAATAAAAATCCGCCAGACTGTGGATAAGGGAATGACTTAATAGAAGTTAAATCGAAAGAGTTATTCAACTTTTTGCGGTGGGGGCGAGGGCGAGTCGAAATCTAGAGACAAACAATCCGGCTGCTTAAGAAGTGAGTGTGTACTCAAATTGTATTTTATTAGCTTTTATAGACTCTAAACTTACTTTTTGAGGTGGCTTTGTACTGAAATCAGACAATCAAAAAATCTCGTTCTAACTGGTCTTTCCACTAGGATATAAAATAAAAAAGTTTATACGGTTAAAAATACATATACTCAATGGAGAATTCGGTTATGGCCGGGGGCAGTGTCTGTATGCCTATACTTTGGTGGTTGCTCCTAAAGCATCATATGCTGTGGGCACCTCTTCTTTATGGTGTCGGAAATGCTTACTTCTGTGCTTTACAACCCACTGTGTAATTAATAAACAGACCCGTGCAAGGAAAATATCTTTTGTGTTCAGTATTTATTTGTGTGGCCGGGTGGCTCAGCGGCTAGTGTGCTCGACCGCTGTGCAAGAGGTCGTGGGTTCGATCCCGCCTCGGAATATCTAATGAAAAAGTTTTTTCTTTGAATAAACTTTACACCCGGTCACCCCTCTCTGCTATTGGCGCCTGCTTTGTAGTAATTAGCCATGAAAACCTTCTCAAACTGCCTTTCGGATTCGGCGTTTAACTGTAGGTCCCTTTCTCTTGTGCAAGAGATTGAGAGAGGCTCGGCTTTGGCCCTTTGGGGCAGTGTCGTCAAGCCATTTTACATTTATTTGAAATTGAAATGTATCATCGAGTACATTTTTATTTCAAGTGCAAATCCTATAAGAAGCTCAAAATATGAATTTGTACCTACTGATGCATTAGAGGCCTGCATGATTGCACTCAAATCAACTCGTGAAACCTTCAAACTCAAAATGAATTGAATGAGTTCTGACACTCTTTCCAAAGAATTTAAGTAAATGTGAATGCTGGTAGAGTGACAAATGCATTCAATTCAATTGATGAGGTCTCGGATTGAATTGATTTGAGAATAGAGTGAGGGTCGAATTAATTCAGTAAAAACAAGAAAGAATGTTTGTGTTAAGGTGTGCGAAGTGCTGACCATCGCCGACCGGTGCGGCCCACCATAATTGTTAGATCTCACTATAACTCGACTATCGTTTATCCGTTCATCTACCATTCCTTTGGCGGATCGATAAATAATGCTGATTTCTAAATATATCCAGAAGGTACAAACCTTCTATCTATAAAACAGTTGGGGATATGGCGATATTCTGAATTTCGGGAGGGGCGTGGGTAAAATTTAAAATAAACTTGATCTGACCATCTCTGAGATCTGTGCGTTCACAGGCGGACATGGCTGATCAAGAATGTGTATAATTTATGAGGTCGGAGATGCTTCCTTCTTTTGCACAATTCCAATATACTCTGTGTAAATTTGGTACAGAGTATAAAAATCGTCGTTGTCAGGGTGAAATTAACATGGGAGGGGGAAAAATTAATGTAATTGGCTTTAAAATTCAACATTTTAATGAAGAACAATATTTTATAATCACTGTCAGGGCTGGTAGCAATAGTTCAGTGTTTTTAAAAATGAACTTTCAGAATCCGCACTGGTTGCAAATTAGCAGCTAGCTTAGTATAAAAACGGAATATATTTTTATGGAATTGCCAGCAATCATTATAATCGGTAAAAAAAACATTTGTAGGCATCTACATAATACTTTGGCGATTCCGATAGCTACGAGAGGATCTTATAATATGATAATCAATGGTTTGACAGATTTGACTTGTTGGCTGAGAAATGCGGGTTACATGTCTGGCATTTTTAACTTTTTTTTTTTAAATTTCTACTTTGGCCACCACTGGTTTAACTATTTTATTCTATGGGATTTTTTTAGTTTTAATATAAAAGACCATTTAATTCTCCGTTGAACAAATATTGTCTCTATAAATTTGATAGCAATTTTTCGGCTGTAACAATCATCTTCGCTGTCTTCGCAAGTTGCCTGTGCCTTCTGCGTGGGTGTGGCACTTTGTTATTTGATGCCCCAAAACAACTAATTGCTTTCAAATCGTCTAAATTTTGACAATATTTATTATCTCTAACTGCCAACATTTGACTAGAACTCGACTCCAAAACAAGTAGGAAAGTTGGTCAAGCCCGACTTTAACATACTCTGTACCTGTGAAGTGCTGCCCATCACCGTTGCGACCGGTGCTGCCCATAATTGTTTGTTTTTCTTATAACTCGACTATCGGTCATCCGATCTTTACCAACCCTTTGGCAGATCGATAAAGAATCCCAACTACTAAATTTGTCCAGAAGGTACGAACCTTTATAAAAATGCCGATAATATGACTTTATCCAAATTGCGGGGCGGGAGGGGGCGTGGCCAAACTTGAAAATAAACTTGATCTGCCTGCAAGTATAAGAAGTTTTTGTCCCATACACATCGAACCTCTATCTCTTACCATCTCTGAGATCTGTTAGCTCATACGGACAGAGGGACATACTTTTGCAAAACTTAATACACTCTGTGTACCTCTGGTACAGAATATAAAAAATATCTAAAAAGTTACCAAAAATGTATATCAATGCTGTAGCCAATTACTTGGCAGTATCGTCACCGTCCCCGCCGTCGACTGTCTGAAATCCTGGGTCCACTTTAATATCAACCGTTAGCGCACATCCTGATCGACCACATCGTACAGAGACTCCAAGTAAAGCATCTTTAAGTAATAACAATTCCTCCGGTCCTTTGAACTCAATGGTCTACCCGCGGCCACTTTGGCCTCTAAAAAACGATCCCGTTGCGCCACCTGTTCGGTAAAGAAAGGGCTGCATTTCCGTTTGACAGGCCACATCGTAGCAAGATGCGGCTTCGATGTGAAATTTTTGGTACCCACGACGTGCTGCTGCCTCGTAGTCATGCGACTGGTCCAGCCTAGTAGTGACGAAAATTTACTATATATCAGACCCACAAGTGGCATAAGCAGATTTTCGGGCGCCGCTCCCAGTTTCTTGAGTGCCAGCTCCAGCAGCACGTAATTGACACGGATTTGGTTTGTGCGAGAGCGTGCAATTGACAAAACGGCCGCGTTGTAGATCAATTTTTCCTGGTTGTTTCAAATCCATTAATTGGGAAAAGGTTGATTGAAATTAGCATTCAATGTGGTATTAAGCCATTTGATTAAGTAGTTAGCCAATAAAAGATCATGATTTACTGAATCCATGTTGTGGAAATTCGTAACCAGAGACGGAGAATTAAATGGGATTTTATAATAAAACTTAAAACAACATCTTTTGGGACAAGATTTGCTCCCAAATCGAAAAACTTTTTGCGAATGTGAAAATGGGTGCATGGCTGATAATAAAATAGTTAAGCCAGTGGATGCCAAAGAGAAATTTCCCAAAAAAGTTGAAAATCCCAGATCCAAAACCGGCATTTCTATCAACTATCAACTAAAATCTATCAAGTCAAGTACTATCAAGTAAAATCTGTCAAACAATTGATTATCAGATTTTAAATTCCTCTCGTCGCTATTCAATGTGTCCGAATGCAATCAAAATTCAAAAAAAGGGTGTTATATTCTTGAGTACTCATTGTTGCTCACAGTTTGAATACACTCATGCAGACCTCTAGTATGTATGTGTAGGGGACTATTTTGTAACTATTCGCTACTTTTCAATCAAAAGTGAAATGAGACACTAAATAAAGTAACTTCTTAGAACCGAAGGCAAAAAGCTTTTTAAATTCTACACTTAACTTATTTTCCATAATTATTGAGCAAAACTAAATACCCGTCATTAGAGCGGGATCCCCCCTTTTGAATATTACTTAATATATGTTTCGGAGCACAAGTCTAAGCTCCAAAATTCAAATTTGGGACGAGGAAAAAAATTTTGTTTACAAGTGGGCTATGTTCAAACATTCAAACATACTTAAGAACTTTGCATATTTGGATCTATGAATGAATTCGTTGTACATTTGTGTGTGTGTGTACATTGTGTATTTACTAATTTTTTAATGATTCTCTAGGATGCCCAACTAGGCAGTAAATTCTAGCCAGAATAACACATTGAAATATAGTCTACGTAAGAATTTTGCTTTTTCCATATATCCGAATGGCAATCAGCAGTGTAACAGGTGAGGAAGTGGGTGGGAGGAATTTTGCGCATACATCGATGTTCATACATACATATGTATGTATACAGATTCTAGCATAACTTCCACTTTAAGCCTGTGAGTAGTAAACACACTTGTATGTTTGTGTGTATACACAAATGAATACATACATACCAGTTAAGCATACAATGTACCTACATACATAGGTGAAATTTGATTGAACTTCCACTTTGAATATGAATACAGACATGGCAAGTATGTACATACAAACATCCATTGCTATGCATGCGTAAAAGTTTTTAATTATTGCTGTCGTCCACCCGAAATACTTTTACTGAGTCTTTTGGAGATATATCACAGAAACACATACATACGTACGCACGTATTATAACAGTATATGTTCGTACATTCATCGGTATTTATACATACATATATATTATACAGTGGTGTGTACACATCATTGTGTGTCTACTTATACATACATACGAATGTATGTATATATGTAGGTATGTCGAGTTCTCTTTTTGCATGTATGCATATACACACGCATCTATCTACATATATCGATATGTATTCCTTAGAAAATTTGCCATTCCTTCGACACTTTGAGATACTTAACGAATTTTAGATGCATTTATCTCGTATATTTTGAATTTATGCGCGAACGATTTTTCACTAGTTTCTGAATGGAAGGAAGTCCGATTCGTACTCTGCGCGAGCTGCACTGCCATATACACACTTATAATATGTGTACACAAAATTTTCCATGCGGGTTAACGAATGAATTGTTTACCGTGAATTACCGAAAATTGATATGCACATTAGCAAGTTTAACAAAGCAATGACAAACTAGTGTAGGAGGAACAACACACACGACATCGGGACATTTTGTAGGGGGCAGAAAAATCTACCTTGCTTCACTTGCCAATGCCCAATCTGTTCAACTAGAACGGGCTGCGACTTATCGCTGGTTGTCAATTGACTTTTAACACCCCACAAGTAAGGTAAGCTTCAAACTACGATTAAACTTAAGCTTAAACTCACTAGTTACACACGGCGAACAATGTAAAAAATTTCTATTACCTTACTCTACTTACTAATCCCAAAAATAATCGAAGGGTATTACTAATCCCAAAAAAAAGTCGAGTGCGGTCTTACTAATCTTCAATATAGTCGAGAGTGGTCTTACTAATCACGAAAACTATCGAAATCGAAAGGGAGTTACTTGTCCCAAAAGTAATCGAAGGGCTGATTTTTTATCTCTATCACTCTCGTTAAGAAAAACTGTTGGTATTTTGCAAATGAGCACACAATTGTACTGCTCTCTGAGTATTGCCAAAGGTGGTATTTTTTAAAAGTATTTTTCGGCATTTTTGATTTGTCTGGAAGCTGGTCACTCTATCGGTGTTTACTGATACATATCGATAATATAAATGCATATCATTAAAACTTATCGCCGCCGTGTTTAAAAATGAAAAAATTTCAATTAATATTAAAAATTAATTAGTAACGAGTACGCTGGCTCGAAGTTGCATTTGTTCACAACCATAAACAACGTATGCATTGACAAACCAAAAAGAGCGTGGACAAACCTTTACAGCTTTTTAATGGATGTCCAATCCAATCATCAGAAGGCGTTTCGCTAAATGACTCCTGATCGTTGAGCCATTTTTCTCATATAAGTTTTTTCCAATTTATTTGGCGACCTCTCTTTTATTTAATTAGTAACGAGTTCGCTGGCTCGAGGTCAAGAAGTTGATTAGGAGTCATTTAGCGAAACGCCTTCTGATGATTGGATTGGATATCCATGAAACAGCTGTAAAGGTTTGTCCACGCTCTTTTTGGTTTGTCAATGCATAAGTTGCTTAAAGTTGTGAAGAAACGCAACTTCTTGACCTCGAATCAGCGAACTCGTTACTAATTAAACATTAGAAAGGTCAAGTACCCCTTTTAGTGTCCCTTCAAAAATGTCACCTTGTGAACTTAGGAAATAAGGAAAGAGGAGTCATCTCCTCCAACCTAAATTTGAACTTATCGTTCCGCCTTCCTGATCACTGTAGCGTGTATCAAGCGGAGGTGGTGGTCATCCAGGAAACAGCCACCTACCTTAACACACTGCAAACAGAGAAGAAAACGTCTTCATATATTCTGACAGTCAAGCCGCCCTTGAAGGGCTTGACTCAATTCACCAACATTACTAAAACGCTTACTCGGGTTTCATTTCGAAATAAAAGAGCTCGTTTTTATTAGTGAATTGTGTTCGAAACGCTATGCTACTAGATTAGATGAAAAAAGTTAAGAGATTTGAAACCGACTGCTCAAGGCCATGATGTAATAAGTATAATGTGGTCCCGTCATGAGAGCAGCCCTCTCGATTAGTCCCTTATTGTCAGTACTTGGCAGGCTGTCAACAGAGAAGGCTCGGACGAAATATTTTCGGATTTTTTTGTTCGTTGCCATGCACATTTTAAAGTACCGATTGAAAGCCTTTAACCAACAAAGGCCAGGTGTCGAAGAGAAGACGTCTCATGCCGGATGCAATACCAGAGCCGGAGCGTAAACCGGCGCGTGAACCGAAAATCATTCGACATAGGGCATAGGTTGCAACAGTAGGCTGCAAATGTACCCCACTGCCAGTCTAAGGGTTAAACATAGAAGATGTTGCCGTTTCACTTACTCGCCAGTCTATCAATGCCTTTGTGTTAGAAAGAGACAGCATCACGTTTGTTAGATAGAGATGGCTTGCTTTGTTTTTATACCCTTGCAGAGGGTATTATAAAATTGTGCGGATGTTTGTAACGCATTGAAGGAAGCATCTCCGACCACATAAAGTATATATATTCTTGATCAGCATGACGAGCTGAGTTGATTTAGCCCTGTCCGTCTGTCTGTTTCTATGCTATCTCCTCCGTCAGTTTTAAAGCTATCCTCACCAAAATTTGCACGAAATCTTTTGATACAAATACGCTGCACATTTGTCGGAACCGGCCGGATCGGATGACTATAGCATATAGCTGCCATATGAACAATAGGTCGAAAAACTAGTTCTAGTGAGAAAAACTTTTTTGTTTTTAATGAAAACGTCCTTATCATTGGTATACACTTATTTAATATACTTTTATACAATTCAACATAGTTTGGTCGAAATCGGATTACTATATCATATAGCTCCCATAGGAACGATCGGTCGAAAAAGAAGTTCTAGTGGGAAAAACTTTTTTGTTTTAAATGGGATCGCCTCCAAATTTCGTAATTAACAGTGTATTATGCTTTTCCATAATTTCCAAGTTTGTTCGAAATCAGACATCTATATAGTATAGATCCCATAGAACAGTAAGGTCCAAAAAGTAGTCTGAGTTAGAAAAACTTTTTAGCTTTCAATGGAAGCTGCAAGGGTAAACAAAACTTCGGCCGTGCCGAATTTAACTTTCCCCTATTTTTGTATGTTATAAAGGGTGATTTTTTAAGAGCTATAGGAAAGTTTTAAAAAACAAAACACATAAAATTCAGAAAAATGCTTCATGCAAATGTTGACCGTGACTGCGCCTCAAATGGTCCATCCGCTTAGTCCAATTTTGGCTTACTCTTTCCAACATTTCGGCCGGTATCTCACGAATAAATTCTTCAATGTTGTCTTCCAATGCGTCAATTGAAGCGGGCATGTCTGTATAGACATGAGCTTTAACATAGCTCCACAAAGAATAGTCTAAAGGCGTTAAATCGCACGAGCTAGGCGGCCAATTGACCGGTCCCGAACGTGAAATAAAACATTCACCGAACTCGCCTCTCAATAAGTCCATTGTTGCGCGTGCTGTGTGGCATGTGGCACCGAAACCACATGACACGAGCTCTTGCATTGTCGGGAAAAAAAGGTGGATATCATCCCACGGTAGCGCTCACCATTCACAGTTACGTTTCGATTCGCATCATCTTTGAAAAAGTACGGTCCAATGATGCCACCAGCCCATAAACCGCACCAAACTGTGACTTTTTCTGGATGCATTGGTAGCTCTTGCAATGCTTCTGGCTGATATTCACTCCAAAATCGACAATTCTGCTTATTTACGTACCCATTGAGCCAAAAATGAGCTTCGTCGCTGAACACAATTTTTCGGTAAAAAAGTGAATCTTCGGCCAACTTTCCAAGAGCCCATTCACCAAAAATTCTACGTTGCGGTAGGTCGTTCGGCTTCACTTCTTGCACCAGCTGTATTTTGAAAGGCTTCACACCTAAATCCTTCCGCAAAATTGTTCACGTTGTTGAGTAACAGAGGCCCAATTGCAGCGAACGGCGACGAATCGACAATTGATGGTCATCATTAACACTGGCCGATACAGCTGCGATATTTTCTTCAGTTCGCACTCTACGTAAGCGTGTTGGTGGTTTAATGTCCAACAATGTAAATTTGGTGCGAAATTTAGTCACAATAGCCCGAATAGCCGCTTCAGTGGGTCGATTAAACTGACCATAAAATGGAAGAAACGCGCTATGAACTTTCTTAACAGAGCACGCATTTTGATAATAAAATTCAATAATTTGCAAGCGTTGTTCGTTTGTAAGACGATTCATGGTTAAATTATAGACCAAACTAAAGATGTTCGACAGTGAATCAAAACACGAAACGTGCGTGAGCTTTTTAATCCAGTGCTGCCAAAAGGATACTAGTTAAAAAATCACCCTTTATTAATTTCATCGTGCTCAAGGCAAAGCCCTTTCCTTAAATCTTGTAGACATTATTCTTGTCACTTTGCATATAACGTCGTCCTAGTTAAATTAAAAATCTCTTCGTTTATCCGAAAATCTCTAGTTTTCTGGGACAACCCCCGACTGAATGCCGCTCATGTCTAAATGAGATCGCTTGAGACTTTAGTATACACCTTATATGGGTGCCTGGTCATCGCAACATAGAAGGGATTGAGTCTGCGGAATAACTATCCAAAATAGGTACCGAGCTCCTTTCAGAGAAGAGCACGATAGGGATGCCTATGGCAACAATCAAGCTTTACACTAAAGCTGAAACACTTTGTCTCACGTGGCCAAAGTTCAATCTAAAGCGTACCAAAACACTGCAGGAGCAGCAAGTACGAAGAGGAGAAACAAAACACCACCCTCACTGCCATTGCCCTGCCTTAAGGAGAAGAAGACTTAAGATACTCGGTCAACCCCTCCTACTCAAACTCTCGGATACATCCGGGCTAGAGATTCCAGCTCTACTCAAATTCATTCTGTCCATACAATGGTTCAGTAACGAGGACATGCCTCAAGAGTGAAAAGAGGGTGAACAGGGAAATCATATGGCATCATATCGCTCTCAGCCATTGCAACCTAACCTTACCTACGGTCTTATTCTAAGTGACAAACGTGTATTTGAATATTAGATTGGTTATAAATGATTGACGGTAAGATACCGACTCAACTGTATTTAAATTTTAAAATAGTCGCAATTTTTCTTTTTTTAGTTTCGTTGGGAAAGCGAGTCGGGCGAATAAGATAAAGTTCCAAGACCCTCAACGATATGTTAACTAAGATTAACGGAAATTAGCTTTAGGGCTTTTTTATCTCCTTGTTCGAACTTAGATTTCAGCCCGGACACCCTTGCCAATTAAAAATAAGATTGAATGAAAAAGTTTTGGTAACATCGGGTTTTTTTTATTCCATAATATACACCAATATTACTTATACAAAAAGTCCTACACCAATTAAATTGTCCGTATTCGGTGTGAATTTGCGATTGGAGGAATTACCTTTTACTTTATGTGTTTCTTTATCAAATTCTCCAGTTTCACAGTATCTACTGCGAATTTTCGAATTCCTTCAGATAGTTTATCAGTCGCCATGGCATCTTCATTGAGTAGCCAGCGGAATGTACTCTCGTCAACAGAGATTTTCTCAATGTCCTGCAACTTCGCGTTGCCCACCGACAAATATTCGGTCACACTCTCAGTTTCGTTCTCCAACTCCTTAAGCAATGATGGGCTAATTGTAAGCAGGTCACAGCCAGCTAGTGCCTTTATTTCGCCCACATTACGGAACGAAGCCCCCATTACTAAAGTCTTATAGTCATACTTCTTATAATAGTTATAGATTTTCGTAACCGAAATCACACCAGGATCTTTCAGAGGTTCGAATTTCTTCGTTTCAGTGTTGGCAACATACCAATCCAGTATCCTACCGACAAACGGAGAGATTAATGTAACGCCAGCTTCAGCGCAAGCGACTGCCTGTGCAAACGAGAACAAAAGTGTTAGATTACAGTGCACACCATGTTGATTCTCCAAAATCTCAGCCGCCTTGATGCCTTCCCAAGTCGATGCTAGTTTTATTAGGATTCGCTTCTTGTCAATACCCAACGATTTGTACAAGTCAATCAGTTTTAAAGCCTTTTCCACACTTTTCTTTGTGTCAAATGAGAGGCGAGCGTCAATTTCCGTGGAAACTCTTCCAGGGACAACTTTAAGAATTTCAGTTCCAAACAGCACGCACAAATAGTCCATAGCCTCAGCTACTTGATGGTCCAATGTTCTAAAATTAAAAAGTTCAAAAGGTTATCAGAGTGAGATTACAACAGAGATTTTTTTCTGAGAGCTATTATTATGTATGTAATCTAGAGTTAGAAGGCTACAAGTTTTGGCTTATGTACACAAACTGATCGAAAATGGAATCGAATAATTTTCTCGCAGCAAATTGAAAGAATCTGGCAACAAAAAGTAAAGTATAAAGCAAAAAATAATTGTCTGTCCAAATGGCCAAAAGCAGAGCTTCTCTTAATCTCTTGGCTGGTGTGCTTCTAATTTTCCGAATCCGAACGGCAAAGTTTGAGAAGGTTTTTTATGGATTGTTACTTCAAAGCTGGCTTCTAAAACATCTAATGAAGGTGACCAGATTACTGCCATAAACGGCGGTGTCCCAGAAATCTCTTCCAACCAAATTCCAACACAAGACGAAGAAAACGAAATCTCTCGAAGTTCTGGGACAAAGACGGATTGCTCTAGCGATTTGCAAACCAACCGAAGCCAAAATCTCTAGAGATTTCCAGGACACCCCCGAAAGTTATGGTTTTCGTAACTGTTTAGCGGAAGTACAGGAATTTAACAGACTTCAGAACCACCCCACCGCACAGTGTAAGATTTCGCTTATCTAGGTGGTCTTAAATAAAAAAAAAATGAGCTTAAAATTCAATGATATTTTTAAAAAGGCTAAAAAAATAGCCTATTGCTATAAAAATAATCAAAAATCAGAATGAAAATATCATTACTGCAACGCTCGGCAAATTACATTTGACAACCTGCATCCCATTACAAAATTAAAATGATTCCATCTCGTTTCCAAAAGTGTTTAATTTTTCTTAGTCTTAGTTCTTAGTCGTTAAACTGTATAGTTGTTATAACTTCTATATTCTATCGGTATCGATGTTACTACTACGTGGGGGATAAGCGGATGGATTCCCAGAATATGCTTAAAAATAAAGCTGTTTTTTGTTTTTTAATTTTTGTTTTTATATATTATTGTTTTAGTTTTATTTTATTGTTTTAATTTAGAGTCAAATTTACGTTAAATTCTGAAGTTTTTTTTGCAATCTCTTCAGTCAGTTTTGAAGTTATCTTTACCAAACATTGCAAGAACTCTTGAAATACATATAGGCTGCACTTGACTACGGATAACTATGGCATATATCTGTCATAGGAACGATCTGTTTAAAAACTAGTTCTAGTGAGAAAAACTATTTTGTTTTCAAAGGAAGCCTCTCTCAACTTAGTATTTATTAATTGTATATCGTTTTAAATAGCTCTACAAAGTTCAATTAAAATCGGACCACTATATGGTAAAGCTACGATTGGTCAAAAAACTAGTTCTAGTGAGAAAAACTTTTTTCAGTGATAGCGTCCCCAAACTTGGCATTTAGTTATTAATTTTAAACTTTTACATAATCCTACTAATACCCCGTTTATACGCACAGTACGCGAATTTCCATTACCGATGTAAAAAAAAATTACCTCTGTTTATACGTGCACCCCAAAATCAACTCTGTGTGAAGGAGTTGCCATATGAAGAAATTTGATTTATTTTTTCGCACATGTTGGAAATTATGCGTATCTGGCTTTAAGAAGGGGCCAATGGTCAAAAGATTACATTTGTTGAGGGTTCGGTGTAAAAATAACGCTAGCTGCATCTTTAACCCAACTTGGCCTTTTCCACTAGTCTCAGCTATGTAAATAAGGATATTAAATTAAAGTTTCAAATCCAGGGTAACTTACCATGATAATATTTATTCACGTATAAATGCTTATATGGCACAAAAACACGATAAGTTACCGCGTATTTTGGCACATATAAACGGGTTATGAGTTTGATCCAAATCGGGTGACTACATCGTATACCTCCCATGTAAAAATCGTAGTTTTTGTCCGATGTTGATCTTCTTGAAACTATACCTACGTATGGGGAAAACTCTGCCATTCCAAATTTTAAGTCGATATCTATTAAACTACGGTTGTAAATGAACTATGTAAGCCCCTTCCAGATTGGCAAAATCTTACACTGTGGACCTTTCATGCAGATGGACAAACACTCTTTACAATTTCGATATTTCTTTTTATCAAAACTACTTGCATAGCCAAAAATAGGGAAAAGTTAACTTCGGCTCGGTCGAAGTTTTGTATACACTTGCAGTTTGTTTTTCTAAATAAGACTAATTTTCGGACCTTACTTTTTTATGGGATCTATACTATATAGATGTCTGATCTCGACCAAATTTAGTGGAATCATGGAAAAGCATAACTAACTAACATGTACATTTTTTGAAGGCGATTCCATTCAAAACAAAAAAGGGTTTCTCACTAAAACTTCTTTTTTTCCGGTCATTCATACAGCTGCTATATGCTATAGTTATCCGATTTTGACAGAACTTTGTAGAATTGTGTAAAATAAAATATTGCAGTAACACGTTTTCTTGAAAACAAAAAGTCTTTCCTAACTAGTTTTTCATACGTTAGTATGTCTCCGTTTTACCAAGCTTTGTAGAATTGTGTGGGAGCATATAAAACAAATACCAGCCCATTTGGAGGACATTACTATTAAAAGCAAAAAAGTTTTCCTAACTAAGACTACTTTTCTGACTATACTTTTCTATGACAGCTATACTATATAGGATGTTCGATTTCGACCAAATTTGGTGGAATTATGGGAAAGCATATCTAACTAGGAAATACGAAGATTGGAGGCGTTTTTATTGAAAACAAAAAAGTTTTTCTCACTTAAACTAGTTTTTCGACCGATCGTTCCTATGACAGCTGTATGCTATAGTCATCCGATCCGGCCGGTTCCGACAAATGTCCAGCGTATTTGTACCAAAAGACTTCGTTCAAAGTTTGGTGAGGATTGCTTTAAAACTGACGGAGGAGATAGTATAGAAAGACGGACAGGGCTAAATGGACTCTTGGCAGTTGATGCTGATCAAGAATATATATTTGTGTAGTCGGATATTTGGTCTTCGTCTAAGAGTAGTTCTCTTTTCCAAGGAAGAAATGCTGACTTATGACAGGAGTCTTAAGAACTAGGTGGTCAATTGCAGAATATGCACGGAATTGCATATTTTAAAGAGGTTGACAAATCATTCTTACAGCCTACATAAATCGAGCATAGCTAAGGATCAATTAAAAACTTCATTTAAGCGAAAGGGAATCGAAAACTCATAAATTAAAAGTATCATTAAAGGTAAGCGTTTTACGTTTTAAACCTCGCCAGTAATCTGAACCGAAAGGATGCTGGTTCAACATTTTCGAAAGGATGCTGTTTCGTTTTGCGGTTCGGTTTATCAGCTGAATTTAGCGGTTCGGTCAAGACCCGGTTTGCATCCCTAATTAAAACACAATAGGATTAGTAATGTTATGCATTACCCTTTTGCACTTTTTCCATAATCAACTGCTTTCTTCACCAAGTGTTGATAGCGCTCCATGGAAGACGCCGATAAAATTAGTGAGGGATTTGTGGTGGCATCAGTAGGCTTGTAGATGTTGATGGCTAAAACGAAAATTAAATTAATTGAAAGAGGTTATGGATCAATGTAAGGACTAGGAAAGGAAATATGGAGCTAGTATAAATCAAGGCTACAAGCTGAGACGGCCGGTACGAAACCGAATAACATGTTTTGCACAATGAAAATCGATTGTCAATTTGCGGAATTCGGAACAGCAATTTGCGACAATTCCACTCGTTTTCGGAATTCAGATCAGGCAGGAATATCTTTTGTCAAGTTTCTTAGAATATTCAACAAAATGTTAGCATATTTTTAGATTTTAATTTTAGACCCATTGTTTCTTTGCCAATCCTTCTTAGAATTCGTCGATGAATAATAATTGCGAGGGAGAGAGAAACTTGGATGGCAATGGCGCCACTATCTTTTGTCTGGTCGTTACGAAGTCGATGCTCTGCCTCGACTTTTGTGAAATATAATTAAAGTTTCCAGAGCGCCAAGTTTTTGATTCACAAAGAAAATGCAGCCAAAAAAATCGGATGATTACTTTTACGTAACCATTTAATTGTAAGTACGTATACACGTACGAACACACTTACAAGCATCTGGATTTGCCTACAGATAAATTTGAATTTACAATCTTATCCTTTTTTAAGATCTCCATAAAATATATAATCAACTGAGGTGCTCCACATGTGCATACATACAATCATTCAGGTAATCAGGTAATATTTGCATTAAAATTCATCAGTTTGTGAGTGTGTGTTGAAAGCCTACATTGGAAACCTTATCGCTTTGGAATATTTTAGCGGTCACATATCTAAGGTCAAACAAATGTGAGGTTGACTGTTACTTTCCCTCTTAACTTTTATTTGATCTTGACCAAAACGGATCCGAAACCTCATACCTGCATTTGCTAAAATCAACGATGCATGTTCATATTCTAGCTCAACACGACATAGGCATTTGATGTTTATAAGCCCTTTAGTTATTATTACTGCCCACCGCCGGTCTAAATGCTCGTTGAGCAACAAATTTGCCATTCAACTGAGTACCTGTGGCTTAGAAACACGATGCAGCCATTCATATGTACGCATATGTATGTATAAGTACGTAGTATATAAGCGTGTGTGCGTCCCCACATATATATTTCAAGCCCGGCTTCGAATCTCTCTTAATTGCCACATGCACGAAAACTACATCACATTAATACATACCTTCAAAGTCACCGGTGTCGGCCACTATTGTAGTAAGTTTCTTGAGTTCCTGCAAAACCGACATTTTCTGTTTCTTCGTGCGATCACTTCCCATTTGCAGACCAATGAGTACTAAATGACTGCTCCGATTCCTGTTGAAAAGTCATTCACAATAGCTAGCCACAGAGATGTGAAATCGTTCACACTGTCAACATCTAACACCCAAACGCAGCTTTGCACACTCGCATCCCCGTATTAGAGTTATCAATAGGTCTCAAAGTATCGAAATCGATTTTTGATATATCGAGAATAAGTACAGACACAGTGAACATTGGTTGCTAACATACGAAAAATTTAAGAAAACTAAAATCAAAATTTTGCTCTTTGAAGTATGATCATATCATAATTAAGTTATCTGTTTGAAACAAATGTTTTTTTTTTTGAGTGCGACCATTTGCTCTTTGTGAAAAATTCCCTTAAAGTTAGACAATGTGCCACGCAATTCAGTGCATTTTGTTTGTCTCAAAGTGACGCCAGCATTTGAATGTACAAATTCACCAAATAAAAGTTCATATAACTTTAGAATAATATGGATATTATTCGAAAACGTATTAACTATGATTTGAATTATTTAACACTTCGTATATTGTGGTATATCGCCTAAAACAACAAAATCATAAGTGCCCTTTTGTGAGTATTTTTTGTTTACTGTTTGTACTTTCCCTTAAGCTTTTAGTTGTGATGCCGATCGATTCCGATGTTTATATTTACTATTAGTAATTGTTTAAAATAACAGAATAAAATACAAACAAAATTAGCTGCCGGGAGCTGCCCAGCGTCATAATATTTTCATCCGAATATAGTAGGTATTTGTGTTTTGTTGCTTTCCATGTTAAGTGCTTGGTTTGTGTAGAAAATTTCAAATTGCTTTGATTTTTTTATTTTATTTTTTATTAAAAGTTGAAGTTCAAAGAGACTTTCGAAAGAAAATTGAACTTATAGTAGACAGTCCAAAGTCTGGCGGTAGTGGTACAAATGATGGAAATACAGAATTACAAAATTTAATTAAAACTTGTGGAAACTTATCCATGGTATCGGTGTATAAAATATTAATACACGGTTCTGAGGTTATTAACAGAGCATTAGTATCGATTGCAAAACTCTCTGAGGAATAGCCAAGCCAAAAATACAGATATTAAAAATATAGATTTCAATGTACTATAAAAACCTCGCGAGCTGCAACTAACACAAACCTTATATATAGATTACTACTAAGTTTAGATCCTCAGATCCTAAGTGGATTAAGAAAATTAACTTGCAAAAAAAAAAACAACAATATTTCACAATCAATTTTTCAGAATAGTTGTACAGTATTGTAATAGGCTTACAGTTTAAAAATACTTGGAAGACACATGGAACCATTTTTGTCGCGTACTTCCATTCAAGACCGACCACTGTGCAGGGGGCGATTTGGCTTATCTAGCGTAACGAAAATAATTACTCAAAAATAAGAAAAGTTTTCAAAGTTTATAGTTGTAATGTAATATTACCACTAAAAGGAACCTCATTATATATTGCATATCATTTTTATATTTTTAATTTTTTTTTAACTATTTGGGATGTTTACAAATATTTTATAGAAAAAAAATAAAAATCGAAATTGGATTGTCTGATTCTTTAGGATAATCCAGAAGGTTAATCTGTCAAGGGGTTTTCTTGCTGGACTAATTAACCAAACTTTCGCACAAACTTCTTTTTTTGGATGCGAAGAAGCTAATAACGAGTTCATGAGATCCTCCATCGTATTAAATCGCGAATTTGTTACGGGCTTTCATGGCTTCTTCATCGATCATCATGGCAATCGGAAGTACAGGGTAGGGCAACATATCTCCCGTATTTCGTAACACAATAAAACTAAAAGTACTAAAGATATTTGATTATTTTTTTCAGTTGTAGGAAATCTGGGGTTAAACCCGCTGCGTTGCGATCACTGAGCGACCGTTGGATCAAAAGGCCTCTACGGCAAATGCTTTTTGCACGTTGCTCCACCGCATGATCACGCCTGACTGGGAGGTAACAAAACTTCAAGACCCCACCTTTCAAATAAGACCACGCCCAGCCCTCCAGGTTATCGTTGAGCGGAATGACTCTCATTTCACATACGGGAGTTATGTTGCCCCACCCTGTAGTACACATCCTATCATATCGGGTCCAGCATTTCTTCCAACGGAACTTTTGCCGTACATTCTTACGTTCTAATATAATCCAGATAACACATCAACTAGGCGAATTCCAAAACTTCATATTTCGAAAGATATTAGCATTTCGCGCTTTTGTACCAGCTTGAAAATGCTTATATTAGCTTTTGGTGTCGGGATCCGATGCACCGAGTTTTCCACATTTGTACTTTTGGGCCAACCCTGCGAGCTCACCACGCGATGAAAATTATTGGATTGAGTGATCGAAGCTGGCTTATCAAAAGCTCCAAAATTGAGTGTTAAGTTTGTGAGCCCGTTCTAACCGTAATTTTTTCCTAAGAACACAAATCGGGGAAAATTGAAAACAATGGGCGTGTTCACCAGCATACATCAAACATCAATTAAAAATCACACATCATCAACAAGGAACTATTAATAAAAATCAGTAAGCGTGCAAGTCATATTTTTGATTTTCAATGACTGTTTGAGTTTTTGTGAATTTTTTATCCATCCTAATCAGATTGGACATTGCAATAGTTTATTACAATAATCGAACTAGATCTATCAATTTCTTGTCATCCTTGTTCTGGTAATCAAGGCCATTCGTACAGGTATGTAGAATAATATGGCTACCTCACTGAAGCACATTTTGAAAAAAGTTATCGTCATCTCTGAAAATGCAATTTTCTGTCCTTATTGTGTTGCTTCTGCATTTGCATTTCGAAAACATCTTTAATTTGTTTACAATTGAGTTAATTGAATTACCCAAGTGAAAAGCACAATAGCATACAAATCAAACATATATTATATATAGGAGTCATTTAGCTGCTAGAAACATAACATCTAATGCCCTGTCCTCACTACAACTGCATTTTGCATTTTGGCAAAATGTACATTTTCGCCAATTGAAGAATTTTTCAACACTACATTAGGGCCCGCCAAATGGAAGAAGGTTTGAACCTGCTATAAATCTATACTTTCGTAAACTAATCAATAATAACTCAATGAAGTGCGAAAAGTGAAGACTCCCAATGTAATTGAAATTGGTGTGAAGAGGCTTGGTTAATTGTAAGCAAAGAACATATTTTCTCAAAATGCAAATGCAGAAGCAACACAATGAGGACTGCAATCTGCATTTTCAGTGATGACGATAACTTTTTGGAAAATGTGTTTCAGTGAGGAATCCACACAAAAGTAAGCAAGTGTTTAAAGTTCATCCATGTCAATTTCTTCTCTGTTAATGCTTGAGTTAGTGCAGGGGCCAAGCCATTGATGTGCTCTGGCCATAGGTCCAACAGATAGCTTGCGGCCTCTTCAGACCAACTGCAATCACTTTGGAGTCTTAACTTTCTGCAATTCATTGTGCTATTATTGTAATTTTGATTAGTTTATGAAAGTATAGATTAATTGCAAGTTGCTGTAAATTTTATCGTTTGTGGTACATATTATGTACATATGAGTATCGTGGAAAAATTTCTTACGCCGCATGAAGTCGGACTTGTATGTGGCATGGTATTTAGCATGATACAACAACCAAGGTAAGGCGCTCTCAGCTCAGTAGTCAAAACGCGTGGCATCATAGGAATCGTAATCGTTTTAATCAAAAATAATAATTTGCTTTTTAATATTTGTTACATTTTTAACCATTTGGATACTTTCAACAAAATTAAAACAGGCGGATAATCCCCTATACGGACTTCTGGGAACAGAAAAGAAGTGCTTAAGGAGGAATCAGTTGCCAGCATCCAGCGCATCAATCGAAAGGTGCTCCAGAACGGCACGTCGAATTATAGAATGCAGACGAACCCACCTCAAAGGAGAATGTATGGATACCATTCTGTATTTGCATTTCCAAACCAAGCAGGAGAATTTAAGTTAGTAGGCTGGTGAGTATACTTGTACGATGCCATGGTTACTACTCGGCATCATGTGAAAAATATCACACATAAAAAAGAATCATTTTACTCATAACATGATTAATTTTACTCGTAATCGTACGAATCTGGAATCACTCGTGCTGGTCTCTAGTGTATACTAAGCTTTAACATCGTAATTGAGAAAATAAATAAAAATATGAATAAACATTTTGTTTACATATATCTTCCCTTATTTTAATAACTAAAACGAATAAAAAGGTTGGGTTGGGGTGATAGCGTGGCTCAATCGTCCAGAAATTTTTACCGAAATTAAACTTTGATCTAAGCACTATACGTTCGAAATTTGAATATAGTATATTAATATTTTAACTTCTTGGAAAAATTCCCCACTTTGCATTGTAAAATTGCTAGCATTCTAAAACTACACATTCTGCCCTTAAACTATTCTGTTAGAGGATTAAAAAAATATTTTACAAACTTTTTTCGACATTTTTTACCATCGCGCCTTTTCGGTCAGGCTATCAGCTGCTCGCGAAATTAAAATCAAATCGGTGCGCAGAATAGGTCATTCCGCCAACTAATTTAGAATGCCTGAGTCCCACTAATCTTTCTGGAATGGAACAGGAGAACAGGGAAATGAAGTATTTTTTGTAAAAGTCAGCATTTTTAGGCAACTCATTTACGGTCTCACTAAAATAATAAGTTGTTTATTGTTGTGGTACCACGTGCGGTTTTTTTTTTTGATATTACTTAAAATGAGACAAAACAATTCCAAGAGACGCTCCAAACCTTATGGGAGGCAATCGCCCGTTCGCCGAAATGACAAATTTTCCAAAAATAATAGTTTTATTCAGCGGAGTAAGAAAATGGAGGAATCGCACAGAAAAGAAAGTCTTCTCAGGGCAAAGGCTCCAAATGATTTGGAGTTGATGTCTGGAGTCGATGTCAATCTTCTGCCCTCACTGCAAGATGAATTAAACGAAACGGGCTTCTATGAGCAACTGGTGACTGGATATACCAGCCATACAGCCACAGGTAAGTTTACACACGTACATATCTACATGGATATAATGTTACCCGTTTCTTATCGAACAGTGCCCATGCTGAAAGGACGACCTCAAAAAACAAATAATATTGTACCGGCAGAAGCGAAAAGTGCTCACGATGAGGCATTAGAGCTGTCGGGGGAGGAAATGCAAATGGATTTAGATTCTTATCATTCATTTTCAAAGCGATTTAATTTTGAACTATCTGCCAACCAAATTGACGAGTTAATTGAGCAAAAAGCCAAGTCGATAAAATGCACTTGGCCTGTGCTGGGAAACTTAAAAATTGAGATACCCCAATTCAGTTCAGAGACTGCATCCTGCGACTTTACGCCACCTGCGGAAATTTCAAAGCGATCAGACCTGCAAAACTTGGAAGTAAAAGCGACATTAGGTGCCAACCTAGCACTTCCTCTCTCTCCGCTGCAGGCAAATCTGTTTCACCTTGTCAATAGATATCAGGATCTATATTACCCCCAACGATCACACGAAAATGCTGAGGAAATCCGTTATATCTATTGCCTGCATGCGCTCAATCATATGCTCAAAAGCAGGTCTCTGATTTTGCGTAACAATGAAAAGGTGGCAGCTCTGGCAAAATCAATGAAACTGTCGCCAAGCGAAATATCTATACCAGAGACCTATAGAGATCAGGGATTGAAGCGAATGAAGGTTTTGATCATTGTGCCGTTCAGAGAGTCAGCCCTGAAGATAGTGCAAATAATGGCCATGCTGTTATTTGGCGGCAGTCAGGATGGTAAGTACTACTTTTTTTGCCACATGAATCTGTCTTTTTTATACAAAGGCGTAGATACATAGAAAAAAAGGTCTACTTGGACTGGATATGTCTTTTAATCATCCAACGGAGCTGAAAATTATCCAAAGAATGATCATTTTTCATATCCGTAGGATGATGTTCAGCTCAGTTGGACGATTAAAAGGCAATTAAAAACATATCCAGTCCAAATGGATGCGGAAATCATCCGGTGGATACATTTATACCCTTGCAGAGGGTATTATAAAATTGTCCGGATGTTTGTAACGCATAGAAGGAAGCATCTCCGACCACATAAAGTATATATATTCTTGATTAACATGACGAGCTGAGTTGATTTAGCCCTGTCCGTCTGTTTCTATGCTATCTGCTCCGTCAGTTTTAAAGCTATCCTCACCAAACTTTGCACGAAGTCTTTTGGTACAAATACGCTGCACATTTGTCGGAACCGGCCGGATCGGATGACTATAGCATATAGCTGTCATAGGAACGATCGGTCGAAAAACTTTTTGTTTTTAATGGAAACGCCTCCAAAGTACGTAACTCTTAGTTTACTATCCTTTCCCATAATTTCACTAAGTTTGGTCGAAATCGGATGACTATAGCATATAGCTGCCATAGAAACGATCGGTCAAAAAACTAGTTCCAGTGAGGAAAACTTTTTTGTTTTTAATGAAAGCGTCCTTTTTATTGGCATTTTCTTATTTTATATACTTTAACACATTTCTACAAAGTCTTATCAAAATCGGATGACTATAGCATATAGCTGCAGTATGAATGATCGGTCGAAAAAGAAGTTCGAGTGAGAAAAACTTTTTTGTTTTAAATGGGATCGCCTCCAAATTTCGTAATTAACAGTGTATTATGCTTTTCCATGATTTCACCAAGTTTGGTCAAAATCAGACATCTATATAGTATAGATCCCATAGAAAAGTAATGTCCAAAAAGTAGTTTTAGTTTGAAAAACTCTTTTGTTTTCAATAAAAGCTGGAAGGGTATACAAAACTTCGGCCGAGCCGAAGTTAAGTTTACCCTATTTTTTAGTATCCTTTTTTTTCTCTGTGCAGCTTTCTTAAAAGGTAGGCTCAGCTTTGTCCAAATGTTTCTTAAATATTCCTTTAATGATACAATTTAGCATTAAATATTAAATAAAGATGTTTTCGATATGAAATTAGAACCAATCTTCAAAACAATGTGTGTTTTCTTTAAGTTTTGAGGTCTTAAGAACACCTGGTGAAAACGGCAAGGTAATATCTTGATAAATAAGTGAATTACAGCCGAAAACGTCAACGGTTCGGCGCTGACCCGACAGTCATTCCTCGGTCAAGTCCGACTATAACATACTCTGTACCTGTGAAGTGCTGCCCATCACAATTGCGACCGGTGCTGCCCATAGTTTATTGTTTTCGATATAACTCGACTATTGTTTATCCGATCTTTACTAAATATGTCCAGAAGGTACGAACCTACTATCTATAAAACTGTGGGAGATATAACGTTTTTTTCCAATTGGCGGGGGCGGAAGGGGTCGTTGCCAAAATGGAAAATAAACTTGATCTGCCTGCAAGTATAAGAAGTTTTTATCCCATAGACGTCAATATTCTATCTCTTACTATCTCTGAGATCTCTGCGTTCATAGGGATAGACGGACATGGCTATATTGATTCGGCTGTTGATGCTGATCGGAGAGCTTCCTTCTGGCTGTTACATACTTTCGCACAAACTTAATATACTCTGTGTACCTCTTGTACAGAGTGTAAACAGCTGATGAGCGCCTATCCATAGTCTTAGATCGATATATACCATGGCCAAATCGCAAATTGTTGTAATTGAGTTTGTCTTTATTAAAAAATTGTTTAAAATATACTCTTAATGCAAAATGAGTGGGAGACTCCGTAAGAAAAATCTTAAAATGTCAAAATCAAAAATAGGGCGTTTGCCCTATATATTTTTTTTTTGCACGCGGAAAACGCAGAGCTTTGCTGATGTCGGAAAATTTTTTTTAAGATTTTAATTAAATATTGTTCATTGGATATAAAATTAGTTATCGAATTATATTCTTGACCTATAATTAACTCACTTTTCATGTTTAAGTCCTGTTCCCAGGAACAATAAATTTTATTTTTGTCAATGCTTCGTATGAATAAGAAAGTTGTTGAAAAGTTTTTAGTTTTAACAGCTGTGCAATCGTGTTCTATTAATATGAAGTACTGTGTCAAAAATAAAAATTATTGTTCCTGGGAATAGGCCTTTAATAAAAATTAAATTTTCCATTCAATATGGACCATTTCTTTGCCATTAAACTCGAATATTACCACAAATAATTATATTTCTTTTTCAGATCAAAAATGGAAAGGTTCTGTTGCCAAGTATGAGCGATTTCTGGAAGATTACTCAGGAAATACGATCTATTTTCCGAAAACAAACCCCAAGCCATTTGATTATGAGCAAACTTTCAGTGGCAACACAGACGACAACTTTAAAATTGGGATACGAGTTACCAAAAAGTCGTTGTCCCTATTCTCGGATATGAACGCATCAGATATTCTTATTGCCTCTCCATTGGGATTACGTATGCTTATTGCAGACAAAGAACATGACTTTGATTTCCTGACTTCAATTGAAATGCTCATTTGTGATCAAGCTGAACTTTTTCTCGCCCAGAACTGGGAGAATCTACTGTACACCCTGGACCACTTGCACCTTCAACCGCAGAAGCTGCCCGACACGAACTGTCAACGAGTGCGCACCTGGTGCCTAAGTGGAGCATCCCGTTTCTATCGTCAGACTTTGTTTTTCTCATCCCATGAACTGCCGGAGTTTCGCGCGGTGATAAACAGCAAATGCCATAATTTTCAGGGAAGAGTGCGCGTAACGAATATTATTGAACATGGCGATATACGAAATGTGCTTACACCAATTCAGCAGGTCTTTCGCCGCATCGACTGTGCGGATGTGGAGTCGGCGTTCGATGATCGGTTCCAGTATTTTATCAAGCATATAATGCCGCAGTTTAGTAAATCCGGCTATTCGCACTGCATGCTGTACGTGCCCAGTTATTTTGATTACGTGCGCCTGCGCAATCATTTCAAGAGCGAAATGGTTAGCTTTGTTCAGATCAGTGAATATACCAAAAAGGAGAAGATATCCCGAGCGAGAGACATATTCTTCCATAGCGGGGCGCCCATTCTGCTTTACTCGGAACGCGCACATTTCTTCCGGCGAACGCGCATAAAGGGAATTCGGCATCTAGTTATGTATCAACCGCCCAACTTTCCAAATTTCTATTCGGAACTAATAAATTTGATGCTTGAATCCAATCAAAATCCACGTGATGGCCTGGTCGATTCCATGAGCGTCAGTGTCCTATACACCAAATATGATCTGCTAAGTCTAAGTAATATCGTTGGGAGCGAAAATGCTGTTAAATTAACAGCAGGAAAGAAGAATTCGTATTTGTTTTCAACTAGCACTCTAAGTGGATCATTAGACCAAAACTGTGTAAACAAAAGTTTGAAAAATCGAAAGGAAAAAAACAATTTTGCATCGCAATAAGTGAATTTTTAAATTTGATTATTATTTAAATACATATTAAAAATATACATATAACTAAGCATTTCGACTTTGAAGGGTTGAGCCCTAATCCATTCTCTTTTGCCCACTTATCAATCCTACTAAGTACGTTATTACAAATTTGAACACATTCCACAATCTGAGCAAACGGACGACTAACATATAACTGAACATCATCGGCATACATGTGTACTTCACAGTTGGACAAAACGTTCGGTAAATCGTTGACATAGACAGAAAACAGTAATGGTCCTAAGACAGATCCCTGCGGTACCCCACGTAATAAAATATTAAAACCGGACAAACACGATCCAGCTGCAACTGCCTGTAATCTACCAGTAAGATACGAGTTAAGGAAATTCACTGCAGTGTTAGAAAAATTATACAGGTTTTTTAGTTTAGAGCAAAGAATATCATGGTTAACTGTATCAAACGCCTTACTATGATCCAGAAGCGTCAGCAAGGTAACACAACCGGAATCTGTCTGTTGACGTATGTCTTCAACAATGTTTGTTATTGCCGTTACACAACTTCGATTTTTTCTAAACCCTATGCCTTTGGTACAGAGTATAAAAAGGAAGCCTGCCAGTTATATGGACTGATTTTTATGAACACTTTGAACAAAAGTGCTACGGATGTCTGAATTATAAACTTGGAATGAATACACCTAAGATGGTCACAGCTAAATATCATCCTTTTCCAAGCAATTACCTTCCGAGTCGGATGAGCAGAGAGAGCGCTTTCACCAAATAAGCATGCCAATAGAGAAGCGTTTTAAGGGAAAGAGATTAGATGCCTTGCTGGGAGAAGTGTGTTGGTGATGCCAAAAAGCATATGTGCGTCAGGAGCTTTCTGAATTTTCGGACTCGGACGTATGAAGATCCGAAAATTTCGATTTAAGCGACGACGATGAACCTCCAAAAAAGAGTCAAAGGCGATCAGCGCCAACATAACAAAAACGCGTTTGTGCAAATACGTTTTTTGTTTATTTTTTTTCCATTTTTCTATCTTGAAAATAGATTTTTTGTTTTATTATTTAAAAAATAAACAGTTTTTCAAGTATAAATGAATTAAACAATATTTTTCTTTACAAAGAGTCATAGTTCTAGATTAATGGATGTATAGCCTTTAATGAGTTGGAAAATTGAATTTTTGAGGTTTTATATATTTTTAATCATGAAGACTCGGGTGTGTTCCAGAAACCTCTAGAGATTTTCGTATAAACGATTGGATTTTGAACTAAACTGTCAGGACTTTATATGTAAAGTGTCAAGAATAATGTCGCCTACTAGATTATAGGAAAGGAAAACTGTACGTTTGAAATGTACTTGGTGCTGAGCAGTCAGTTTCAAATCTCTCAACTTTAGTCATCTAATCAAATAGCCTGGCATTTTGGAGACGCTCACATGTAAAGCCAAGCAGTTGCAGTTCAAAATGAAACCGTTTATACGAAAGTCTCTAGAGATTTCTGGAACACCGCCGACTAGAGATATAAGCGATACAAAAAGTGCCTCTTTGTCAGAAAGGCGAACTTTAGCCCAAAACTTCAAATGTTTTTCTAAATAAGACTACTTTTCGGACCTTACTTCAATGGGAGCTATACTATATTGATGTCCGATTCGACCAAGCCTAGTGCAATCATGGAAAAGCATAACAAACTGTTAATTACGTAATTTGAAGGCTATCCAAATTAAAACAAAAAAGTTTTCCTCACTAGAACTTCTTTTTCGACCGATCATTCATACTGCAGCTATATGCTATAGTCATCCGATTTTGACAACACTTTTTAGAATTGTGGAAAAGTATATAAAATAAATATATACCAACGTAAGGGACGTTTCCATTAAAAACAAAAAAGTTTTTCTCACAAGAAATGGTCTTTCGACCGATCGTCCCTATGGCAGCTATATGCTATAGTCATCCGATTTTAATTTTCCATTGAAAACAAAAAAGTTTTCCTGACTAAGACTACTTTTCATACTCAACTTTTCTATGACAGTTATACCATATAGATGTCCGATTTCGACCAAATTTGGTGGAATCATGGAAAAGCATATTAAACTACGAAATACGAAGTTTGGAGGCGTTTCAATTGGAAACAAAATAGTTTTTCTCACTAAAACTAGTTTTTCGACCGATCGTTCCTATGACAGCTATATGCTATAGTCATCCGATCCGGCCGGTTCCGACAAATGTGCAGCGTATTTGTACCAAAAGACTTCGTGCAAAGTTTGGTGAGGATAACTTAAAAACTGACGGAGGAGATAGCATAGAAATAGACGGACAGACGGACGGACAGACAGACAGACGGACAGGGCTAAGTAAACTCAGCTCGTCGTACTAATCAAAAATATTTAACCTTTATGTGGTCGGAGATGCTTTCTTATATGCGTTTCAAACATCCGGACAATTTTATAATACCCTCTGCAAGGGTATAAAACCAGAATCTACCCTGCGGAGAAAGTGTTGTTTAATACCACAAGTATACCAGTCTCTAAAATCTCGCAGCTGGTTGCACTTCGTATACAAATCAATGCATTGAAGTCGTCCATTTTACACAGAAATGTCATAGGAAAAGGTCAATTGTCCCCCCCAGCAGCCTTTTACACCCAGTTTAACTCCAATTGTCCCCTGCTGCAGCCATTTCCAACTGGGCCAAATATGAAACCTATACTGTATGCACTGTACTTTACGGTTATTCTAGTTTTATTTCCCAAATCCTTACACAACCACGATTCACAATAAATTTTTTGCATGATACAAACTTTTCGTATTCACATTGACTGCATTAACTTTGACGTAATCCTTGTTTTTCGACACTGTTTTAATTTTCACTTTAACTTCAGCGGCTGCAGTTGCGCTGGTCGATGATAAATTTGACAATGATCACCACAAGCTTTGCCATATACCGCTGCGCAGTTGCCAAATCACTCGAATCTGTTCTTTTTTGCTTGAAAAGTTGGTACTAACAACATGGCTTTACTTACTTGCTCTCCGGTCATGAATCTAGTAAAGGCACAAAGTGAAGTACTAAAACTCATGAATCTCTACCGCAATCACTCATGAACTAAAGCAATTATGCCTTAAATTATATAATTATCACTCCGAAATTAACTACTGAGGCTTTTTACTCAGGGGAAGTTCTATAGCGAAGGTTTCAAACCAATTTAATAGGCGTTATTTCGCACTATGCTCCGCCTGCGAAAAATTCCTGCCAGAATTTGCTATTTTTTGAGTTTTGGACCCGATTTCCAGTTTTTTAATTAAATTTAATCAAAATAACGTTTAACCAACTCCGGTCTACCATTTATATGGTTATTATTGATTGAGCGGTCGGGTGTGAGACATCACACCTCGGCACCCATTGGTCCACAATCGCTTTTTTGGGCCGGGCTGAGAGACTCTCTAGTGTGGCCCGTAAAATTACTCAAAGGTTAGTAGCCAAAAAAAGTCTATTACTTTGAATACAGATAAGAACAAGAGCTAGCAGCCGGGAAAGCCTTGGCATGATCGCGGGGTAAATGGGCGAAACTAAAACGCTATTTTTTATATAAACATTTCTGGCGTTTGCTTTGTTCTCCACCCCCATTTGACTCCATCTATACGCTCATCCATCCAAAATAATTGTAACAATACTCTGAGCTGTGCAATAGCTGTTTTAGGTTCCACACACGCATACAGTCGTCGGCATAACTATTTTGACAAAAATTTTTTCATAAAAAAACCATTATATCTTTGAAACAAAAAATCCTAAAATTTGGAAATTTTTTCGAATACTGGTATGAAAGTCCGCTTTCAATAATTCATAAGTGTCCACAATATCTGGGATTAGAAAATATTAATCAAATTGTCTAAATGAACGGTGGAAGTTTTTGACAAAGATTTTAAAATTATTTTTTGCCGGTCAAAGCTAAAATTTATTCTTTCGAGCTTATTTCATTTTTGTTTTATTGGTGTTTCTATGTTGTTATAATTTGTTTGTTTTGTTGTCTCTTTTTCTCTAATTGTTTCTTTTTGTTGTTCAATTCTCTTTGCTTTGTGTGGTGTTCATTTTAAATCTTATCTTGTTTTGCATTTTTTTTCTGTACACTTGTTATTGGCTTTCACCAGTTTCTAAAAATTTCCTTTTAGGTTTTTTGTTTCAATATATGGTTTTTTTATGAAATTTTTGTCAAATCCGCGCGTGAAACGCCGCTATCGATACGCCGCTATCTATACAATGTGTGGATTTTGGTCAAGTTGCAGGATACTAAACAAACGAAATCGTAAACAGAAAATTCCTGGCACAATTTTTTTCATATGAACTTTGGCAGGAATTTTTTGGCTTTGCGTTGCTGGATACCCGGCTTAAACAGAAAATTCCTGGCACAATTTTTTCCATATGAACTTTGGCAGGAATTTTTTGGTTTTGCGTTGCTGGATACCCAGCTTATGTCTTAAAAATTGATAAATTGCTAGAAATAGCTAAACATAATTTTTAAGTTGCTAGATTTATAGTTAATAGCATTTCCAATTTTAAAAATGCTAGATTTAGCAACTAAATAGCTAAAATGGCATCACTGTAACCAGGTCACTATCAAAGACAGCTTCGGTCTCGAGTTTTTTATATCCGTTACTCGTAGAGTAAAAAGGGTATAAGTAAAATCGGCTTGTCAAGATGACAACAGCCCCAAGGGGCCAAAGCCGAAGCCGAGCCTCTCTCAATCTCTTGGCTTGTGCGCTTCTAATTTTAGCACAAGAGAAAGGGACCTACAAGTTTAACGCCGAATCTGAACGGCAGTTTTTGAGAGGCTTTTCATGGCTAATTACTGCAATGCTGGCGTCAACAGCAAGAGGTGTGGCCGGGAGTAAAGTTTTTATTCAAAGAAAAAAAACTTTTCATTAGATGTTCTGAGGCGGGATCGAACCCACGACCTCATGCTCAGCAGTCGCTTACACTAACCGCTGAGCCACTCCGGCCACATAAAAAAAGGGTATACTAAAGTCTTGCAAATGTATGTAACAGGCATAAGGAAGCATCTCCGACCCCATTAAGTATAACTCCTACAATTTTAAAGATATCATGCTCATATTTTGCAGTGTAGTGTATGTGCCCCAATATCTACAAATCTTGAAAGTTTCATAAGGATCGGATTAAAAATGACAGAGTTATAATAGTTATAAAAAACGTTGCATACTTTTTTTCGCCGCATGAGCTATTTGCTTACAAAATGTTGAAATGTTCTCATTAATGTTAATGCTCTGTTAACTAACATAAGGGAAGGCTATACAACATTAATTTCCCTGAGTAACGGGTATATCGAAGTCGGCAAGAACCGTCTTTAACTAACGCTCTCGTTTTTAATAAAAAATAGTTCGCTGTAGTGAGCGATAATTGTAATTACGCCGTGCTATTGCTACATTTGCATACTCGGAAATGAACGATTGCCTTGGGCCAACTAGGAATTTATTTGCAATTTATTTATCTTAGTGTCGATATTACGCTCTTGGGGGATAAACTAAATCGCTTATTTTCCACAACCTTGCGAAATCTTTGGACGCTCTCAAGGCCAACATTCGGACTACCATAGATGTTGATTGGAACGTTGTGTTGATTTTATATTAAACAGAACAACATTTGGTTCTCTTATTCTATTATTAAATGACAATCTTTGCATTGTTCTAATTGCTCCAAATAGTCTGTTTCTGTCGTACGAACAAGAGTTTTGAGACAGCTTGAACCACTGTAAGGTGACAGTTTTCGAAATGTGCCTTAGCCAAGTTCCATTTTTCTTTGCAAATTTTAATTGAGATCGGAAATTTTGAAAATTGGGAGCATAGCTAGGTACAAATACCCAGGTAATCCCTCGCACTTTCGGTAAATAAGCATAATTCTGTTGATATATGTACAACCTGGGTATGCTCATATGGGGCTTGTATGAATAAAGTACGGCCAAATACATAACTACATAATTATAGGTAGAAAGATTTCCATATACTCGCATATGTATCAACTGGTACAATTGTACATAAATATATATTTATGGGTGCATTATAGACATTCATAGTAGTTGCTTTGGCCCATGTGCCCGTAGCAAAGAGGTGATATCCCACACAAAGAAACGTGCGCGGAGAGCGCCAGCGCTCTTGCCAACTTTCTGAGAGGCCATAACGGCATTACAAGACTATTTTTACGCGGCTAAACTGCACTGATGGCTGCCTGTCTTGGCTGAAACTAGACAAAAATGAAAAAGGCAATAAAATAGGACTTTTGCCATTGCCAACCCGAAGCATTCATACTCTTTTCGTACCACTATTTGCTTGACATTATAGTAGATTTCTACAACGGATTTATTGTTGTACATATATATGTACGTACATTTTGGTGTTGGGGAAAAATGATCAGTTTCACATTAATTTGATTTGTGGCTTATTTTGCATTATGGCCAAGTATTGGAATAATATCTATAAACAGTGTTGGGAAATGCTTAGGAATATGTATCAAAATATGTTTTTACATGTGTGAATTTTATATCTAGATAGGTAATAACTGTAGAGTGTCTTTTAACAAAGGTCTGAGGTTCCATTTTACGATACATTTAAAAAATCTTTCAATTTTTTAAACGTCTACAGATCGCAATCGATGAGTCAACGAGTGTTAAAACAAAGGCAAGGCTTAATAGAATAGTAACAAGTTACTTAAACTAATTTCAAAAACATTTCATTATTTTTTCGCTACCTAACAGTAGTAATTGTGGAACGATTCCATCACTGATTTTTTCATTATCGCGAAACTAATATTTTGACACAAAAATGATTACCAATGCAAATTTGATTTCTTTTAGACAACAAAATATTTTGAAAACATTTTTAAGATTTTAATTTAATTTGTCCAAAAATGCAAAATAGCATTAATTAGAATAGAGGAGAATTTTCGAGCCACAAAATTAAACTAGTTTCGATGTATATTTGCTTAAGAACAGAGTACTGATAGGGTGGGCATAACTTTTTGCTCCCAGAATATCCAGTAATTTCTGTTTTATATACTCTGCACCAGAGTCAAACAAAGTATATTTAGTTTGTGCAAAAGTATGTAACAGCCAGAACGAAGCATCTTCGACCCCATAATATATATGTATTCTTGATCAGCATCAACAGCGGAGTCGATATAGCCAAGTCCGTCTGTCCGTATGAACTAGAGCTGGAGAAACATCGATGGTAACATCGATGCATCGATGTTTTAATCGAAGCTAAAAACATCGATGATTTTTTCCCACAATCGATGCATCGGTCACACTCTTTTTTTTTACTAAATTTACTTGGCGTCCTTAAGAAAGGTAAGATGACTAATTTGAGTCTCTTAAACCCTTATATGTATAATATTTCTTTTAATTAAAAGTGTTAGAGTGCTTGCGAGAATTCTAAGAATGTAAAGATCCAATATGCAAATGTGCCACTGTTAAGTTTTCTGAGCAAACATATGTACATGCCAAGATTTCTTTTAAGCATTTTTTTAAAGGGTTTGCTCGCTTTTATAAATACCAAGGTATTTTTTTTTGTTTGATAGAGAATACGTTAAGGTTTTTACAACAAACATTCAGTCGAGACTACTCTTCTATACTGTAAAAATAGAATAAATTGGATCTTTACGTTCCTCGAATTTTCAAGTTTTAATTCGCAAATACGTATTTGCAAACGTCTTGTTGGTATCAGCGATTGAAACTCACTGATGAGATTCCTAGTCCATCGAAACAGTCTGTCTGAGTATCCAAAGCTGCCCATATGTACAAAATCTTTGTTGACTTCGTTGAATGTAATCAATCCAAATCTTTTGAGGCGGCTAACAAGCACTTTGAATAAAACCAAAAGGGGTCGCTAAAACCCTTATACATTATTTCGATTTAATCTCAAGCCAGAAAGTGCTTTGGGAAGGTAAATTGACAGACTCTTAGAATTTGAAAAAAATTGATGTTGCTTCGGATGTTTTACTTCCAGCTCCAGTATGAACCAACAGATCTCAGAGGTGTTAAGAGACAGAGGACAAAAACTTTTTATACTTGTAACAATCGTCATATCTCCCACAGTTTTAAAGATAAATGGTTCATACCTTCTAGACATACGAGGTATGTTCCAAGGAAAAAGTTGAATTTTGAATTTTTGCGGGCTGTGTACATTCGATTAACGATATTTTGTTTTTGTTATATTCCGTCAGATATATTTATCATATGTTTGCATTAGCAGCCAATTTCGATTAGTAGTTCGCATTTGGCAACTGAAAACGTTAGTCACGTTTTTGTGTGCTTTTCGATTTTTAACTAAATTTTGAGCAAAAGCAACGTTGCATTAGTATCGTTCAGGAGTTGTTGAATTACGTCAACGACGATCCGGCTTTGCTTAAACGGGTCATAACTGTTGAAGAAACGCGGGTATATGGTTATGACATCGAAACTAAGGCCCAATCATCCCAATGGAAGCAGCCAGATGAGACAAGACCGAAAAAGCACGCCAATTTCGATTAAATGTGAAGGTTTTGCTCACTGTTTTCTTTGATTACTATGGTGCGGTGCATCATGAGTAGCTGCCAAGAGGTAGTACAGTTAATAAAGAATACTAAAAGGAAGTTATGCAAAGTTTGCGTGAAGCAATACGACTCAAACGATCGGAATTGTGGAAAAACAAATCGTGGATTCTGCATCACGACAATACACCAGCTCAAACATCAATGCTTGTTTGTGATTTTTTGGCAAAAAACAACACCGTAATCATGCCTTAACCACCGTATTCACCAGATTTGGCTCCCTACGCCTTTTTCCTATTCCCAAAACTGAAGAGACCAATGAAAGGAAAGCGTTTTGCCATAATTGATGAGATCAAGTCAGAATCAAAGAACGAGCTCATGGCCATACCTAAAAGCGCATTTCGGAAGTGCTTCGAGGATTAGAAAAAGCGTTGGCACAAGTGTCTTATATCCGACGGAGATTACTTTGAAGGGGACAAAATGGATATTGATGAATAAATAAGTACTTTTCCGAAAAATTCAAAATTCACCTTTTCCTTTAAACACACCTCGTATGTAGTAATGAAGATTATAAAGCGAGGTATGCTTTCAGTTGCGCGGCAAAATACGCACTGATCACTCACTGTCGTTGGTACAGAGTATATTACAGTCGGTCTTGACCGACTTTCTTACTTGTTATAGTTATCCATGCGTTCCGGACAGTTCCGAGATCTTAAAAAATTTATCTGACCGCTCGATCAAATTAAAACAAGTAAGAAAGTCGGTCAAGCCCCATTGTAATATACTCTGGGCCAACGAAAGTGTAGGAATTTTGATGCTGCAGCGAACATTCTTTTGTAACTTGATCACCGTTCATCCAATCTTTACCAATTTGGCGGGCCGATAAATAGTCCTGATTATGAAATATGTCCAAAAAGAACGAACATTCTATGTATAAAACTGTGGGAGATATTTCAATTGCGGGAGCGGGAGGGGGCGTGGCAAAAATTAAAAATAAACTTAAACTGCCTGCAAGTATAAGAACCATATGTCTCATACATTTTTTAGGCGATGATCGAGGTTCACACGATAGCGCCGTTAATTCTGCGTCGCATAGTGGGGCCTTTCTCATAATACGTTGCAATCATAACTTTTGAACTATATAAGTTGTTCACTTAATTTTTGTTCTAAATAATCTGCGAACTTCGATGATTTTTTATGTAAAGTTCCTAAGGTTACACCCACAAATCACGTCGTAATAAAATCGTGAATTTCAAAATTTGGATTTTTATACTCTGTTCCAGAGCTACACAGAGTAAATTAAGTTTGTGCAAAAGTATTTTACAGCCAGAAGGAAGCATAAAGTATATGTGATGTGTTCAAAGGAAAAGGTAAATTTTTAATTTTTTTGAATAGTACTTATTTATTCATCAATATCCATTTTGTCCCCTTAAAAGTAATCGCCCTCGGACATAATACACTTGTGCCAACGCTTCTTCCAATCCTCGAAGCACTTCTGAAATGCGCTTTTCGGAATGGCCATCAGCTTGTTCTTTGATTCCGACTTGATCTCATCAATTGTGGCAAAACGCTTTCCTTTCATTGGTCTCTAGGGAGCCAAATCTGGCGAACACGGTGGTTGAGGCATGATTACGGTGTTGTTTTTTGACAAAAAAACAAAAATAAGCATTGATGTGTGAGCTGGTATATTGCTTCACGCAAACGTTGCATAACATCCTTGTAGTATTCCTTATTAGCTGTACGACCTCTTGGCAGGAACTTATGATGCACCACACCATTGTAGTTAATCAAAGAAAACAGTTAGCAAACCTTCACATTCGATCGAATTTAGCGTGCTTTTTTTGGTCTTGGCTCATCTGGCCGCTTGCATTGGGATGATTGGGCCTTGGTTTCGATGTCATAACCCACGTTTCGTCACCAGTTATGACCCGTTTGAGTAAACCCGGATCGTCGTTGACGTCATTCAACAATTCCTTAGCGAAACTTATGCGACGTTGCTTTTGCTCAGAATAAGCAAAAAATCGAAGAGCACATAAAAACGTGACTAACGTCTAATCGGAATTGTTTCAGTTTTGGAAAATTTCCCCCCTCCCCCTTTTAACCGCAATAAACAGTCAGAGTCACAATTCTTAAGTTAGAGCGTTGTAACTTTATATATATCGTGTAAGGCGCAATATCTATCTATTCTAAAAAGTACTGTAGATCGGACAAAAAACACCGATTCATTTCAAATCAATTTTGCTTGTAAGAAAGGGGGGGTTTAGCATCCCAGTCGGATTTGTCGGAACGTCGTTCCCAAAAGAATGCCTTCTGGCACACTTCTTTTTACATGCATTGAGTGCTAGAGTGCATTACCAACTTTTGCAGTATGATAGAAGGCATATAATCCATATGAAAACTGATGCACAGAGAGCCGAGCGTTTTTACGAAGTTGAACCAACAACAACAACCCATGCAAACGTCGCTTCTAATAGAACAGTTCCTGCTGCATTTCGCCCCTATACAAAAGCGAAAGGAAGACTGCAGGTTTTTGCAACAACTTCTTAGTGGCAAAAGTTGTATTCGAGATGTGCTTCTGGCATGCAGTCAAGGCCGGCTGGGGTATTTTGTAGTCGGGCCACTCGACTGCAGCGCCTTTACTTGTTTTACATTATGTTTCTTATATTTATTTATTGATTTAATATCCCAGTGCTACAAGTTGCAACTGGTATTTTATGCACCAGTCACTTTGCCAGTATTTGAACTTATGTTTTAACTTAGCCCTAACATTAATTATTAACTTATACAGGGCTGTTCCGTACTCCAAACGTTTTCAAAAAGTAAAAATGAGGAGTATCTTGATTACTAATTTTATACTTTCCATTGAAAACAAAAAAGCTATCTAAGACTACTTTTGTGACATTACTTTCTAGGGATCTATGACCTTTTATGTCAGATTTCGATTAATAATTGGTGAAATCATGGAAAAGCAAAATACACTGTTAATTACGAAATTTGGAGGCAATCCGATTTAAAACAAAAAATTTTTTCACTAGAACTTGTTTTTCGACCGATCATTCATACTCACTATATGCTATATCATCCGATTTTGATAAAACTTTGTGAAATGTGTCCAAAGTAAATAATATGATAGAACGTTTTCATTAAAAAAAAAGTTTTTCTCCTAGAACTAGTGTTTCACCGATCGTTCCTATGGGAGCTATTGCTATAGTCATCCGATTTCACCAATCTTTTAACTTGTAAAAGTATATAAAATAAGTTATGCCAATGATAAAAAATAGTTTTTCACCGATCGTCCTATGGAAGCTATATGCTATAGTCATCCGATTTTGACCAATCTATAGAATTGTGTAAAAGTATATAGATTAAGTGTATCAAAAACTAAAAACAAAATAGATCTAGTTTGTCTCGACCGATCGTTCCTATGGCAGCTATATTTATTCATCCGATTTCGACATATCCCAGTGAAATCATGGGAAAGAATAGTAAACTAAGAAATACGTACTTTGGAGGCGTTTCCATTAAAAACAAAAAAGTTTTTCTCTTTAAGACTTGTTTTTCAACCGATCGTTCCTATGGCAGCTTTATGCTATAGTCATCCGATCCGGCCGGTTCCGACAAATGTGCAGCGTATTTGTACCAAAAGACTTTGTGCAAAGTTTGGTGAGGCTAGCTTTAAAACTGACGGAGGAGTTAGCATAGAAACAGACGTACAGAAGGACAGACGGACAAGGCTAAATAAACTCAGCTCGTCGCTGATCAGATATATTACTTTATGTGGTCGGAGATGCTTTCTTCTATGCGTTACAAACATCCGGACAATTTTATAAAACACTTTGCAAGGGTATAAAAATAGGGAAAAGTTAACTTCGGCTCGCCCGAAGTTTTGTATACCCTTGCAGTTTGTTTTTCTAAATAATACTACTTTTCGCTTCTTTTCTATCCCCGATTTCAACCAAACTTAGTGCAATCATGGAAAAACATAACAAACTGTGAATTACGAAATTTGGAGGCGATCCCAATTAAAACAAAAAGTTTTTCTCACTAGAACTTTTTTTTAGACCGATCATTAATACTGCAGCTATATGCTATAGTCATCCAATTTTGACAAAACTTTGTAGAATCGTGAAAAAAGTATATAAAATAAATATATTTCAACGTAAGGGACTTTTCCATTAAACTAGTTTTTCGACCGATCGATCCTATGGCAGCTGTATGCTATAGCCATCCGACTTGCACAAACTTTGTAGAATCGTGTGGGAGCATATATAACAAATATTTGCTTATTTTGAGGACATTTCCATCGAAAACAAAAAAGTTTTTCTAACTAAGAATACTTTTCAGACTCTACTTTTATTTTACTATATAGATGTCCGATTTTGACCAAATTTGGTGGAATCATTGAAAAGCATAGTAAACTAAGAAATACGAAGTTTGGAGGCGATTCAATTGAAAACAAAAAAGTCAAGAAGTAAAAGAAGTTGTAAACAAACGCAATTTCTTGACCTCGAGCTAGCGAACTCGTTACTAATTAAAACTAGGTTATCGACCGATCGTTCGTATGACAGCTATATGCTATTGTCATCCGATCCGGTTCCGACAAATGTGCAGCGTATTTATACCAAAAGACTTCGTGCAAACTTTGGTGAGGATAGCTTTAAAACAGACGGAGGATATAACATAGAAACAGACGGACAGAAGGACAGACGGACGGACAGACGGACAGGGCTAAGTCAACTCAGCTCGTCGTGCTGATCAAGAATATGCTCCGTCCGTCCGTCCCTCTGTTTCTAAGCTGTCAATCCGTCAGTTTTAAAGCTATCCTCACCAAACTTTGCACGAAGTCTTTTGCTACAAATGCGCTGCACATTTGTCGGAACCGGACGGATCGGATGACTATAGCATATAGCTCCCATCGAAAAACTAGTTCTAGTGAGAAAAACTTTTTTATTTTAATGAAAACGTCCCTTACGTTGGCATATATTTATTTTATATACTTTTACACAAATCTAAAAAATTTTGTCAAAATCGGATGACTATCGCATATAGCTGCAGTATGAATGATCAGTCGAAAAAGAAGTTCTTGTGAGAAAAACTTTTTTGTTTTAATTGGGATATTTAAAACTTAAAAACTGACGGAAGAGTTAGCATAGAAACAGACAGACGAACAGACGGACGGACGGACGGACAGACGGACAGGGCTAAATGAATTCAGCTCGTTAAGCTGTTCAAGAATATATATACTTTATGCGGCCGGAGATGCTTCCTTCAATGCGTTACAAACATCCGCACAAACATCCCTCTGCAAGGGTATAAAAACGAAACGAAAACGAACGTTTTACTATTTGCTGTTCCCAATTCCCATTTTGAACTTTTTGAACTCGGTTTCGAAATAAAACTGGCTGGCTGGCCTGCGCACGAGTATATCGACAGCAGTCAGAGTTGTCATCATCTCTATAATTTTAATTTACAAAACTCTAATTTACTCTTTAAATCCAGTTATTTTCATTTAAACCAGTATTTAAACATAACATTTGTATATGTCATATCAAATATGGGTAATCATTAGGGCGGGTCAAATTTTTAATCGACCAAGCGTATAGCAGATACATAATCTATCGTAAATTTTAAGAAAATTTCCCCAAGAAACCATAGGTCTAAAATGTATATGTAGTAACATAGCTAAATAAAATAGAAAAAGTTCAGTTCGATTACATAAATTCATATAAAGCATCCCTAGCACCCATCGATAGAAGGTCGAAATCGACTAACAAATAAAGTGGAATTCATAACAGCGCGGTTTGGTCACGGCCGCTCGGTTTTCTTTTTCATGCAATATCTTATAGATGTTTATAAATTTTTTTTTAATAATACTTCAACTTTCAACAGTTTATGCAATGATGTTAAACGGTTTTAAAAATGTTCAACTAATTTCGAATTCTTAGTTAATAATTTTGGAGAATTACTTTAATGCTTTAAATAGCAATTACTTTTAAACCCTCCGACTCTACAGCGCACGTTTTGAAAATGATCATTCTTGTCGATTCGGAACAGCAATCAACTTGATTTGCGGTAACTCCACTCGTTTTCGGAATTCGGAACAGGCCCGATTAACTAATTTTAGAATCTAGGTATTTACTTTTTTTTTTATTTTAAACTAATTGGTTTCTTTGCAGGTAAACTTTCAAAGTATTCTTAAAGTGCGTTTCGCTTTGTATAGTCTTTAAATAATTTGGTAATTTATTCCATAGTCGGATAGCAGGTAAGAAGAAATGTCGCTTCTTACTTAAAGCTTAAATCGGGGGTAAACGGATGGACGGACAAAACTCAATCGACTCAGCTTGCCATGCTGATCAAGAATATACATACTTTATGGGGTCGGAGATGATTCCTTCTTTGCGTTCCAAACTTCTGGGCAATATTATAATACACTTTTCAAGTGAATAAATATGGTAAATATAGCCGAAAACTTTAAGTTTTCATCAAAGTGAATGTTAGCAGGCTCAAGGTCGAGGTTTGATTAAAGTTCAATAATCAACCAGAAAATTCAACAGAGAATACATATGAACATGAACAGTAGCTGTGGCTGTGTAAACGGCCGCTTCGGCTGCCGCCATAGCAAAGCCTTCGTAAGTAGACTTTCGGTTGCTGTCACACTAAAAAGCCATTTGCAAATCCTTTTTAAAGAATAAAAAGAGAGAGAATAAGAAAAGTTGAGAATTCCAAGTGCACAAATAGCACGAAATTTCAACTTGCTTTAAGCTTCGTTGTTTACGGTAGCTGAAGGTACATATATGCATAGGAAATTGAGTGCTCAAAAATAGTCCAATGGCCTTAAAATATTTTAGCTCATATATTTTGTATATTTTCACGTTATGGAAGTAAAAAATCCATTTATGGACTATAGTGCACAGTAAACGAGAAAGCAAAGCTAACTTCGTCTGTGCCGAAGTTTTAATACACTTGAAACAGAAAATTCCTATGGCAGCTACAAGAAGTAACCCTCCGATTTTCGCGGTTCCGACATATTATCAGTGCGCAGCTAAAATATGACTGTGCAAAAATTTAAGCTTGGTAGCTTCAAAACAGAGGGAGTAGCTCGCGTAGAAACAGACAGACAGACGGACAAAGCTCAATCGACTTAGCTCGTCGTGCTGATCAAAAATATATATACAATATGTGCTAGGAGGAGCCTTCTTCTATGCATTACAAACATCCGGACAATTTAATAATTATGGAAGGCTGTGCGTTCCACAGATCTGGGAAAAATTATAATACACTTTTCAAGTGTATAAAAACATATTAAAAAACAATTAAGAAAGTCGTTCAAGTCCGACTATAAAATACTCTGTACCTCACAAAGATGTATGAAGTGCTGCCCGTCGCCGTTGCGGCCGGTGATGCCTATCATAATTGTTTATTTTACTTATAACTCGACTACTGTTCATCCGATTTCTAGCATTCCTTTGGCGGATTGATAAATATTCCTGATTATTAAATGTGCCCAGAAGGCACGAACCTTCTATCTATAAAACTGTGGGAGATATGCCGTTTTTATACCCGTTACTCGTAGAGTAAAAAGGGTATACTGAAGTCGTGCAAATGTATGTAACAGGCAGAAGAAAGCATCTCCGACCCCATAAAGTATATATATTCTTGATCAGCATCAACAGCCGAGTCGATATAGCCATGTCCTTCTGTCTGTATAAACACCTAGATCTCGGAGACTAGAAGAGCTAGAGACACCAAATTTTGTATGTAGACTCCTATTGTTCCTACGCAGATCAAGTTTATTTCAAATTTTGGCCACGCCCCCTCTCGCCTCCACAATAAAAAAATTTTGAATAACTTCTACAGTTTTGAAGATATCAAGCTCATACTCATATGCAGTTCAGTGTATGTGCAGAGTTATAAAGGTTATAAAATCGTTGCATACTTTTTGGCGCCTCATTCGTTTTTCCTCCCATAATGATGAAATGGTCACATAATTGCTAATGATCTGTTAATTAACATAGGGAAAGGCTATTAAACACTAATTGCCCTGAGTAACGGGTATATCGAAGTCGTTTCTAGTCTCTGAGATCTGATGGTTCATACGGACAGACGTTCAAACGGAATGACAGAAGGACAGGGTTAAAACGACTCGACTGTTGATGCTGATCAAGAATATATACTTTCTAGGAGATGCTTCCTTCTGGTTGTTACACTCTTTTGCGCAAACTTACTATACACTGTACCAGGGGAACACAGTACCTTAGTACTTCAGCTAAAATCCGCCCCGCCCGACTTCGATATACCCGTTACCCACGTGAATTAATGATTAATAGCCTCCCTTATGTTAATTAAAAGAGTATTAACATTAACGTAAACAACTAATCAAAGCAAAGCGGTCCACGCGGCGCAGAAAAGTATGCAACGTTTTTCATAAAATAGTAATTTTTCTTTACAGCATTGTTACACACGTAAAAAATAAGATTCATTTTGATAATGTCTGGTTAAAATTAACTATTTAAAAACATTGTTTTTTCACTTGTCAATAAAATATTATCCTTCAGATCCGAATATTAAATTATCTTTTTCTTGAATTGATATTAAATAGTTTTGGAAATACTGTACTATAAATGAAATAAATAATAATAATATAAATCTATACATCTATATAAGAGTGAAAGTATGTTTGTATGTTTGAATATTTTTATGTTTGTATGTTTGTCCCTTATGGGCGTCTAAACCGCTGAACCGATCTTCACGAATTTTTCACAGTATGTTCATGTCGATCAGGAAAATGACATAGGCTATGTCTCATGTCTGTGAAATGGTCCAAAAACCGCGAAATTTGCAAAATTATACCGTTCATCCGATTGCAATGAAAATGTGGGAATGGTTGAACGCTTGCCCCGGAAGGTTTCTAAGTTGAAAAAATTTGCGGAAGACGGTCCAAAAACCGCGAAAATTGCAAAATTTACGTTTTCGCAAAAACTTTAGGAAATTGATCGACGCTTGACCAGGAAGGTTTCCAAGTAGAAGAAAACGCGAAATTTTGCAAAATGTTCTTTTGTTATAAAACTTTGGAGGATTCTGATTTCAAGAAATGGACGGGAAATAGTCCAAAAACCGCGATATTTCAAAAACTATACCGTTCATCCGACTGCGATGAAATTTTGGTCAATGGTTAAACGCTTGGCCGCGAAGGTTTCTAAGGTCCAAAAATAGCGAAATTCGCAAAATTATACCGTTCATCCGATTGCAATCAATCTTTGGGGAATGAATTAAAAGCTTGCTCGGGAGGGTTTCTAAGTTAAAGAAATTTGCAGAAAATTGTCAAAAAATCACGAAAATTAAAAAATTTGCGGTTTCGATAAATCTTTGGATTGTGGTTCGACGTTTGCCCAGAAAGGTTTCCAAGTAGAAAATATGGGCAGGAAATGGTCCAAGAACCGCGAAATTTGCAAAATGTTCGATTTTGATGAAGCTTTGACGAATGGTTGTACGCTTGCCTGCGAAGGTCTCTAAATTGAAGAATTGTGCCGGAAATGGTCACAAAACCGCGAAATTTCAAAAACTTCACCGTTCATCCGATTGCCATAAAACTTTGGGCAACGCTTGCCTGCGAAGGCTTCTAAGGTTTTAGACCTCGCGAAATTTGCAAAATAACCTTATGAGTATTTATGAAAGCGATTAGTGCTTATATTACAATGCCGGCGTTGGTAAATGGAAGCAGTAGATTACACGGTCAAAAATATTGCGAAATTTGCAAATTTTTGATTTGAGACTGGATTATTGTGAAGATTTGATAGACAGCAATTTTAGACGGGTAAATAGGAAGTATTAGCCAAACGGTCAAAAAAGTCACGAAATTTGCAAAATATTCTTGATTTTAGATTATCATGAAGACTTTTATATAGAGAAAAAGATTAAACGGTCCAAAATGTTTATACCGACATGCAGCCTGCACTAGATTGAATATAATCCCTCTCTTAAGAATCATAAGAACTCGGGCAACGCCGGGTATTCAGCTAGTGAATAAATATAAATGAGCTACTGTTCATGTTCAAATGTATTCTCTGTTGAATTTTCTGGTTGATTATTGAATTATAATCAAACCTCGACCTTTAGCCTGCTAACATTCACTTTGACTGAAATAATGATATATTTTAAGAAATATCCCTTTGAGATTTTTCAACATAGTTTGAACCATTTAATTAATGTTCTTAAAGGGTATCATCAATTGTACTCTGCATTTTGCGTTTTCCCCTTCGCTTTGACTTGGCATGAGCTGTGGTTGTGGCTTTGGTGGAAGGCACAAACTTCTTCGCTAAGCCCACCAACATTGATGCGCTACAAATTATAAATAATCATATCTGAATATTAAACGAACACACGTGCAATTTGAAATACGTTCTAGACTCACTCACACTGCTGCGCACATATTTCCCCCCCATACATTTGTCCATGTGTGTACGTATGTTTGAATATACCTATGTGCACATACATACATACATATGTATAGACCACGATGGCCCACCATATATTTTCCCTCTGAAAGATACAAAAGCACGAGCACAACCACCAACAGTCGGATGGGATAGGTGGTAAGTGCTCAAAAGTTTGTGCGTGCTAAAAGTATTTTCCCGGGCCAAAATAGAGAGTGTATGTAGTTTTGGGAATTTTGCCAAAATATATGAATTTTGTAATTCAAATAGACACTCTCATCGAGCAGCGTTCTCCTTGCGTTCAGTTGCCGTTGATCGTTATAATAGCGCGATCTTTGTGTTAGCTCTTGGTCTTTCGCCTAAAATAAATTTATTATATAATAACGGAATTTTATTAGGAATAAAAATTGTAAGTTTTGTTGGTTTGCCGCAACAATTCCAATAAAGTATGTAGTGCTCTACTCCAACTTCCATGCTGAGACCAATCCAAATTCGAAAAACTGCCCCAAAATGCGAAAAAGAAGAAAACCGCGCGCTGAAATCACAAAAATCGATAAACCGAAAATGCACTACGCATATACTATGTACATACATACATTCAAAAGTTGGTGTTTTTAAAGTGTTTGCAAAAGTTTTCGCAATGCAAAAATATTTGATATCACAAGTTACACCTCATTCATGCAAAACGAAAAAAAGAAAGATATTTATAAATCCGAGTAAAAGGAAAACCAGTGAAGCAACCTCGACCTCCGCTGTCATATTGAAAATTTTGAATGTCACCAATACAAATGCACGCATGCACACACACACACACGCACACGCACGCACGCTCGCCCGCAAACCAATTGCTGATGTAAAGTTCTCACTTGTGCCCCCATATGTACATACATACATACCCGTACATCTATAGAAATGAGTCCGCGATAGACAAATTTGTTATGCAATCGTTGTTCCTGTAACCCAAAGACACTGCAAACAAAAAGCGCGTATTTATTATTTATGCAAAACGAAACGAAAAACGAAATTGGTTCCAAGTATTTATGTACATATGTGATCTAATCAAAAACTGCACATTCTCATTTGGATACCGTTATTTTTTTATATGTTAACGATCATTTTTTTGCCGTTACTTTTTGACTCCGGCACTTGCATGCACCAAAAACTGTGATAAAAACGTAGACCGATCCCCCCGTCCAATGTCCTGCGATTTACATGTGCACATAGCAACCCACATACACATATGCACATATATGGACTGTCCTTCGTCTGTGCCCCCAATTTGCCCACCAAATACTATGACAACATGTGTATGCATATATTTTTGACATGTCACTGTCAAATTTAAAAATTTATTGAATTCGTCTCTTGAGAGTTCTTCCGCCAACTGCCATTTAGAATTTAAATACTCATCAAGAACACGCTTATGTATTTGCATATACGTGAGTGTCCATGTATGTGTGTTCTTCAATAATTAAAATATATGTATGTACAAATCTACATAAATATTTCCCCGTGCCACGGTTCGCCAATACATATGCACGGGCAAGTGTGTATGTGTATCCAAAGGTTAGGTTGTATTTCTGGTAGCTAGGTGTTTATTTTTAGCTGATCTCGGCCAGACCAGAGGCAGAGGCACTTTTTTTGCCTCCATAATGCACACACGAACAGGCGCTGAGTATATGTATGTAAGACCGAGTATTTGATAAATACGTATACGAACACTCGTACCTGTTCCCATAAACTGCCATAAAGTGGTGACACTTGAATTATTAATTGTGCTTAACTACGATTTGGCATGACACAAATCCATACATGTGCATATATATACTTGTTACTGGCCATTGCATACAGGAAGAGTTGGAAAATTTCAGGGATTTGGTGTCTAAACGCTTAGCAAATCCCATAAAAAAATGCTCGTCTCCCTTTTTAGCACTATCTGCCTCGTTCTCAATTCCACTTCCGCAAAAATTTGTATGTCTTGTTCTCAATTCCACTTCCGCAAAAATTTGTATGCCTTGTTCTCAAATCCACTTTCACAAAAGTTTTGTGATTTAGAAACCATATTTAGTACAAAAACCGGTTCGAAAGCACAAAATTTTTGTGGAAGTGGAATTGAGAACAAGGCTGATAGATACCAAATCTAGTCCAAGAACCGGTTTAAATCACAAATTTTTTGTGGAAGAGGAATTGAGAACAAGTCTGTAAATGCAGTTATATGAGTATTTAGAGTTGACGAATGCCAAAATCATGGTTTCTAGACTTGCTTTTGACATATTATTTTTAGCCGAAATGTCTTAAAATAGGTGCGTTGTTAAATGTTCTCCTAACACTTTAACACCAAAGTGGATTTTCACTGAATGTTAAGTTTTAATTAATTAGATGGTCGAATTTCGACCATCGGACGAACCTACAATAGTTTAGCTTAAATTTTTACCCCAAAAAAACTAGATACTAAAAGTTTCACAGATGTGTTCCGGAAGAGGTCCGTTCACTAAAATTTCCCGGAAATGGAGAATATTTACCTTACCTTCATGGGAGCTTATTTCAGTAGATATCTTGTAAATCTTGCTAAATTGAAAACTGAATTACCTCAAAACCGCTAAAAAAGTAATTTAGAAACGAACATACTACTTGAGAAAAAAACACGAATACTAAAATCCAAGCCAAGAATAATTCTCAGACTTAGGTCATTTATTCCAGAACAAGCAAACATGAATCAATGTTATTATCTGATTAATCTTATCCTAGAGCGTTTCGGAATATACGATGAATATTTCACACAACTGATCTTTTTCAAATCTTGTTAAAAAAGTTAAATACTAACAAACTCCGACTTAATTTGTAAACAAATGTTTGAATGATTTCCTTATCATTCTTACAATGATATTGAAGTCATGAATTCTTTAACCTTTGTGTTTAACCAAGAAAATACCCATTCCTGCAGAAACAAAAACACCAAGTAGGGCTAATTGACGCCACATACTAACTATTGGATTGCTTAAAAAATTTCTAAGATTTGTAAAACATCTAACACTCACATTAGAAACCTAAAAAACAAAATTGCAATCGAAGGATGTGCCCCTTAACCACTTTAAACCCGTTCTTGACCGTGGTTTGTAGACTTGGAACCTAGCATATTCATGGCTCTTTCGGGATCGAAAAGATCATACTGTGAAAATTTCGTGAAGACCGGTTCAGCGGTATAGATGCCTATAAGGAACAATCATACATACATACAAACCGAAAACCATATGTTTACAAACATTCACTTTTATGTATGTTTATTACATGTATATGTGGACTAGCATATAACCCAGCGCGCTTGGCTACGTAACCGCCGCCTAAATTAGTATAGACGCTCAAGCTCAGTATCAGTTTGAAGTCGATCGAGGGGGACAAATGTTATTTGAATTTTCCAAATTGGAAAACTAATTTTCCAATTTCTGTCCTCCTGTATTGTACTCAAATCGAACCTTGCATACATCGGCTTAAAGCAGAGGCAGGCAAAAATACATTTACATTTTTGCATTGGTGTGTGTGAGAGCAGCACAAAAATTGCTCTCAATTCCAGTAGCAACGACTGCGTCGAGGCGTAGGAATGCACGGCGCTTTTACAGCTTATACATTGTGCTGATTTGAGATTTTTCGTATGCACACGAGATAGGAATGTGACTGCCCTTGGCTTAAACAATTTACTCAAATACCCCAGTGAATGGTTTTTGTTGCCGACTTTTAAGGTGCACCTCTTTGAGCTGTAAACTTTAACATGGTACAGTTTTTGCATCGACTGCCAAATTTCTTTTAAAGTGAGTTTTTTACACTCTTTACAAAAGGTTGAAAGGTGACAGTCAGTCAAAACATTCATGTCCGTCTGCCCTTCTCATCTAGATCTTTCAGAGATAACAAAATCTAGAGATTCGAAATGTATGGAATAGTAGACTCCTTTCATAAATGCTTCACTGAATTTCTTATTTGTTAAAATTTAAAGAGGTTTCAATTCGATCTTTCGTTTCTATGGCTACCAAGTGAAGTTATAGCAAAGAACCTAGAAGCGACATCTTATACAAACAATTTGGAATGGCGGGTCCTGCTGGTGGGACCCGCATTTTACGAAAAAAACCGTAAGAATCTGTCTTTAAGCACTCGACTCATAAAGATGACTGCACGAGCAGTTAAGAAACGATGTACATTGCTTTCTATCCTCATAATAATTAACTTACTTACTTACAGAGGGTGCAGGCAAAAAATCCATGTCAGGACTTACACGATGAAACAAACTACGTAAAGTTTCTGCTTGTTTGAAAAGGGTGTAGAGAGAAAGCGACACCACTGCACCATTAATTAGAACATTTTAAGCAAGTAAGAAAGTCGGTCAAGCTCGACTATAATATCCTCTGTACCTGTGAAGTGCTGCCCATCACCATTGCGACCGGTGCTACCCATAATTGTTTGTTTTCCTTATAACTCGACTATCGCTTATCCGAACTTTACAATTCCTTTGGCGGATCGATAAAGAATCCCGATTATCCAGAAATCCAGAAAAAACGAACTGCAAGTATAAGAAGCTTTTCTCCCATACATGTCGAACATATATCTCTTACCATCTCTGAGATCTGTTTGCTCATACAGACAAACGGACATGTTTGCACAAACCTATTATACTCTGTGTACCTCTGATACAGAGTATAAAAACTTTCCGAAGCTTGCTACATCGAGTAGTCAGTCGCACAAAGCAGATCAGATAACAGAAGAAGTCGCTAGACCGTAGGTTAAACTTTTTCATTTCTATAATTTTTGTTGAACAGAACAGAACTTATACGTTCGGAACAGGTTCAGCTTTTAATTTTATGGAGGTTCGGTTCAAGGTTCGGTTTACAGCAAAATAAAAGTCGGAACTCCGGGCTCAAACCTGTTCGGCTCAAAACCGGTTTGCAAATCTGCTACAAACTAAAGTTTTTTCAAAAACTTCATGTAGATGCTTCAGTGTAAATCTAGTATTAGTTAGCTGCTTGACTAAGGGCCGCTCTCATGTTCCTGTTTTGCAAATCCAGGTTGATTTTACGCGGTTCATAGCTCATGCTCAAAATGATCAGTGCAAACTCACCAAATCCAGCTAGCTTTGCAAGAAAAAGAACATAATAAAACTGCCAAAAGCTTTTTTTAAATTATTTATGCCTTGAAATGCTTTATTGTGTGCTTAGAGAATTTTAATAATAATTTACGCCAAGAAAATGAATAGTTCATGCAGAAACAATAGCACCAAGAACATATACTCCTTATTACAAATACAGCTTGTTAACTCATTTTGCAGGGAGCTAAGATCTTCCAGTTTGCTGTATCTCTCTGGAATTAACGCAATTCAGATCTCAAAACTAAAAGAGTTATGTTTGACAACGATTTCGTTTTTGTTAGATCCAAAATACATTTTTTGGGAGGTCCAGATTAATATGCAAAACACCGTTGCCCAGGGCAAGAGCAAGTTCAAAAATAAATCCATTATACAATATTGTTCAAAATTTGTTGCCAATGAATACTATATATAGCACAAATTGTAAACAATCATAAACCAGCGAACACAACCATTAATACGACACAAAAGATTAAATAATTTTATTACATCATTAAATTTTTTAAAATTAAATAAGCTAAGATATATGAATATTGATTCGCTCTGAAAACGACAAATCTCTAAAGAAAAATCCGTTGGTGCAATAGAACTTCGAAAGATTTCGTTTTCAAAAGCCTAGTTAAAAGGTGTGTGTATAAGATTATGGTCCAACTACAAAAACAGTGCTAAATCGTGAAGGTTCGTGAAGTCGATTTTGGTTGGTTTGTGTATTTTCTGGTTTGTGTGTTGGTAAAAGTAAAATTAGCTTGTCAAGATGACACAGACCCAAGGGGCCAAAGCCGAGCCTCTCTCAATCTCTTGGCTTGTGCGCTTCTTATTTTAGCACAAGAGAAAGGGACCTACAGTTTAACGCCGAATCGGAACGGCAGTTTGAGAAGCTTTTCATGGCTAATTACTGCAATGCTGGCGCCAACAGCAAAGAGGTGTGGCCGGGTGTAAAGTTTATTCAAAGAAAAAACTTTTCATTAGATGTTCCGTTGAGGCGGGATCGAACCCACGACCTCATGCTCAGCGGTCGCGCACTCTAGCCGCTAAGCCACCCGGGTTGGTTTGCCAAAATCTCCTAACCAAAGAGGGGTTTCTGTGGCACCTAAGAATTGGTTTTCGGTTGGAATGTGGTTGGAAGAGGCTTCTGTGTCACCCATGAATATTTGTATTTATTTTTGTATTTTGGAACATTTTAAGGGCTGAAAGCATGATACGTTATCCTTATAACCGATCCGATATACAAATATAATATTTTTTTAAAAACGAACTCAATCGGAGGTGTCCTAGAAATCTCTAGAGATTTTGTCTGCGGTTGGTTTGCAAATCGCTACAAAAATCCGACGGTGTCCCAGAATTGAAAGAGATTTCATTTTCTTAGTGGGAAAGAGAATTGGTTCAATTGGGCTCAAAATAATTACACATCCGACAAAACAGGGTTGCATCTCTCGCAAAAAAAAAATTTCCTGTGTTTGAGTTCTTAATTAATTTGATGATCAATTGACATCCGTTAAATGTGGTATAAGTTTAATGATTCATGCTAATTTTATAATACAAATTAAAGTCAAGTTAACCGAAATAAAAATGCAAAATTTAATTTAATAATTCTGCGCCAATGATGAAGCCAAATTTGGCAACCCTTTTGTTTTTGTCAAATTTCCAATGTGGCGCCAATGTGCCATGTGGAAAGACGGGTTTGGTTGATATGGCAGACTTCGGTTGCGAAAAATTATTAAAATAAGCATGTTATTTATTTGATGCAGCCTATCCAGTTAAATAATGTAGTTTTCCAGAACTAGTTTTGCTTATCAAATTAGTTTTAGGGGTGCACTTAGCAAAAACTCTTCCCAAAACAGTAGAGATTTGAAACACTGGTAATTGGTGGTAATTGAAGAGGTTTCTGTGAAAACTCCGAATAGTTTTAGCTGTGCCTACTTTTTCAGTCAAGCATCTTAATAATTCATATCCACCCACTCAGAAGCTGCATGATCTTGACCTTACCTAATACTTTTGATGTTAAAATGTACTCTGATTTTGTTGTAAGCAGCGCAGGCAGCGCTATCTAGAAGATGCTTTATGAGTGAATAAACTCTTAAAGGGGAACGTCTGATATTTGAAGTTCCATAGCTTTGTATGAAAAGCAAAAGATCTTACGTGGTCGAATTGTTTCTTATAGTCTTTGGACAAAATGCTCCCATTTTGAGACTGCTAATAGTCTTTCAGAAAACAATGGTACTCCGATGTTAGCTAATGGTTAGCAGATAAACCGGTGTGCTTATATAAGGGCATATTCTTAATTCCGCTACGTTTTGAAAAGTAAACCGAAAGCAATTCCGTTTTGGTTTGGATTTGCTGTTCTCAATTCCGAATGATTTTGCATACGTTTTACTTTTGGCAAACCACGGACCAAACGAAATCGGCAATGGAGAATCAAGCGAAACGATGGAAAATGGAACATGCGGAAACGAGAGAGGCTGACTTTTACGTTTTACTTTTCGGTTTGGCAGGCGCTTTCAATTTCTCGAGACATTTAACAGAAAAATTTGTTTTAATTTAGTTATAGACTTAAATGCAAATTAAATTACATTAACAAATTCTCCATTGATCACAGTATTAAGGAAAATTAACTAAATGTACACTTGGCAACTGAACGAGTGCGTAATTTGCCAATTACTTTTCATTCCAGCGAGCAGCAAGCATTATTTTTTAAACGTAAAACGCTTTCGTTTTTGTGTTGCGAAAAACTGAATCAATTGAGAACAGGCTTGATAATGTTCTTCTTTATTCGGTTTTAAGAAAAAAAACTACATTCCAGTCACTAAATTGATCAAAAACCGCGCAATTAAAAATAAACGTGGGTTCAGTGTCGGTACGGGATCACCTCTAGTCTTAAATCATTCTCAGTTGCGAGCTTTATGATTAAGGCCCGATTTCTCAATGTGCGGTTAGTCAACTTGACAGGCAGTTTAACCAAATTTGCGTGTCTCATGCTGTGTGTGGCGCAACCGGAGGAAGAGACTTAACCGCTGATCGAGCACTGGTTAAAGTTAACCGCGAGTTCAGTGTCGATGGAATTATCGATATATTGTATCGCTCTACGCAATGAAAATGGAATTTGAAGAGGCAGAGGAACGTATAAAAAATGCAAGAGAGTACAGGAAGAGGCCTAATTACTTAACTGATCTGTATGATGCCACATTTGTTCAATGATTCAGGTTGACAAAATCTACATGTTAAATAAATTATGCTAGGATTAGAGATTAGGTTAAAGCCTTGACTTCATTTGCGATTCAATTTGTTGTGACTTGAATTGTTAGCAGGACTTTGCGGCGCTGCGTTCTTATGCATGTGGCAACTTCCCACTGCGGATGACTTTTGTGTAGCCCGCGTTCCTTTGATAAGCCGTGCAGGTAAACAAGGGTCCCAGCTATTGCTTTTGATTCATCGCAATCAATTTTAGTAAATTTTTCGCACAAATATTACCAGCAGCATTTAATAGCATTAAAAAGCCATAACAAAAAAACCTAATTTGTTGACCGTGACTGGTCACCCTAACGCAGCGACAGGAATTTATCGATATCGGATGAAACTGCTGTTGAGAAAACCAAATCACTTGACCGCTTGTCAACTGGAGAAACAAATTAGAGCGGCGGTTGGCCAACCGGAACCTTTGAGAAATCGGGCCTAAACCATCTCTATCTCTGAGGACGCCAGTCGTACCATAGATTCGTCTCTGCCATCGGCATACGCAAGTAGCATGTTACATATCTCTGGTAAAGATGGTTCTGTTAGCATCTAGCTCTAGTCTACTAGGATTAATCAGATTTGAAAAAACGCCAAACGTAGATACCAAGTCACCTACGTAGATAACATGTAATGTTATTACGCGTTAGTCAATTATTCTGGATTTTTGGTGTGTGCTTGTGCGTGAGTGGAATATAATTATATTATTATTATATTTTTATTCACGCAAAGGCGAAGCAAAAACAAACTCCAACTGCCACTGCCGCGTCGCAAAACGCAATATATATACACCTATAGTACGAGTCCGGAACAAATGTATTCTTGGAAAAAGGACTTTGAAAATGGGTATCGAGCTGCAAATGGTATCGATACCGATAGCTATGTATGTAGCCCTGGTTTATATTTATTCTTAAAGCAGCAGAGACAAAAAGTTATTATCAGAACAGCACAAAAAAAAAGCGCCATGCCGTATAATATATGATAGGTTTGCAGTGAAAACTAAGTACTTAACACGCAGTGCGTTCTTTGTATTTGAATGAGCTACACAGAATCTATACATACAGATATTGAATTGCGATTTGCGTGATTCGCAAATACTGCCTCCGGTCGGTTGGTCAAAGTGACACGTGTGTGAATCTCATAAGTCGAAACCAAGTCGACGATTGGAGAGATTATATTGGGGTAATGAAATCGTTCCGAAGGATTGCGAAAACTTTGGGAATGTGCAGAAGTGCATGGAATTGTAAACGTGTCCGAGTGGCTGCAGTTTTCTTCTTTTTCACATACCTAGATAAATATGTATGTATGCACGTCTCTGCTGGGTAAATATGTACATAAGTACATACCGATGTATGTCGACCAGGCATACCTACCTACCTACCTATGCAAACACACGTACATACCTACATATACTCACATTAGTTATTCAAGTCAACACAGTATATTATTTTTCTATCGTCTATTACTACCCCAACTTAAAAACATTTTTTATTGCCTTGTCCACAAATGCTAGGCTACTGAACGCAGAGGATAACAATTCAAAATGGAAGACGGTCACTCGAAAACCGTCGAACAAGCGCTGAACTTCTTTGGCACAGATGGAGAGCGCGGACTTACCACTGACCAGATCAAAGCGAACCAGAAAAAATATGGACCGAACGGTAAGCAGATAGATGCCTACATGCACTTGCACACACACACTCACTCACACACGCACGCATTTTAATTAGCTATTTTGCAAATTTCATTGACTATGACTGACTGTTTCTCTGTTCTCTTCTCCACACTTTTCGCTTTTCAGAATTGCCAACTGAGGAAGGTACGAAGCTTATCTCTGATGGATCACATTGATATGTTGTCCAAGTGTCAGATCCGATTTATGTAACTCCCTTTTATTTTTGCAGGAAAAAGCATTTGGCAATTAGTTTTAGAGCAGTTCGACGATCTTCTGGTGAAGATTCTACTATTGGCAGCCATCATTTCATTTGTAAGTGTACTTGCGTGTCTAATTTACAAGACTGTTCCGAATTCATAAACCGTTAACGCTGCATTTCGATCGTCGTTTTCCATTAGATCTTCACCTCAGTGCTGAATTCAGACCTGTGCATTAGGTATTGCTCCTATTGATGGACGATTTCATGAAATTCCAGCAGTACTGAAATCCATACCCAAATTAAACGAACTTTATGAAGAAGTTGGCCTTGCCTTTGTTAAATTCATGACTGAAATGCATATAAAAGCCAGTCATGATTTTAGTACCAGGTACTGAGCCGAACTGTCACAATCCGTGTTAACTAAAATTAATCTGGGTTACGTGCATGTTTAAGGAAATTAATCTGAGAATGCTTCGAGACTAGAGATGAATGATATCGTTTACACACTGATCCCAAATTCTAAAATGATAAGGAAGATATAATTTGGTTTCCCAGATCTCTCTGTTTAATCTTAATCTTTCTAGAATATTTTTTTTGTCTATGGGATAGTGTCGTTGGTGTGACTCAGAGAATTTCTGAATTCGCCGCACAATTGACTGACTCAGCGATATTTGTCCATTGAAAATTGAACGAATCATTTCAGTCTACGAAAGGCAATGGAGACGAATTCCGATTGCTATAACTTGGCAGACAAAACATCTAATTTTCCTAAGCTTTTCCCAGAAAATTTAAATTGCAATTGTAATAAGAAGCTTACTTTCAAATTTACTTTCAAATTATTGACCAAATGTTTAGCCAATCGTTCAGTTTATTTTTCTGTAATGCTTTACGCAATTTATGTTAAAATATACATATAATCTTATCACCCCAGAAAGTTAAAATTGTACAAATCTATCAGCGTAGCTTTAAAACTGACAGGTCAGACTGACATGGCTACATCGACACAGCTCGTAATGGTGATTATTAATCGAGAAGGTAAAGCTAACTTCGTCTGTACCGAAGTTTTAATACCCTTTCAAGCGCTCGTTTTGATATACTTACTTCGACTAAATGTGGAAAATCTGTTTGAAAACTAACATTATTCATAATGACCAAGTTAAAAAGCTAAAATTGAAAAAAAATATTTATTTTTCTTAACCCATTTTGAGACCGGTAGGTTCTAGGGCAGCTTTATGCTTAAATTATCCGATTTTGACAAAACTTTGTTGATAATAAAGAAATGTCAAATTTCCAAACGGTACCAATAAAAACAACCCGTTTTTCTCACTAAGACTAGTTTTCCGACCGATTGTTCCTAAGGGGGAGCTAAGAGATATAGTCATCCGATCAGATTTCAGCTCGATTGTTTCAAAACTGAGACTAGTTTGCGTAGAAACAGACTGACGAACGGACACAGCTCAATCGACTCAGCTCGTCGCCCTGATCAAGATTTTATATACAAATTTGCGGACTCAAACTTTTTGCCTTGTTGCTGGTGAAATTAAAAGTAAATTGCAAATTTGGCATGTAAAAAAAACCTTCCCACAAAATGAAAATAAAAGTTCATTCATTCTTATAGATATTTTGATATCTTTAAACAGTCGTCTATAATGTTGACTATTTACAAATAATTCAATTGCTGAACACTTTATTTCTTTGCGATTAGCAAAAACGAAAACTAAAACGTGAAATATTCGTGTTCTCAATTCCACATCACGAAACTTCGACAGTGTATCGTTGGTTAAAGGGATCCCAGAACATTATAAAAGTGATAATTTGGTACAGAATCGTGCTAAACTCTCTTGTGACTAATTATTTTAATGTGATGGTAACTAAGGAGATACAATGTGCTCAACTTTATTGCACAATAAACTCAAAGTTTAATTTACTTAGTGCTAGTACATACGTCTACAGTATGCAAAGTCTACAGTATACGTTGCAGTCTCACAAAACTGCCTCTAAGCAGAGCATTTTTTCGACCTTCTGCAATTTCGAGCTATCAATTGTTATAGCCTCTGGATAATAAATATTGTAGAAATAAAAATCAAGTCTAATTTGCAATTAATTGTTATCTGTAGTTTTACAACTATCTATCGATAAGCGGCAGTGGAACCACTAGTTCACAAAAGTAATTTCGAAGCAATTTCATGTAGAATTCAGAACACAAAAACTAAAACGATTCGGAATTGATACGGAGTTACTTCTGAAAAGTAAGGGGAATTGAGAACAGGGCTGATATATATTTCAACATCGTTCTCGTTCTTTTTTCCAATGAGTTACAACACACCAATATAATTCAGAGTTGTTTAAATGCGTCTGTTGCGTCTTGTAAACTAAAAAGAAGGGAAACTACCCTCAAAAATAGCCACGAACCGCTGGAGATCAACTCACACCTGTGAAATCTCTAGGCTCACTTGGTCCACTCTTAATTTTAAAAGATCTTTAACACTACTGCGTCTACCCGCCAGGCTTGGTATCAGCTACAATGACTACTGCAGAAGCTGTTGCTCAGTTGATGAAGAAGAAAGCGTCCAGCATCTCTTATGTCACTGTCCAGCGCTCAGTAGGAGACGATTCAAAATCTTAGGTCAGCATTTCCAACCTGACATTTCAGCAGTCTCTGAAATAGAGATTATGTTGCTACTCAAATATGTGCTACTTTCAAAGTGGTTTTAAAGGGATGACCCTCCCTTTACTGTCTAAAAGTAAAAATAAGGGGTTTATATGTCATCACAATGGACCTATTCTTTGGTCTAAGTGATGGAGCTTCACCGCTTCTACCATCTCAACCTAACCTTGTTGTTTAAATTAATAATTCATAAATAGATGGATCTATAGATACACATTTGACTTTCTTGGGAATTCAATTGTATAAAGCCTACAGATATTCATCCGTTTAACCTAAAATCATACATTTTCTAAAGTTAAACATAATTTCTGAGGGGGGCTTTCAAAATTTGGCACTCGGTGGGGTCGACATTCTTTATTGGATTGAGGACGGAGCTGTTACCTGGCCAATCTAAGGACTAACTACTCAATTCCAATCAAAAATTGAGGTAAAGCTGAGACGTAACGATTTATATTCTCGAATAAGTCCAAATTTAACCTCATGGGACCTGATAGTCTCCTCTAGTAACCTTATTTTCTGTACAAATGTCAGGATCTTCGTAGGGTCTAGGTTTCCTATGTTGTTGGGGCGTAAGCTATGTTTCCCAAATATATTAAATCTATTTAATGCTCAGAGGACTCTACCTTCCTTTCGCAATATCTGAGTAGTTGAGTGTTTGTTTATTCCAAAAGTGTAGAGGTATCTTCACAGTCTGCAGTGGATTTTGAGGGCATTCTTTTCATCTCCCTACTATTTCGGTTTTGTCTTCTTCGCGTAGCGACCTTTCTAATTCTTAGAATGTTGATTTAGAATGTCAAAATAATTTCGGTTTCTTTCCAATATATTTCGGATGCTCATCGGCCTCCGTCTTCAGGGACACTACAAAAACAATTTACTAATTAAATAATAATTTTATACAAACAACAGTGAACCTTTTACAAACAACTTGTAACACGTCTGTACCGCTTGACGTGGAGTTCAGTACTGAATTATGTTTCTTTAAGAGCAGTGTCCGTTTTGTAGTTGAGTCTCTTATTTGTTGGTGTGTCAATTATGTGTAGCATTTCAATAGCAAAGCGTTTCCTGTAGTTCTCTTGTTGTAAGATTGTTGTTTCTTCAAAGTTCGGTGCATGTGCGCTCTCCATAAAGTGGGTCGCCAATGCAGTTTTTTGTATGGTCGTTTGGTGTCGGAGTTTATAGTCATATTTGTGTTGAGCTTTCCTTGTTTTTAGTTTTGATTTTGTCATTCCTCTGTAAAATTGCATGGTATTTTGTATATTACATTGCCTTTATCTGCTTTGTCAATTTTGGACTTCTTCTTATTGTAAAAACTCTTCATAGTGCTTGTGGGCTTATGGGCTATTTGTATGCTTTTGTATGCTAAAGCAATCTGAGTTTGCGAAACGTTCTGAGAGTTTTGGGACGTAGATCAGGGATCTGTATGATTTTTTTTTCTTTGTCATATTTTGGTTTTGTAGTCCTAAGGTTTCTCTATTAAAGAGTTTATAATATTCCTTGGGAAGTCGTTGTTCTACAATATTGTTCCTAATTTCGGAAATTATGTCTTTATGGTAGGTCTCGTCGCTAATGTTCAGCATCCGTTGAATACAGCTGAACGCTGTATTTATGATCATATTTCTTGGATGTTTTGAGTGAATATTAATTATTCGTCCTGATGATGAGGGTTTCTTATACCGTTTTGTTTTGATTATACTTCCATGTTTATAGTAGAGTCCAAATAGGGTAGCCTTCCATCAATTTCCAGTTCCGTGGTGAATTTGAAACTTAGTGCCTTCCTGGGAGGTTGTTTTTAAAGTTAATTCTCTACATTTGTAAGCAGCTTTCTTTTGAATAGTGTGCTGGTCTATGCCATCGTTTGGTTTTGGATCTGCAGTCTTGAGCGCCAGCTCATCGGCTAGTTTTTGTTCCGGTAGCCAGCGCAGGAACTGACCAAATACCAAACTGGAGTTAAATCTTTTATGCTGAAGTGCTGGGAAAAGATTATGCAAAAAACAGTCTGATTCTTATGATTTATTTGACTTTGTGCAACACACAAAAGTGATTTTGAAATTTGGCTGTTGGCAAATCAGGAGTCCATCTTATCAGTAGATAACAGTTCCGACAAAGCAAATAGATCTGGCCATCGAACTTTCGAGTTTGTTGTGTACATTCTCGCTGGGCTTTCGACAAAAACCTCAAGTGACTAACAATCTTTTTTTTTAGGAAAATTCAAGGGAGATTTCACGAGACACATACCAATAAAATAGATTGTATTTGATTTTATTCAGCTGTGTCAATCAAAAATGTGAACCTGCAGCCAAACACTTTCTTTTTGATGGATGGTTTCTGTTAGATGATTGGTGTGTGTGCTCTATTGTGTAGTCAGTGAAATTAAATCTGGATTGCTTTATACTTGAAGTATTTATTGCGAGAGCGGACAGAAAGACTGCTAATAAATCTGAGTAATTTAATATCTTGGTATACGGTTTTACAAGTGTTTTCCCCACTAAAATCTCCTTTATTTCAATATAATTTTGAGCGTAACCTACTAACATTTGGATAAACAAACGATTTTATCCATATTGACTAATCGTTTTTGGCTTGGCTGGCAATCGAGTACAGTTACCAGCGTTGAAACTTGGCTGAGCATAGCTTTAATGTTTCAAAATTGGTAAGGTCAGCTCAACACCCCCCTACCCCCCTACCTACTGCTTAGCTGCCTGTGTACGGCGGTCCAAGTTCAAGTAGCAAGAGATTCGTCCTCATCTATGAAAACACGCTTTGGCTTAATGTGGCCAGACAGCTTTTCTAATGTATCGAATTGTGACACACGCGTCTTTGAAAATAGAGCAGCGCTTCCAAAGACTCTGAACTTTCTCTTTGATTTCGCAATGCGTTGCTTTGACTTTAATCTAATATGCATAATTCGGAACGGTCAGGGTAATAAATTAATGTCCGATTTTGATGGTTTTTGTTATTCTTTTCTGTTTCTTAAAGGTTCTAGCTCTGTTTGAAGATCACGAAGACACGTTCACAGCATTTGTAGAGCCCTTAGTCATTTTACTTATTCTAATAGCAAATGCGGTGGTTGGTGTTTGGCAGGAAAGAAATGCTGAATCCGCCATTGAGGCGCTCAAGGAGTATGAGCCTGAGATGGGTAAAGTTGTCCGTCAGGACAAGTCTGGCATCCAGAAGGTCAGGGCGAAAGAGATTGTGCCCGGCGATATCGTTGAGGTGTCTGTTGGTGACAAGATTCCCGCTGACATTCGCCTTACCCACATCTATTCAACAACCATCCGAATTGATCAGTCCATCCTCACTGGTGAGTCGGTCTCGGTCATCAAGCACACAGACGCCATTCCCGATCCTCGCGCCGTCAACCAGGACAAGAAGAACATCTTGTTCTCCGGCACTAACGTAGCCGCTGGCAAGGCTCGCGGTGTTGTGGTTGGCACTGGTCTCTGCACTGCCATTGGTAAGATCCGTACCGAAATGTCCGAGACTGAGGAGATCAAGACGCCGCTGCAACAGAAACTGGATGAGTTCGGTGAGCAGCTGTCCAAGGTTATCTCCGTCATTTGCGTTGCCGTGTGGGCCATCAACATTGGACACTTCAACGACCCTGCTCACGGTGGCTCCTGGATCAAGGGCGCCATCTACTACTTCAAGATTGCCGTTGCACTGGCCGTGGCTGCCATCCCCGAGGGTCTGCCCGCCGTTATTACCACCTGCTTGGCCCTGGGCACACGTCGCATGGCCAAGAAGAACGCGATTGTGCGCTCGTTGCCCTCTGTTGAGACCTTGGGCTGCACTTCAGTCATCTGCTCTGATAAGACCGGCACACTCACTACCAACCAAATGTCTGTCTCCCGCATGTTCATCTTCGACAAAGTGGAGGGCAACGACAGCAGCTTCCTGGAGTTTGAGCTGTCGGGCTCCACATACGAACCCATTGGTGAGCTGTTCCTGAACGGCCAGCGAGTGAAGGCCATCGACTACGAGGCGCTGCAGGAGCTTTCCACGATTTGCATCATGTGCAACGACTCCGCCATTGATTTCAACGAATTCAAGCAGGCCTTCGAGAAGGTCGGCGAGGCCACTGAGACCGCCCTGGTGGTGTTGGCCGAGAAACTGAACTCCTTCAATGTGAACAAGTCGGGATTGGATCGCCGCTCGACGGCCATCGCTTGCCGCGGAGAGGTTGAGACAAAGTGGAAGAAAGAATTCACCCTGGAATTCTCGCGCGATCGTAAATCTATGTCCTCCTACTGCACCCCGCTCAAGGCCTCCCGCCTGGGCACTGGTCCCAAACTCTTTGTCAAGGGCGCCCCTGAAGGTGTTCTGGAGCGCTGCACACATGCTCGTGTCGGCACCAGCAAAGTTCCTCTGACATCGGCTCTGAAGAGCAAGATCCTGTCCCTCACTGCCCAATACGGTACTGGACGTGACACTTTGCGCTGCCTGGCCCTGGCTGTTGCCGACAGTCCCATTCGCCCCGAAGATATGGACCTGGGTGACTCCAACAAGTTCTTCCAGTATGAGGTCAATCTGACGTTCGTCGGCGTTGTCGGCATGTTGGATCCCCCACGTAAAGAGGTCTTCGATGCCATCGTTCGCTGCCGTGCCGCCGGCATCCGCGTTATTGTGATTACTGGCGACAACAAGGCTACCGCCGAGGCCATTTGCCGTCGCATTGGTGTGTTCACCGAGGACGAGGACACTACTGGCAAGTCCTATTCCGGCCGCGAGTTTGACGATCTGTCGCCAGCTGAACAAAAGGCCGCTGTGGCCCGCTCCCGCCTGTTCTCGCGCGTGGAACCCCAGCACAAGTCGAAGATTGTTGAGTACTTGCAGGGCATGAACGAAATCTCTGCGATGACAGGTGACGGTGTCAACGATGCGCCCGCTTTGAAGAAGGCCGAAATTGGTATTGCGATGGGCTCGGGTACTGCTGTGGCCAAGTCTGCCGCTGAAATGGTGTTGGCCGATGATAACTTCTCTTCCATTGTGTCCGCCGTTGAAGAAGGTCGCGCTATTTATAACAACATGAAACAGTTCATTCGTTACCTCATTTCCTCGAACATTGGTGAGGTCGTTTCCATTTTCCTGACTGCTGCTCTTGGCCTGCCGGAAGCTTTGATTCCAGTTCAGCTCTTGTGGGTGAACTTGGTAAGATCCAATCGATGATTTTGTTTACCTACCCGATCCTGACCCTTTTGTTATGCCCAGGTTACTGATGGTCTGCCAGCTACAGCTCTTGGCTTCAACCCACCTGACTTGGACATCATGGAGAAGCCCCCAAGAAAGGCCGACGAGGGTCTCATCTCAGGATGGTTGTTCTTCCGGTGGGTGGACTGCTCATTTTCCAATTACCAATTTAGTTTCAACTCTTCTTTTAATCATTCCTCAGTTACATGGCCATTGGTTTCTACGTTGGTGCAGCCACCGTTGGTGCCGCTACCTGGTGGTTCTTGTTTTCCGCAGAGGGTCCCAACCTAACATACTGGCAACTCACACATCATCTCGCCTGCTTGGGCGGTGGTGAGGAATTCAAGGGTGTCGACTGCAAGATCTTCAGCGATCCGCATGCGATGACCATGGCTCTGTCCGTTCTTGTGACAATTGAGATGTTGAACGCAATGAACAGGTAGGTTCTTATCTTTTGTTCTCCTTAAACTGCATGCTCATGCTATGACTTTGTTTCTGCTTGCAGCTTGTCTGAGAATCAGTCGTTGATTTCAATGCCTCCATGGTGCAACATGTGGCTGATTGGATCAATGGCACTTTCCTTCACTCTTCACTTCGTTATTCTTCATGTGGATGTCCTCTCTGTAAGTATAAGTCGCAGCGCACTGTTGCAGATTGCTAACTTCTCCCTCTTCGCAGACCGTCTTCCAAGTGACACCGTTGTCTGCAGAGGAATGGATAACTGTGATGAAATTCTCAATTCCTGTAGTTTTATTAGATGAAACATTGAAGTTTGTTGCTAGAAAGATCGCAGATGGTGAGAGTCCTATATATAAGATGCATGGGATTGTGTTAATGTGGGCTGTCTTCTTTGGCCTGCTGTACGCTATGACGCTTTAAGAACATAATTATAATCTTTAAGCCCAACTTTATTATTCTAATTACTTACTAGTATAAAGTGTTACTAAATATAAACAGAAACAAAATTATATACATACTTATATATATATATTTATGTATATAAAGTATATATATGTCTAACGTAACGACTTTAACCACCACACCAACCTTTGTTCCCGAATATTTCTGAATTCCACTCGACTGTGTCACTGAATTGACTAGTGACACATCGAAGACGGGTCGACTGACTTACCCCTCCTTTGGCTTTGGCTTAGAACAAAACAGCGCAACCGATCAACACCCTATGAACTAACTAATGATTCGTGTTTGTATATGATTTACTAAATATTTAGCGAAATTGCTTTTTGTACATACAATGCTGTAGTTTCATAAGAGTAACACACCGGAAAACTTCGACTTTGATAGATTCGTTTGAGTTTAGGTTTCACACACTCAAATTGTATGTGAAAATGAGGACACAGTTTTTGTACATACCTGTGTACCCGGTTTTAGAATGTCTTTCGAGAGGAGTTAAATGCCTCCGTAATACCAAAATACATCATAATACTTTCTGCAGAACGTTGCGCAACAGATAGATCCATCTATATTTCTGTGACGCCAGCAATTAGATTTTTTTTGTTTAAATAAAACAAATGTTCAATACCAAATAAAATGTATATAATTATATTCGCAAATTGATTTGATTTGGTATTGGCCTACAGCTTGCTGCCTTTCCTAGGCAGCAGTTCGTACGTGGCTTGCATAGAATTGAGTGTAATTGGTTCATCCATTCCATAGACGTAAGAGTGATTTTCATTTTCGAGCTGAGCACATTGAATAATAAAGTATATAAAAGAAGATAGTAGGCGCAGGAGGATGGGATATCTACTAAGATCACTCCACTCTGACGGAGTCTGGGCTGCAAAGATTTCCCCTGCAGGCCTACGCTAAGGTGTGTATAGGTTTTATTAATTCAGAAGCATATTGTATAATTTATATCTCTCAGTTCTAAGGCATTAAGTAATATCCCTTGAGCATTTGTAGAAAATACATACTTTAATTACAATATACGTTATATACTTTGTTGTACAATTAGAGACGCTGTGAATTGATTAAACAAGAATTACATACATACACCTAACCTTAATTTATATAAATAAATTATGCAAAACTAAAATGTGCTCTGCAAAACCCACGGAATAGGGTCGCGGCAGCACCTACCACACCCAGCGTGCCCCTAATTCGCTTTGCGTTTTGTACTTTGAATCATGCACGTGCACTCGTTCCTGCAGCCTGCCGACTGCAGTTGACTGATCCAGCTGTTCAGCGCCGACGACTTGCCAATACCAATGTACCACTAAATCTGATCCACCACTTATTGTTTTATTCTATACAGTCAATCCCAGATTTCATTAATTGGATGCCACCCGATTAATTTACCATAACACAAATTGAATCCATCCCTGCTTTAGAAAAGTACGTGCAGTTATTACATTATGTCCTTAGAGTGTGCCAAATCCAATGTGAATGCAAAACAACTGTCCTGTAGCTGTGCATTATGGTCTATTACATTATGACACTCAAGCGCATAAACGAGTAAACAAATTTGAAATTCAGCATGTAAGATATCTGAAACATGAAAACGAAATAAAAAACCAAGAAATCCGAGTTCGGCTTAGTACTTCTTTCATACCGCATCAATCCACTCCGAGTTTGTGGCCAAATCACTGAACGCCTCTTGCAAAGATAACTGGAGCTGCTTACCACCTGGTCCTCATTAAACGCCCCCTGGTCCTGGTAACCAAACACGCTGAAGTCCCCCTCCTCCGCCTGTTCTTATACTTTGGTTTGCACATGCATTGAAGGTTAATAACCTGATTATCGACTTCTGGTATTAATCGCCATCACTGTTTACCATCCATGTACCATGTAGTTCCTGAGGCCGTCACCGTCAAGTGGTAACGGTTTTGCCCCACAGAACCGATACGAATGTGGAAATGAATGTGAAGGAGGACAGATTTTTCGACCTTTATCATTCGTGTATTAATCGCTCAGCCAACCCTGTTACCTGCAACTGCAGCAGTAAATCCGACATAAATGAAATTACAAATTATTTGCTTTAGACAGTAAACTACACATTAATGGATAACAAATTTGAACTGTGGGTTAGTAAGAACGAATTAAATAAATATATACCAACTATTGGTGCGTTTCGTCATTTTCTTTATCCCAAGCGCAAGCAGTGGAATCGCATCGACCTTAAGAAGGTAAGTATTTCTTTCTGAGTTCCAGCAGATTTAAACCAAACCTAGAACTGATTTCATTCCGTCCTCCCCCCAAACAGGCAAGAGAGTGTTTTAGAAAATGATTCTCCTTCCATATTAAATTATTTTTTAAGGTTACTCGAAAGACTGTTTTAAAAAAAAAAGAAAGTAGCTAATCAATTATTAGCTGAGAAGTAATCATGAATAATGTCAAATTTGTATACCAATTCGTATAGGACTGTAGTAGTAAACCATCAAATTTTTACGGACTAAAAGTATTATTATAAAAACAATCGTTAGTAAAAGTCAGGGGCTTAGTATAGTTTATTTATTTTCTATTGGGATCAGTGAACAAGAATAAATACATAAATGCAAGTACATCTTTTATTGCTACTGCTGCCGACGATACCAAATACATGCCCCGCTAGTTTGACATTCAATACGACTATTGCATTACCTTAATAAATGTATAAGATGCGACAAATAGTTATGGTATGCAGTCTTATTACGTATAGCAATACCCAACAAAAATTGAGAACAAAGTTTCAGAATTCCTGACTAAATACATAAAAATGTTAATATAAACCTTCGGGGGCCATCCCAGGCTCTTATACCGATTATATTATGGCGTAATTGTTTCCTAGAAAGCTTCCGCCTAGATTCTTGCTTTGTAGTTGAACGCATCTAGTCAATATTTTCTCAACCGCTTTCATGATTGCCCGTTCAGCACAGCCTTTAGCTCTTCCAACGAGAGCAGTGACTTTCCCAGCCGGTCGACTCTAAGCTCCTTCAGAATTGGCTATGAAGTGTTCAACATCCTCTCTTGCACCCATATTGTAGAGACTGCACAGTTCATCAGTCTCGCGAACACCTGTACAATATGGCCTGTAGTTCAGGGACAGCAACTCAGTTCTAGCTTTGAAAATATAAGAGATGGTTAAGGTATCGAGTTGTTCCTTGAAATACGTATTGTCTCCAAGCTCATAGTCAAGAGATATCTTGTACGTGATGGGATCCGAGTGTTGCTTGCTCGTGCTGGTTGAACATACGTCTCATGATTTTTATACGAATAGCACCCAGCAGTTTCCACTGTCCATCCTTCCATGTGGAGCGATTGGAAACGACTAAACCCACTCTGTGTTCCTCAGCAAGTTCCTCCCATTTTCGAAAAAATCGCGAATTCGACTCCTTCAATGTTGTTGCTACTATTTTAGGGTACCTCCCATTTAGAAACGACATAGCTTTATTCACATAGTTGAAGTGGATCTGCATCGTGTATTCAAGTAATTCCGGAAGTCCTGTCTCCAAATGAATAGCATAAGTTGGCGTGTTATTAGAGAGGAAGAATATTTTTTGACCAAAAACCTTAGAAATTTTTCAGCGTCTTCGTGTGCTTCCCATCTCCAAACTTCCGATGCATAGCACTTAATAGATCTGGATGTCGCTTGGAACATTTTGTACTTAGTACTTGCGCTAACATTTTTCTTCCCCACGTGCTATTAAATGCTTTTTTGGCCTCAGCTGTATGTGCTTTTTAAACGACATATTTGGGGTTAGTGTCACTCTTAAATACTTGTATATTTTTACCGATTCAAGTTCAATGTTACCAAGTGTCCAGCTTTCATTTCTTGCCATCTTTCCTGTTCCATTCCGGACTACCATCACTTTAGATATTTCCGTGTTAATCTCAAGTCCCCATTTCTGACAATATTCGTGTACTTCGGCAATCATCTCCTGGAGAGACGATGGTGATTCGGCAAGAAGAACCGTGTCATCCACATACATTAGTATTTTGAAGAAACTATTTTCGAAAAGAGCGCCTCCAGTAAGCTGGTCGCCTATATCGTTAATAAACAAGGAGAATAACAACGGGCTAATGATGCAGCCCTGTTTAACTCCACGATTTGTTTCAAACCACGCCGAAACGTTGTTTCCATACCATACTGCAGTCTTATTCTCGTCGTACAGACTCTTCAATACATTTATTGTTTTGGACGAAATGCCCAAAAGTGCTAATTTATAGAACAATAGATTTCTGTCTGTTGTATCGAAGGCTGCTGAAGTCTGTAAAGAAGAGGTAAAGTTTTTTATTTGCCCTCAGGAATTCCCTGAATATCGAAGCTATCACGAATATATTGTTTGCAATAGAGTATCCTTTTCTGAACCCACACTGGCTTACGCTGAGTACTTTTTCTTCTTCAATGAACGAGTTTATGCGGGTTAGGATTACTGAAGCGAATATTTTTAGCAGCGTATTCACAAACGAGATTCCTCTATAGTTTGCTACATCGTTAGGGTCTCCTTTTATAAAAATTGAATAAATAATGTTTCTTTGAAAACTTTTGGAAGAACGACGGCAGTTAAATATCTCATTAAAAGCCTCCGTTAGCTGCTCCACAAAGCTTACAGAGGCGTGCAACAGAAACTCCGCTGGAACTCTATCTTCTCCAGGGGCTTTACCGACTTTATTTTGTTTTATTGCGTAACGCACCTCTGCAATTAAGATTTGACGGTGCATCTCTGAGTTTTCAATAATCGGTAGGTTCCTGATGTATGGTGTTAATATATTATTGAACAATAGCGCTCTGTAGTAATCCCCAAGTTTTTCGTAGGTGACATGAATGCTTCTTCTCCCTGCTGAGCCGTTTATTTGCTTAACCATTCCCCAGAAACTTTTACTGACTCTAATATTTATTATCTAAGGCCCGTTCAAAGTCTTGATAATAAGAGCGATGATTTTCCGTACATAGTTTTTTAAATACCCTGTTTTCTCTTTGATAGGTTGCTTTACTTTCTGTAGCATTGGTGCGAGTTGCCTCTCTCAGCCAGCTCATCGAGATTTTTCTAGCCTTGTCGCAATCCTTATCAAACCAGGGTTTCTTGAAGTCGGTGGGTCTTTTGCATAACTTTTGCTGAATCCTTTATGGCAAGGTTCAGACGTTGAATTCTTTCCTACACGCTTTTATACTTCCCCATCCACCTAAACTTTGGTAGAAGCTTGTTGACTTGCGCTGGGGGCTGCGCGATTGTGCGGGCTTCTATTTCAAAGGCATGGGGTCCGAGAAAATTATCTTTTATCGCTACATCTTTAACAAGGTTCTGCCACTCTCCCTGGATTATGCAGTAATCTATGGTAGTGCAGGCTTGTCCTCGAATAAAGGTAAATTTTCAAGTGGGATCACCTTGGGTGCTTCCATCGAGGACTAAAAGATTAAAGCTGTCTCCCAAATCCAAAATTTGCATGCCTTTTGAATCCGTTGTTTTATCTTTTTGCCGCTCTACTCCTGGATGACTATAAACTACCCGCCCGTTCCTCTGTTACCGCTTGTTCCTCTCCTTTACGTCCATTTAGATAACCGACTACCATGATATTTTCATTTCCGGCTTGCAGGAACAAATCAAAAAGCGTATCATAATCATCTGACCAGATTGTGCAATTTAGGTACGTAGGCACTACATATAGCTTCCCTCGGGGTCCATCGATTTCGATGACTATTCTGTAGTTAATATTTATGGAACGACGGCAGTTAAATATCTCATTAAAAGCCTCCGTTAGCTGCTCCACAAAGCTTACAGAGGCGTGCAACAGAAACTCCGCTGGAACTCTATCTTCTCCAGGGGCTTTACCGACTTTATTTTGTTTTATTGCGTAACGCACCTCTGCAATTAAGATTTGACGGTGCATCTCTGAGTTTTCAATAATCGGTAGGTTCCCGATGTATGGTGTTAATATATTATTGAACAACAGCGCTCTGTAGTAATCCCCAAGTTTTTCGTAGGTGACATGAATGCTTCTTCTCCCTGCCGTTTATTTGCATAACCATTCCCCAGAAACTTTTACTGACGCAGCCCCCAGCGCGATTGTGCGGGCTTCTATTTCAAAGGCATGTGGTCCGAGAAAATTATCTTTTATCGTTACATCTTTAACAAGGTTCTGCCACTCTCCCTGGATTATGCAGTAATCTATGGTAGTGCAGGCTTGTCCTCGAATAAAGGTAAATTTTCAAGTGGGATCACCTTGGGTGCTTCCATCGAGGACTAAAAGATTAAAGCTGTCTCCCAAATCCAAAATTTGCATGCCTTTTGAATCCGTTGTTTTATCTTTTGCCGCTCTACTCCTGGATGACTATAAACTACCCGCCCGTTCCTCTGTTACCGCTTGTTCCTCTCCTTTACGTCCATTTAGATAACCGACTACCATGATATTTTTATTTCCGGCTTGCAGGAACAAATCAAAAAGCGTATCATAATCATCTGATCAGATTGTGCAATTTAGGTACGTAGGCACTACATATAGCTTCCCTCGGGGTCCATCGATTTCGATGACTATTCTGTATTTAATATTTATGAAAGTGCAATTTGACGCTTGTTTATACCATGGCTCCAAACCGGTTTTGAACCGAACCGGTTCGAACCCGGAATTCCGAATATTAATTTACTGTGAACCGAACCTTGAACCGAACCTCTTTAAGCTGAACATGAACATGTTCCGAACCTACAGTTTCGGTTCGGTTCAACAAAAAATGATAGACAAAAACAATTGTGACCTACTGCCAGCGACTTCTCTGTTATCTGGTCAGTTTTGGGCAACTGAGTCTTAAAATCGTCAGAAAAGTTTAACAAAAACATCGAGATAAACGTTCAGAATTATTTATAAAGTTCCCAATAGCCTCTGTCTTTTTAAGATTTTCGACTTCAAAGCTTCACAAAAACAAAAGTTTAACATTACATTGGTAATATTTTTATACATGTAAGGAACATATGCTTCTTATTCAAGGTGGACCAAAAGAAGTCCCCCTATTGGAAGATGCTCTTATTTTTACAAAAAGCCGCCAAAGTCAGATCTGTTTTGACATTTGTGGACTAGACAGATGTAGAATACAAGTGAACAAGCCATGGATCGATATACTCCCCAAGAACGCGGAATAATCGTGAATAATCGATTTTTCGACCAAAATCATAATGAGCGATGAGGCTTATTTCCACCTCAGCGGGTACGTGAACAAGCAAAACTATCGCTTTTGGGGCACCGAAAATCCACGAGTGATGCACGAGGCGTTCCCGGGTCGTCTCATCTCTTGTTTTGCCGATTTGCACTGGCCTGCAAGACCGTCCGATTTAACCGTTCCAGATTTTTTTATGTGGGGTTTTTTGAAATCCTGTGTTTACGTAACCAAGCCCGAGACCTTGGAAGCCCTCAAGGACAACATTTGACACGAGTGCGAGAATCTGCAGCCCGAAGTTCTTGCCGAAGTGATGAAATATGCCATAAAACGAGACCGTATGGCAATCAATTGTAACAACGCCCATTTGGCCGATATCATCTTCTCGAAATGACCAATAAAATTCTAAAGGCTCAAATAAATATAATCAAAAAACAGAATATACGTTTTTTATTTAGAAAAAAAATGAAAGCCAAACAACATCGGATGACTTCTTTTAGCCCACCATGTACTTCCAGGCAGATCAAGTTTATTTTCAATTTTTGCCACGCCCCCTTCGTTCCTTCCGGACATATTTAGAAATAACGATTATTAATCGATCCGTCAAAGGAATGGAAAAGATCTGATGAAAGGTTGTCTAGTTACAAGGAAAAGAAACAATTATGGCCAGCACCGGTCGCAACGGTGATGGGCAGCACTTCACAGGTACAGAGTATGTTATAGTCGGCCTTGAACGACTTTCTTTCTTGTTCAGACTACGAAATGAAATTGAACTTAACAGAAAATGATGGTTTGGGTATTAACATGTGATCAAATCGCTTCCGATTGAGAGGAGCTCGGCTTTGGCCCTTTGGGGCAGTCAGGCCATAAAAATAACGTCACGCTGACTTACATATTTTGTGGTGTTGCTGTTTAGGGATTTAAGGTGGTCGTGTAGGGGGAGTGGGAGTACTCAGTGTTGAGTACTATGAATTGAGTACTGAGTATCGAATATAGAGTATCGAGTACTTAGAGTTGAGTACACTCAGTATCAAATACAGAGTATCGAGTACTTGGTATCGAGAACTTAGTATCAAATACTTAGCATCGTTTACTGAGTACCAAATACAAAGTATCGATTATTAGTATCGAGCACTTAGTATTGAGTACTAAGTATTGAGGTCTTAGAATCGAGTACTGAGTATCAAATACTGTATATCGAGTACTCAGTATCAAGCACTAAGAATCGAATACTGCCTAATCGAGTAATTAGTATAAAGTTTTTAGAATTGAGTACTGAGTATAGACTACTTAGTATCGAGTAGTTAGTATCGAGTACTTAGTATCGAGTACTTAGTGTCGAGTATCGAATTCTGAGAATCGAGTACTTGGCATCGCATCGAGTATGTCTTGTCGAGTACTTAATATGAAGCACTATTATCGATTACTGAGTATAGAGTTTTGAGTATCGAGTATATAGTAACACACAACCACAATAATGTGAAAGGCGGAGCCTATCGTACACAACATGTTTCACATCAAGGCCCCGTGAGTGTTAGCCCCACTCATACCTATTTTTTATTAACACTGTGTAAAGCATGGGTTGAACGAAGGTTCGAACCAAAACCTTCGCCTAAATACCTCGAACCTTAAATTTCCGAACCATAACCATTGATAAATTTTTCCGGAAAATGTTGGATGAGTTTACTCTTAAGCCCCGCAATGTTGTATGACAGTATCTTAAAATGAATGTTACTTGTATTTTCTAAAATAGTCCTAGGTTGACTCGGTTCTTGATTGGTTATTCTTTTTTTTGGCAATTCGGCTCTGCTTAGTAGTACCTCATATGTCGACAACTCAAACGCAACTCCATACATCGCTTTAATAATAGGCTCTGCTGGCTGACCCTTGTGCACTAGATTATTGTCCAGGTCGAAATGCATCCATTTTCCACCAACATGTATTTCATTTTGAGATGGTTTAACTGCCTTTTTAACTGCAGCAGGGCAGTCTTATGATTTTGTCTTTCCGTGTTTAGATCCTTTTCAATATATATTCTCGATTCTGCCAATTTTCTTCCGTTTTTGAGCGAGGCATTGACCATATTCGTGGTTTCCAGTTCTGCAATAATCCCTACCATGTTGACTTTTTCAAACAGGATTCGCGTATCTCTCACCTTTGCTTCTGGTATTTCCAGTGTGGCTCGTAGCAGGTCTCCAACTCCTTCTTCTTCTTCTTCTTTGGCATCGATGATAATAAGATCATCACAACCGTTTTACGGTCCCTGCCGCTGCCACTAATGCCCGCCACTCGCCTCTGTCCCGAGCGACATTCCACCAGGACATTGCACCTGGTCGTTTTTAGAGAGAGGGCTCTGCTCTTGAACTCCTTATTGATCCCGTAGTAACATCGGTTTGCAAGAGTAATTCTTCTTTGGATTTCCAGACTGGTGTTGTTGTCGCTGGTTATCGTCGTTCCGAGGTAGACAAATTCATTAACAACCTTGAAGTTGTAGTCTTCCATTGCAATAGATTGTCCAAGCGTAGACTCACTGCGCGTTGATTATAGGTACTTCGTCTTATCCTCATTTACCGCTAAGCCCATAAGTTTTGACTGCTTCTCTATCTCTGAGAACACCTTGCTTACCGCAGATTCGTTTTTGCCGATGATATCAATATCATCGGCATATGCAAGTAGCATGCATTCTCTGGTAAAGATGGTGCCCGTTCTGTTAGCATTTGGGCACTGGCGCAGTATATACTCCATCAGCAGATTAAAGAAGTCGCACGATAAGGTGTCACCCTACCTAAAACCTCTTTTGGTATCGAAAGGCTCGGAGAGGTCTTTTCCTATTTCGAAGGAGCTTTGTGTGCTTCTCAACGTCATCATGCAAAGTCGAACGTACTTTGCTGGAATACCAAAGGTAGACAGGGCTTCAAAAAACTTTGACCTTATCGGTGTTTCAAAGGCGGCTTTGTAGTCGACAAAAAGGTGGTGGGTGATGGATTTGTCGCAATGTGAATATCTGGTTCGTGGTGGATTTGCCAGGTCTAAAGCCACACTGATAAGGTTCAATCAGTTCACTTATTCTCGGCTTTAGACGTTCACATAGGATGCATGATATAACCTTATATGCAAGTTGCTGCTGCTGCTCCGCACCCACACACAAGCTGTGATAATTTTTTAAATATATTTTTTTTTATTTTATTTTTTACTTACCCTTACTGGGACTCGAACTCAGGACTTCGGCACTCTAACCACGAACGACGGACATCTTAACGCTCAACGATACAACAGTGTCGCGCGAGACGGTGTCGAAATGACAGTAAAGAATGCAATCAAGACCGGTGGTAGAATGGCAAGACATTTGCCGTGCAGCCGCCAGGTCGTGGGTTCGAGTCACAATCAAGGCATTGACATAAAAATTATTTTTATTTTCCTTTTGTTTCTCTTGTTTTTTAGTTTTGTTGTTTTTAAAATTTTCTATATTTTTGCGATATTTTTTACAATGCACTGAGGTCTCAAATACATTTTTTCGTCAAACGCGAAGTTCGTTACTGCAAGCATCTTTCCTAAAATTTAGGAAATTATTTTCTTGTTTTGACGAGTGCATCGTTTTTTTGCCTACTTTTAGGTAAAGACGAGTGCATAATTTTTTCTTATTTTAAGGAAATTTTTTTTCTCAATTTTAGGACTTTTTATTTTAAGGGTTAGTTTTTTTAAAATTCAGGTCAAAATTTCACCAATTTAGGAAAATTTTCTTAAATTAAGGGCAAAACCATTTTATGGCTAGATTTTCTTAGATCTAAGATACAAATTTTCTGAGTGTAGTTTAAAGATGCAAGTAACTTTGCATTATAAGTTTTTAAAACATCGAGTTCTGGTTCACCAACTCAAAGCACGTGTTCGTGATCGGTTGATTTCTCTGTGTATAAATAATTTGTTTTTTTTTTTTTTCAAAAAACAGTCCACTACCTAAAAGGACTTCACCTTATGCCACTGGACAACATTCTGAGGGATAATTGCCAATTTTTGGCATTACCCTACAAGCCTGAGTAACCACTTTTCGCCTTAGTCGTCTACATCAGGATTACAAAACAAGAGAGACACTGCCTCTTTCTGACACTCACTGATGCATTACTTCGGCAAGCATTCAGTGCGGCTGTGGCTGCGAAACACTGGTCTACATCAAAAGATCCCATCTGAAAAATGAGAAAAATGAAACAGCTGAGTACAACACTTAAGAGATTCTGGATGCATACTCAGGGTGCACCATTATTATTGCACAAACATGGATCATGAGTTGAACTGGTTTTAAATTTATTTTAATTTTAAATGCTTAGCACCTTAAGAATATTCCCCTTGGTCGACACATTCTCCAACATTTCATAAAATAGATCAGTCTGATCAATTTATTAATTGATCCTTTCTGTATATAAATAGCCAAATGAAGGTGTATGGATATATTAGATGATGTAAGAGTTAAGATGGTGGCAATGCCCACAATGTCGCTGTTTTATCTGCAGACGTTGAGATAAAGGAGAACTCAGTTGGATGCCACCGAATGGTTATCGCTTTATCCTTATGTTCAGCAACAACCACAGAGGACAGCTCGTGCGCCAGGTCTCCCTGCAGATCCGTGAGCTTTATCGAGTTGTCGTAGCTGCAGGTGAGCATATAATAGGCCGAAGGAGAAAATCGCACGCATCTTTAAGCAGAATAAAAGTAAGTGAAAAAGTTATTTTACTGCCTCTTTCGCTTTCTGCATGTTTCGTTTCCTTACCTTATTTCAGCGCTGTGAGGGTAGAAGCGCTGTATGGGTCTGTTTCCACGTATGTCGTATAGCACACAGGCGCTATCCGCATGCCCGGATACAAGCAATCGACCTGTTGGATCCACACAAACTGCGGTTACAGATGAGTTTTTCAGAGCATTGTCCCCGCGTTCATGGTCCAATGTGTTGACTGCAACGTTTACTCGAAGGTCCCAGAAGCGTATGGTTTTATCCTGCAAAATATAGAGGCACGAATGCCACAAATCTCGCCAATTGGACCTTAAGCCTAAGCATTTACCTGTGAGCCAGAAACAAACATGGCATTGGTCCAGCTGTAGAGCGACAATATGTGACCACTGTGGCCGCTAAAAGCCTGAAAGGGAGTTCCCGTCACACAGTCCGTAATATAAATCTTGCAGTCGCCAGCCCCGCCGCTCACTAGCAGGCGAGATTTTGTGGACGAGTCATCGAGAAAGCACATGTCACGCACAGTTCCGTCATGCATGCTAAGCTCCACCTCGTGTCCAACCAATTGATTGGTATCATTGTTAAATCTCATATACTTAATGGTTTTGTCGTTCGAGCCGGTCGCAATAAGTTCGCCATCTGTCGACCAACAAGTACAGTAAATGGATCCTCTATGGTGTTTCGTCCGCTTGCACAGCACTGATGGGGCATACGGCTGCTGGCCTTGCCTGCACGCAACCTGTGTTAGTAGTGACAACGATTCAAGTGAAAGCATACTCGTACCTGAGCTTGGCAAGTGGGGGATATTGGCAAATTCGAAATGTTTTAGAGTTGGATCCCACGGCATAAAGCTTTCCATCTGGATGGAAGTCCACGCTGCGAATTGCCTGCGAGTCGGATAATGTGGTTACCGCTTCGAACTGTGGCCGCTCTGCATCGCTCTAAAAGAAAGTCAGTTTTGGATCTTTATTTTATTTTGTGCTTTTGGTTCAAGGAGTTGGTCATTTTTGTAGATAAAGTCAGGATATTTGATAATTAAGGTTAATACGCAAGACAACAAGCAGATTTCCCCAGCCTTTTGGAGATTCAGAAATGCTTGCGTGTACCAAAACTATCTACAAACTTGAAACGATGACTGCTTGGTGTAGCTATGTCAATATGTAGATTGCGTTTCATGGACTTAGTACTCACCGGTCGTAAGTCTAAATCCTTCGATTCAGTATCCATTAAACAGTTGTCTAAAATCTTAAAGTTTAACAATATCTAAATAAATATTTGAAGAGAATGCGAGCAAAACAACTTTGTCTCCCGAGGGTAATGTCCCATACGACGCGAAACTCTTGAGTTACTACAAAATGAGGGAAACCATCACCGTATCAAGTGTGACTGTGCATCAGCGAGTCTCTTGTTTTATTATAGGCAATATAATGATAAATAATTGCACAAATCGCTAGAACAAAATAATTTGTCTTTTATAGTTCCTACATGTACATGATACAATGAATGAAAGGTAGTGCAAACACTTGCTCCATTGCGCATGCGCGTAACTTTGTGGGTCTGTGACGTCATTCAGAAGATGATTTCATTTTCAAGACACTCGCCGTCAGATGGCGCTGTCTGTCCGTTGGGGAATTTCTTTTGAATCCTGTTCCTTGGCCGTTTTCTTTTTTGTTAGTGAAGGTTATATTTTGTGGTGATTGTTCGATCTGCGGGCTTAGGGTTAAAAATCCTGCTCTGAGATGCCAAAGCTAGCCGGTGTCAGCGCAAGCAGGTTTCATTATTTTAATTTTGGTTACAGCAGCTTACATATCGTAAATAATGTCAACAAACTCAACAATGTGAGTCTGTGACGCCACAATAAAATTTATTTTTTTCAAGCAATACATTGAACTACCTTCTATTTATTGTATCATGCTAATATATGTAAATATTTACTTCAAGTTTGATGTGTTGACCTAGGTAACAAGGTAACCAGGGCTCATATTTATGTGACGCACGAGTATTCGTTTCGATTACTTTTGTGCGGTTTGCTCAGCCCTAGAGTTTAAGTTGTAGTCACAACGCAGATGAGAATTTCCGACGAAGACCTGGCAAAAGGCAAGTTTTTCGACTCGCCAACTTTTTTAACAAAATAATAATTGTACAAATGTTGGGTTATTAACTTATTTGTGCATTGAGGAACTTGGCCAAAGGTAAAAGTATTCCCAACTAGATCGGCTTGTCAAGATGACAACAGCCCCAAGGAGCCAAAGCCGAGCCTCTCTCAATCTCTTGGCTTGTGCGCTTCTAATTTTTAGCACAAGAGAAAGGGACCTACAGTTTAACGCCGAATCCGAACGGCAGTTTTTGAGAGGCTTTTTTTCACGGCTAATTACTGCAATGCTGGCGCCAACAGCAAGAGGTGTGGCCGGGTGTAAAGTTTTATTCAAAGAAAAAAAACTTTTCATGAGATGTTCCGAGGCGGGATCGAACCTACGACCTCATGCTCAGCAGTCGCGCACACTAACCGCTGAGCCACTCCGGCCACGAATAGCCGTGCACTTCGGCATAAACAGGTTGTAAACGAGAGCGTTAGTTAAAGTCGGCCATGCCCGACTTCGGTATACCCGTTACTCAGGGGAATTATTTATTTATTTCAGGGCTGCAAACCTCCTAAAAATTGGGAGGGGTTCACTCCGGAGTTCGAACCCGCGAAACTTTTTGGGTTCGGGTTCACAAAGCGGGTTCAGAAGGTCGCTTTAGGTTCGTTCAGGTTCGAACCAGGGTTCAGTCATATTTTTTTTTTCGCTAATTTAGAAAACATTTATGAAAATTGAAAGAAAATTAAACATTTTGTCATAGAAGTTAAGAGTCTTGATGTTATTTAATAATATAATATTTAAGCTTAGTTTAAGTTAATCAATAATATGTCTTCCAGTTAGTTTTCATCTATACTAGCTCATTGGCTGAATGAAACAAACTTAAGGAAAAAAAAGCGCGCTCGACTTATACTTTTATTGTAGGAACAGCTAATACATAAAACAACTGAGACATTTTAGTTTTCCCAAAACTTTAAAACATTAGAGTTTTGAGACAGTCTTAAAATTCCGTCAAAAGAAGCAATGAAATTGTTTACCGATTTTATGTTTGTGACTTTTTCATTATCATATTCATTCATCATTGCAAAATGATTCTTTCCAAGCTGTTTTTGTTCTTAGGTCAGAAATACTTGGTTTCTTGGATCCGAAAAAATACAGATGCAAGAATCGGGATTAAATTTAGGATGTGCGACGTTTTTCTAAGCACTTTAATAAGGTATTGCTGTATTTTGCATAAAACTTCACACTAGCTTCACAAGTTGAGAAGAATTCGCTGGAAAAATTGTAAACCGAATCCCACTCTGTTGGCTTTAAGTTTTACTCTTTTATATCTGCAGAGCTTTTAACACAGAATTCTTTCAAATTTAGTAATTGCTCGCACATTTTGTAGGTACAATTCCAAAGCGTTACGCAAAGCACTGCATTGTTAAGATTTTCCGATCAAAGAAGAGTTCGCAACGTTTTACAAAAAGTGCGAATTTTTTATATATCCTACAAAAAAATCATTGGCGACCAATTTCAAAGTCTGCGCAGCACAATTTTTCTTTGAACCGAACTCTTTTCTATATTTTCTTGCTCCGGTTCGGGTACAGGTTCAGCCGGGAAAAAATTGTTTTGCTCCCGTTCGGGTTCGGTTGCGACTTCCCAAAAATCCCGAAGTCTCCGACTCCGGAGCGGTTCGACTCCGAACCGGTTTGCAGTCCTGATTTATTTATTGTTTTATCCCAGTGCTACAGTTACAACTTATATTAGATGCACTAGTCATATCGACATTAAACAGATAATCCGAATTTGGCATAACTTACAATTGATTTTAGCTTATTTAACTAATATTACTGTAAATTTAAAAAAAAATAGTTTTTTAATGCGCCGAAAACCGTAGAGAATCAAATGACGAATTTCACCCTCAGCTATTTTGCGTTTTCTCGTCTCCATTTTAAGCGATCTTTCTGAAATTTTAAGCCAAGTCCTGTAAAACAGTTACCAAGGATATGTTTTTTTTGATTTTTTAAAAACGACTAAAAAGTCACCAGCTTACCTAACTTTTGTAAGTCAATTCAGACTGGTCATTTTTTCTTCCAAAAACGAAACATTCTGAAAGTACATGTGCCCAGACTTACCATAATTGGTGTGTCAGGCAGCATGAAAATAGGGAAGCATTTGTTGCACCGTTTCTATATGGAGCTGCCAATTTTCTGATCTTTCAGCCACAACAATCGAAGATGAGAATGCAGATGAAACTTCATATGATATATATGATATAGAAAATGATGAACCTAAAACAACTGAGCTTCAGACATATTGAAAAAAAGAATCAAACAATAAATTTCCATCAGTTTTATTAACAAACTTCTCATTTGTTATTTGAATTATTGAACATTTGTGCAATCTTTAATTTATATTATAAGACAATTGTGCGTTGGTCTCACCGGAAAAAAGAAAAATGGGAAAAAAGCAGAGCTAGTAAATAACAATTGACCGTTTTTCGTTGTCCAAAAATAACAGTTATTTACGGACCCTTTGAGCTAAAAGTCAGAAATGAACCGTTCACATCGGCTCATGAACGAATCGCTCAGTGCTCAACGAACAACCAATGGATTTGTTTACATTTTGCTCTGCTTACTCTTTGACCAATTCGTCGCGAGCGAAGAAGATAAAAGTCATTTGCGTTTGTGTATGTGTGAGTGAGGTATCTGTTTGGGATTGCGACTCACACAAGCCACACACACACACACAAAACAAATAAAACAAAAAAAAATCCTTTGAGGTGAGTCGCTCGGCTTTTTGCTCATCTACTGACTCTTAATGTGCGAGCGCTCGGTCGGATCGCTGTCTTTAAATTGTTATTGAATAAGCAAAACAAGTAAAGCTCAACTGAGAACAGTCAACTGAAAACAAATACAAGGAGAAACGAAGTGTTCTGCTCAGAGCGAGAGCAAGCGTGCATAGATTTTTTGAACAATCAAAGCAAACTTTTGATATTGCGTTGCTGAATTTCCTCAATTTTGTAGATTTTTATCTTGAACCATGAACAATTGAGCTAAAGTTGTTGACACTGTGTGTTGCTAGTACAAAAGTACCCATAGAACGCGAACCTATGGTTCAGTTAATACACTGGGAGTGAGGTGATGCTCACAGAAGTCCCTTCTATCAGAATTAAGGGGTTAACATCGCGGTTTTTTCTGAAATATTTGGAACTGTGTTAGAGGCAAAAAATGGGACGATGCATAGCACAAAAGAAATTAATTTCAATTGGACTCTCGACGGTCAAAAAAACACTTTTTGTCATACTCACATGTTATGATCCGACTTTTTTATGGGTCCAACTATCGGTCGCCGCTTTTGGCTGACTCAGGGATGAGTGCGACCTCGATAGCTGGACTAGTCGGCTAACAACAAAAAATTTATATTTTTCAGATGCCTGTCACGGTACACAAAAAAAACAAAACTCTGCAAAAATAGCTGGAATTATTTGCCAGAACATTACCCGCCCTGCCATAGGTTGACATTAGAAATCGGACAACCCTCTTTCTCCTTAGACACTGACGCTTAGATTGCCATCTCACCCTTCAACAAAATTTACACTGTCATCTTCTTTTCAACTTTTAGACACTTATATTTTCTTCCACTTCACTAACAACTATTGACATACTCTTAATTTTGCCTAACCTGGGTACCTCTGGGACGAATACTCGACAAATAAAGTAAATGCATGTAAAGAGAAAAAATAAATATGGAAAAGATTAAATAAAAACCAATTGCCATGCCGGTGTGTATGTATGTTTGACTTAAATTTATTTGGTATAAAAAACATGTGGCCACCCAGAGGTTTCCGAGAAAATATCTGTATAAAAATTACGTTAACTACTAGTCACAACACTATTATTTTACTCTTAACGAGAATTTGATCTTAAAATTATAAAACACATTTTCAGCTGGCACATATACACATATACTACGACACTAGGCACTGACTATTCTGAATTTAGGCCCTTCTTCTTCCTATAGGCTAGTAAAGTCCAAAATAAAAACAAACTATAAATAATTTTCACGTCTTGTTCCTGGTTCCGGGACATACATACATGATGCAAGATTTTATTGCAAGGGATGACTTCAGAATCTTTGGACTAATTTTGATTCACCTTCTAGCTTCACGCGAGATCGAGACATTTTCTGGGAGCAAAGAAAACCGCTCCCGACAAAAGACTGACATTAGTGAGACCTGAAGATTTGGGCAACAGAAGTGCTGTTAACGCGCTGTCAGATCTAACATCGGTGCTGTTAGCGCGATATCAGTACTGTAAGCGTGCTATCGGTGGTGACTGATATAAAACGTTAAATTTCAAACAATTCAATTCCAACAATATCCTTATTATGGAATCTGTTGCAATCTGGTTCTTTCAGAGTAACCGACCATTATACGGCCGTAGGGCCGTCTCCGAATTTCTGCGACTAATCGTCCTTCGGAAGCCAACTGAAATTATATGAAGTGGGAAAGCGCCGATGTAAATGACAAAAGTGAGTCCCTTCTTGTCTTTATTTTATCCGCTAACGAAGATTTAGTAAAAGTTGGAAAATAAACCTACTTTTGTGGTTCCCATATTGGCAAACTTGCTGGACCTAGTCAGATTTCAGATCACAGATCCAACCGATTCAACTTTGATTTTGACCGCGACTCAGTAGAGACTCCATACAGCATGCAAACACTCAAAAGATAAAGCTACCAGCTAACTTCCAAATGTGATCCGAGATCAGAGCTTCCACTCAGCTCTAGACCCCATGTAAGAGTCGAGAACGGAATACACCAACCTACACTTACAAATTTGAAGAGGCGAACATGGCTAAGTCGATTCGGCAGCTGACGCGGATGTTACCTTCTTTCTATTATAAACAGGGTTCGGAATTGCACGCTCCCGGGGGCCGCGGGTAGCTCAAAAGGGCAGCCAATGGCTCGCAGCTCGCCAACTGTGGATCGTGGCTCTGGGCTACAAGACAGAGCTCGCGGGCAGCAGCCCGCAGCCCAAAAACAAATGCCCGTGGCGCGGGCTGCACTCATCTGCCCTCAAAAAAATGCCCGCGCTCTGTGCAAAGAAATAAAGCCCGCGAGCGTGGGCTGTTGCTTTACTGCTCGAGCAGTAGAGCCTCCCCACGCCGAGGGCAATCTGTTTTAAGCCGAAGGGCCAACTGCCCGCGCCGAGGGCAATCTGTTTTGAGCCGAAGGGCAAACTGCCAAAGCCGAGGGCAGTCTGTTTTGAGCCGAGGGCAAACTGCCCTGCATGCTATGTGTCGGCGGGGCGCGAAGTTGTTGTTTTTTACATATGCACAGAAGTTCAATCATAGCAACAGATGCATATTATGATTTTGATTCGTTAGCGAGTTCGTAATTAAATGAGAGTTGTGTTATTACATGTACAGATTGTATTTTGGTTCATCGAAGGGTAAAAACTTGGTTTAAAAAGGTAAGTAATAATAAAACAGTACAGCCCCTTTTTGACCCAACTCCCACCCTCTTACGTAACATGTTGAAGTTTTTATACCTGTGTTAAGAGCCCGGTTTCTAAAGCATTGTAGCTAATCCATTTTTAACCACAATCAATTAAAAACGGTATTGGTTGGACTCAGGTCCGGCGGAAGGTAAGTAAGGGCACGGGGGGTACAACTTACGGGCCCCCATTTTTTCTCATGTTGTACATAGTTTATTTAAGTTTTCGCCAAAAATCCGGGCTCCGGGCCCCTTTCAGAAGTCTGGGCCCGGGGGGAAAGACCCCCCCGTCGCCGGACCTGGATGGACTTACCAAAAAGTCATTGATGTCGAATGTTCTAAAAAGTAAAAGATTTCGTTTCAAAACTCAAAGGCATTCATCGCTGCTTTGTTATTGTTACAATTTTTGATATTTTATTTACGTAAAAATAAAATATTTGGACATATGATTGAATATAACAAATTAATAACCTTCATTTTAAAAATTTGATTGATTCTTAAACTTGTCTAGTGTTGCGAACTCTTATAAAATTGAGCGATTAATGCTCTTAAGAGTAAATTGTTATTACTTCACGGCCTCCCCCACGGACCATTAATACTTTTTCAAGACCCTCTGTTAAAACTTCCAGGAATTCCATATCTGAAATGAAAGAAAAGTTTATGCCAATGAATTTAGAAATTTCAGTTTATGCATTTCAGCCTCTTACAATTGCTTTCTCGCTCCGCTCTCACATCCCTAGGTGGCCCTGGTAAATTCATGATGACCAACTGGGCATCCTGTGACTTCTCTACAATTACTTCATTTAGTTTTATTGCTGTGTGCATGCGACGAACGTTGAACTCATCCCTGCAAATTGCGAGTTAAAGAATTGCACTGTGACGCTGGGAAATAAAACTTACGGCTTTCCGCTGGACTTCATGTTTCCGTCGGCTTTCTCTGTCGATTCATCTTTATTAGAAAGATTCTCAGGTGCGTCCGTATTTTCGGGACCATCCGAATCAATTGAGTTTCGTTTCTCGTCATGAGAATCCTGCGAAGAAAGCACGTTTAATATTAATTAACTCTCGAAGCAGATGCTTTATATCTACGAATGTCTTGTGCCGCTGAGTGTTAAAAGATAAATAAGTATGTAAACTAATACGGAAAGGTTAAAAAAGCTCGATGAACCAATAGATAAATAAAAAATAGCATGCGATGGACATTCGATTTCTTATTTATTTTTCCGTCAGTAGCACTCGGTATTCACTTTCAGGAATTGTGATTCGTTTTCGAGGTTAGAAAAAGAGTTAGACTACTTGATTTACTCTCTCCCATACTTATACATATATACTTATATGAACAATGTTATTAGATATGCATAATATTTTAAAGTAATAATAATACATACGTGATTTTGTATTTCTTCTATGGTTGGATCGGCAAAGCGAACCTTCGACGCTGTTTTTGTAACGTCATAATGGTGGTCTACAATTGTTTGAACCTGGAAATGTTAGCGTGAAGTATATGAGACAAAACTGTTGGTCAAGAGAACACACTGTACTAGCAATTAGCAATCGGGGGAAATGGAATAGTTTTAAGCACCACTAAACACAAATCAACTGTCATCCAAAATGTCTGGGTACTTTCAAAAGCGGTTTTCAAACGGTTGTGCAAATACCCAACGTGTTTATGAGACTTATAAATTAATCCACGCACATTTAAACGATTAAGTGATGGTAATGAAACAATATTGGAAATACTTTCGACAGGAAGTTTCCAGTGTAAAATCTAAAATCCATTGGGTCGGTGCTTAGTTAGCGCAGTTTTTCGACCGTCGTGAATAATTGTTTTATAAAATTAACCAATAAGCGGAGGAAAATTGGCTATATGGCACATAAGTCGAGGCCCACAAGAACCGGTAAGACCATTATATAAAGGTGTCAGTGTTAGTAGCACAACAAATTTTGGTGAGTACTGCGAGTAAAGAAGTAGCAGAGCCGTCCGGTAATCTATCTTAGGTCTTAGGCTATCTAATGGTTGTAGGCGTCTTGTGTACTTAGCAATTAAGCAAGAATGCGCTTTCCGATTTTCCCTCACATTTTATTTTAACAATGCGCAATGCGTAAGATCGGTAAAAAAGCAGATTAGCATGCTTGCTTTTTTTGCTTTTCGAGTGATCGTATACGATGACTTCTTGTTTTTAAGGGCAGTCCTATTCTCATCCATAGTACTGCTAGTTTTAAATGCATCTATGCAGTACTCTCTACTTTTATATTTTTAAACATAATTAAGCTACAGTAAATTTGTCCCTTTTTGACTTCGATATACAAGCTACTCTTGCATTAACCACAGGATCACAGACAGCTTCATGACAGAAGTTAAACTTTTTATATGGACGAATTAATAAAGTGTTTTAAATACATGTGTGGGCAACTTTTATTGATATCCATTTAAAATATTTGGAGTTATTCAACTAATTTTAATTGCAAGGGCGTTGCATAATGGAAGATTGAGAGGACATACAGAACGGATAAACTAGAGGGTCCTCAAGAAACGAGATTGACATTCAAAGGGCGTTAATATATTCAAAATAGTCTTTCAAATATCGAAATTGAACATGTCAAAAAATAAAATTTATACGAGTTTTCCCAAAAATTTAAGACTGCGTAAGGTATGAGCAGGATATATTTTCCTCACAAGTTGATTCATGATGACAATGTATTAAACTCTTTGGGACTTCTGCTTATTCTTCGAACCTCATTCAGATGGGTGATATGCGATGTTAATGGCATCCAAAGGAGTCCTCCAACATACCAAATGCGATGGATGAAATTGGCATGCTAAGTAACCATGCAAAACTTTGTAGTAATTCAGAAGTAGACAGTTTTTAATTGAATAAATTATATCAGTTGCAGAAAAAAATTAATTTTTGTTTTGGTATTGAATATATTCGGTTTTCCTTGGGAATATTCAGGCATGTTCTTAATTCCGCTACGTTTGCTTACTTTTTACTTATGGCAAAACACAAGCCAAACGAAATTGGCACAGAATCAAGCGAAACGATCGAAATGGAACATGCGGAAATGAGAGAGGCTGACTTTTACGTTTTACGTTTCGTTTTGACAGGCACTGCGAAATTCTCGAGACATTCAACAAAAAAAATATTTTTAATTTCTTTAAAGACTTAAATCCAATTCAAATTATATAAGTGAGTTCAAAATTGATCACAGAATTAAGGAAAATTAGCTTAATGCACATTTGGCAACTGTATGAGTGCGCAATTTGCTAACTACTTTTCATTTCACCGGCCAATATGCAAAATGCTTTCGTTTTTGTGTTGCGAGAAACTGTATCAATTCAGTTTCCGAAAAGTTGCAGTGGAAGTGGAATTGAGAACATGCCGGATTATGTAGTTAAGGTCCCAGTTGGTGGATGAAGTCAGCTGAACTTGCACGGTCGGCTCAAGCAGCTCACGAACTTCCGACTCCATAAAATTAATAGCCACGGACTGTGATTTGTGTTGAGCCAATTGTGCGAAGGCAAACAAAAGGGCCTAGTTGGACTCAGTGCGTCTTCGGTTAGTAGGTTGATAAATCGCTGAAGCTTGATTAAAAGATGGTCTGGACACTAAGATGGCATCCCCATTACCAAGATGGGGAAGTCGGGCGAGCGACTCAACTCTCTGAGCAAACCCTAGCTACCGAAACATCAACCCAGCCCCGGATAAAAACCCTCCCCTGATGACGACGTCACGGAGAACAGATTAGACCTGCACATGGTCTTTGTAGACTTCGCTAAAGCCTTCGACAGCGTAAGCAGGGAGTGTGCTGGGTAAAGTGCTTCACGGTGGAATGCTTTCGCAGCCTTTCTATTCTGTTTACAATGGCGGCCGCAGACGTGGTCAATGACAACAGCTTTGCGGCCTGCAGACGAATTATGCCAGCTGGCAAAGGGATCTGGCAAGTTCGTAGCCGACCTAGACACCTCGGCTAAAGCGCTCAGTATCCGTTCCGGACAATACCAGGCTCTGGTAATGGACGAACGGCCAATTGAGCAAGTTCAGCGATTCAGCTATCTGGGAAGCGTAGTCGCTAATGATGGAAGGACGGAACTCGATGTGGATTCTTAAGGTGCTTATGGGATGCTGACGGCTGTTTGGCGATGCTCGTCAAATCCACACTGGCTTAAAATCAGGCTCTTCAAGTCGAACGTAATGCTCGTGCTCCTATACGGCTCTGCCACATAGAAAATTACAGCTTCCATTGTGTCGAAAATGCAAACCTTTTCAACCGATGCCTGCGACTCATATTGTCCATAAAGGAATACGGAATTCCGAGTTACTGCCACGAGCGAATATGAAGAGTAGCGAAACCATAATACACAGAAAGAAATGAAGCTGGATAGCAAAATAAGAACAGCATAGCAAGGCCATGAAGTGGAACCCGCAGGACGGAGTCGGGCGGACACCTGACAGACCCAAAAAATCTTGCAGAAAGAGAAGCGGAAAGCATCGGTAAAAGTTGTGGAGAACTCAAAGCCACGGCTAACAAAAGAGTTCGCTGAAAGAGAGGAGCGGATGATGCCCTATGTCTCATACAGGATTGGAACAAGAAGAAGGTCCCAGTAGGAGAGTGTTATTACGGCACTGCAGTTTTTTTCATAAGGTGCGTAAACCACAACAACTATCCTATTTAACTACAGCCTTGCCCAACACTCTCATCACGAACCCACGGGAATCTTTGTCCAAACTATGTAAGTACAACATGTATTTAATTTCATATTTTTTGTAATAAGAGTCTGGACTAGAAAGACAGCAAAATTTTAACCGACTGGTCAAAGCGAAGCAGAATAGGAGAGGTGAAGGTGTTATAATTAAGAATCATCTCATATACAATAATGGGAAAAGTGTATTATCAAATGTGAAACTATGTCAACACAATCGAATTAGTGGTAAATTACGGGAGCGATGGAAATGAACATCCAACTCATTCCCTCTTGATATATACACTTTTTGGTATCTATAAAACTTTTTGCCGCTCCTTCTGAATGAATATTTGGGATGAAAGGCTCCAAAGTGCCACGCCGAGCTCTCCCCAATATCTTGGCTTGTGCACAAAAAACAGTAATAGTGCGAATTTCACTGAATGCAAATTGCAAACAGCTTAACTCCGTGTCCGAACGATACGTTAAGAAGTACAATCAGGGCTACCGCCGATAGCTGGTAAAGATGGCCGGTTGTGGAAAGTGATTTTTAAAAAAATTGATCTTTGAAACAGGCCCTAATACAACAAAAATTACATAGTACAAATTAGAGTAAAAATTTAAATGTAAATTACTTTGCTAAGGCCAAGTGACATACACATATACATACACACATAGATGTACAACACAAATGGAAATGTAAGATGAACGATTTGTACGTTTCGCAAAAGAGATGAGTGCGGAACTGAATCATCGGACAATGCTGCACGCCAGTATTTCACTTTAAATGTTTTATATTCTTAGGGCTTCTCGGGACAGAATTGAATCTTGTAACGCTCACAAGTCCCGCACCCTTCTCTTGTACATATGCAATTGTACACGCATGCTCCTTGATGCGAATGAACTGATGATACATTTAAATGTAGTCATGAAGCTATGAAAATTTGAATACAAATATTTGTGATCTGGGAATTTTTATGGATATATATAGTTATATTCTGCATTCTGCAATATATTTATTCTTTACCAAAGACAATTTATTATCACTGGGTGTTTCCTTAAAATCCATTATAGTTTGAACCTTTTGATTTTCAAATATACAAAGTGTTAGATTTTAATTTCGATCTCAATATTAAAATGAAGTTATGTGAATGTATGGAAAATAAACGCCAGATCGGGTTGGTTATCGTTGATTTCAATATAAATAGACATGAAAGTATTAAAAAGTGACTAGCAATTAAACGAAATTAAAATCGTAAAGTGCAGTATGAAGTTGGTTTCTTTTCTGCGATGAGAGCACGTTTATAATAATTATATTTGTGCTTGGAGATGAGAGTTTGCACTTAAAAAAACTGAGCGCAGATGATCTTGTGTGTTTTATGAAACAGAGTCCGATATGTTCAGCAGTTTGCCACACTTACCACTTTGGAGTTCTCCTTCTTGTTTAAACCTAATGCTCTTAGCATTTGATTGCGCTGTTCCATCATGAGCGTTCGCTCATAGGTGTAGGCGGAAATGTCGCTGTTATTCTAAAAAAGTTGGGAATCAAGTGAAAATAATGTATATTTAGCAAGTCGAATGCTCAATGGCAAAGTAGACGTACCATTTCAACCACCTCCACGTCTGCTTCAATTCGAAGATGATACAGGAATGTCTTCAAATCTTTCTTCATTTGAATCGAGTTGTCCTCGATTTGAGCAACTGTGAAAATGCGCAACTTGCAGTTGCGCCAAGTGCGATGTTGCTTTAGCAAGAACGGCAGCAGCATCAGTAGGCCTCCATCATGAACGATCCACCAGATGTCAATGTTACCACCAATCTGCTTAAACACACAATAAATATATATGACGACAAGACTTTGTGCATCTTCTCTCCTACTTTGTGGTTTGACTCTGGATAGAAGTTAATTCCCTTTGGCACCATCAAGGCCATGTGGCAGGCAGCTACTGTCCGAACGGTTTGGATGAAAGTCTTCCAGCTGTTGCGACCCTCTTGCCTCCAGCTGTAGGGCCAGCCAATTATTACGGTGTTTGGCTTCATTCCTCCCAGGCCAATCGTTTGGATGCTGTCAAAGAGCAGAGCAGAGCGGCGTTGACTTATTGCCTGTACGCAGATGTCATTGCGCACGTAAACTTACACGGAACTTAGACCTTCCGCAATCTCCTGTGCAACCAGAACATCACAGAATCCCTTCACCTTTTCATCTGTCATGTATTTCCGCAGCGTAGTCTTAGCATCAACGGCCTTATTTGCAATCTTTGTGTGGTCGCCCTTTATCACAGACACACAAATTGTTAATCCCTTGCCAGCTTTTAGCTGGGTAGCAAAGGAGAATATTTTCCTATACTTTGGCAGAAGGTTGTCATTGAGTTTAGAGAGCACCAATATTTGTGGACGCCAATTTTTCGTATGCGGTGGGCCTTCCTCAAGGCGTAGCAGAGAGTATCTCGCCGCTGTGAGCGCCATTCCACGAATGCCATCGCCCCATTCCTTCTCGGCGCTGCAATTGAAGGTTACAAAAAAGTAAGTGGCAAGCAAGCTTTGTATGCGCCGAAGGTTTTATACTCTACTCTACTCTTTATTTCTTTTTTGAAGGTTAAGATTTGTGTATGTAAAAGATATGGTTTTCTCTCTTGATTAATATAGGCAGAAATTTTTGGAACCAGAATAGAAAAGGCTTTTTCCATACTAATCAAATTTCTGACCAATCGATCCTGAGCAAACAGCAATTCTTAGTAACCGATGAAGTTAAAGATTCAACCATTTCAAGTTATGTTCATACGTATGTCCGCCTGTATGTATTGTGCATAGGTTTCATCCAGAGAAGCTATCAATAAAAAAGGGAGTGTTGCGAATTCGAAAAATTTGAATTAACCGTCATTGTATAACGCCAATAACATATCGATGCTCATATATCGATAACCACTAACATTACCGAAAGTAGCGAAGCGCCCGTCTCCAACAAGCTCAGTATCGACAAGAGTTTCAACGGAGTAACAACACGTTTAAGCTTTGCTATTAACAATATTCAAGCACTGTATAAGTTTATCTTACATCGTTCAGTATTCGTTGTATCCTATCTGCTTGGATAACAAACTTAAGCTATTCTATTTGGTGTTGTTTGTGTTACTGGCCACATGATGTGGCTCACTCATATTTGAACCGAGAACGAATTTGACCGTACTGTACTTTGCCACATGAGGTGGCAGTTTGGGATCAAAGTGGGAATTGAAATTTTTCGAAAACTTACCCGTGGTATTCTATATATTTGTAGATGATAATGGCCATCCCCATGGCAATAAGTGCGAAATACCATGAAGTCATGATCATGACTGATATGCACAGCGTCAGCCCGATCAAAGATAAACTCCAGTGATAGAACTTGAAGCGTGGTCTCCAATTCGGCGTTCTTAGTAACGTTTGAACGGCACAGGCCAAGTTAACAAAGCCGTAGCACATGAGGAAAAACATCGACAGCAGCGGTGCTAGCAGATCGACGTTACCTAAGCAAATATTCATTTTTCATGAGGAACATATTCAATGAGCGTGATCCACCAACATACCCAATAGGATTCCGCATTGACAAATCACAATGGTCAGAAGTAAGGCCCGTGTTGGTTCTCCGCGATTAGACGACTTGGCAAACGGAGCCAGGAATGGAATAATTTCATCCCTAGCGATTGCTTGCAGTAGTCGAGGTGCACCAGTTAAACTTTGAAGTCCAGCCCCCAAAGTGGACAGGAAAGAGCCAATCAAGATCACCCATTGGTTGGGCCACGCAATATTTGCCACTACCAACTTTCCTCCAATCGACTGTCCAAACCTAAGAAGAGAAAATAGATAAATAATGGTGCATTGGCGGAGATCTGGATGGGATTCTCACTTGTCTCTTAAGAGCAGGTTGTCGACTGTGCCAGCAAAAAAGATGACACTCGACAAGTAGACAGTGCTAGTTGTTAGAATGGCACATATTGTTCCTATGGGAATGCTCTTTTGGGCGTCAGCAAGGTCTCCGGATCGATTGGAACCGGCCATGATGCCTAATTGAGACAATATTAAATGTGTGTGTGTGTTTCTTGCGATAATAAGCTATATGGACTGGTTTTGCTTACCTGTGACCGATGGGAAAAAGATTCCGATAAGCAGTGTAAAAGTTGTGGTAATATCGGCCATAATTTGGTTATATGAATCTCCTCCGATATTCTCAATGTCAACTGAATTGCGGCCGTAGGATATAAATTGTCCCTTCTCCAAGAACGAAGGCCAGATGTTGTCGTAGAAAACCCCACTGGCAATGCCCTTAATTCCCTTTACTGTAGACACATTATTTTCTGCAATAAACAAGCACAGAAATGAAAGCCATTTTCAATGCATACATAAATATAAGATTCCGGATCTTTACCTAGATAGTATTTGTCGCATTTGTTATTCGGGCAATATATATTGCGCATGAATGTATCATCTTTTGTGCAATTTTCGAGCGGGATATCTTTTAGTAGTCGTTTTCCAAGAACACACATGCTGCAATGGATTCATTAAAAAAATAACAAATTATAAATAAAAATAGTGAGATTGTTCTGACAAGTTCAACAATAATATAATTATATAATATAATGTCCCAGAAATCTCTAGAGATTTACGAATAAACGTTTTCATTTCGAACTACAACTGCTTGCCTTTACATGTGAAGTGTCTCCAAAATGCAAGGCTAATAGATTAGATGACACGAGTTGAGAGATTTCAAACCGACGGCTCAGCGCCAAGCATATTTAAAGCGTACGGTTTTCCTTCCCTATAATCTAGAAAGCGACAATATTCGTGTCACTTTACATATAAACTCCTTCTAGTTTAGATCAAAATTCAATCGTTTGTACAAAGATCTCTAGAGATTTCTGGGACACCCCCCATAGAATACATTGAATATTGATTCAATGCTCTGAATACACAAGCTTACAAAAATAATTCAACTTTTTAACCACCATTAGCGTTTGTTGGACGAGGTTTGTTCACATTTGTAGCTCCTGCAGCCACATAAATTAACCTATTCAAACCAAATTTATTTTTACGCAGACTGAATTAAATAATGATCACGAAAAACCAAAACCAAAGTTTGGTTCTAGTTCTTAAGATACAAGTTTTTTGATTTAAATATGAAAAATATCAACTTTTCTAAGAAATTTCATTTTTTCGGCATATTAAAAAAACTTGCTAAATTTATCTGCAAATCAAAAAAAATTGCAAAGAAAAAAACGTTTCATTAGATGTTCCGAGGCGGGATCGAACCCTCATGCACAGCGGTCGCGCACACTAGCCGCTGAGCCACCCGGTCACTCAATTGATTTGCGAGCAGTAATTCTCCTTCACCACAGAATATACAAACGGTAAGCTGCTTTAGTAGATGAACATGACGAATTGACTGCTTGAAATGCTGAAACGGAAATAATACAGGAACTGAAGAAACGATGATCCATTTCGAGGTGATTTCTTATATAGATTTTGTTTTAAGATGTCGAGTGACTAGTGTCATACTGTTAACCTATTATACATTGTTTTCATTAAAAAAGGGGAAAGGGGGATCATGAAGTTGTGCATACAAACGTAACAGGACGAAGGAAACATTTCCGACCCCATAAAGTACATATATTCTTGATTAGCGTCAAAAGCCAAGTCGATATAGCCTTGTCTGTATGAACGCATCGATCTCGGAGACTATTAGGGATAGAGCCACAAATTTTTGCATGTAGGTTGATGTATACCATACCCATATCAAGTTTGTTTTCGATTTGGAAAATTTACGCCCCCTCCCCCTATAACCGCAAAAAACTATCTGTCTTTCTATATGAACGCGTTTATCTCAGAGACTATAAGATATAGAGCCAATAAGTTTTGCATGTAGATAGGAGTATAATTTTCCCACCGTCCTCCCTTTAACCTCTTAAAACTGTCCAAGACACAATTTTTAAGTTAGAGCCTCGTGACTTAATATATATTTTAAGAAAGGCCGTATATCTATCTAATTTAAAATTCTAAAAAATCATTAAGATTGGACCAAATACACCGAAGTTATATATGAAACAACTTTGCTCTATAAGGCGGGGGTAAAGCATCGTCAGCAGTCTAAACACATAAAATGAAGGGAACAGAGTATTTTGGAGACGGGGCACTCGACTTCAGCTCTCTCTCTTGTTTTTATTCAGAATTGATTGACAATTTATCACGGAAAGTCTTACACCACAACAACGTCTCCAATGGTCCCTGCAACACATCGAAGAAAATTGTCGCTGATAAGCCAGCTACAATTCAAGACCTGGAAGCTAACATTACTCGCGTAATTCGCGATATACCTATAAAAATGCAGAAAAGAGTTATCGAAAATTGGAGCTTCCGAAAGGACCTTCATAATAATAAAGATTTCGACACCCCGTTCTGATTTAAGTGTTTTATTAAAACTTAAAATCACTCGAAATGGATCACCCTTTAGTTAAGCTCAATTTAAACGACCTGATCGCTCAGCTGAGTTTTTCAGGACTCAGTGTAACACATGCCTGAGAAGCTTAGTTAATGTGGCTTCCTCACTGAAGCACATTTTCCAAAAAGTTATCGTCATCACTGAAAACGCAGATTGCATTGTGTTGCTTCTGCATTTGCATTTTGAGAAAATATGTTCTTTGTTTACAATTAACCAAGCCTCTTCACACCAATTGCAATTACATTGGGAGTCTTAACTTTGCGCAATTCATTGAGTTATTATTGATTAGTTTATGAAAGTATAGATTCATTGCCGGTTCCAACCTTCTGCAATTTGGCACGCCCTAATGTAATGTTGGAAAATTCGTCAATTGGCGAAAATTAACATTTTTCATGAGAGTCGGATACATGATACACAAAGGAACACAGAGTTTGATCTGTAGGTCCAGCCAAAGTCCAAAGATGAAGTGCTGATTAAAGCTCTCAGATAAACTAAATCGATTCCGCAGAGTATCAACTCCATATAAATAGGGGTGTCAAAATGCTATCGAAAAATTCCGACTAGCCTCAACGCTGGGTCAGTGCTCAGATAAACTAAAATTTTAGCCCATTTTGATTTCGTGAAAGCAAATCAAAAGCAGTTGACGGAACGACCCTGATTTCATTTTGATTTGCTTTCGTTTGCAGAACAGCTGGCGCCAACTTAACAAAATAAAGGCGCGAAACCAAAAAATGTCGAATGAAAAGTATTTGTATTTATGTATTTAATGTATTATGTATTTGATTATACTCAAGCGAAATGACTTTGGCAGAACTTTTGCTCTTTTCCACTCTAGGTCGCTGGTCTATTTATACCAGGGATGCAAACCGATTGGAAATAAGGACTGGTTCGGTTCAGTCGTTCACATAGTTTTTAAACCACCGGTTCGGTTTATTACATGGTTTTTGACGCCAACTAAACCGCGGTTTCGTTTCGGTTCAGTGGTTCAGTCTTTATTTATTATAAATTTCATTAAGGCCAGATTCTGTTTTTGCAAATAACCTCAATCATCCCTAAAATCTGCACGAAAAGGAATTTGCAAGGCACTTTATGTTCTTGGATGCCGAAAATCTGTAAAATCTCAACCCTCAAAGCCCATCCTTAAGTTAAACGGCCAGATATTTTCATATTTATATTTAAAAAAATGACAAAAACTTATTTGTAGGATCGCCCTAATTCCCGCCGAACATAAACCCTTAAGGATAACGTCCCGAATTTTGTGTAAGCCTCTTTGAAAATCTATTTCTTTCCGTACTTTCGATGGTAAGGCAGTCCAAAAGTTGTCCCAAAAAAACGCATTTCTGTTAAAGGATCGTTTTTAACTTTTCCGAGTCTCAAGTCCTAAGCCATTTCCTAAGTATAAAGTCCCAGTCTGCTCTAAAGTCTGCACGAAAAGATATTTTTTCGAAGTTTCGAAGAAAAAGTTTAGAAACACCATTATTTTCTTGGATCGCCCTTAATTTTAACCTATGTCAACTCTTAAAGCCTTTTGTTGAGTATAACGACGCAATTTACCCTGAAATCTGCTCGGAAAGTCATTTTTTAGACTTCTGAAGTTGCGGCAAGTCCAAAACTTCTTTTTGTTTTAAGATTACCCTTCATTCCACCAAACCTTAACCCTTTAAGCTCATTCTGAAGTCTAACATTCAAAAATATCCTTAAATCTGTTCAGAAAGTAATTGATTTGGACTTTTGAAGCTGCTGACGATTAAAAAACTATAAACCTGGGTGGGACATACTAGTTGATGAAAAATAAAGTTGGATCGAACACATTATAAAGTACTAGTCCTGGTTTTAAGAGATATTACACCCCGGGTTTTAGTTTGAACCAACTCTATTTGGTCTTGCTAATCCTTTAAATTTTGAAAATGTTCTCAGAAAAAGCTATCTTATACCGAAAAACTTTTTAAAATATTAAAGCTCACCTATAGTTTCATTTCCCCTAACTTTTGCTTCAATATTCGAAATATAATGATTTCTAAAGTGACTTTTCGCCAATTTCGATACTGAATTCCTAGAAAATTGAAAAGTGTGAATAGTTGGATGTGCTTGCTTCGTTTATAATGATATATCAATTTAATAGCCGTACTCCTGGCTAAAGTTGGATGAAGGGAAATGATATATGCAAACAAATCGATTAGCAAATTCCAAAGAAGGAATGTTAACTTATGACATGCACATTCAGAATCCGGCATCGACAAGGACCTATCGTAGCAATTAAATCAAAATTCCTAAAATTTGTGCGTCTTGAGACTCGGCAGTGAACTGAACCGAACCGTTTTCATTTGTGGTTTTCGGTTCGGTTCAGCATTTTCGAAGGGACGCCGGTTCGGTTTGCTGTTTGGTTCACCAGCTGAAAAAAGCGGTTCGGTTCGGTTTGGTTCTGCTCGGTTCAGAACCGGTTTGCATCCCTGATTTATACTATAGGCTCATATGCATTCTAAAATGCAACCAATAAATATACAATTCAATTAATTACTCAAATTTGAAATGCGACAAAACTTACAACATTTTTCACAAATAAGTAGCATCAGTGATTTTCTTTCGATTTTGATTTCTCGAAAGTAGTTCGGAAGTAGTTGACGGAACGACCCTGATTTGATTTTGACTTCCTTTCGTTTGCTTAACAGCTTATTGACAATTGGCGCTTATTTAAGCAAAGTCGCAAAACCAAAAAAATTCCGAATGAAACTGTGAGGACGAGTTATCTAAGCTTCTTAAGTAATAGTTTAGGTTAATGCCTAGTTTAAAATGCAAACAATAAATAATTAATTTAATTACTCAAATTTAAAATAAAAAAAATTGTACAACTTTGTGCATATTACAGTAACAGCAGAGCGCGGTTAGATTTAGATTAATTTAGAAATCTTGTAAAATGTTTAATGTTAATGTTAACTATTGAGTTGCTGCAATCAAAATTGACCTTGCTAATGCCGTTAATTGTAATTTATTACTTACTATAACTTTTCGTTGCCGTGAATATTGTCAAATATTCCCACATAAACTGCTATAATTGAAAGTATTACACAGGCCAGTGCGACCGTTGCGAACTTATTGACGAACTTGACACCCAAAAACACAATCAGACCTGAAATGATGAAAAAGAAATATGTAGGTTACATTTATGTTGACCCCCCGGAACATCCACTCACCCATAAATATGAGCAAAATTGTGCCATACACCCTGAAGTTATTATACATTGCCTCGGCATCCTTTGTGAAATCCCCAAAGATCGATGCCCATGGTGCCATGTACGTCTGAAGTTGAGTTTATTGATTTGGAATATAATTAAACCCATTTTGGAATACTATTTGAGCAACTTACCAATACAATTTCAACAGCACCCACAATGTACATGGCCGCAGCGAGGGTGGTTCCGGTATAAAACAACATCCCCACAGCACCACCGAATTCAGGACCAAGCGATCTGTACATTATACGAAAAGCATGAGCTATTTTATACTTTCGACAACATTTCATTTACACTTTTACCGTGAAATCATAAAGTAACTCCCTCCTGCAGGCACAACTCCATTTGTTGCAATGGCTGACATCGATATCGCAGTAAGCATTGTCTGTGCGAAGGATTAGACACGTACATACATTGTTAGTTCCAGTAAGTAGCTCTGTACAATTATGCGTTATTCTCACCACACAGCAGCAGGTCAACACAATTAAAAATCCACAAACAGCACCAGCCGTACCAACAACCCATGTTAATCGAATGAACAATATTACACCAAAAATGTTCTGAATGCATGGCAAAAACACTCCAATTAGGGTACCTTAAAGAGAGAGTTAATAGTAGAACAAGAGAATGCTGATAGAGTACTTCTTAGAATGATAAGCCAACAACATGTTAATTTAATTTAAACATGTTAATTTAAACCACACCCAGAGCTTAAGTTAAAATCACCCGTATTTGACATTGACATTGTATCCGTTACTGAGGATAGAGCAATTTCAAACCAATTATAGTAACTTCTTGGCCACATATTCGGTTCGATTGCCAAGATTGGTATTTTAAACTGGGATCTAGGTAATCTTATTACACTTAATTTCCTACTGAAACAGGGAGCTGTATACCGATTTACTGTTAACTTAAACTATTATACTTATTATGCGATCAAAAAGCAAACTTGCGTACACTCGTATATGAAATCGGACCTAAAATTATAGTGGTTTTTGAATAAGTCATTCGATTGAATAGGATAAAATTATTAAATTAGGATCTAAACTATAACCGATCTAGCTTTTTACCTGTTGTATTGTGTGTTCAGGATCTGTTAGTAGATCGCAATCGTCACACCAAGCTTAAACAATTTAGTTACCTTGGCAGCATAGTAGCAGCTCCAGACGGGTAATGCTGCTTGAGCTATCTAAGGGGCGATTCTCATGTTCCTGTTTTTGAAAGTTCATGTGGATTTTCTGATTTTTGGTCCCAGCTTCTCTGATATCCATAGATATTGTTTACTAATACCACATTTTCTTCATAGAATTGCCATTTATAAGAAAAGCATAGTACTCAGACAAGCTAAGTCGATTTAGCTGGGTGTCAACTGCATATACAACGAGACCATAAAGTTAAAGTCGGCTCTGGACGAATTCGATATATCCGTTACTCAGGGAAAATAATGTTTAAAAGCCTTCCCTTATGTTACTTAACAGAGCATTAACATTAATGTGAACACTTCAACATTAGGTTAGCAAACAGCGCATGCGGCGCAGAAAAGTATTCAACGTTTTTATAAAAGTTATAACTTTGTCATTTATTATCCGATCCTTAAGAAAATTTTAAAGATTGTAGATATTGGGCACATACACTACACAAATAAGCTTGATATCTTCAAAATTGTCGGATTTATTCAACATTTTTTTATTGCGGGGCGGTAGGGGCGTGGCAAAAATTTTAAACAAACTTGACATGCGTGCAGACAATAGTATTGTCTACATTCAAAATTTGGTTGCTATAGCTCTTCTAGTCTCTGAGATCCAGACGTTCTCACTGCCAGACAAACGGACGAACGGACAGACGGACATGGCTAATATTGGGTCGTTCACTTAGTTATTTCGTTTTTTAGTGCAATTTAAACAAGTTTTTTTTATAGAATGAAGTGTTTCGCTGGCTCGAGGTCAAATAAAAACACAAGGTATGTGTTACGTTATCCAATATATTTCGGTTGCAACATCGGCAACCATCATCAGGGACAATTATTTTACACGTCTGTACCGTCTGGCGTGGGGTTTCATACTGAAACTTTTTTTTATAGTTTAAAAAGTTTATGAAATTGATTCCACGCTCATAAAATTTTTGATCCTTGCAGGCCAAAAACTGGTCCAAGTGGTTTTTGACTCCATGATTTGAGGTGAAGCACTTTGCAGAGACCGGAACAAGTAATAGTCCGAAGGTGCCAAGTCTGGAGAATATGGTGGGTATATTAGCACATCCCATTCAAGCTGCAAAAGCTTTTGGCGAGTAATCAAACTTGCGACAAATTTAATCTTGCAGCAATCTTTTAAGTTGTTATTCGACGATTTGCATCGACTTTATTTTATCCACATCGGCTACAAGAGACCTTCCAGGACGTGGTGCATCCTCAAGATCAACATTTTTTACAAACAAGCCTTACTATATCAGCTGTTAAAATATATACCAGTAAGCCCCGATTTCTCAAATGTTCCGGTTGGCCAACCGCCGGTCAAATTTATTTCTCCAGTTGACAAGCGGTCAAGTCATTTGGTTTTCTCAACAGCAGTTTCATCTGATATCGATAAATTCCTATTGCTGCATTAGGGTGACCAGACACGGTCACCAATTAAGGTATTTTGTTTAGGGATTTTATAATGTTATTGAATGCTGCTGGTAATATTTTTGCGAAAAATTTATTAAAATTGATTGCGGGGAGTTGTTTACCTGCACGGCTTATCAAAGGAACGCTGACTAAACAGAAGTCAGCTGCAGGGATAAGGAAGTTGCCACATGCATATGAACGCAGCGCCGCCATGTCCTGCTAACATTCCTGGTCACAGCAAATTGAATCGCAACTGAAGTCAAGGCTTTTACTTAAACTCTGATCCTAGCATAAATTATTTAACATGTAGATTTTTTCAACCTGAATCATTGAACAAATGTGTTATCATCCAGATCAGTACTCTCTGTACTCTCTTGCATTGTTTATTCGTTCCTCTGCTTCTCCAAATTCCATTTCCATTGCGTGGAGTTGAAAAATTCGTTTATTCATAAACATTTAGAGGCAGCAAATAATTAAATAAACAAATCAAATATTGGTGCCAGTTGTTTCTATAACGATAAAATATATCGATAATTCCATCGACACTGAACTCGCGGTTAGCTTTAACCAGTGCTCGAGCAGCGGTTAAGTCTGTTCCTCCGGTTGCGCCACACACACGCAAATACGGTTAAACTGCCTGTAAAGTTGATTAACCGCACATTGAGAAATCGGGCCTAAAGCGGTTAAGTGTGAAGTTGGCTGCCAAAAAATTTAATTAGATCAGCTGTTGTCATCAAACGAAATTACTAAGTGAACGACCCACTAGCTCTGCTCCACTGACACATATTTATAAGTAGGGGAAGATGGGGTGTTCTGAGTTATGGGGTGTTGTGAGCCACCTGAATATTGGTCCCAAGCAAAAATAAATTACAGCGTTTTGTCTATGTCAAGTTTCTCTCTTCTTATTAACTTACTTTTGACCAGCAACCGATCAGTCAACTATTTCTTAAGATTGGTGAACCAGAACACGATTTTTTTTTCAAATATTTTTGTAATTGTTTTTTTCAGCTTGTGAAAATAGGTGTATAAATTTTTTTTTTCTTTAAAAAATTCAACTTTTTTTCCCCCATTTTTTTTTTTTTTTTTTCCCCTTCGGTCACAGTGAACAGAGCAAAAGGAATTAAAATTATTGGTTTTTTTTTTTTGGATCCAAATAGTAAGTATGACAGAAATATCTTTAATCAATTGCCTTTTTGACCGAAATATAAATTTTTGGAAAAAAAATTTTGTTTTGGTTTTGTGGCGCCTATCAAAAAAAAAGTGATGTATGGAATGTTGTGAGCCACCGGAATTTATAACTGCAAAAAAAGTCGGTTTTGATTTTCGAATATAATGTTGCAATGGTACGCTAAAAAGCAGAAGCAAAACGCTCCAAAGAGGACAAAAAACATTAAAAAAAGAAAGGCAAACAAAGAAACCGACACCAGCATAACGTGCTCGTAAATATAAGAAAACAAGGTGGCTGCCGATTTTTCATTAAAATTTTTTTATTCAGATTATAAGAAAAATTATTATTTTTATGATTTAATAAAGAATAACTACCAAAAAAAAAGAATTTTTAACTTTTATACGGGTGGCTCACAGCACCACACAAATTTTTGAAATGTTAAATTATCACTTTTTTTCAAAATGATGTGAAAAGACCACACAATTTTTTTTCCAAAAACTATTGATGAGCAAAGTTACATGCATCTTCGAACTAAAATACAAAATTTACAGAAAGAAAAAATATTAATTTTTGGCGAAGTTATGTTCGAAAAACCTTACTATGATCACATCACCCCATCTTCCCCTACATTTTAAATTTTTGGATTCCACAGAAAATGTTCATGGAAATAACAGCAGACGCTTGTTGACGTTTTCATTTAAAGCACACAATTGAAAATAAATAGCTAGGTCTAGATTTAGTTTGTCTGAGTACTGAGCTTAAATAAGAAAAAATATTTTAAGGCCCTGTTTTCCCAAATATTTGACATCAAAATTGAGTACTATTTTTACCATAACTTAATTTGCTAAACTGATTTAAAAACTATTTTTACACGATTATTTTATATTCAATACCATTTCGGTTCATACATAGCTTGACTCCATCAGACGAAAAAAATTACCAAAAGTCATATATAACAAGAAAGAAAGTCGGTCAAGCCCGACTATAACATACTCTGTACCTGTGAAGTGCTGCCCATCACTTTTGCGACCGGTACTGCTCATAATTGCTTGTTTTCATTACAACTCGACAACCTTTCATCCGATTTTTATCATTCCTTTGGCGGATCGATAAATAATCCTGATTACTAAATATGTCCAGAAAAAACGAACCTTCTATCTATAAAACTGTGGGATATGACTTTTTTTCCAATTCTCGGGGGGGGCGTGGCAAAAATTGAAAATAAACTTGATCTGCCTGCAAGTATAAGAAGCATATGTCCCATACATGTCAAACCTCTATCTCTTACCATCTCTGAGATCTGTTTGTTCATACGGACAGACGGACAGACAGACAGACGGACATGCCTAGATCGACTTGGCTGTTGATGCTGATCAAAAATATATATACTTATAGGGTCGGAGATGCTTCCTTCTGCCTGTTACATACTTTTGCACAAACTTAATATACTCTGTGTACCTCTGGTACAGAGTATAAAAAGGTTCCTATAAAAAATTTTTTGAAATAGATTTTCGAGTTCACCATTCCAAGCTACACAAAAAAAGTTATAGGGGAAATGAAACTTTTTGGTCGTAAGCTTCTCTATAATCTAACGAATTTACAAAATAAGAAATTTCAAATTTTGTTCAATAACTTAAGTTTTAATTTACAGTCAAAGCTCTGTAAATTGACTGGTAAAGGCTCTAAAATTAGAGCTGGTGAAACATTTACGGCAAGTTTGTTATACCGAAGCTGCTGACATCAATTATTTTATTATTCATCTATGTTTTGGCATTAAAAACAGGACTGGCCCAAGTGTTGCAGCAATTAAAGATCCTCCATATGATAAATGCTTCTAGTGCACCGTCCATCAATCATAGGAAGAGGATCCCCTTACTGCTGGAAGGTATTGTGTGTGTCTTAAGAAATATATATTTAGGAAATAATACGTGTTTTTAGTGTCCTGTTTTTGATTTTAATCAAAGAGTTTGTTAGACGTTTCAAGGTCAATGATATTGGATATAGTCAAAGTTGCTGTTATATAGGAAACATTTTATTATATTTTTTTTATGAACACTGATGAAGCCAAACGAACTGTCAAAAAATTTATATAGACCGGTAATATTCATACATTGTTGCCATGTTGCCATGTTCTCAATTTCACATCCCCAAAAGTTTTCTGACTTATAGACCAAATCTCGTGTAATAACCGGTTTTTAGTCACAAAATTTTTGTGGGAGTGGAATTGACCACAAGGCTGTTAGTGAAGCTGATACCTTGATAATTTCGATGTTCCTAGACATCGATGTTTCTCTAGATCTATCTAAATACTTTTCACCTGAGTAACGGGTATATCGAAGCTAAACACGGCCACCCTTAAACTTATCTTATCAACTTAAATGGATTTAGAAGAACATACTCTTATGTACACTTAAAACATGGTTCAATTTGTTATCAACGTACCCATTCGAGCCGATGGCGCTGCTGGCTTTGCATCGGGATCGGTAGCCGCTGGTATCGTATTTTCATAATTGGCAATTGATGAAATGAATGTTGATATATGGGGCCTGGTCTCCAAGTCATCATCGTAAAGATATAAGTTGGGGTCGATATTAGACTTCTGATTTTCTTCAGCCCTGTGGATATCACCTGAGTCTGTAAAGAAAAGAAAATTTTTTATTATTTTAGGCTTTAATGATTCATCTATTAAGGCTACCAAAAATTGCTCATTTTTTAAAACAAGCGGATTCCTAGTTTGGGTCCGTTTTTGTAATGTGTGCCCACTAGGGTGCTTTTTTAAAGAGCAAAATTTAAATTTAGTAACGGCGCCCGCTAGAAAGGTTCTGTTTGAAGATAATGAAATTTCAAACAAAAATAAAATCGGTATTAATGGACGCGGCGAGGTTATAAGGCTTACTCTACAAATTACCCATACGCCCCGTAATCTACAGCGAAATTTCAACAATGAGATCTGTGCTAAATGGGTCGAGTTTGTAATGGTCGCGAAGACCATTGAAATCAGACTGGAAAAGCGTATAAGAAATCCAAAACCTGAAACATAAAACCTAATTCATAACAAGTAAGAGAGCTGTAGTCGAGTGCCCCGACTACAAAATACCCTGTTCCCTTGACTTCTTGTGTTTTCATACACATATACACACACTCACACACACACTCTAACATACGCACGCGCAAACGCGGTAACTGACAATGCAAGGCCCTCCTTTCTCCCACAAGAAACAAGAAGATGTAATTATACCCATTGAAAATGGGAAAAGGGGGATCATGAAGTTGTGCAAAATTATGTAACAGGTAGAAGGAAGCATTTGCGACCCTATAAAGTATATATATTCTTGATCAGCATCAACAGCCGAGTCGATATAGCCCTGTCCGTCTGTCCGTCCGTCCGTCTGTCCGTCCGTCCGTCTGTCCGTATGAACGCGTGTTTCTCAGAGACTATAAGAGCTAGAGCCACAAATTTTTGCATGTAGATAGGTGTATACCCGATTCAAAACGAGTTTGTTTCAGATTTGGAAAATTCCTCCCCCTCCCCCTTTAAGCACAAAAAACTGTCAGAGCCACAATTTTTTAGATAGACCTTCCAAACTTTACATATATCAAGTAAGGCCCAATATTTATCTATTCTGAAAAGATCACTAAGATCGGACGAAAAACACCGAAGTTATATACGAATCAATTTTCCTTGTGGGAGAGAGGGGGGGTCTTGCATTGTCAGTTATCGTGCGCGGCCGCATGCCATGCGTTTGCGTGTATGTTGGAGTGTGTGTATGTGTGAGTGCGTGTGTATGTAAAGAAAAAACACTCAAAATCAGGGGAACAGGGTATTTTGTAGTCGGGGCATTCGACTGCAGCTCCCTTACTTGTTTTTGTATGTTTCGAGCAAACAAACGAACTTTATTTTGTTTTAGTAGGCTCATTCTAAAATTAATTTCTGATTGATTTATTATTGTTAATAACAAATATGCCGCGAATATGCTTTAATTCACCGAACTCCTTTTGTTACGTTTGCGCAAGATACTCGTCAACGAGTCAGCGAGAGACTATTACACATTCTGTTCAAATGGCTTACGAAGAGGTCTTTGGGAGGCAAATGGTCAATTTGGACAAATCGTAGGCACCACATTCAATTTGTACTAGGTGCCGCCGAAAACTTCAGCTTCCCATCAAAGAAAAGAAGATAAGGATGCCCTTCATTATCTCAGCATGTTGGAGAGAGCAGAGTGACCATTTAACAGATTGTTTTTTTGTTTGCTTATCTGAAGTATCGGGGTATTCGAAAAGAAACAAAAATCGCTTTAAATTTCCCACCGAATCGTCTGTGGATCTGCCTTCACCATCATCTTGTCAAGGTAATGGAAACTGGAGCTCTACAATTTTTCATCCATCAAACGATGCGGAAATTCTTGGGGAAGAAATCAGTGATTTGGATTTTTTCCCGAGCGCTTAGCAGACACAAGTGATGAGCATGGATAAAGAATTCATAAGGACATGTCCGAAATGGAAAAACCCCCCAAACACATGCTGACCGACTACTGCTGGACACTGATATCCGAAGACAATGGGCTCTACAAGAGAAAATCAAACAGGATTTCTTTTCCAACTTGAAGTCCAAGTTGAAGTCCAAATTAACCATTTTACTCCCCATGACCCTTTTGTAGCTTTGGTGTGTATCTTGCGCAAACATAGCAGAATAAGTCCGTAAGCTTAAGCACTCTCGAGGCATAGATTAATTTCAAAACAATTAGAAACTTATTTTAAAAAGAGCCTACTAACACAAAATCAATTTCGTTTGTTTGCTCGAAACAAGAAAAAAGTACAAATTCTTTTTTAATTAATTTACGGTATCTTGCCCAACATCCAGTGATTTGGTTTATTGCCCTCCACAGAGTAAAGATCACTCTATGCATCTAAATTTTCACGCGCATTCCGTTTTAGATGGCTTTTTAATAAATGCTAACGCCAATATATTGGCAATTCGTGGTGGGGTTTGGTACAGAAGGGGTAGGTCGTTTACCACCTTAGACCACACCGCTTGTCGAAATGAAATAACCATTTTACTTGTTTTCCCCTTCCTTTTTCCTTAGATTTCCCTTTCACTTACTTTGATGTTTTTTTTGTATACCATTGTGTTAGTATTCTTACCTCCATTATCAATATTCAGTCGTGCTTCTTCACCTAAATCTAAGACTAGCCAGAAGATTATTTTCCTTAGCGATATAAACTATCGCGTTTGTAAGGAAAAGAAACGCATTTCTTTCGTTCGATTCAGTTATCAGACTTATCTGGCAGACAATCTAATTGAATAATGGATTGATTTCGAAGTGAAATCCTTGTGGACGAAGACCAAATAAATAATTTTTATAATGATTTCAAAGCTTTTCAAATGTTCAAATGTAAATTGAGAAACAAAAATAGGGGAAAGTTAACTTCGGCTCGGCCGAAGTTTTGTATACCCTTGCAGCTTCCATTGAAAACAAAAAAGCTTTTCTAAGACTACTTTTTGGACATTACTTTTCTATGTGATCTATACTATAAAGATGTCTGATTTCGATTAAACTTGGTGAAATCATGGAAAAGCATAATACACTGTTAATTACGAAATTTGGAGGCAAACCGACTAAAAACAAAAAGTTTTTCTCACTAGACCTTGTTTTTCGACCGATCATTCGTACTGCAGCTATATGCTATAGTCATCCGATTTTGATAAAACTTTGTAGAAATGTGTCCAAAGTATATAAAATAAGTGTATGCCAATAAAAAGGACTTTTTATTAAAAACAAAAAAAAGTTTTCTTCACTCAAACTAGTTTTTCGAACGATCGTTCCTATGGGAGCTATATGCAATAGTCATCCGATTTCGACCAAACTTTGAAGAATTGTGTAAAAGTATATAAATTAATTGTAAGCCAATGATAAGAACGTTTTCATTAAAAACAAAAAAGTTTTTCTCACAAGAACTATTTTTTCGACCGATCGTTCCTATGGCAGCTATATGCTATAGTCATCCGATTTCGACCAAGCTTAGTGAAATCATGGGAAGAAATAGTAAACTAAGAAATACGTACTTTGGAGGCATTTCCATTAAAAACAAAAAAGTTTTTCTCTTTAAGACTAGTTTTTCAACCGATCGTTCCTATGGCAACTATATGCTATAGTCATCCGATCCGGCTGGTTCCGACAAATGTGCAGCGTATTTGTACCAAAAGACTTCGTGCAAAGTTTGGTGAGGATAGCTTAAAAACTGAAACAGACGGACAGGGCTAAATCAACTCAGCTCGTAGTGCTGATCAAGAATATATATACTTTATGTGGTCGGAGATGCTTCCTTCTATGCGTTACAAACATCCGGACAATTTTATAATACCCTTTGCAAGGGTATAAAAATAGCTTCATAAAATATATATATCATAAATATCTTGCAGTTTTTACTGGCTCGAGGTCTTGCTATGTTATTGACATAACTTTAAACAGAGGCACACAACACAACAAAGGAGGCATCAGGTTGATCGGACGACGTTTCATGAGGGACCAACCTCACTCATCAGCGATCTTGAGCCTGAAATGTCTGTCCAAACAGCAGTCTCTCCATGCCTGCGAGGGCAAAACCGTTTGGGAATTCCAAAGGCAGCTTTGCGCGCAAAACACCAAAAAGACAGCTTAAGACAGCCATTCCCCTTTGTAAGTGTGTGGCCTCCGTTTTGGACTTTGGACTCAGGTGCAACCAACGGCCGCCGCTCTGGAACAAAAGACCAAAATGTTTGTATATACAAACAGGAGTGTTTTGTTGTTTTAAATGAAACTATTTCTATTAAGTTTCGAACAACAACGCCGTGCCAAGCGTTTTATATTTTTTATGACTGTTAACGACCTTTATACTCTTAACTTACAGTTTTTACTGGCTCGAGGTCTTGCTATGTTGCCTCTGTTTAAAGTTATTTAAAGTTTTTTAAAGTTGTTTAAAGTTATGTCAATAACATAGCAAGACCTCGAGCCAGTAAAAACTGCAAGAGTATAAAGGTCGTTAACAGTCATAAAAAATATATCATAAATATATAAATAATAAAGAGCGAACCACTGAATTGAACCGAAACCGCGGTTTAGTTAGCTCCAAAACCATTTAGTGGACCGTGTGTGACCCACTGAACCGAACCAGTCCTTATTACAGAGTGGTTTGCATCCCTTTTTTATTGCTGTCTGCGTTAAAAAAAAGATGTGCTGGTGAATTATGCAAAAATGTTCGCACAACTTTTGGCCTGAAACGCCTTAGTGGCAATTGTTTTGCTGAATATCACGCAATAAATCTTAAATACGATTAACGTATAGTAAAAAACTGTTTTTAATTTCAAGGTTTTTCCAAAGACACTTTTATTTTACAGCCAAATAACCTGTACCCTTGCGGAGCTGGCGTGACCAAATGGTCACATCCGAAAAATAGGTCCTGTCAATGATACTGACAAAGACGAAGGTTTAAAATTATATTTTTGGATTTAGCGCCCCAAAAAGAATCGCGATACGCAATCTTAAATAACCACAGTACCTTATTGAAGAGTCAGAGGTTAGAAAGGAAGGCAGAACAACGTATGCCAGGTCAGTTCGTTTATAATAAATTTTAAAAATAGTCTTTAAAAATCAGAATTTGTACTTTTTATACCCTTGCAGAGGGTATTATAAAATTGTCCGGATGTTTGTAACGCATAGAAGGAAGCATCTTCGACCACATAAAGAATATATATTATTGATCAAAATGATGAGCTGAGTTGATTTAGCCCTGCCCGTCCGTCTGACCGTCTATTTCTATGCTATCTCCTCCGTCAGTTTTAAAGCTATCCTCACCAAACTTTGCACGAAGTCTTTTGGTACAAATACGCTGCACATTTGTCGGAACAGGCCGGATCGGATGACTATAGCATATGGCTGTCATAGGAACAATCGCTCGCAAAACTAGTTTTAGTGAGAAAAACTTTTTGTTTTCAATGGAAACGCCTCCTTCGTATTACTTAGTTTACTATGCTATTCCATGATTCCACCAAATTTGGTTGAAATCGGACATCTATATAGTAAGCAGTCATAGAAAAGTAGAGTCTGGAAATTAGACTCAGAAAAATTTTTTTGTTGTGAATGGCAATGTCCCCAAATTTGGCATCTATCTGTTTTATATGCTTCCACACGATTCTACAAAGTTTGCTCAATATCGGATGACTATAGCATATAGCTGCCATAGGAACGATCGGTCGAAAAACTAGTTCTAGTGAAAAAACTTTTTTGTTTTAAATGGAAACGTCCATTACGTTGGCATATATTTATTTTATATACTTTAACACAATATTACAAAGTTTGGTCAAAATCGAATTACTATAGCATATAGCTGCAGTATGAATGATCGGTCGAAAAAGAAGTTCTAGTGAGAAAAACTTTTTTCTTTTAATTGGGATCGCCTCCAAATTTCGTAGTTAACATTTCGCTGTGCTTTTCCATGATTGCAGCAAGTTTGGTCGAAATCGGACATCTATATAGTATTGCTTCCTTAAAAAAGTGAGGTCCGAAAAGTAGTCATAAAAGTGGTTTTGCAACTGAGTCAACTAAGCTTCTCAGACATGTGTAAATGATGAACTAAGTTGCTCAGCTGAGTTTTTTGACACTCATCTGAGCTGAGTTTTTTTGGCACTCAGGTCAGAAAAACTCAGCTGAGCGATCAGGTCGTGTAAATTGAGCTTTAGCATTATCTACGCCATATTTCAAATGTCATACAAAATTACAAGTTTTGAACGTCTTACCTCTAGGATCAAAGGGACTGTCTAGTATAGGTCCCATTGCTCAACAAATTTAAGATAAATGTCTTTCAATGGACCGCAAATTATGAACATTTTTCATTTTGGTTAAGCATAAATGACTTTTACTGTCTCAAATATGATTCAAATTCGAGGGGAGTGGTCGTAAAAAAGGTTGATTCATCAAATTATTTTCGGTGACAAAGGGTTTTTTTGGTGAAAAACCACAAAAAGATTTATCAAACAGTCCAGTCCCGCACACAAATCAAGGAAAGGCTTTGGCGGATGTAAAGGGTGAAGTGATACATGATGGTCTCGAATAAACTACAATATTTAGAATATATATATATCCAAAATTTCGATTCCTCAAGTTATTCCCGACGCAAAGATCGTATACATAGAATTGAAATGAAAGTTAAGTTTTTTAACGATATCTAGAAGGATTTTAGCATAAGAACTTTCATCATATGTGAAGTAATGAGATGGTTGTTCAAGTTGATCAGTTATATCTAACACTTAAGATCTATTAAGATCTATTATATGAACCGAAAACCTGGGTTCAGTGCTCCCTGTTTCTATAGGCCCAGTACATGTTGAGAGTAAAATTATTTTATTGTTTTGAGAAAATGTACCAGCATTAACATTACATACCAAATACTTATGCAATAGGCTCAAAGGCAGGCACATATGTATGTGCATGTGCATATGCCGCTGTATCGACCCAACGCTTGTTTATCTCGGCTTAATTTCGAAATGTATGTACACATATTGCTTGCAAGTATCTGGCTTAGGACTTAGAAGGTAACTCTTTGCATACCTGCATTTTTTTTGTCGTGTAGTGTTCCATTGTGTTCGGATGGAATTATCTCCATGTCATCCGAATCATCTTTTGCACTATTACTTTCCATGTTAACGTTAAATTTGAATCTAAAATTTTTTTCTAGACTGCACTCTTATCACTTAAAATTAGCTAACACTTTGGAGCGTCATGAGAGTAAGATTGAAATAAGTAAAACCTTAGCGCCACTGTGCATATTATATAATCAAAGGCGTGGTCCTGTGAGTCGGTGGCTGGTAGTGCCTTCTTTTAAAAAATGGTTTATATTCCCCACATCGCCATCTTATACATATGAACACACACATTTACATAATGTATGAAACGAACGGAAGCAAAGACAATCAGCGGACACAACTGATTAAAGGACGAATTCTCTGCCCAGGTGAAGCGCCGGAGTCCTGGCAACTCTCCTGATTGTAAATTGAATTATTCATGGATGTTCAGCGAAGCTGTCATAAAAATGAATATGCAGCAAATAAATTTAGGTCAAGGATTTTTAACTCGTCATCATTGTGCATTTATTTTTCCTTTTTCTCAACCAGCCACTGTGAGGCTCTGCTGGCGAGAGAATTTAAATCTTTTCAACGTTTTGGCGGCCCGTTACGAAATACATTAAGTATTCTTGACACTGTTCAATGCAAATAAACGCAAAAGTGGCACAAATGCACAGGAAAAACAGACTCCTTCGCCCTCTGATTATATTTTCTCTGCGGGCACAGGCTTTTTAATTGAACGCACTTTCATCTATGTGTGTATTTGGTTATTGTTGGATTTTCGTCGATTATTAGGTTTCGGTTTTATTTAATTGTGCTCAATAAGAACTCGTGAATCATTTTGTTTTTATTAAATTTTTTATTATTTGAAATTAAATATTCCCTAAAATTAATTTAGTCGAGCGAAAACGCTCGTATTTATGCTACTTTTCTTTTGGATTAATAGAAAAACTTAAGAAAACTGTTTGTATGCTGCCGAATAAAAATTATGTTGCCCAGGAGCCTGAGCATTGAATTGAGATGAAAACGAAAGCTTTTCTCTACACACACAAGTTTTGCACACAGCCATTTGGAAGGCGAGAGCGCGGGCCAGACACCAAGCGGGAGAGAATTGCAGGTGCCAGAGCAGATACATGCAAACATACTAACAGTTCTATCAGGACAATCCAGCACTCTCGCACAGCATCAGTTGGAAGTAGCAGGGGAAAAGCTCACCAGGCTGGGCGGTTAACAAAGCTTTACGAGCTTTGCAGCTGTGCAGCTTAGATAAAATGTGTCAGCAGGACATTCTAAATGCCTACAATTGGGGCAAATCGAAATTGCATCAAGCTGGCACATAACAATACATGGGTACTTGTGTTTAATCTGCATATACATACGAGTATGTATGTATGTTATGGACAGAGAAAGATTCCCCCCGTGAGATGCATAGAAATATGTAAAGTATTTTAATTCGTATTTAACCATTTTTTGGGGCAAAGTTAATAATTTCCAAGTCGACTAAAGATATTTGATTAACCAAATGTCGTTTACACCCTTTTCACACTGGGCGCTGCATAGTCAAAGCTGCGAAATCCCGCAGCATGCGTTCACAAGCACAGGTAGGAAACGACATGAATGAAAGTCCTCTGAGAAGCACAAGTCAACAAATGCGAGCCAAAGAGTTTGGTTACCAACTTGCGTTGATAGGAATGCAATCTCTTTCATGCCTTGGACTTTAACAGTTTTTTCGAAGCTGCGGTCAATGTGAATAAAGCATACCAAATAAAAAAAAATAAATTTTAAGGACATTCCTATTGAAAACAAAAAAGTTTTTCTATCTAAGATTTCTTTTTAGACTCTACTTTTCAATGACAGCTATACTGTATAGATGTCCGATTTCGACAAAACTTAGTGGAATCATGAGAAAGAATAGCAAACTAAGAAATACAAAGTTTGAGGGCGTTTCCATTGAAAACAAAAAAGTTTTTCTCACTAAAACTAGTTTTTCGACCGATCGTTCCTATGACAGCTGTATACTATAGTCATTCTATCCGGCTGTTTCCGACAAATATGCAGCGTACTTGTTCCAAAGGACTTTCAAACTGACGGAGAAGATAGCATAAAAAGATACGGACAAAAGGTCGGACAGACGGACAGGGCTAAATCAACTCAGCTCGGCATGCTGATCAAGAATATATAGACTTTAAGTGGTCGGAGATGCTTTCTTCAATGTGTTACAAACATCCAAACATCAATTTTATAGTACCCTCTGCAAGGGTATTAAGGCGTTCAAACATATCAAGTGTCAAGCTTGAACTGCATTTTGTTTGTAATACAATGTCATATGCTTAATACCCTAAATGAGTAGAAAGTCTATTCTGATTGTGATTAAAAATGTTATAAAAAAGGTTTGATTCAAAAAATATATCCGCTTTGATCAATTTGTATAGAATAATGTGGATGCTTATAAAATTAATAAAATTTAAGCTTGAAAATCCCATTGAAACGAAAAAAGTTGTTCTTACTATAATAAGCTATAGCAACTATCTGCAATAGTTATTCGATCCGGCCGGTTCCTACAAATCTGCAGCCCCTTCAATATAGCCTTAAAAGTGATGGATGAGTTAGCATAGAAACAGACAGACTGACAGACAGACAGTTGGGCAGACAGATGGACTAGGCTATATTTACTTAGCTTGTCATGCTGACCAAATATATATAAGGTCCAGTTCCGTACTTCGAGTCGGATTTCGTTGCTTTTTCTATTTTCAAGTTCACAATTTTATATGAAAAGTAAGCAGCATGTCTGTGGCTACTAGATCAGGTCGTCGCTTTTTGGCGAACTGAATCCATTTCAGCACCTTCCCTATAACATTGTTAAGTTTAAACTCTGGACGAAACCGACTCGGAATACGGAACAGGGCCGATTTACTTTATGGGCCGTAGAAGCTTCCTGCGATACAAACATCTGGCCCAATTAAAAATACCCTCTTTAAAACAATTTTTGGCTTTGCTGACCCAGCACAAGGCGAGATATTCTCGTTCTTTTAGCTCCAATTTTAGCACAAGAAAAAGGGCCCTACAGTTAGAAGCCGAATCATCAAAGCAATGTTTGCGAATCTCTTTTATGTATATCTACAGAGAAAACATTTATTTAATCAATCCGAAACGGGATTGAAAACAGAGAATCCCGGAGCGGCTTAAAGTGATTCTGTTTTTTTGGATTAAATTTGGAATTTAATCTTTTTTCGGCTCGGATCAAGAATATTCGGGATTACCCTGTTTTTAGTCCCATTTTAATTGATTTTTTTTTTCAGTGTACTTACTTCTTTAAAGACAAACTTTTTTTTACATTTTCTGGAATCGAACGCAGGATCTCTCGCTCAACAGGCATACTCGCAACTGGGTTCATTCAACAGCTAAGGAGCTAGTATTAATGAGTTCTAATTTGAACTAATGGGTACAGCCGCTGTCAATATATTCAACTCAACATCTTTATAAAGAGGCATAGTAAGAGATAACTTGCACCAATTTCCAAAGAATTTTTTAAAAAAGTATTATCTGGGTTTCAGTGATATGAAATCTTATCGCTCGTCTTGTGCGTTCTCTTAGAGAGTGTTTCTGCTTATGCTGAGTTAGCGATCCTTATCCTAGATTAATCGATTTTACGAACCCGCTTTATGAACCTATTCCCAAAAAGAAATCATCCCCCTCTTTTCTCGACTTGTAGGAGGTTTGCAGTCCTGGCTGTCAGTCATTGAGGAGATAATATATTTGCTGTTGATGACAAGTAGCAAAATTACTGCAACGCTATGTAGTTGCCTTAAGCAGCGGGCACTATCTCAATGAGTGCCTAATTCACCGAACTTGTATGGAATATGTGTTAGTTCAGCGACCTTCCGTGTCCAGTGCCAGTAAATGTGCAGTCAGTGCATGGGTCTCGGGACCCGTCCTAGTATCACAATACATATACGTCAAACGCGACGACATTTAACTGAACTATATTGTGAAAAGATAGTGTGTGAGCCTGCTGTGCAAGAACTCGTGGGTTTCATTCCGCCTCGGGACATCTAATGAAAAAGTTTTATCTCTAAAAAAAATCGTACATGCATGGTCGCCCTTACTAGCTGTTGGCGCCAGCAATGAAGTAACTAGCCGTGAAAAAGGTTCTCAAGCTTTGCCGGTCGGAATCGACGTTAGACAGTACGTTCCTTTCTCTTGTGCGAAAATTAGAAGCATACAAACCAATAGATTGAGAGGAGCTCGCTTCGGCCCTTTGGGCTGTGTAAAGCCAAATATTTATTATGATTGTTTTATATTTTTAAAAAGATTTTTATTTAACTCTATCTTGGATGATCTTTCGTTGAAAAATTATTTTTTCACACGTGAACTAAATTCATCATTTTACATATATACTTTAAACGAACTTTAAATTTATTACCTCCATGGATAAAATAAGCTGGCTGAGATTAAAAAATGTTACATTCATAACGTTTCAAGCGAAAATAACTCCTATTTCCCCCATAACACAGTTTAAAGAGTGCAAATGCTATACAGAACCAGCTCAACCTTAACAAATTACGCTAGGTCATCTCAAGTTTCCAAAAACAAAATGAAAGCGAACGAGTATTAATGAAATGAGAGAATTTCCCAAAGGTGTGTAGTTACCCCAGATAGAAGGAAAGCTCTTTAGCTTTTTGAGGCATGCTGGGCAAAGCTCAGAATTGTTCCGATTTCTTAAAAAGCTGAGCTAACAAAGACAAAGGAAATTTATCAGTGTTATCCCGGAGAGTGTTAAATTTTTTATTTTAAAGCACAGAACGATGCAAGCGTCTGACCATTATTTAGCTTTACAAATTATTTAAATATTAATACTGGGCAAAAAGTTTTCCGTATTTCATTTGAATAAAACAGATGGTCAACAGCATTTAGCTTACACAGCTGTGCAATGGTGTTCTATTCATATGAAGTACTGTGACAAAAATCATATTTTGTTGATTTGAGAATAGGCCTTAAAATAACCAATAAAATTATTTTGTTTCAAAATTGTTAACAATTTATATCTGTGGATGCATAGCCAAAAACAACATTACTTAAATCTCTTTACCTCTCGTTTCATCATCGATGATATCCCCTAGAAGCTTTCCACTTGCTGATTCATCTTGATGATAGTCCAATACAGTGTCTTCGTCTGCTTTGGTGACTTGAAATCTATCTGGCATATTCTCTAAAAGAAAATGAAAAATAGTTTATTAGATAAATATAGAGTTAACATAATAAAGAAACGGTTTCTCTCGGGCGCATAAATTCTAAGTGTGATTTGTATTTAAACACCTGTATTAGAATACTCCCTACCTAATTCAAAACAATTTGAAAAGACTATAGCGCTTTATACCCTTATTTCATAAAATATCGAAAGTAATATTTATTATTTAAGTTAAAAACTAATTTTCACCTGCGCTTCTAAATGAATTCTGATTATCATCAAAACACGAAAAATTAAATTATATATTGCAAATATTTATTATTGAAAACATTCTTACCCCAATGTCGGTTTGCGCTCGTAACTTTTTGATTACCCCAAAGTAGTTCATCTTCTATGCTTAGGGTAATCTTCTGTGAAATCGACACTTCTGAATTGGCTTGCCAAATTAATTTTAGTCTTCCTAATATTCCCTTATCTTTCGGGTACTCTTTACTGATAACAATTCCGAGCGAGGGATCAGATCAGAGTCGTCCTTATCTGCTTGAAAATCTCGAATTTACCATATAATTGCCATTTATTTGTATACCCTTACAAAGGGTATTATAACTTTGCTCAGAAGATTGCAATGAATAAAAATATATATTTTTGCCCTCATAGACTATATATATTCTTGCGCCGCTCTTTTTATAACCTGTTCCCATTAAAAATGGAAAAAGGAGGATCATGAAGTTGTGCAAAAGTATGAAATTCCTCCACCTCCCCCCTTTAAGCGAAAAAAACTGTCAGAGCCACAATTTTTAAGTTAGACCCTCGAGACTTAATATAAATCAAGTAATGCCCAATACCTATCTATTCTGAATTACAATAAAATCGGACAAAAAACACCGAAGTTATATACGAACCAATTTTGCTTGTTGGTGAGAGGGTGTCTTGCGTTGTCAGTAACCGCTTGCGCGCGTGCCTCTTTGTGTCTGTCAAAGTGTGTGTGTGTATGTGTGAGTGTGTGTGTATGTGTATGAAAACACAAGAAGTCAAGGGAACAGGGTATTTTGTAGTCGGGACACTCGACTACAGCTCCCTTACTTGTTTATTTTTCACTTCCCTCAAAAACCCAATCCGACAGAGCTTCACAACTGATAGAGATATATTTATATTTATTTAAATATCATCCTACCGTTACAAGTCATGAGAGACTTATAAATTATTACGTTAGTCACAATCACCAGCACACGCCCGGGTCATGAGATTAACTGCTTAAATATAATTTTCAGTGTTGCCAACACTTCAGAAAGTGCTACCCATTGTGTGACAGAATTTAAAACTCTTTTAAAAAAGATAATTTTGTCCTATATAGCGCATCTCTATCTTGTCGTCAATGGCCTAGAGGCTAAGGCCAGAGACTCAAAGCTTCAAATATTTTGTATACACTTGAAAAGTGTATAATAATGTTTACCAGAAGTTTGCAACGCATAGAAGGAACCATCTCCGGCCATATAAAGTATATATATTCTTGATCAGTAGGACGAGCTGAGTCGATTAAGGTCCGTCCGTCTTTCTGATTTTTCGCAACAGAGAATACGAAAAAAATTATTTTGTCCAAAATAAAATGTAGGGTGGTAAATTTTTCATGGAATCACTCATTTATATTCTTGATCAGCATGATGAGCTGAGTCGATTGAGCTTTGTCCGTCCGTCTGTCCGTCTGCCCGTCCGTCCGTCTGTCTGTTTCTACGCAAACTAGTCCCTCAGTTTTGAAGCTATCGAGCTGAAATTTTGCAGTCATCATTTAGCTGCACACTGCACATATGTCGGAACCGCGAAAATCGGATGGTCACTTCTTGTAGCTGACATACAAATTTTTTTTTTAATTTTTATACCCTGTTCCCATTGAAAATGGGAAAAGGGGGATCATGAAGTTGTGCAAAAGTATGTAACAGGTAGAAGGAAGCATTTGCGACCCTATAAAGTATATATATTCTTGATCAGCATCAACAGCAGAGTCGATTTAGCCCTGTCCGTCTGTCCGTCCGTCCGTCTGTCCGTATGAACGCGTGTTTCTCAGAGACTATGTTATAAGAGCTAGAGCCACAAATTTTCGAATGTAGGTAGGTGTATACCCGATTCAATACGAGTTTGTTTCAGATTTGGAAAATTCCTCCCCCTCCCCTCTTTAAGCGGAAAAAACTGTCAGAGCCACAATTTTTAAGAAGATAGATAGACTTTACATATATGAAGTAAGGCCCAATATCTATCTATTCTGAAAAGATCACTAAGATCGGACAATAAACACCGAAGCTATATACGAATCAATTTGGCTTGTGGGAGAGAGGGGGGGTCTTTCATTGTCAGTTATAGCGCGCGGCCGCATGCCATGCGTGTGTGCGTATGTTAGAATGTGTGTGTGTATGTGTGAGTGTGTGTATATGTTTATGAAAACACAAGAAGTCAAGGGAACAGGGTATTTGGTAGTCGGGGCACTCGACTACAGCTCCCTTACTTGTTTTAATTTAATTTCCCGATGACACAAGACATAAAGCTTAGAAATTTACTCAGTGATCACAAAAGCTTCAAGTGTATTTTGCTTTCTCGTTTTTTTTTTAAATTTTATTATCTATTATACTAAAGGAATCTATTAAGGGGGCGCCCTTTCCGAATTTAAATTTTGGCCTAAAAAAGTGCACCCTAGTGTACGAACACACTAACACACACGCACTCACGCGCGGGCTAGCTGACGGTGCTAGACCCCCTCCAGCAAGCAAAATTGATTCGCATATAACTTTGCAATCTAAAGAAAGTTGCCATTGAAGGAAGGTGACAGAGAATTTATATAATAATAAAGAAAAGCATATAACTTCCGTATTTATTGTCCCATCTTATTGTACTTTCAAAACAGATATATATTGGGCCTTACTTGATATCTATAAAGTCACGGGGCTCTTACTTAAAAATTGCGGCTCTGACAGTTTTTTTCGGTTAAAGGCGGAGGTGGAGGGAATTTTCCAAATCTGAAACATTGTATACTAGTGCATAGACACTGCATGAGATGAATCACCTATACACCTACCAACATGCAAAAATTTGTGGCTCCATCTCTATTAGTCTCTGAAATCAAACAGACAGACGAACATATGGACGGACGGACATACAGGCGGACTTGGCTAAATCGACTCGGCTGTTGATGCTGATCAAGAATATATATCTCTATAAATATAAAATAGTTTGTCCTCACTGAGTGACTGATTGGCATTCATCGCACAGCCTAAACAGTAAGAGATAGAGGGCTGAAATTTGTACAGGAGTTTCCTTTTGTTGTAAAAGTGCGTACTAAGACCGGGTTTTGGAAAATTCTACCCGGGAAAAGCCGAAAAAGAATTTAATTTTTCATACGATTGACATGAAACCCAGTTTGTGAGCAATGTATGCGAAATAGTTCCACACGTATTTCACCGATTTCGGAAAATCCGCCCACAAGGGAAATTCCCCGGAAATTCGATATGCAAAAACTTGTTTTTCATCGAATTGACTTGAAATTCGGTTTGTAAGGATACTAAGTGAAATAAATTGAGATGTAATTTTCCGATGTTGGAAAATTTGCCCGTAGGGTCAGAAAATTCATGAAAAACTCTGCATGCTAAAAACTATTTTTTATCCGATTGACTTGAAGCTTGGTTTGTAAGGATAGTATAAAAAATAATGATAGCGATGACGATAGCGATTACGCTAGCGATAACGATAAAGATGAATATAGGGAATCGACTACAAAATCAATAACGATAACTATAGCGATAACGATATCGATAACGAAATCAATAACGATAACGCTAGCGATAACGATAATAATAATAACAATAACGATAACGGAATCGATAGCGATAACGAAATCGATGACGATGCCGATAAAAAGGTAACAGCCAGAAGGAAGCATCTGTAAATGTAAAATGGCTTGACCCAGCCCCAAAGGGTCAAAGCCAAGCTCCTCTCAATCTGTTGGCTAGTGTGCATCTAATTTTCGCACAAGAGAAACGGACCTACAGTTTAACGCCGAATCCGAGCGGCAGTTTGAGAAGCTTTTTCATGGCTAATTACTCAAAAGCTAGCGCCAACAGCAGTGAGGTGATCGGGTGTGTAAGTTTATTCATGGAAAAAACTTTTCATTAGATGTTCCGAGGCGGGATTGAACCCACGACCTCTTGCTCAGCGATCGCACACACTAGTCGCTGAGCCACACCCGATACTAACAAGAAGGAAGCACCTCCGACCCTATAAAGTATATATATTCTTGATAAGCTATAGCCATGTCAGTCTGTCCGTATGAACAAACAGATCTTAGAGATGGTAATTGATAGAGGATGGGACAAAAACTTCTTATACTTGCAGGCAGATCAAGTTTATTTTCAATTTTTGCCATGCCCCCTCCCGCCCCCACAATATCGAAAAAAACGTCATATCTCCGGCAGTATTATAGATAAAAGATTCGTACTTTCTGGACATATTGAGTAATCGCGATTCCATACTCGATCCGCAAAAAGAACGGTAAGGATCGGATGAACGATTGTCGAGTTATAAGGAAAACAAGCGATTATGCTGGGCAGCACCGACCGCAACGGTGATGAGCATCACTTCCCACACCCAAACACAAACTTTGGGGGTACAGAGTATATTATAGACGGGCTTGACCGACTTTCTTACTTGTTTTTTAACTAGAACATCCATTTAGATAGTTACACAAAAGTCCGATCACTACAGATGAAGATATAAAGTATATATATTTTTGATCAGCATCACAGCCATGTCCGTCTGTCTGTCCGTCTGACTGTATGAACACCTAGATCTCGGAGAATAGAAGAGCTAGAGCCACCAAATAATAAATATTGCTTCTTTATATTACAAAGGAATAAAATGATTCGGACTTATCTCAGAATTTAATTTAATTTAATTTTTAAAATTTTCTACTTGTACCGGTATCTATCTATACATCTATATAAAAGTGAAAGTATGTTTGTATGTTTGTCCCTTATGGGCGTCTAAACCGCTGAACCGATCTTCACGAATTTTTCACAATAAGTTCATGTCGATCAGGAAAGTGTCATAGGCTATGTCTCATGTCTGTGAAATGGTCCAAAAACCGCAAAATTTGTAAAATTATACCGTTCATCCAATTTCAATGAAAATTTGGGAATGGTTGAACGCTTGCCCGGGAAGGCTTCTAAGTTGTAAAAATTTGCGGAAAACTGTCCAAAAACCGCGAAAATTGCAATATTTACGTTTTGGGTAAAACTTTGGGAAATTGATCGACGCTTGCCCGGGAAGGTTTCCAAGTAGAAGAAACCGCGAAACTTGCGCACTTGCTATTAAAGGATTCTGATTTAAAGAAATGGGCGGGAAATAGTCCAAAAACCGCGATAATTCAAAAACTATACCGTTTATCCGATTGCGATGAAGTTTTGGTCAATGGTTAGACGCTTGGCCGCGGAGGTTTCTAAGGTCCAAAAATCGCGAAATACGCAAAATTATACCGTTCATCCGATTGCAATCAAACATTGGGGAATGAATTAAAAGCTTGCTCGGGAGGGTTTCTAAGTTGAAGAAATTTGCAGAAAATTGTCCATAAACCGCGAACATTAAAAAATTTGCGGTTTCGGTAAATCTTTGGACAGTGGTTCGACGCTTGCCCGGAAAGGTTTTCAAGTAGAAGATATGGGCGGAAAATGGTCAAAGAACCGCGAAATTTTCAAAATGTTCGATTTTGATGAAGCTTTGAGGAATGGTTGTACGCTTGCCTGCAAAGGTATCTAAATTGAAGAAATGGGACGGAAATGGTCATAAAACCGCGAAATTTCAAAAACTATACCGTCCATCCGATTGCCATAAAACTTTGGTCAACGCTTGCCCGCGAAGGTTTCTAAGGTCCATAAATCGCGAAATTTGCAAAATAATCTTAAGAGTATTTATAAAAGCGCTTAGTGCTTATATTACAATGCCGGCGTTGGTAACTGGAAGCTGTAGACTACACCGTATCGAAACCGAAAACTGAAACAAATTGAAAACCAAAATAGAACCTTTAACCGAAACATTCATTTCCGAACTTATCGGAACAGGTACTGGAACCAAAATTCGTATCGGTATTAATCCCTGCTTCTGAGATATGGCTCCAAACTACTTTTGGTCGCTTTCGAACCGGTTCACAGACATAAAAATTTCGAGAATATCGGTTCAAAAGAAACCCATAAGGAGCAACATACATACAGTCACTTTTATATATACATATAGATGTATAGAGCTTTAACATTAATGTGAACATTTCAACATTATCGAAGCAAACAGCGCATGCGGCGCAAAAAAGTATGCAATGTTTTTTAAAACTTTTATAGATATTGGGCACATACACTACACTGCGAAATATGATTTTGATATCTTTAAAATTTTTGGAGTTATTCAACATTTTTTATTGTGGGGGCGGGAGGGAACTCAACTTTTAATTATTTTGTGAAAAATGTGATTGGAGGTAAAGTGGAAACGTCTTACAGATTGGAAACGGTTTAGCTTGAAGTGTATTGGTTGAAAGAATCAAGCTGTCAGTTTATTATTTAGACTTACAGACCGTTACTTATTTTGAATTTTCAAAACTTATGTTGATTTGTTTTTCCATCATATCTTTGTAACTAGTCATCCGATTGGTGTGAAAATGCACAATATAGAATTGAACCTTAGGAAGAATACATTGGTATTAATATCTCAATTTTGACATAACTCGAGCTATGTCATCATGCCTTATTGCCAGAGATATATTCTTAATGGGGCGGGAGATGCTTCTTTCTGCTTGTTACATACATTTGCACGACTTTAGTATACCCTTTTTAACCTACGGGTAACGGGTATAAATAGAGGAAAGTTAACTTCGGCTCGGCCGAAGTTTGTAGACCCTTGCAGTTTGTCTTTTGGACCTTACTTTTTTAAGAGAGCAATACTATAAAGATGTCCGATTTCAACCAAACTTAGTGGAATCATGAAAAAGCATAACAAACTAACAATTACGAAATTTGGAGGCGATTACATTTAAAACGCTTAAAAAAGTTTTTCTCACTAAAACTTCTTTTTCGACCGATCATTTTTACTCCAGCTATATGCTATAGTCATCCGATTTTGACAAATCTTTTTAGAATTGGGTAAAAGTAAATAAAATAAGTATATGCCAATTAAAGGGACGTTTCATTGAAAGCAAAAAAAGTTTTTCTCATTAGAGCTAGTTTTTCGACCGATCGTTCCTAAGACAGCTATATGCTATAGTCATCAGATTTTGACATGCCTTTTGTAGAAATTTGCAGAAAATTGTCCATAAACCGCGAACATTAAAAAATTTGCGGTTTCGGTAAATCTTTGGACAGTGGTTCGACGCTTGCCCGGAAAGGGTTTCAAGTAGAAGATATGGGCGGAAAATGGTCAAAGAACCGCGAAATTTTCAAAATGTTCGATTTTGATGAAGCTTTGAGGAATGGTTGTACGCTTGCCTGCAAAGGTATCTAAATTGAAGAAATGGGACGGAAATGGTCATAAAACCGCGAAATTTCAAAAACTATACCGTCCATCCGATTGCCATAAAACTTTGGTCAACGCTTGCCCGCGAAGGTTTCTAAGGTCCAAGGTCCATAAATCGCGAAATTTGCAAAATAATCTTAAGAGTATTTATAAAAGCGCTTAGTGCTTATATTACAATGCCGGCGTTGGTAACTGGAAGCTGTAGACTACACCGTATCGAAACCGAAAACTGAAACAAATTGAAAACCAAAATAGAACCTTTAACCGAAACATTCATTTCCGAACTTATCGGAACAGGTACTGGAACCAAAATTCGTATCGGTATTAATCCCTGCTTCTGAGATATGGCTCCAAACTACTTTTTGGTCGCTTTCGAACCGGTTCACAGACATAAAAATTTCGAGAATATCGGTTCAAAAGAAACCCATAAGGAGCAACATACATAAGTCACTTTTATATATACATATAGATGTATAGAGCTTTAACATTAATGTGAACATTTCAACATTATCGAAGCAAAACAGCGCATGCGGCGCAAAAAAGTATGCAATGTTTTTTAAAACTTTTATAGATATTGGGCACATACACTACACTGCGAAATATGATTTTGATATCTTTAAAATTTTTGGAGTTATTCAACATTTTTTATTGTGGGGGCGGGAGGGAACTCAACTTTTAATTATTTTGTGAAAAATGTGATTGGAGGTAAAGTGGAAACGTCTTACAGATTGGAAACGGTTTAGCTTGAAGTGTATTGGTTGAAAGAATCAAGCTGTCAGTTTATTATTTAGACTTACAGACCGTTACTTATTTTGAATTTTCAAAACTTATGTTGATTTGTTTTTCCATCATATCTTTGTAACTAGTCATCCGATTGGTGTGAAAATGCACAATATAGAATTGAACCTTAGGAAGAATACATTGGTATTAATATCTCAATTTTGACATAACTCGAGCTATGTCATCATGCCTTATTGCCAGAGATATATTCTTAATGGGGGGATGCTTCTTTCTGCTTGTTACATACATTTGCACGACTTTAGTATACCCTTTTTAACCTACGGGTAACGGGTATAAATAGAGGAAAGTTAACTTCGGCTCGGCCGAAGTTTGTAGACCCTTGCAGTTTGTCTTTTGGACCTTACTTTTTTAAGAGAGCAATACTATAAAGATGTCCGATTTCAACGAAACTTAGTGGAATCATGAAAAAGCATAACAAACTAACAATTACGAAATTTGGAGGCGATTACATTTAAAACGCTTAAAAAGTTTTTTCTCACTAAAACTTCTTTTTCGACCGATCATTTTTACTCCAGTACTATGCTATAGTCATCCGATCTTTGACAAATCTTTTTAGAATTGGGTAAAAGTAAATAAAATAAGTATATGCCAATTAAAGGGACGTTTCATTGAAAGCAAAAAGTTTTTTCTCATTAGAGCTAGTTTTTCGACCGATCGTTCCTAAGACAGCTATATGCTATAGTCATCAGATTTTGACATGCCTTTGTAGAAAGAATAACATCCAATTTCAATGAAAATTTGGGAATGGTTGAACGCTTGCCCGGGAAGGCTTCTAAGTTGTAAAAATTTGCGGAAAACTGTCCAAAAACCGCGAAAATTGCAATATTTACGTTTTCTCTAAAACTTTGGGAAATTGATCGACGCTTGCCCGGGAAGGTTTCCAAGTAGAAGAAACCGCGAAACTTGCGCACTTGCTATTAAAGGATTCTGATTTGAAGAAATGGGCGGGAAATAGTCCAAAAACCGCGATAATTCAAAAACTATACCGTTTATCCGATTGCGATGAAGTTTTGGTCAAGGGTTAGACGCTTGGCCGCGGAGGTTTCTAAGGTCCAAAAATCGCGAAATACGCAAAATTATACCGTTCATCCGATTGCAATCAAACATTGGGGAATGAATTAAAAGCTTGCTCGGGAGGGTTTCTAAGTTGAAGAAATTTGCAGAAAATTGTCCATAAACCGCGAACATTAAAAAATTTGCGGTTTCGGTAAATCTTTGGACAGTGGTTCGACGCTTGCCCGGAAAGGGTTTCAAGTAGAAGATATGGGCGGAAAATGGTCAAAGAACCGCGAAATTTTCAAAATGTTCGATTTTGATGAAGCTTTGAGGAATGGTTGTACGCTTGCCTGCAAAGGTATCTAAATTGAAGAAATGGGACGGAAATGGTCATAAAACCGCGAAATTTCAAAAACTATACCGTCCATCCGATTGCCATAAAACTTTGGTCAACGCTTGCCCGCGAAGGTTTCTAAGGTCCATAAATCGCGAAATTTGCAAAATAATCTTATGAGTATTTATGAAAGCGCTTAGTGCTTATATTACAATGCCGGCGTTGGTAACTGGAAGCTGTAGACTACACCGTATCGAAACCGAAAACTGAAACAAATTGAAAACCAAAATAGAACCTTTAACCGAAACATTCATTTCGGAACTTATCGGAACAGGTACTGGAACCAAAATTCGTATCGGTATTAATCCCTGCTTCTGAGATATGGCTCTGAACTACTTTTGGTCGCTTTCGAACCGGTTCACAGACATAAAAATTTCGAGAATATCGGTTCAAAAGAAACCCATAAGGAGCAACATACACACAAAAATACATACAGTCACTTTTATATATACATATAGATGTATAGAGCTTTAACATTAATGTGAACATTTCAACATTATCGAAGCAAACAGCGCATGCGGCGCAAAAAAGTATGCAATGTTTTTTAAAACTTTTATAGATATTGGGCACATACACTACACTGCGAAATATGATTTTGATATCTTTAAAATTTTTGGAGTTATTCAACATTTTTTATTGTGGGGGCGGGAGGGAACTCAACTTTTAATTATTTTGTGAAAAATGTGATTGGAGGTAAAGTGGAAACGTCTTACAGATTGGAAACGGTTTAGCTTGAAGCGTATTGGTTGAAAGAATCAAGCTGTCAGTTTATTATTTAGACTTACAGACCGTTACTTATTTTGAATTTTCAAAACTTATGTTGATTTGTTTTTCCATCATATCTTTGTAACTAGTCATCCGATTGGTGTGAAAATGCACAATATAGAATTGAACCTTAGGAAGAATACATTGGTATTAATTCCAATTTTGACATAACTCGAGTTATGTCATCATGCCTTATTGCCAGAAATATATTCTTAATGGGGCGGGAGATGCTTCTTTCTGCTTGTTACATACATTTGCACGACTTTAGTATACCCTTTTTAACCTACGGGTAACGGGTATAAATAGAGGAAAGTTAACTTCGGCTCGGCCGAAGTTTGTAGACCCTTGGAGTTTGTCTTTTGGACCTTACTTTTTTAAGAGAGCAATACTATAAAGATGTCCGATTTCAACCAAACTTAGTGGAATCATGAAAAAGCATAACAAACTAACAATTACGAAATTTGGAGGCGATTACATTTAAAACGCTTAAACAAGCTTTTCTCACTTAAACTTCTTTTTCGATCGATCATTTTTACTGCAGCTATATGCTATAGTCATCCGATTTTGACAAATCTTTTTAGAATTGGGTAAAAGTAAATAAAATAAGTATATGCCAATTAAAGGGACGTTTCATTGAAAGCAAAAAAAGTTTTTCTCATTAGAGCTAGTTTTTCGACCGATCGTTCCTAAGACAGCTATATGCTATAGTCATCAGATTTTGACATGCCTTTGTAGAAAGAATAACAAATAAATAAATGCCTATTTTTAGGGCATTTCAATGGAAAACAAAAATGTTTTTCTAACTAAGACTAATTTTCAGACTATACTTTTTTATGACAGCTATACTATATAGATGTCCGATTTCGACCAAACTTAGTGGAATCATGGGAAAGCATAGCAAACTAAGAAATACGAAGTTTGGACGCGTTTCCATTGAAAACAAAAAAGTTGTTCTCACTAAAATTACTTTTTCGACCGATCGTTTCTATGACAGCTATATGCTATAGTCATCCAATTCGGCCGGTTCCGACAAATGTGCAGCGTATAAGTACTAAAAGACTTCGTGCAAAGTTTACTGAACATAACTTTCAAACTGACGGAGGAAATAGCATAGAAACAGACAGACGGTCAGACGGACAAGGCTAAATGAACTCAGCTCGTCATGCTGTCAAGAATAAATATACTTTATGTAGTCGGAGATGCTTCCATCTATGCGCTACCAGCTTGCTGACAATTTTATAATACCCATTGGACCCATTTTCCGACCGATCGGTCCTAAGGCAGCCATAGGATATAGTCATATGATATTAATATTCGTCGACTTTGGGAGCGCTAACATAAGAAAAAAATATGTTCTCACTTAGATCCATTTTCCAACCGATCCCTTGTATGGGAGCTACACGCTTTAGTCATCCGAATTTGACAAAACTTTGCAGAATTATGTGAAAGCATATAAACACACAAATACCATCAAAACAAAAAAGGTTTTTCCTATTTTTCAGACCTTTCTTTTGTATGTGAGTTAATCCATTAAATTTTCTGATTTTCACTAAACTTAGTAGAATTATGAAGAGCATTGAAAACCAATAACTACGAAGTTTGTAGACGTTGCCACTAAAACTAACTAAAACTAGTTTTCCGACTGATCGATCTTATGACAGTTATGTACATAAGTATTAATTTGACATAGTCATCCAATCCGATCGGTTCGGACATGTTAACAGCGTGGAGCTTTTCTCTAGATTTAAAATACTGTCAGAACGAAGCTTTTAAAACGTGCCAAATGAGATCTTAATTTCCTTAATAGACCTCATTGTTCTAAATAAATTGCTTTTTATTGAAAATATCCAAAATATCGGGTTTTTTTTTGTGCTACTGCACAAAATTCAATCTGGAGCACTATAGATTTGCTTCGCGCAGTCAATTTTGTCAGCACTTTAGAATAAGCATACAAAAATCGACAATCAAAATATTATCTGAAGTCGGAGCAATCGGAGCAAAGCAGAGTCTGCACCACTTTTTAACCGGTTCGAATCCGGTCCTGAACCAGTAAAATATCTACATAGCTTCATATTAACAACCTGCAGTATTCGTTAAACACTTGTATCTTGTTTATCATATCTAATTCCACCACACATACAAATGTACACTTGCACTTGCACTTTCATCGTACGATATGTACATACAATGCACATATGTATTTACGATTTCGTTATTGACAGATCCCTATGTACGTTGTAAATTCATAAATATGAACATTAAAAAGCAACCACTTTTCATATGATAGGCACATAGAAAACTACAGTTGTATGTGGGTGGGTATGTTGTGGGCTTACAAGTATTATCTAACAACAATAACAGAAGCGATTGGAAACGTCCCAACCATGGGGCAACATTTGGACTGCTCGCATTTACACCTGCACAAAGAATGGGATGTCTTCCTCCTGACATGGGACCAAACCAACAGCCACAAGAGTCCGATTCGTACAAAAAGTGTTATGTTTACTAGTAAAAAATAAATACATATGTACATATCTTTGCACACATGCATTCAAAGAAATGTATGCACATATGTATGTACGTGTTGAGATTTACTTGAATAGGCGCCTTGCACTCAGGGTCAACGACAACAGCCAGGCTAGTAGCAACCACTAGCTCTTCCTTTTTAGTTATTTATTTTATTTATGCACCACACGCACGTTGTTCCTGCTCTTCTCCTTCTTATTTAGCGAACTTTTCAATTGTACGAATAAAATAAAACTATCATATTAAAGGCGCATGAGTAATACAAAATGATTTTCTACCGTATATACTTTGGAATCGCGAGTTGGGGGAAATGCTGTTGTATTAATGAAAAGTGTAATTGAAATCAAATGTAACGCATAGCATTGGCCTGGGGGAGCGCACGGATGGCGATTGTATTTTGGAAAAGGCAGCCGGAGGAGTTATTTGATTTTTATTGCAATTAACACCCCGAAGAGCGTCACCGCCACACATACATAACTGTATACATTTAACATTTTTATGATCATTTAATCTTGGGCAAATCTTGGCGCTTAGTTGCCATCAAGTTGTGAAAGGAAAAAAATTACGGATTGTTGTCCAAGTTTATAAAGCAGACAACAAATATTTTAGCTAACAGATATGTATGTATGTATGTACACATGAACTTACAGAAATACAAATGTATGTATGTGCATGAATATAGCTACATATGTACGTGTGCAATTGATAATTCAATATTGGAAATTAATGTTGAATGCACATACATACATATGCACAGGGTTATCTATGTTTATACATACTTACATACATATGTATCTATAATCTTCTGCATAAGCCGGTGCATAAATATGTATGGATGAAACAATATGTATGTTCATATGAACATTCATATCTACTATATGTGTGTATGTATAAACATTAGGGCGGACCTACAAATCAAAAATGGGAAAAGTTAAGTTAACCAAAAAAAGAATTCTCGAGATGTATGTATAAATATTAGTTTTTAAATTAAGAAGCTAAAGCTTATGTGCAGGTAAGCAGACAGGGTACGATGACCCCAAATATTATCCAATCTTAATGAAAATTTGCTCGATTCTACATATTAAGAATAGAAATGTGAGTTCAAAATATAAGATTCACATTTTGATATCTTGTAGGAGTTATTCCACTTTTTTAATTGCGGGACTGGGAGGCGCGTGGCAAAAATTGTCAATAGAAGTCTTCATCAAGGCAGCAAAGCGGGCTTCAACCGAATCGGTTCGAGCGCGGTATTCCGACTTTTGTTTTACTGTGAACCGAAACTTGAACAAACCTCTTAGAAATAAAAGCTGAACCTGAACTAGTTCCGAACTTAAAAATTCGTTTCGGTTCAACAAAAGTTATAGACATGACCAAATTTGACCTACTGCCTAGCGACTTCTGTTATCTGGTCGGTTTTGGGAGACTGAGTCTGACAATCGGCAGGCAAGTTTAATAAACCATTAAGAAAAAATTTCAGAATTTCTGATAAATATCTCACCCTGAAAAGCCTCTGTCTAAGGGTATTATAATTTTGCCCACAAGTTTGCAACGCATAAAAATATTTATTCCGACCCCATAAACTATAAATATTCTTGACAAGCTTAGTTGTTTTATTTCGGTCAGTCTGTCTGTCTGTTTCTAAGCAAACCTTTCTCTCGGTTTTAAAGCTGTGGAGCACAGAGTCTTCTTTTTAATGCTCGCTGCTAATCGGCGGTGTCCCAAAAATCTCTTCCAACCAAATTCCAACCCAAAACCAATTCTCGGTGTCCTAGAAATCTCTTTCGGTTGGTTTCAAACCTCTAGTATTTTGAAAAGAGATTTGGACAAACCAACCCAATCCAATACACAAGCCAATCAGTGCGACTTCGCTAATCTACGCAAACTTAGCGAGCTTAGCAAAGACACAAACAGGGCTGGCAAATCTGAAACCATCAATATAGCTATGAACAAAATCTGTTATCAATTATTTGCGAGCGACGCAGTCGGCGACTACATCTTATAGCTCCCATAGGAACGATCGGTAGAAAACTAGTTTTAGTGAGAAAAACTTTTTTGTTTCAATGGAAACGTCTCCAAATTTCGTGTATATTGGTTTTCTATGATTTTTCGATAATTCTACCAAGTTTGATGAAAATCTGACAACTATATCGACTCCTGTGCGCAAAAATATCGTATGTGCCAAAAAACTAAATTTTACAAGAGAGCGATTTTTCTTCTTTTCGTACATTCGATCAAATTGAAACTGTGATATCTCAGTAACTTCCAGGTGATGAGTAAGTGGATTTTGGACTAATTTGCGTCAAAATGTTAATTTTATAAAAAATGGCACATACGATATTTGTGATATAGATCTCATACAAAAGAAGGGTCTGAAAAAAAGCTTAGTAAGGAAAACTTTTTGTTTTTAATGGTACCGTCTTGAAATTTGGCATCTATTTATTTTATATGCTTTCACCTAATTCTACAAGGTTTTGTCAAAATTGGATGACTATATCATATAGCTTCCATAGGACCGATCGTTCGGAAAATGGGTTAAAGTAAAAAATTTTTTTTTAATATTACCGTTCTTTAACTTGGACATCATTAATAATATATGCTTTTAAACAGGTTTTACGAAATTTGGTCGAAATCATATCAAAACGAACATTTGCAAGGGTATTAAAACTTCGGCACAGCCGAATATGGCTTAGCCTTCTCGTTTAAGATCCTCGACTCCAACGCTTGTTTAATGATGCATAAAACAAGGGCTTAACATTACATTGGTAATTTGTTTCATATTGCTCACTTACTTCAACACTGTCATAGCTCAATAAACACGATTTGTGAGTTAATGATGCAAAAATATTTCCAATATCGTGTTCTATGTATATTGTGTAAAATTTCCATACTGCTATCTTTCATAGTCTCCGAGTAAGATGAGAATATGTCAGTATAACATTTTACAGTTTTATTTTCATGTTTCAGCGACATATATCAGTTATTTTGCAGTGGGTTTTATGCGAAGATCCTTCGGTTTTTTGTTAAAACCAGGGCATCAAACTGGTTCGGAGTCGAAACGCTCCGAAGTCGGAGATTCCGGGATTTTTGGAAAATGTGAACAATTTATTTTGGTTGACGATGGTTTTTCAAGAGGTTAACTTGGATATGTTAAACAAAGATTCCCACTCTTTGTAAAAAGCTGCGAGCTCCCGGAATTTTAAATCTACTGCCATTGGAAAATCTTAACAAACTAGTGCTTGACTGCGTCACGCATTGGAATGCAGCTTAAAAAATGTTCGAGCGACTACTGCCTTTAAAATAATTCTGTATTAAAAACTCTGCAGATAAAAAGGAGTTACACATAAAGCCAACAGAGTGGGATTCGGATGAAAGTTTGTGTAACACTATGCATCCATTTTAGGAAACATTTGAAAAATTACAAGAAACGCAACTCCTCAGATTAAATTGGTACACTTGTCGCACACAAATTCTGAAGTCTTCTGCAAAACAAAGAAACACCTTATTAAAGTGTTCTCACATATTAAATTTAATCCCATTTCTTACATCTGTTAACCTAAAAACCTAAAAATGTTAAGCTTAGAATAAATCAGGGATGCAGACCACTCGAAAATAAGGACCGGTTCGGTTCAGTGGTTCACAGAGTTTCTGAACCGCCGATTAGGTTCATTACATGGTTTTTTGAGCTATCTGAACCGCGGCATCGGTTCGGTTCAGTGGTTCATAAAGGCATATTATGAAATACAGTCGAGCTTCGATATAGCGAACTCCAAGTGGACAAAAATTAACTTTCTTATATAGAAAATTCGTAATATACAATTTCTTGAATATTGAACGAAATTGCAGTCTTCTGGAAATTAATTCGCTATAAAGAAAACTTCGTTGTATAGAAGTTCGTAGTAGAGAAATTAGAATGAATTATGATTTCTGTCGTAATGTGACTTTTCGCAAACTTCGGAAATTAAATTCCTATGAATCATTTGAGCATCTTTAGGGTCCTTAAAAAAATGTCTAGAACTTATTCGGCGGTGTCCCAGAATCTCTTCCAACCAAATTCCAATCTAAAACCAATTCTCGGTTCTAGTAGAAATGCTCCACGAAAACGGTAAATGTCGGCAAGAAAAGAATACGTACTTTGCATATTACACCCTATAAATCGTATGGGAAAAAACTCTCCTGGCTAAGATTAAATTAAGGTAAAGAGAATATTATACAGTAGAGGACTCCAAATCAACTTTCAAGAATATAATGCAGACTGGCGACAGGCATATTAAGAGATCGGCTGGCAATTGCGGTAGACTTACAGGAATGCATGTTGTAAAATTTGTGTCAAGTCATTTTTAAAGGTTATATCTCTCCTAAAGATCAATTCCGTCTATCAATAGTCCCCTTGGCAGAGGGTCGATCTTAAAAGAACGAAATTAATAAATATCATTGGCTAGAAATAAGCGATTCACGTTTTAAAACTCATCAGAGAACTGAACCGAACCGAAACGTTTTTCTCTGTGATTTTCGGATCGGTTCAGCAAATCTGAAAGGAAGCCAGTTCGGTTCCTCGGAATATATGGGGCGTTCCAAGGGTCAAATTTTGAATTTTTAAAATTTTAAATAACTCGAAAACGGCTTTGTGATATTTTTTCAAATGATCTGTTTTAAAAAACCTTTTTGAAAACAGTTTTGAAAAAAATTTTTTCCAACATTTCTTTGCTAAAATATTGATTTCTTCAAAAAACTTACCCAAGCAAAAAAGACCTATCCTTAAAAAATTTTGAAAAAAAATATATGTAATAGCCGCATCTTCTTCAAACATTTGTGTGGCTGAACATGTCCGTAGCTTGAAAATTGAAGAAGTTCTAGCCATTTTTATCAAGTAATCTCAAAAAACTCAGTATGGAAAATTTGGAAAAAGTTGCTTATAAATTCCATTTTTGGTTCTTAATTTGCCCAAACATGTTTTTTAAGCTATTGAATTAAATTTAGGACCCAGAAAAAACGCTTTGGTTAAAGCTTTCAAAAAACAATCTAACAAAGAACTTTAATACGGATTACCTCCAATACGAATGATCGGTCAGAAAATGAGTCAAAGAAAAAAATTTTATTTTTTTTACAGTTACAGTTTTTTAATTTGAACATCAATAATAACACTAGGCAACAAGGTAGAGTATATTGAAGGTTTGGTAGTGGTTCTAGATGATTTTTGTGAGCTGAAATCCAATCTGTTCCGGAAACGGTCCATAACGTCTAGATGTTTACTTTTTTTTCCGACGTGATTACTTTTATTGGTAAAGTATCCTTTAGTAACTAGCCTTTTGCTACCCTTTTATTGCCGCTTATGCTAGTGTGATACTGGGTTTTAACAGTACTTGGCAGTGTCCATTTGGGCTTACCGATATTAGACGTTTACGTCTAGAGTTTTGGTAATTTGAGCTTAAAATTGCATAAAATTCATATTTTGACTCTTATTGGGGGTGTTCCAGAAATCCCTAGAGATTCTCGTATAAGCAATTGGATTTTGAACTGAACTAGGAGGTGTTTATAAGTAAAGTGTCAAGAATAATGTCGCCTACTAGATTATAGGGAACGAAGTCCGTACGCCCTAAACATACTTGGCGCTGAGCAGTCGGTTTCAAATCTCTCAACTTTTGTAATCTAATCTAGTAGCCTTGCATTTTGGAGACACTTTATATGTAAGGGCAAGCAGTTGTAGTTTGAAACGAAACCGTTTATAAAAAGCTCTAGAGATTTCTGGCACACCCCCGATTATGAACGTTTTGTGGAGTTAATTTTAGTTTGATTTAACTCACTTTTATATTATCTTAAAGTACTGTTTCTTCATTTCAAAAAACTAATTCAATCAATTCTACAATTTTCTTAAGCGAAGATATACCATTTTTAGTTCATGTCCACCAACTGACCATATTTTGCACAGCCCATTGGTATGCAATAAAATTTAAAATTTTCTTAAAAAACTTAACAAAAATTTAAAAAAAAAACATAAATATATAGCTTATTTTTTGGCAGTAGACAATTTAATTAACTTTAGCACGTTTATTCAAAACGGAATATCTTCGCTTACAAAAATCGCAGAAATGTTTAGGATAATTTATTTTAATTCTAAGGAGTAGTACTTTAAGAATATATGAAAGATAGTTTAAACATTAGTAAAGGTTCCCCAGAAAAAGTGCCGAAAAGGGTCAAAAGTTGAATCAACTAAAATCACCACCAACCTTCAATATACTGAAAAATGTCTAATTTTTTAGCTTTGTGTAATATAAGCTTTTACACAAATTTTGCAAAATTTGGTCGAAATCATTATATCAAAACGAGCATTTGCAAGAGTATTAAAAATGGAACCGTTTAAAAAATTTTGAGTTAAAAACAAAAGGGACTTCCATCTTAGACTCATTTTCTGACTTATTAGTCCCTTGGCAGCCATAAAAGAAGTCTATAATATCAGATTTTGCGCGCTCCTTCGATTTGAACCTTATTAAAGATCAATAATGTTATTGGATCTGGTCCATTAAATGACGCTAAAACGATAAGGTTAAGCTAACTTTGGCTGTGCCGAAGTTTTAACACTCTTGCAATAGCTCGTTTTGATATAATGATTTCGACCAAATTTTGCAAAAGCAGTTTTAAAGCTTAAATTATTAAAGCTTAAATTATTAAATTATTATTAAGGACGAGTAATCCACTTAATTTTTTTCGTTATAATTTGTATAATTTTTTTGACATATAGTTTTTAAGGTTACGCCCACAAACAAACTTAAACTTTTGATTTGTTTTATCAAAATTGGCGATTTTTATTAGAATCTTAAAAAATTTATTAAAAACAATCAAACATATTTAAATATACATTCTCATTTTTTATTAGCAAAAAAATTTAAAAAAAATGTTTTTTCGTAAAAAAAATTTTTTTGATTAAACAAAATTTTGTTTAGAAATTTTTTTTTTTTAATGGTATGATGAGTTTGGCTTGCTCGAGGTCAAATAAAAACACAGAAGAATGTGTTACGTTATCCAATATATTTCGGTTGCAACATCGGCAACCATCATCAAGACAATTATTTTACACGTCTGTACCGTCTGGCGTGGAGTTTCATACTTTTTTTAAATTTGGATCTTATTAATATGAATTTCAGTTCTTAGGAGGTTAGAACTTAAAATAAAAAAGTTTTTGAGTAAAATCTCCACTGGCATGTGGTCGGTTAGTTAGCATGGGTTAGCATGAAAAATATTTCAAATCGGGCACAATTGTAGCAATGGTTTTTTTCGTACTTTGAATTATGAATCTTTTGTTAAACTTTTTGTAAAGTGAAATCTACTGGTACGACCGGCCTTTTTTTAAAGTCAAGCTAATTATTGTATATTAGATATAGGGTGGCTGATGAAAACCGCTACCAAAGAAACATTGAATTACTTTTTTTCTATTTGATGAATCTGCTTAATTTTTTTTTTTTGAAGATTGAACTTTAAATTTGTGGAAAATGGATAACTGGGACACTGAAATAAGAATTTGGATTGTCAGCCGCTTTGGAGTCCGTAGTTTTGGTTCAAACAGACTATAGGCAGATGGACCATAAGACTTGTTAACAATTTTTCCGACCGTGGGACAGTCAAAAGAAGACCTTAGCATCGAAACCCAAAAGTTCGGACGGAGGACACAATCGCTGCTGTAGTTGCTCCCATACAAAAAAACTCAAGAGTTTCCACAAGGATCTTTTCTGCTCACATGCATCAACGAACAGGGGGGGTATTTTAATTCTATAATTTTTTAAATTAATTAAGCTATATTTAATAAAATTGAATGAGCTTTAACATGAATAAAAGAAAAAGGAATTTCATACACTGAAAAACAAGTTATTTGAGTTAATGTACTTAATGTAGCAATATTCTTCAGCCACCCTATAAAAAAAGAAGTTTGAAAAAAGAATATTTTTAATTTAATAAATTAATATCTTTTCTTCTAATTTAGAATTTGTATTTTAAATTTATTCTTTTAAACGAGTGGAAAAATTAAGTCTCTTACTTAAGTGGTGTTTGAGAAACATGCATTCAACTTTACCCTTTTAAGCACAATTTTGTTCATCTTTTTTAAAGTTGAAAAATGGTGCTACTTTACAAAGCTCTTGCGTCAAAAAAATCTAAATTATTTCATTTACTTTTTTTTAATAGCTTGATCAATTCCTAATTAAAGTGTATCAATAGATTTTCCAAATTCAAAAGCTCGAAATTTGATTGAATTAAAGTGTATTTGAAATTTGAAATTACCCAAGATAATTATACTCTGTACCAAAGGCAAACAGAGTATATTACGTTTGTGCAAAAGTATGTAACAGGCAGAAGGAAGCATCTCCGACTCTATAAAGTAGATATATTCTGATCAGCATCAACAGTCGAGTCGATTTAGCCATGTCCGTCCGTCTGTCCGTATGAATAAACAGATCTCAGAGATGGTAAGAGATAGTGGATTGACATGTAGGGGATATAAGCTTCTTATACTTGCAGGCAGATCAAGTTTATTTTCAATTTTTGCCACGCCCCCTCCCGCCAATTAACAACTGTTATCATAGTAAATTCAACTACAAATATTTTTACACATAAATATGTTAATATGTTTTTTTATTGTTATAAGTTACAGTTATTTCAGTAAATTTACTATAGAAATGGTAACTCTAACGTGATATGATCTGACGTGACCAAAGTTGCTATTTTTTAGCATTTTAGTTATATTACAGTAAAAATAGTCATCTTACTAATTGTATGGTATTATTACAGAAAACATAGTTAAGTAAAACAGTAAAAAAGTAAAGATTTGGATACACACACTTACTCAAAGGCTTCTGTATCTTTGGCATTGCTGCCGTATGAGTTATTTTTTGCTCTTGTGCTGCCTTGGAATTCCCAAACACTAATAGCATTTCTGGCATGGAATGGCCTCTGCCTGCAGAAGATGTGTGTCTTGTTTTTTTTACTAACATAACTAAATGACCTGGAGACGTTCTATGATTGATTTTCAAAAAGGTCACTAAAACAGTCTCACAGTAAAGTAACTATTTATTCTGTAAAAATAGTTACATTACTATTTTTTGGTACTTTTACTACTGTAAAAAATAGCTATCTTACTATTTGTATGGTTACTTAAAACTAAAATAGTAATACTATTAATTTACAGTACACTAACAATTTTTTGGTATATTTACCAGACAAACTGTCAATTTACTATTTTGATAGTAAAAGTACTGTGTACATATTAAGAAAAGCTACTTACCGTAAAAAATTGGTAAATATTGCAAATTTTGTGGGTTGGCGCATTTCTAAACAACATTTTCGACTCGATTTACTATAGCATTTGTTATCTTTACGTAATGGTTTACGTGATAGTTACTGTAAGTTTGGTTCGTTCTACCGGCTTTGTGGGTTGGCGCATTTCTAACCGACGATATCGGTTAAATTTACCCACAGAGTTTTTTGTGTGTAATTAATTTTAAATTAAATTTGTTTATGAAAAGTTTTTAAGTTAGAAAGTCTCCAGGTCAATTAGTTATGTTAGTTCATAACTTTTAAAACAAGACGCACATCTTCTGCAATTAGGCAGAGGCCATTCCCTGCCAGCAATGCTATGACTGTATGGGAATTCCAAGGCAGCACAAGCACAAGCAAAAAAAAACTCATACGGCAGCAACGCCAAAGTACAGAAGCCTTAGAGTAAGTGTGTGTATCCAAATCTTTACTTTTTTACTGTTTTACTTAACTATGTTTTCTGTAATAATACCTTATAATTAGTAAGATGACTATTTTTACTGTAATATAACTTAAATATTAAAAAAGAGCAACTTTGGTCACGTCAGATCATATCACGTTGGGGTTACCATTTCTATTAAAAATTTACTGAAATAACTAACTTATTACAATAACAAAATATGTGTAAAAATATTTGTAGCTAAATTTACTATGATAACAGTTGTTAATTGCAACAATAAAATACGTGCAGGCATAAAAACGTATAACTTACAATTTCTTCAGTAGATGAAACTGTTAACACGATTACCAAACAACAAAACACACGCATAAAAAAATGGAAAAAAGTTACTGTCAGCGTAGTTAATTTTACCCACCGGATTTTTTTGTGTGTATGAACTTCCCTTGGTTTCGACCTAGGCACAAACTGACCCAATCAAAGTTCATTCGCTAGAAATAAAAAATTCTATCGCAGAGCTAAATCCCAGAAAAGCACCTGGACATGACCTTATTACACCTAAAATGGTTATGGAACTTCCAAGTCCCGCTTTACATATATCTCAAGACTTTTTTAATATTGTTCTAAGTCGTTGTAAAATGTTAAATGTTTTGACACAGCCCCAAAGGGCCAAAGCCGAGCCTCTCTCAATCTCTAGGCTTTTGCGCTTCTAATTTTCGCACAAGAGAAAGGTACCTACAGTTCAACGCAGAACCCGAACGGCAGTTTAAAAAGCTTTTGCATGGCTAATTACTACAAAGCTGGCGCCAACAGCAGAGAGGGTTGACCGGGTGTAAAGTTTATTTAAAGAAAAAACTTTTCATTCGATGTTCCGAGGCGGCCGACTAGCCGCTGAGCCACCCGGCCACTCTACGATGTGGATACTTTCAAACTTAGTGGAGGAAGTCCACATTCATAATGATTCAAAAACCCAGGAAGTCATAAAAAAACAAGCGTTATCATACAGACCCATTAGTCTGCTACCTTGCCTATCAGAGAAGATCTTACTCCGTAAAATTAATGCCCATGTACAAAATATCATTCCCTCACATCAATTTGGGTTCCGAGCAAAGCACGGGACTATTGAGCAAGTCAACCGCTTAACTTCAGACATTCGGACTGCGTTTGAGCACTACGAATACTGTTCTGCAGTTTTCCTAGATGTTGCCCTAGCATTTGACCGCGTTTGTTTGGACGGTTTTATATTTAAGAAAGGGACAATGCTTCCCCCAAATACTCACAAAGTCTTAGAAAGTTACGTCAGTAACAGAGTATTTACTTCTTGTTCTTCTTCTTCTTTGGCCATTGATGATAGCATCACAACCGTTTCACGGTCTCGGCCGCTGCAACTAATGCCCGCCACTCGCCTCTGTCCCGAGCGATATCCCACCAGGAGGACACACCCAGCTCCGAGATATCTCCCTGCACCTGGTCGCGCCATCTCCGCTTCGGTCGACCCGGCCCGGGCTTGCATTATCATCCATACGGGTATCATGTCCTATCTAGCCGCTGTTGTTTTATGCGCTGGACAAGCTTAGTATCCCCATAGATCCCCATAGAGAGACAACTTTTAGAGGTCCATGAATCCTCCGAAGAACTTTTCTCTCCAACACGCCAATTGCCGCCTCATCCGTTGATGACATTGTCCATGCTTCTGCGCCGTATAGCAGGACTGGGATGATAAGCGACTTGTATAGCGCAATTTTCGTTTTTAGAGAGAGGGCTCTGCTCTTGAACTCCTCACTGAGCCCGTAGTAACATCGGTTTGCAAGAGTAATTCTACTTCGGATTTATAGACTGGTGTTGTTATCGCTGGTTATCGTCGTTTCGTTCTTAACAGCCTTAAAGTTGTATTCTCCCATTGCAACAGATTGTCCAAGCGTAGACTCACTGCGCGTTGGTAGTAGGTACTTCGTATTATCCTCATTAACCGCTAAGCCCATAAGTTTTGACTGCTTCTTTATCTCTCTATCTCTGGTGCTGAAGGAATCTATTGCTTCCCTGCACGCCAGGAATTTTCTGGAGTTGATAGTTTTTTTTTTATTGTTGTTATCTAAATTTTCTGTCACCTTCCTTCAATGGCAACTTTCTTTAGATTGAAGTGTAAGTTCGTTTTAACTTAATTTGTGTAAGTGTGACTTTGTGTAAGTCTGATTATGGGAGGGTAGTTTGTGATAATATACAAAATGTGTAAAATAAGTGTATTGGTTCTGTCTAGTGTGGGGGGGTTGCTAGGGAATTTGTCTGTTTGAAAGTTCCCTAGGGAAAATCTTCTTGAGGCGTCGTCTTACTCTGCTTCCGGATTTCCTTCGTCTACGCAACAGTCTTCTGGCAAGAGTGTTGCGGTGACTTCTCAATCTCTCCACTGATTTGCCTGCCTGTGTAATTATAACGTCTCCAATCTCTGGCACGTTGAGATCGCTCTCCAAATGTCTTGTGCACATATACCAGGGCGCTCCCGATAGTTTGCGCAGACACCTGGACTGGAGGACACGAATCTTTGTCTGATGAGACTTTGCAGCTATTCTATACACTTGGATCCCATATCTCCAAGCTGGTGCTATAATTGCCAGCCATCCCACTTTCTCCACTCTGCCATAAAGTGATCTTACAAGCGCGGTGATATGGGTTCCGAGTGTAAGGCGCTTGTCCAGATATACTCCCAATTACTTATATCCAGACAAGGGCCGTAATAACTGCTCATTGAGAAAGACGCCAGGGTGTTGCCATTAAGCTTGAACCTGACCTTGGAGAAAATCCTACAGGCATACATGAAAGAGATATTGTTTTAAGCAGGAATGAAGTGAGGCTAATGAGCCTGTAGTCTCCTGCATTTCCCCGCTTTAGGCAGGAATACAAGTCTTGCTGGCGACAGGTACATAGCCCCACCTCAGACAAGCTTAATAAATGGACTTTAGCCATGGTACGGCTACGCCCTTGGTCGTTTTTAACATGGCCATCGGATTTTTCCTGGAGTGGCTGGGATGTCAGGTCCTGCAGCTTATTTTGCTCGATGACTATAGTGCAGCCCGGGAAGTACGCATCGAGAAGAGCGCATGTTGCTTCACTTGCTGCTTTCTTTTCAAGTGATCTTCGTCTGTTTTGAGTTGATTGGTGGCTGCTTTGAGAGCATCTGCCTGAATCTGGCTGTTTTGAGACCTTCTCTATGCTAGAGCAGGATGTTCTTCACGAGTGCTGCTTTGCGTCCTTGGCTCCACGCTGTATACGCTTTCGACCATGGATATGCCCACAGGAAGTAACATTCCCAGAAATGACGCACAGGACCTTTTCCTTGCCACTTTCGCTGACGATACACCCATTTTGGCCAGACATCCCTGTGTCTACAGCACGACGGACATCCTACTGCAGTACATGTACCGATTTTGCAGATGGGCAAGGCGCTGGAATATTGGAATAAATCAAGCGAAGTGTGCCAATGTCACCTTCACGCTAAGGAGAGACGACTGCCCCGGAGTCTTTATGGAAGATCAACTCCTAGCTTATCGCTTGAACTTTTGGCTTGCACATAAGCCAGCTAACAAAGTCGCTATATATATGAGCTGCCCAGTTGGGGTGGATGCTAAATAGAAGAAAGAAATTGTCCCTGAAGAACAAGGAACATGTGTACTAATCAATTATTTCACCAGCTTGGAGATACGGCCTGCAAGTATATGGAATTGCAGCTAAAACTCACCTAAATAAGATCCGAGTCCTTCAAGCCGAATTACTGCGCAGACTATCGGGAGCGCCTTGGTACATGTGCACGAGAAGGCTGGAGAAGGAACTTAACGTCCCTATGATAGGTGACGTCATCAACAAGCAATCTGCTGCCTACCTAGAAAGACTCAGAGGACATCCAATTCGGCTAGCGAGGCATACGCTGCGGAGACGAAAAATAAATGGCGTCAGAGTCGGAAGACGACTTTAGACATCATTTCCATCGCAACTTGCAAGTCGAAGAATCCGAACCTGCCACACTGGCAGATTTTACATACAATAATAGCACCAACCAAAACATTATCTGTTAAAATGAATCTTACACTACTAACACTACATTGTAAGTTGCTATAAAAAGTAACAAATGTATGCAAAAAAAAAAAAAATCTTTTGGAGAAGCGAAGTCTTATCTTGTACTCTCCCAGATGATCGCTTCATCCGCTTTTTTGGCGTGTTTAAAGCATTCTTGTTCGTCTTTCCTCTGCTCTTTAAGTTCTGGGGTCCACCATGGGTGTTAGTTGTCCTTTTCGTAACAGTGTGCTTACACGAGGTTTTGTATGCTTCAGTGAGATTGACAGTGAGCGTATTTACAGACTTCTCAATGTCTCCTACCGAGCTTATGGGCGTTGACGAAGGCAGTTTTGTTTCCGCCCAGTCGGTGTTCCGGGGGTTTCTATAAACTGTTTTCGTTTGGCTGTGATTGAATTTAATCCCAAATTGGATGTACTTGTGGTCAGCGAAGGGATTTTCAAGGACTCTGCATTCTGACGCCTGAGTACTGTACCCGAGGGTCGTGGTTAGGTCTAGGACGTTAGCCGATGTTGGTCCCACATAAGTGGGTACGTCTCCAAAGTTTTCTACACTTAGGTTAGCTTGAGAGTATCCGGGCTGCCCCACACAGTGTGATGTGCGTTTTCGTCTGTCCCGATGACGAAGTGTTGCTTCTACCTGCTTGCCTCCGCCGCCAATCTGTCGAGCTCAGCCGGTGGTGCCTCATTAGAATAGGCTCGTCCCTGCCACCCTCTAGAGCCACAACAGTGAGGTCGTCCGTGCTGTAATTGGTCATAAGATAAGCATTGACGCCTTTTTCTTACCAGAATGGCAGTCCTTGTTCTACTTACTGCGGTGGGGTAGAAGACGTAATTTTGAGACTAGCCCGGCGACCTTGTTTCCCGCTATGCAAGGTTCCTGGACCAAAGCCACTTCGGCGGACCCTTCCTCTAGGGCTCCGCCGAAGCGATCTTGCTTTTATGCAAGTTGACTTGGAGGACCTTCAACTGCATGACTGTTGCCAGCGTCATCCGGCCCAGATGGGTTAACCTGCATGAGCGTGTCGCCATCCATTTCGCCCTTTGCAGATTGCACTGCTTCCGTTATGTCGAGGCTGCTGGCTTTTTCGACCATTGCGTCGATGACAAGGTCTTTCTCAACCTTTCCAGTCTTCAAGGTTTGCACATTGGCGTCTTTGGAATGGAGTTCCTTCAGGGGTATGTGCACGCTGCCTACTCCTCATGCCATCGTCCCGAATCACAACAAATCCTCGGCCCCCTTGTTGATCTGTAGGACCATGTGCTGGACGTTTTTGTCGGGCTTGGCAACATGCAGTACCTCCAGTCTCCAGTTGGCACGTCTGGATTTTGCCACCGTAAGAGCATCAGCGTCTGCTCCTTTGGTACAACCCGTGGAAAGAGCACTTTTGCCTTTGGTACGGACGGAACGCCAGTTCTGTCAACAACCTTCAGCTAGGCAACCTCCCAAGTCTGCAACCTTTGAGGATTTCGACCCCACACAGCCAGACTGCTCCGTCGAACGCTATAGTTTGCGCTTCTGGGTCGTCCATCCGCTTAAGTATCGCCTCGAACAGCTTCTTATCCACTTGCTTCCACTGTTCCGGTGTCATCTTACCGTTAGGATCGCTTTTGCCGACAAGGGCTAGTGTAAGGTGCCGTTTAGCCAGACTCCTTGGTCTGGTAGTTCTTTATGGGGAGGGGTTGTGCCCGTTCCTGCGGTCTTGGGCGTGGCCCTTTGCAAGGGGGGGCCTTCGCTTGCTTAACTGAGCGCTGCCGCTTGTTGACCATCTCTTCTTCACCTTGTTATCGTATTTTGCGCTGGTGGCTTGCATCGCCGGTTTCTCCGCAAAATGTTCTCGGCCCTCCTTGATCTTTTGCTCAGCCCACGCATGCTTGTTCCTCTCCTCTAGGGGAAATCACCGCTGTCGACTAATCGCGTCTTGATCTTGAGAGCCTCCTTGGTCCGTTTGGGTTTTTTCTTATTTGTGGCACTAGACCCAGCCCGAAATGTATAAAATAGCAGCTTTTCTTCAGCCTTCATCGTTATCGATCCTCCGTGAGATTCACAGTCCGAGTCTACATCAACTGCGAAACGGCGCCACACCTTGGTTGGATTTGTCGTACTGGCAGTAGCTGTTCAACTGTCCTGTCCTGCTCCCGCCACGACAGAGGTGTGACCGCTGGCGACATGAGGAGGTGATCTCTCCCCACCGTGTCCGCCGGTGGTAGCAGTTACGCCGACGTTTGGGCTGATATCCCAGCCCGAGTTGGGTTTCTTATGTTCTGTTCTTATGCTCTTGGGAACCACCCCCTAGCATTTTATGCCTGCTGCCAGATTTCCTTTATATTTATACACTTGAAAAGTGTACTATAATTTTGCCCAGAATTTTTCAACGCATAGGAGGAACTATCACCGACCACATTAAGTATATATATTCTTGATCAGCATGACGAGCTGAGTCGATTGAGCTTTGGCAGTCTGTCTGTCTGTTTCTACGCAAGCTAGTCCCTCAATTTTGAAGCTATCGGCTGAAACTGCTCAGATGTATCTTTAAGCTGCACACTGCTAATATGTCTGAAAATCAACAGCCAAAACTAAAGATACTTATACAAATTTTTTTCTAGATGCACTTTTCATCACTATCAAAAAACTAGCTTTTTCGCGATTTCCCAAAATCGGACAACCAAAGAATTCCAATCAGCGGAAGATTTCCCAAAAGTGAAATGTAAATATTGTCCTAATACATCATTACCGTGTTTGTCAAAAGGTGTGGACAATTGATGGTAGACAACTATCTTAAAGATGGAAAAACCATTATACCTTCTGGCTTCTCTCAAATACTAGGGCCTTCGAATTCTAGGTCCGGTATCTTATAATCACTTGTTTCTCCAGAGTGTTTTGTTGATTCTATGTCCTCTTTGGGTGTTTTTTCTAAACACTGTCAGCAATCGTCTGACGCTTAGGGTTTTTGCTGAAAACCTGTGCAGATTTATTAGTAGTGCATATATAGGACGACGTTAAGGGCACTAGATCTCATCGCTTCTGCTGCACTTGCTCTAGCTGACAGTTAAATCGCTGCTAGGAAGTATGCATATGCTCAATATGTATGTATGGGTCTCGCCACTGCCGTGTAGAGCTCAGTTTTGTCTGAATATCTTGCTGCCGGAGTTAAAAGTAATACACGCTTTCTTAGTCCTTTATTCAAAGTTCGCTTCCACGATAGTTTTGGGTTTTATCAGTCCTATGCATTTAGCGTTTTCTGAGAGGCGAAGTATCATTGTCCTTGTAGTGAAGACCATAATCTCAGTTTTGATAGAGTTAAAGCCAAGAGCATAGTCCAGATACAATGTCAGCCCTTCTATTATCTAACTTAATACTTCGAGCAAAGGTCTGACTAACTTTACTCCTCCTTGGTTAAGCTGTAACAGGATCTTGCTTAGCATCCAAAGCAAAAGGACAGGAACCGAGCGTGAGGTGTGCATGTATCGAGTGAGATAATCCTTCAACATCTAATCCTTCGAAATTGGATTGGTTTCGCTACTCCGCAGGATCCTGATGGAGGTTCGACTCGAAACCTCTGGTCTAGTAAGCCGAACTCGCAAAAGGTGCAGCTCCCGTTGTCTTTTAATCTGATCCACCAGCAACTTAAAGCTGACTGGGTGTCTTATAGCAGAGAGAGACCGAGGAATGTCAAAAGTTGAAGTTTGGTTAGGTTTCGGTGTGAAAAATGATACTAGCCGCCTTTTCAACCCAAGTTGTATTTTTCCACTCTTCCCAGCCATGTGAATACGAATTTTAAAATAATTTAATACTTCACAGTGCGAAAGATTCGTCACATATAAATGGGGTCACAGACTAGTAAAGAATAGACCGAGCGTTTGCTCAGTCACTCTTTTCTGCCAACGTTTTATTTTCAACTATTTGGTTGGATGTCCGAAAGTCGCAGTCGCAAACCGACTGTGTGCGAATAAATATGATTCATTGGCGGCCAACCATGCTGTCGAGCCGATAAGGATCAGCTTGACAGCGCATAAGAATCATAAACTCAAACCTACGAACTCATACCCTCCCATTTACATAACAAACTGAATGGCACCATGTTAAAAATCGCCCCACCCATTAAATAAATAAAATCATTAAATTTAATTAAAAATTGGACCAACTAAAACCCGGCAATACAAAACATTTGCCACTTGCAGCAACCTATACCCGAATTCTTCTAACGCACGCAGCCACCGACCCCGCCAGCAGTTTCGAACTGATTTCGAAAATTCAAATGTGGGCGTCCCGACCAGCTGGCGAAGCCAACGTCAGAAACGACGCAGCTTAGCAAACGCACAGTCTATCTTTACTAGTCTGTTATAGGTTATGAGTAAATAAGTGTGCCAAGGTATATGGCTCCCTTCTAAATGACCACCAATCCTGCTTGGTACAATGATCAGGGAGCCGGAATGATATTTACATATTTAGGTCGGTGGAGAAAACTCCTCCTCATCCCTGTGATTTGCTTTACTAAATATGCAGCAAGCTATCCAAATGGTGCCTTCTATCGATATTGACGTCATAAAGTTTGTAGAATGACGTTGTGGGTAATATCGGGAACCTTGTTTTGATTGTTGCCAGCTCACAATGAACAAGCCAAAGCTGAAATCCCGAAGAAAGCATTTCGTTTTGTCGATTTGCACTGAGCAAGCATCATCCAGTGGCTGGCTGTCGAGGGTTCGATATAGCCTTGGGATATCTAATGAAAAAGTTTTTCTTAAAAAAAAAGTTACAGTTCTTGGCGCTAGCTGTGAATTAGCCAGCCATGAAAAAGCTTCTCAAACTTTGCAGTTCGGATTTGGCGTTAAACTGTAGGATACTTTCTCTTGTGCGAAATTTAGAAGCACATAAGCCAATAGATTGATCCTTTCTCTTGTGCGAAATTTAGAAGCACATAAACCAATAGATTAAGAGAAGCTCGGCTTGGCCCTTTGGCCAATAAGAGACAATTATTTAAGCACCATCCTCTTGAAGCCCAATCGAAACATTTACGAAATTTTCTCGACTTATCGGAAAATGTAATTTATTAATTTGACATAATTTTCCGGATTCTCGTGACTTTATTCTTGGTAGTCGTATAATGAATCGCTTACCAAGAAAATTCCTTTGATTTGATGCATAAAATGAACGCCTCCATGATGAATTTACATAAAGAGTCAATTTGAATCGACACTGAATTTTGTGGAATATTAAGTACGAAGGGGCATGTAAATATTTTTCTCAAAATTATAGTCGACATACGAAAAGGCTGTGGGAAGAGCAAGACGGAAACTGTCAAAGAAATTCACAGTGCGAAAAGGCTTATTCATTAAAAAATTACAGAATATTGTACTAAAGACAAAATTTTGAAAAAGTACCATAAAATGAATTAAAAACGAAAGTGAAAATGAGAAATGAGTAAACATTAAAATGGGAAAATTACTTCAACTGCCAGATTAAACGTGCAAGTTAATTTTTATTCGACCCATTTCCGAATTCCGCTTTAATTTTCGTGTAAACGTTGGTTTTTCTAATTTAAAATTCACTAATTAATATGGAAGATGAAAAGCATATTTACGGTTACTAAATCCGGTTTGAGAACAATCGGAATTGTTAAAGCAGTTGAAACCGAATGCTCACTGCCAAGTGGACTTAATTCGTCAAAAAGGGACGACCTGATCTACTTACCACATATATTCTTCTCACTTCAGTAAAAATTTTTAAATTTTATATTCGAAAAACCAACGTATACATGAAACTAGAAGCGGAATTCGGAACAGGGCCGGTAACGTGTAAAATGAGTACAAGCATTCGTTTTCTTAAAAACGCAACTTAAAAAAAAAGAAAAATTCAATTCCAGTTTCAATGAAACTTTTCGGAAGTGAAATTGATTCATGTTCTCGCAGCCCAAAGTCGAAAACGTATTTAGTTTTAAAAAGTTATGCTTGTTGGTCGGTGGAATGAAAAGTAGTTGGCAAATTACGCACTCTTACAGTTGCTAGATGTACATAAAGTAAATTTTCCTTAATTCTGTGATTAATTTGGAAATTTTTAGGTGTTTTTGTTAAGTGTCTCGAGAATTTGGCAGTGCCAAAAAAATCGGAACGTAAGACGTAAAAGTCTTCCTCTCTTATTTTCAATTCTTCCATTTTCGATCGAATCGTTTGGTGCTCTAGTGCTGATTTCGTTTGACCAGTGGTTTGCCTAAAGTAAAATGTACACAAATTCATTCGGAATTAAGAACAGCAAAACCAAACCGAAGCGCAATTGCGCTCGATTTACCATTCAAAAAGTAGTGAAATTGAGAACATCCTGTATGTTTTTTTAAATCGAATTTGTGAAATAGGGTTAACAAATTTAAAAAAATATAATTTTGCCAAATGAACAAACTAAAGTTGATTTTATCTGGCCTGTTCCGAACGAAAACGAGAGTTTTACTATGTATTTGCTGTTCCCAATTCCGAACGGTTTGGTTACGTTTTCACTTTTCGAACTAGGTTTCGAAACTGGTTTCATAAACAGCTGGCTGGCCTGCGCGCGTGTTTTTGTATATGGACAGCAGCTAGATTTCTATAATTTAAATTTACAAAGCTCTTATTTACTCTTCAATTCCTTTTTTTCATTTAAAATGGTATTTAAACATTACATTTGAATATGCCATATTAAATATGGCTTAATATAGCTTAATAAAATATAAAAATTGGTGTCCGAATATGAAGTAATACCAGCAGTTATCGATTGAAGGCTAAAATCGACTAAAATCAAGGTGAAATTCAGAAAAGCTCGGTTTGGTCACGGCATCTCGGTTTTGCTTTTCATGCAATTTTTTATAGATGTTTATAAAACAATTATTTTAAAATTGACTTAAATCTTAAACAGTTTAAGTAATGAAGTTAATCGATTTAAAAAATTTTCTCTATTATTTGAATTTTTAGTTAATTATTTTGGGGATTTATTGATATATCTAAATGCTTTAAATAGCTAATTCCGCTGACTCTTCAGCACAACTTTTGACAACGACAATTCTTGTTGATTTGCGGAGTTCGGAACAGCAATAAACTCAATTTGCGACGATTCAACTTGTTTTCGGAATTCGGAACAGGCCCGATTGATTTTGTAAATAAGTTTAAACATACATGCATGTGTACCATTTCCACTGTTTGTTAAACACGCTTAAATTGTTCACTGGGTAACATTCGCGAAATGCTAGCATTCTTCATACCAAAGGCACCCTGTGAATACCATTTGTACTCTGCGCCAATCTCATTCTTTCTTTTCGGCGTCGTTGCAGTGTGGTTGCTGTGTCGTTTGTTCTTTTTAAAGGTGAGGTCAGAATTTATATCAAATCTATTAAAAAACAAATGAAAGTCAATTGTCAGTTGGTGAGGAGTTGATTGCGTGAAGTATAAACTTTGTGCAATTGTTCGTAATGTAGTTTTATATAGAAATATGTGCAATGGGGACGAGCCTGAGCTTGGGGCGCCTAACACGTGTTTTCATAGGAGAGCAGTGTGCGGGAATTTGATTGGATTCAATGTACATATATATGTATGTACATTGTACATACATATCAGTATGGCGTATTACTTTATTAAATATACATATGTTTGTATATAAGAATGTAGTAATACATAAACATGAACAAACATATGTATGTGCATATGAGCGCAATAATAAACTATATAAGAAAATGTACATATGTTTGTGTGTATATAAATGAACACTTAGTTTACAGTTGCAATATTGAAAAACGGGACTTTTTTTGTTATGTATTTTGTAGGGTTCCGCATTTGTTGAATAAAAAATGGACGCTCCACCAGAGGGAAACATCGATACCGAGTCTGGTAATGAGAACGAGGATGACAAATCGAACTCTGATTGCCAATCCATGTAAGTGTAAACCTCAACTTCTCATGTGTGTGCATGCATCCAACTAACCAAGCGACATTGGCAGGCCGGCGTACATGAACTCTGTGCTGCGCCGTCAGTATTTGCAGGAGATGGTTAAAGCCCTGCCAGCCCCGGTTCAAAATCGTCTTGTGGTGTTGAAGAATCTTCAACTGGATCACTTAAAAATCGAGGCCGAGTTCTTCGAAGAGGTCTACAAGTTGGAAAAGAAATACCAGCTTAAATATCAGCCGATGTTCGACAAGCGCAAGGAAATCATCATCGGCAACGTTGATCCAGCTAAGGAGAAACCTAATTGGAAGGAGCCTGCTGAGAACAGTCAGGAGGACGCCGAGGGCGATGGTGATCATTTCCGCGAGTCTCTGAAAAACATAAAAAGTATTCCTCAGGATGCGAAGGGCATACCCGGCTTTTGGCTTACCGTGTTCCGCAACACGGCAATTCTGTCGGAAATGGTGCAGACGCACGACGAGCCCGCTCTGCGTAAGCTGATGGATATATCCATTAAATATGATAACGAGGTAAGTGGGGGAATAGAAATTCCGGTAACTCAGGTGACATCATCCTAACCGTCTCGCCCTTCCTACAGCACTCGTACACCCTGGAGTTTCATTTTGATAAGAATGAATTCTTTTCGAATACAGTTCTGACCAAACAGTACTTTTTGAAGTCCACTGTCGATCCAGAGGATCCTTTCGCCTTCGAGGGCCCAGAGATTTACAAATGCACGGTAACTGCCAGGACGCTTATGCTTGCTGTTGCAGATTTTTATTCTCCTTTACGGTTTCGTTTAGGGCTCCACCATCAACTGGGAGAAGAAAATGAATTTGACTGTGAAGACCATCCGCAAGAAGCAGAGGCATAAGGAGCGTGGCGCTGTGCGCACCATTGTGAAGCAAGTTCCAACCGACTCGTTCTTTAACTTCTTTAGCCCACCCGATGTTCCAACCGACAAAGAGGACATCGATGACGAGTCTCATCAAGTAAGATGCACCTCAAATACACAGCAAGAGCTTTATTTAATGGTTGTAAATTTATTTAGCTATTGGCCACAGATTTTGAAATCGGTCATTTTCTGCGCGCAAGAATTATTCCAAAAGCGGTGCTTTACTTCACCGGCGACATTGTCGATGACGAGGACGACGAGGATGAAGAGGAGTTTGATGAAAACGAGGAGGACGATTACGATGACGATGAGGTCCCTGCTAAGGGTCAACCCAAAGCGATTGGTAACAAAAAACAGTCGCCCAATGAATGTCCCAATCAATAGATTACCAATATATTATGTATATACACATAATTCAAATATAATTTGAAATATATTTTTGGTGAATTCAAATTTCCACAGAAAGTCGAAATGTAGTTCTTGGGCGGGCAGCAGGGAGAAAAGATACCACTAAAATTTAAATCCGTTGAGGCACTTGAATTTTTACTTCCAATTATTTTGTAAGAGTTCCCTTTGGCTAAACTCAATTTTAAATTGCATTTCCCATTCGCCATTTAGGCCGACATGCTGCCCTAATAAAAAAATTAAATCTGACGCTGCTTGCTTGACAGACCAGAGACATTCAATCGATCATTGGACACTAGTCAAGTATTTAACATTTTACTTTGCATTCTTTTGGGGATCATATATAAATTGTCATGCCAAGAAGCTTTTTAAATATGAGAGATGAAGTAGGTCATTTAAAACTCACTCAAAAGTGGGGTAGATTTTCATACGATTTAAAACCAAAATCTTCTGCAGAATGCACCCCTTGTGTGTCATACCCTTGCAGTGGATATTTTATTAGTATTTGAGGTCATTCCGAAAATTGGAAATTAGCTTCCCCCTCTTTTTTTTAACTTTTCGGCGTGTTGCTTACCCTGTAAACCAGTATTTCACAACGTTCATAGAGCCAGCTGTTCGGAACCAGTACTCGACTTTCTCATCTAAAGTTATGCATAGATTTTGTTCATACGAATGAGTGCTGTGCATTACCCCAATTTCCCTTTGCATGCCCAACGAAGAAAGTTTCGGGGATTAAGACGGACAAGATGCAATTATATAGAATTCAGCAGTTAATTACAATTTGGCTAGTTTTGCTTGGTAGTGTCCACTCCAAACTGGGCTTAAGACATAAACTCCTAAGACAAGCGGCCACACGCATTGCCCAGAACGAGACTTTGGGTATGATCTCGTTAGGAAGGTGTCGCATGCTCCAAATAACAAAATAATTTTTTAAGTTTTCCCGCAGAGAATTAAGCAAGATGTTCCTAAATCAATGAAATTAATATTCTATAAGTAAGTAAGCATGGGCAAAAACATTTATGAACACATGACAATGGGATTTTATTAGTTCTTTGGCTATGACAAAACTTAGAACAGAATGATTACTAATCATCATTAAAGGTCAAAAGATCGAACTTGTATTCGATGTGCAATTCGAATGTTTCATTTCTAAATTGTTTCCTTTGACTAGTCTTTCACCTTAATCAGCTGCTGCAGCAAAACAAAAAATAGAGGAAAGTTAACTTCGGCTCGGCCGAAGTTTTGTATACTCTTGCAGTTTGTTTTTTTAAATATGACTACTTTTCGGATCTTTCTTTTCTATGGGAGCTATACTATATAGATGTCCGACTTCGACCAAACTTAGTGCAATCATGGAAAAGCATAACAAACTGTTAATTACTAATCTTCGAGGCGATCCCAATTAAAACAAAAAACTTTTTCTCACTAGAACTTCCTTTTCGACCGATCATTCATACTGCAGCTAGATTCTATAGTCATCCGATTTTGACCAAACTTTGTAGAATCGTGAAAAAGTATATAAAATAAATATATGCCAACGTAAGGGACGTTTCCATTAAAAACAAAAAAGTTTTTCTCACAAGAATTAGTTTTTCGGCCGATCGTTCCTATGTCAGCTATAAGCTATAGTCATCCGATTTTGACCAAACTTTGTAGAATCGTGTGGGAGCTTATAAAACAAACACTTGCCAATTTTGAGCACATTTCCGTGGAAAACAAAAAGTTTTTCTAACTAAGACTACTTTTCAGACTATATATTTTCTATGACAGCTATACTATATAGGTGTCCGATTTCGACCAAATTTGGTGGAATCATGTAAAAGCGTAGAAAACTAAGAAATACGAAGTTTGGAGGCGTTTCAATTGAAAGCAAAAAAGTTTTTTCACTAAAACTAGCTTTTCGACCGATCGTTCCTATGACAGCTATATGCTATAGTCATCCGATCCGGCCGGTTCCGACAAATGTGCAGCGTATTTGTACCAAAAGACTTCGTGCAAAGTTTGGTGCGGATCGCTTTTAAACTGACGAAGGAGATAGCATAGAAACAGACGGACAGGGCTAAATCAACTCAGCTCGTCATGCTGATCAAGAATATATATACTTTATGTGGTCGGAGATGCTTCCTTATATGCGTTACACACAACCGGACAATTTTATAATACAAGGGTAAAAAAACAAGAAAGAGAGTCGGTCAAGCCCGACTATAATATACTCTGTGCCTGTGAAGTGCTGCCCATTAACGTTGCGACTAGTGCTGCCCATAATTGTTTGTTTTCTTATAACACGACTATCCTTCATCCGATCGTTTCCATTCCCTCGACGGATCGATAAATAATCTTGATTACTAAATATGTCCAGAAGGTACGAACCCCTTATCCATAAAACTGTGGGAGATATGACGTTTTTTCCAATTTGCGGGGGCGGGAGGGGGCGTGGCAAAAGTTGAGAATAAACTTGCTCTGCCTGCAAGTATATGAAACATATGTCCCATACAAGTCAAAGCTCTATCTCTTACCATATCTGAGATCTGTTTGTTCATACGGACGGACAGACAGACGGACGGACAAGGCTAGATCAAGAATATATATATTTTAAAGAGTCGGAGATGCTTCCTTCTGCCTGTTACATACTTTTGCACAAACTCAATATACTCTGTATACCTCTGGAACAGAGTACTAAAATCTTACTTCTGGGGTTCATAACAGGCTACATTCACATGGCAATGAGAACCAATACTTGCCAATTGTTGAATTGCCCGCGAAAACCCAAGAAGCGAAAATCCAGTAGCTCAAAAAATAAAGATATTCAAACATAGGTGTGTTCAAAAAGTATCGCGAATTTTGAATTTTCGCGGGTTACGTATATTCGAATTTTTTTTTTTTGTGGCGTTATGTTGGTACTTATGTCTCTCACTTATGCCGACAAGCTCGGCCATTTTGAATGTTCACTTAATTGTTGACAGCTGCTTTGCTTGCACGTGTTTTGGATCGTCTTCGATTTTTACCTATTCAAAAAAATGGATCAAAGAACCTGTATCAAATTTTGTGTGAAAAACGAAATTAAGTGCGCGGATGCATTCCGAATGTTGACTGTGGCATACGGAGAAGCTACCTTGGACCGAAGCAACGTTTATCGGTGGTACAAAATGTTCTCAGAAGGCCGAGAAGATGTGAACGACGAAAAGCGTGCCGGACGCCCGAGCACTTCAACAACAGACGAAAAAATTAATGAAGTGGAGAAAATGGTATTGGCCAATCGTCGAATCACCGTTAGAGAAGTTGCTGAGGACCTAAACATATCGATTGGCTCGTGCCATTTGATTTTTATCAATGATTTGGGCATGAGACGGGTCGCCGCGAAATTCGTACCAAAATTGCTCAATTGCGACCAACAGCATCGCATGAACATTGCTAATGAGATGTTAAACTCTGTCCGCGACGACCCAAATTTGCTCCAGAGGGTCATAACTGGTGACGAATCGTGGGTTGGAAACCAAAGCTCAATCATCTCAATGGAAGCTGCCGCACGAACCAAGACCGAAAAAAGCGCGCCAAGTTCGGTCGAATGTGAAAGTTTTGCTGACAGTTTTCTTCGATTGCAGGGGCGTGGTGCATCATGAGTTCTTTCCACAGGGAAGAACGGTCAATTAGCAATATTACCTGCAAGTTATGCGCAATTTGCGCGAAGTAATCCGCCAGAAACGCACGGATTTGTGGAAGAACAAAAATTGGCTTTTGCACCACGATAACGCCCCTGCTCACACATCGTTGCTTGTGCGCGACTTTTTGGCCAAAAACAACACACTAATGATGCCGCAGCCACCGTATTCCCCAGATCTGCCCCCCTGTGACTTTTTCTTGTTCCCTAAACTGAAGAGGCCCATGAAAAGACGACGTTACGCTACGCTTGGCGAGATAAAGACGGCATCGAAGGAGAAGCTGAACAAGATAAAAAAAAAATGATTTTTTGAAGTGCTTCGAAGATTGGAAAAACCGTTGGCACAAGTGTATAATATCTCATGGGGATTACTTTGAAGGGGGCAAAATAGATATTCATGAATAAATAAATAATTTTTGAAAAAACACAAAATTCGCGATACTTTTTGAACACACCTCGTATTTATGAAAACGACAGAACGAGGATCTATTTAATATGCTAGAGGCGCCTCAAGTTTCTGATTGCATCTTTGATTCACGTTAGAGCAAGGAATGCCTTTGTTCCAGTTTTCACTTCCACTAAATTTCCTCGAATTCGATTTGGTTACCTGTTCCGGTTTCACAGCTCCATAGAATTACTCGATTTAAATTCACATTGCTTGGAGCCGTTTTGGACCGGACCTACCTACCGACATGTTTTTCGACCTGCTGAATCTGAATTTCAAGTCTGTTTGGCCCGGTCGCCCTCCAGTTTTGAGTAAAATGCAAAAAACCCCAAAAAAAAGGCAAAAAATTGCAAAAAAAAAAACTGCAGTCACAGCAATGAAAAATTTTTTGTGTATTTTAAATAACTGAATCTAAAACGAAAAGTTAATTAGTCCGGTGAGCCGTTTAAATTTGAAAAAAAAGAAAAACCCAAAAAAATGGCAATAAACCATGAAAAATTGATTTTCGAAATAAAAATTTTTTTGGACTCAGATTGAGTATGATTTTCATGTATTTTTTCCGCTAATTTTAAATCTAAAGATTTCTTGCCCCCTTAACGACTTAAAATTAAAAAAAAATCTCGAAAATTCAAAAATCAGAAAAAATATAAAACATGACTAAATACTTTTCTTGTATTTCTTCACGAAAAAATACAAGTTAAGAAATTTAAAACATAAAATATTGTAATATCTATAAAAAATGACTTATAACTAGTATAAAGAGAACGATTTTCTCGAATTTCAAACTGTTCTTCGTTGGTATCGAACTCTTTTGTTCTCAAACGATCTACGCAGTGGATTTTTCTTCCGTTTGTTATTATCTCTTAGTGTATCCCTTTTAAGTGTCCAGCAATAATCTGCCACCATATTAATATTCCAATTTCCTTGATATCTAGTCTCCATTTCACTTATGACTTGATGGAATCGTTCAGCCTGTTCTTCACTGTAGTCTCCAAGATTTTCACGAAATTGATCAATGCGAGAATCCGTCTGTCCGTCTGTTTATATGCTATCTCCTTCGTCAGTTTTAAAGCTGTCCTCACCAAACTTTGCACGAAGTCTTTTGGTACAAATACGCTGCACATTTGTCGGAACCGGCCGGATCAGATGATTATAGCATATAGCTGCCATAGGACCGATCGGTCAAAAAACTATTTCTAGTGAGAAAAAATTTCCTTCTTGATCAGCATCCTTATCATTGGCATACACTTATTTTTTATAGTTTTACATAATTCTACAAAGTTTGGTAGAAATAGGATGACTATAGCATATAACTATCATAGGAACGATCGGTCGAAAAACTAGTTCTAGTGAGAAAAACTTTTTTGTTTTTAATGAAAGCGTCCTTATTATTGTCATATTCTTATTTTATATACTTTAACACATTTCTACAAAGTTTTATCAAAATCGGATGACTAAAGCATATAGCTGTAGTATGAATGATCGGTCGAAAAAGAAGTTCTAGTGAGAAAAACTGTTTGGTTTTAAATGGGATCGTCTCCAAATTTCGTAATTAAAAGTATATTATGCTTTTCCATGATTTCACCAAGTTGGGTCGAAATCGGACATCTATATAGTACAGCTCCCATAGAAAAGTAAGGTCCGAAAGGTAGTCTTATTTAGAAAAACAAACTCCAAGGGTATACAACCCTTCGGCCGAGCCGATGTTAACTTTACCCTATTTTTATACCCTGTTTCCATTGAAAATGGGAAAAGGGGGATCATGAAGTTGTGCAAAAGTATGTAACAGGTAGAAGGAAGCATTTGCGACCCTATAAAGTATATATATTCTTGATCAGCATCAACAGCGGAGTCGATTTAGCCCTGTCCGTCAGTCCGTATGAACGCGTCGATCACAGAGACTATAAGAGCTAGAGCCACATTTGTTTCAGATTTGGAAAATTCCTCCCCCTCCCCCCTTTAAGCGGAAAAAACTGTCAGAGCCACAATTTTTAAGATAGACCTTCCAAACTTTACATATTCCACTTTCTACTTTTTCCACGGGCTTTCGATTTACGGACTACTTTCAATCTTTCCTCAAATTAATACATATTTTTGGAAAAAAATACTTATAGTTTTGTGATTTTTAACTTCATGTAAGGTTTTTTTTAACCCCCACCTGGAGCCCACGTGTAAAGTGGAGGACGATCTGAATATTTTTTGTCTGAAAGCCAATAAAATTTACTATAGAATAGGCGGTTCCCACGACAATCGGGTCTTCGTCCCGGAACCGACGCAGTGTCCAGTACACTACCTAAGGATTTCCAACCCCTGTCAATGGGAAGTCAACACTTGCAACTTCAACAAGAAACTTCCCGACTGTTACAACAACAACTATAGAATAGTGTAATCAACAATTGAAAAAAATTCTGAGAAAAAAAGCAGAGGATTTTCTAGATTTTTTATCTAACGTTCCTGCTGATTTTAAAGCTCAGTCGCCTACATCCATCCAGATAACAGAAGAAGTCTGTTATCAAAAATATTGCTGTCTATAATTTTTGTTGAATTTGTAATTATATATTTTTGTGACTAGTGCCCTAATCATAAGTTTCTAATAGCACTAGGAAGAAAGTAAGTAATAAATAAATAAATTGAACCCAAACTAAAGGTTCGGAGCAGGTTGAGGTTCCGCATTTATTTCAAAAAATGTTCGGCATGAAAACCGTTTTGAATTGTGGGGAGCATTGACTAATCCAAGACCTTCGGCCAAAAACCTCGAATCTGAAATTTATACTTCTTAAACCAAAGCCATAGAGCTTCCAGATGAGTTTTACGAGGTTCCATATATGACATCATGCTACGCTATGGCCATGGGTGTGGGCTGAGTTTTTGGTTTGAGAATAATTTTACATTGTTTTTCATCTCGGCTCAGCGCAAATTAAAAACGCACATATACGGGCGTTCAAAAATCCGAGCATTTACATCGAAAGCCGAAGTGATCATTAATTGCCAACAACCAAGTCGCAGTACCGCACGATATTGCCACGGCAAAATCAAATGTTCCATAGACAAAGACAATAGCCGAATTTAGAAATAAAACTTAAGAGCAAAGGCTCTTTCTTTACACGATCGATAATAAAGAAGAAAAAATACTGATTCACATTCACCTCTAAATAAAAAACACCAGGATTCGAACCACTTAGCGCCAACGCCAGCAAGGAATCTAACGTTTGTCGTAAAAAGTGAAGCTTAATTGGCCAAGTTTTGTAATAAAATCGAAAATAAGAAACTCTTGGCAAATTTTTCTATTTTTCGATTTTTTCTGTTCGAAAATTTTTTTTTGGTTTTGCAGCCCTTATTTAAATTACATTATTGTGGGGTTGTTCATGAGTAATTGTTCAGTCAGAGTTGTTTAGTTTTTCTTGCTCAGTTGGTCACTTGTTCAGTTATTCAGTTGTTCTTGTTCACTCGCTCTCATATTATGAGTGGTTCTTGTTCAGTCAGAGTTGTTCATTTGTTCTTGTTCTATGAGTTGCTCAGTCAGTGTTGTTCACGCGCTTGTTCAGCCGCTCTTGTTCTGTGAGTTGTTCAGTCAAAGTTGTTCACTATTTCTTGTTCAGCCGCTCTTGTTCTGTGAGTTGTTTATTGAGAAATGTTCAGTGAGTTGTTTTGTGAGTTGTTCAAAGAGTTGTTCGGTGACTTGTTCACTCAATTTGGTGACTCTGTCTTTTGTCCGCATGTCTGATTGTTCAATGTAAGCAACATGCTGGCGTGGCAACCATTTTAGAGATGGCTAACAAATAGGCAACATTCCGCAGTGTGACCAGCAACGAAAGATTAAAATTAGTTTGAATGATCACTAATAGTCACAGTGCTCAGGTGAAAAACTGGTGAACAATTGGAACAGCACAAATCCAACGAAACAACAATTGAACATCTAAACAAGTGAATAACTTGGTGAGTTGACTCACTTTGGAAAAAAAGAACAAGTGGACATGTTCAGTGAAATGAACAACCTGCATTGTACAGCGTAACAGAAAAACCAACCACGAAGTTATGTTTTTGTTCATACGACACTAATTTGATGAATTTAATATGGAAAATTAGCAAATCGAACCTCGTTGTTGAGGCAATCTTCCTATTTTAAGGTCCAGGACCAATATAGACAATAATCTGTGAAATATATAAAAAAGCCTTTGATTCGACATGTACAGAAACTGGTCCCCAAAGTGAACTTTAAGCTCTACAATGGGTTCGAATCCACGGACCTTCGAACCTTCAGGAAAATTTTAGAGGTTTGCACAGTGCAAGATAATACGAGATTGTTGCTTGACAGCGCTTCATTAAAGCCAAGAGACAGATGCTTATTTTTGCATTACTTTTGTTTCAAATAAATATTCAGAGCAATAATATAATAGTTTTCTATACCACTAAGCGCTAAAAAACAGTTCTGCACTTTTTTAAAGTCTTTTAGTCCTGCCCTTCCTAAATCTTTTGCGGCCCCTTAGGATTTCAGCGGGAGTCCCGTTCCGCGACCATCTCTATTCCCGGAGTTATGGATAGGTTATTAAAAAACCAAGAACTTTCTAGCCTTATTAAGAGTAAAAGAACATTGCTGAAAGAGTTCAACGCTTTTTCATAATCTTATTAATATCCCCGATGAAATTAATTTGAGAGAATAGTTTTAATCTGCCGAGTTCGAATTGTTCTTTTTATACCCTGTTCTCATTAAAAATGGAAAAGGGGGATCATGAAGTTGTGCAAAAGTATGTAACAGGTAGAAGGAAGCATTTGCGACCCTGTAAAGTATACATATTCTTGATCAGCATCAACAGCCGTGTCGATCGAGCCATGTCGGTCTGTCCGTCCGTCTGTCCGTATGAACAAACAGATCTCAAAGATGGTAAGAGATAAAGGTGTGACATGTATGGGACATATGCTTCTTATACTTGCAGGCATGTCCGTCTGTCCGTCCGTCTGTCTGTCCGTATGAACAAACAGATCTCAGAGATGGTAAGAGATAGAGGTTTGGAATGTATGTGACATATGCTTCTTATACTTGCAGGTAGATCAAGTTTATTTTCAATTTATTTTCACGCCCCCTCCCGCCCCCGCAAATTGGAAAAAAGTCATATCTCACACAGTTTTATAGATAGAAGGTTTGTTTCTTCTGGGCATATTTAGTAATCAGGATTAAGGAATGGTAAAGATCGGATGAACGGTTGTCGAGTTATAAGGAAAACAGATAATAATGGGCAGCACCGGTCGCAACGGCGATGGGCAACACTTCACAGGTACAGAGTATGTTATAGTCGGGCTTGACCGACTGTCTTTCTTGTTTTTATTAAAATAATATTGTAGGTTGGCCGCGGGAAAAGGTTAAATTTATCCATTTTTGGGTATTTTTGAAAGTTGCTTTCGTTTAGCGTTCGCTTCTCTGTCTTAAGGTGTTTGCCCTTTGTATCGTAGTGAACTAAAAGTTATTTTGTTTTTCCAGAAATAATTCGAAAACCTATGAGTCATCAGCATCCAGCGAAGAAAATATGTTACAAAATGCTGGTTGCTCTCCATCGGATAAATTTGCCATAGTATTACATGGATGGATTCAAAGTTGTGCGGATAATTGGTCTCTTGCACTTATTGAGCGTAAGTGCCCAAAGCTTAGTTTAGATGTGAAGCAAAAAGGGAGTACCTAGATTTTCTGTTCGTTTCTAAATCATCCGAGAGATAGTCTTTTAACGCTATTTGAAATTTCAATTTCAGGGCTGAGCTATTATCGTGGGGGTTGCGTCATTTGCATTGATTACAGCGTCATGGCAAGTTCATCTTATATGAGGTAAGAAGGTGGAACAATTAGATTTAAGTGAATGTGCGAGAATGCTAAGCTTATATTTCTTCTTTTTTTTAAAGGTTGTATGCGAACTTTGAACACATTACGAGCGCCATCGTTTCTATTATTTTAAAACTAACCAAGCACGGATTCGATACGAAACGGGCGTACATGTTTGGCTTCAGCTTTGGCGGCCAGCTAGCTTCAGCGGTGGGCCGCTCTTTGGGGCCTCAGAATGTTATACAGAACATTGACAGTAAGTGTTTCGTCAGCTTAATGCTACTTTCCATTCTATATAATCCTCGATTTGGAAATGTCTTAGCGTGTGATATGGCTGGCCCTGGTTTCGATCCAATTGCTGTGGACCATTCGAAAGCTGGCAAACATGTGCAATGTTTTCACTCGAGCCGCGACAAGGGAACATTTATACACTCTTGCCACAGAAACATAATGCTCGGTAGCTGTGGATTGAGCCAGCCATCAGTAGCGAGTCAACTCCATCTTGGCAGCCATGGCCTATGTGTGGATATTTACATTAACACATTCGACTACCCATTCTACGCACTGAAATCGCCTCCCGCTGAATGCATATCCTTTGGGACCTCAGCAAAAATACCAAATGGCTATACCGTGGGGTATGAGGAAAACTTTAACAAGTAAGTAGGGATACAAGAGTTGGATGTAAGATACGGCTCTATTGAAGAAAATCTATTTTTTTTAAATATTTCTTTTATCGTTTGCAGCCAAGTTGTTGGTAAAATTTTCGTCCCAACGAGTCTGCATTATCCATATAATTTATCCAAAAAAGATCTCAAATTAATATCGCAAGCAAATTAAACATTTTAAACTCTTAAATAAATGTAGTTTATTTACTTTTGTTGAACGTCTTAGGGGCATTATTATTTTGATTAGTAATCGGGCAGAGTCAAAAAATATGCAAAAGGAAATACTTCCGGCACAACAAAGTAGGTATATATTTTCCTGTCGTCAATAACATCGCCACCTTCTCATAGATGACGGACAAAATGGGTATCTTAGCCCTCTCAATATAATATAAAATACTGGTCAAACGGATGCTGGTTCGGTTTATGAGCATGAATAAGCCGTTCGATGCGGTTTGTTTCGGTTCGGTTTAGGACCGGTTTGCATCCCTGGAATCTGCAGACAGAAATTTGCAAATCTATGCTGAAATAGTCGATCACTTATTGCACCTTTCAGCCTTTGCACCCATTTTAAAATTGAGACTTATTAACAAAACCCGACTTAGACTCATTTGCCAACCCAATAGTGCCTGCTGCAGATATGTGTGTGATTATACCACTTGCAATGGTCTTTTAAACTTTGATTCTTAACATAAATATCGATTTGGACTTTAGAACAAATCCCAAAATATTCATTTTTATTGAATGGACCTTTTTATTTCTTAATCCTAAGCCGAGCACTTCTCATTGTCTTCAAAATCTAATGTGTTGAGTACATTGACATCCAGCTCTGGATCCGCGTATTCCAATATATTAAAATCATCTCCAATTTCCGATGTTAGTGACTTTAGCAAGTCATCATCGTCGCCCTCGCCGAGTCCTCCTAATATGTCGCCAAAGCCAACATTCTCCAGTTCCACTGCAGAGGATGAGATACCTTCTTGCGATTCTGTCATCTTTAGGTCAGGCTGGTTCTTTACCTCTTGCTCTAAGGTCCTGCCTTCTGATTGCTGGGATTTTCCGCTTATGCTTAGCATGGGATTGTTTTGCGTTATTGGGGTGTTAGATATTAGGCCAAGCCTTAGAACATCGTTTTGCAGAAAGAGTTCTGAATTTGACCCCATTAGCATTGGTTCAGAATTAGTTTTCTGCAAGAGATTTCTGAGCTTTTTGTCTCCAATTGGTTCGGATCCATAGACTGGATTGAGTTCTAGCCGACTGTCTCCTCCAGGCGTTGGCATTTTTAGCGAAGTGGAAGCTTGCACAATTGTTCTTTGCATTGGAGACTTAACCACCAAAGTATCGTTAACCATAGGCGTAAGATGGGAGTGATGGGTGTTAGGCGTTGGAGGAGCCGGACCCACATAGCAAGATGAGTCGTAAGACATGCCGCCATCTGAAAAACATAACTTGTATTTTCCGTTATTTTGACAGGGGGAGCACTTACTGTAGTTGACAAACATATTTGGCTGGTCCTCTTTTAGTTTATTGGGTTGATGATGTTTCCATGATCGGGCCATTTCCTCCTGTTTTTGGGGTTTTGGTGGCAAACTGATTTTGCTCTGTTCGCGTCTCTGACGTAATGCCGAGCGATTGTCTTTTGCTTTCTGCAAAAACGGTGCCTTTTTCTCGTTGCACAAGGAACGCCATCTTTTTAGAATCTGCTTGCAGCGATCATTCCAGTTGGGATACAATTCCTTTAGATTTGCGTGTTCAGTATTGGCATACAATACAGCCGAAATAGTTGCCATTAGCCCGAGATCTACAAAAAGTCGAGAATTCTAGCATTTGCTTTACTTCCACAACGATCAAATTAACTTACCCTCATCTTTGCGCATTTTCTCAGCAGTTTTCTGGGTGCCAGCATTCAGTCCTTCCGTGGGGGGCTCCACTGGCTTGGGAAGGTCTTCTTCGGCCCTCTTTGCCTCACCTTGCATACAAACTTGCCCCAACATGGTCGGCATCTTTTGCTTATTTTGTTGTGCCAAAAGGTCAGGCTGTTGTTGGTAATGAAGCTGTTGTGCCGGACTAGCAGTAATATTTCCAGGCAAATACAATTGATCATGGAATTTTTGGTCGGTTTGGGTTAATTGCTGAGGCACATTGTAATTGTCAACTAAGACAACGGGAGATTCGCTGAAAAAATAACATGGAAAAGCATGTGTGACAAGCAACAAGTCCGCAAAGTCAAACATCCTTACGTTATCGGTTTCTCCATACTTTCTGCAGAAGTAACATACTTTACAGTTGAGCTCGTTGCATCCATGTCGGCCATTGTCTGTGGGACCTGAAAAATGCAGATTATTCAAAGTAAATGGATATTCTCTGACTGTAAAAGCACTAACCATTGGGTCCATTGTATGCCTGTTCGAGACGACATTAGTTGATATCTCTGATTGGGAGGCATCTGCATTAAAAAATAATAATATTACTATTCATTTATAAACATTAAGGGCCGATTTCTTAAAATTTACACTGCTATAGCTCTTAAAATTTACACTGCTATAGCTCTATGTAAAAGATGTGCAATCGGCCCGAAGCCCTTCAAATGGTAGTCTGATAAGTTTTGGCTGTCCATCAGTTCAGGATAGGGCTTATTAAAAAGATCTATCAGTCTCATCAGTCTCCATCAGTTCAGGATAGGGCTTATTAAAAAGTTCTAGCGCAACACAACTTTCTCAATCCAAACATTTTTTTGCTTTCGAAGTCCCTGTTCTCATATCTTATCGAGTAAATAGTGATTTTTAGTGTTTGATCTCCTAATTGCGATCTCCTAATTGCGAATTGCGATTTAAGCAAATTAGTACGATTTCAATTTAGAGCGCTCCTAAATTCGCAAGCGCCTATCGATAGACATATATCGATATATACCATGGCCAAATCGCAAGTTGTTGTTATGGTAAGCAGAATACACTTTGTTCCATTTCGTGTGTCTCTATTAAAAAAATTGTTCAAAATATACTCATAACGCGAATTCAGTAGGAGATTCCGTAAGAATAATCTTAAAATGTTAAAGAACTAAATAAAAGTAGTTCAGTAATTCACTATACTTTCTATTTACTTTACATTTCACGGAGCTGCCTCCGTCGCCGGTTTAAAAGTAAAAAGTAAAATCGGCTTGTCAAGATGACAACAGCCCCGAGGGGCCAAAGCCGAGCCTCTCTCAATCTCTTGGCTTGTGCGCTTCTAATTTTAGCACAAGAGAAAGGGACCTACAGTTTAACGCCGAATCCGAACGGCAGTTTTTGAGAGGCTTTTCATGGCTAATTACTGCAATGCTGTCACCAACAGCAAGAGGTGTGGCCGGGTGTAAAGTTTTATTCAAAGAAAAAAACTTTTCATTAGATGTTCCGAGGCGGGATCGAACCCACGACCTCATGCTCAGCAGTCGCGCACACTAACCACTGAGCCACTCCGTCGCCGGTTTAAAAACGTCAAAACTCTGCGATTAGGTCACAGGTTACAAATACCTCAATATTCAATGTTGCTTACCGGAAATCTTGATTACACAAAATCCTATTGGTACATCAGCTATTAAATTCAGCTTTTGCTAACTAATGATTGTTGAAAATAAAGACCATACTTATCTGCTGTGATTCTTACAATTGCGAAGAACCAATTGTAACAATAGTTTTAATCATCTATTTTTGTTGGAATCGGGAATTAATACCAGTACCGGAACCGGAACCGTTAACCGAAATAAACCGTGTCAAATCACGTGCCGGAACCGAAACCGATACAATTTTTTTTTTTTTTGAGAAACGAATACCGTTTACCGTTATTATTGGAACCGATAAAACCAGAACAATACCGAAACGTTGGTACCAGTACGGTTTCGAATTTTTGTTTACCTTTGCAGAGCGCATCGTGATTTTGGTCAGATGTTTGTAACGCGAAGAAGAAATCATAAGACATCTTCAACATTTCTTCAATTCGCTCGTTTAGAAAATAGAAAAGCGTGAGAAATCCATTTTTGAGAACTATACTTTTCCATGTGGCATATTTTTAAGCCAATGTATAGCGTAATGCTAAATTAGGTCGGTTCCTGATCAATCACACAAAGTTCCCTGAATTGTATGAGATTTAAAAAGTTGTGCTTTCTGTTCCTGTTACGTGAAATGTCTACTCTCTGGCGTGAAATTCATAATGCATCCGCTTAGAAGTCGTATGGACCCAACCACATTGAATGCAATTATGTTATTGCGATAACATATAAAAGTCAAAATTAAATTCGAAAAACAGTATTTCAAATAATGAATATTCATAAGTTCTTACATGTTCTTACACTTCGAAAAATAATACGAAATGTGAGAGAGCGATTATAATTTTATATTACAAAGGAATAAAATGATTTGGACATATCTCAGAATTTACTTTTTACAATTTTTAAAAATTTTTTACTTATACCGGTACGTAGCGAAATAAAACATTGAAAATATTAATAAATGCCTAAAAAATTAAACAATTCCCTATAGTGGGATTGTAGACAACAAAATTACTAAAGCTGTATTTTCACTTGTCTGATATTTCATAAAAGTTTCTCGAAAGAAATAAAAGTGTAATAGTGAATCCGAGAAACACAAAAATTTATTGAGAATGAAAAAACTGAATGAGAAGTAGGCTATTCTCTAATTTCGATACCTCAATTGAGTTTTTGACAGCCAACTTATAGTAAACTGAGATTATTTCACCCATCTCGTATGAGATCTCGACAAGCGAAAATACAGCTTAATATTGCTTCTGAAAAATTTACTTCATATTCGTTCATGGTACCCTGTACGGGTGTGACTGGTTCATTCAAGCTAGCTACGAAAACATTAAATAACATTTTTATTTATTTTGTACTCAAAGACTATCTAAATCAGGTTTGTAAGACAAATTTTAAAGATCCTGAGCTGTTAACAGTGAGTTGGAAAAATTCATTTGGCTTTAATTTGGAAATTTCAAGAGAAGGTTTTCGTTGTATTATTTTTAACAACTTTCGACGTGGATTATATCAACAAGAGTGTTTCGATGAACTCAGTTCTGTGTATGGCGATAATGAACCATCGAAAACCATTGTAAATCGCTGGTATAGTGAATTCAATCGTGATTGTAGTTCGCTCAGCGACGAATTCCGTGAAGGTTCTCTAAAATCGGTAGTTGTGCCAGAAAACATCGATGCTGTGCGTGAACTGATAATTCAAGATCTTCAAGTGACATACCGTGAGAATAAGGCATCCCTAATCATTAGTTCCACCAGCATGTGTAAGATTTTGCATGAACTCCTTGCCGTAAAAAAGGTTTTTCGCGTTGGATTTCGCATAGTTTGAAATTTCGTTCAAAAAATGGCTCGTCTGAATTGGTGCAAAGAAATGCTGAAAAAATACGATCGCGGTGCTTCAAAAGACCTTTATAAGATTGTCACAGGTGACGAATCATGGATATATGCGTTTGAGCCGGAAAAAAATAGCAATCGACTTTGTGGGTGTTCCAAGACGACCCACAAAAGTTGTTCGCACACGAAACATTGCGAAGCAAATGGTCGCCTTTTTCTCCAGCCGAATTCGTGTGGCCTCTGTTCCTCTTCAGCAACGAAGGAATGTAAATTCTGGCTGGAACATGACCATTTGTTTGACGGAAGTCTTCGCAGAAATTCGTAAAGCCAACCGCCAAAGTCGAATCATTCTTTATCATGACAGTGCGAGCTCTCACACATCACGTCACACAAGCGACTTTTTGACCGACCGAAACGTCGAATTGATGGGTCATCAGTGTTGCCAATTCTAGCTAGATTGTTTGCTATAATTTCTTTATATTTACCAATGCCGCAGGCGGAAAGTGTTTAAATATTGGCTGGCGGGAGTTATAGGCTATATTTCCTGCCAGCCTTGTAAAATGTTTTTTCGTCTTCGGTATTCGTAAATATAAAGAAATTAGAATTGGCAACGCTGGTTATCCTCTGTACAGCCGTGATAAAACAAAATTTTCCAAACATTGAAACATTGAAAATTAACTACGTCGTGAACGTTTTTCTAAGCCGTACAAAGCAGTTGATGAAAAAGCGCTTCAAAAATTGGTTTGAGCGAATTCGAAAGTGCATACATTTTTTCATGAAGAATATTTTGAAAAACCAATAAAGCCATTTTTATTAAAAAATGCTTGTTATTAATTCCTATTCCCGAAATAAAAAGAGTGAGATAATAATGAGAAAGTTGATTTAGCTTACTACTCTTTTGAGCATGGAAATAGTTAACTAGCGATGATCATGGGGAACTAAAAATGATTTTAGCAAACATTTTGATAACGCACTTTTTTAAGCGGGAGTTACACGATAAACCACACATCATAAAGTTCGGTTTGGTGACGCTTGGCCCTCTTTTCGTTATTCCTCTATTTCTTACATGCGTTTTACACGGTGATGCAAGCTTCATGAAGTTTTTAAAAAGGCTTTCGTTTGTAGGAAAGAGGTGTAGAGTGGCAAGCGACTCCACTACACCTCTCTCCTACAAACGAAAGCTTTTTCAAAAACTTCATAAAGTTTGCATCACCGTTTAAATCCCATGTTACAACCAAAAGCTTCATGAAGTTTCATTTATCGCTTATCGCCGGAATAACACACACTGCTTGCTAGGCTCTATTCAACAAGTTTGAGTATTGTCTGCAGTTTTCCAGGGACGGCAAAATCATTCGCTCCGTTCGCTACTTATACTTGTGAAAGCTTAGACCGCAAAAATCTAAGTTTTGATTAGGATTCTCGACCGAAACCGCAGTCAAAACAATCCACACAAATCGGACTACAGCTCACGCATGAACCCAGTCACAGAAATACTAATACGACAATGAGTGTGTATTTCAGTCGACTGTAAATTTTGAGTATAAGTAACACGGCATACGCTTTTACAGCAGGTGTACTCGTGATCAAGAAAACAGGCAGTCTGCAAATCTCTGGTACTAAACTCATGTGTGAGTTGTATGGGTTGTAATAAAACAGTATTGAAATTGGTCATGAAGTTGGAGCAATTCCCAATGTTCAGGTCTGAGTTTACCAACAGTCAAATTAGTACAGCGGCGTGGAACTAAAGGAAATACATTGCGCTTGGTTACTTGTTCCACGCTTAAAAATGGATCGTGTTCACATACTTGTTTTACTATACTACTTATGATATAGTGCTAGGACGCATCCTGAAGGTTAACGATTTTTCATACCCAAGTAATCTCTTATTTCAAACCACACCTTGAATGATTGGGGCTTTATTGAAAGATGGTTAAAGGTGCTTAGCAAACCCCTACCTGGTAAGAACAGTTCTCCTGCTCCTTTTTCTTTGTAAATTTTTTGTGACCTTTCGTTGCAAACTTCTATTAAATTAAATAAACCTAACCTAAGCCCTCTGCTATACCTAATAATTTGGCGCAATCCTCACGCGAAAATAATTTTGCCTCATCTACTTGTCTCAGAAACCTTCCGTAACCTGTTTCTCTGCTTACTCTTTTAAGTTTACATACATTCTTTGCCTTTGCCCAAAACTTATCAGAACAGACCTCGGATTTTGAATAATTACCAAAAATGTTATTTGCAGTGGCAGCTTGCATCACTTTCGGTTGTGAATTCATCGAAAACGGGTACATAAATACGTTTTTATTTTCGGGTAGTTTCTCCAACTTAGTTTTCTTCAGTGACTTGGCTGGGCTCTTGATCGTGGGCATCCCTTCGCTTTCAGCTGGGATCTTGCCATCGGTTCGGGTGAAATGTATCTTCATTGTCGTACCAATTTCATCTGAAGAATCAGATTCATAAGTCACCGTCTCACCGGACTCCAGTAGAGGCTTCCCGAAGAACGCTTCTTGTAGATATGCTGGATACGCCTCAATTAGTTTATTCTTCTGCTTCTTGCGAATGATTTTCTTCTTTTTGTCCATTACTAACATGGCGTTTAACTGATCGGTAGCAGCGCTGTCATCATTGTCCTTCTTGAGAGCTCGATTACGAACCGAAAATCCACCAATGCCCAACTTTTGCAGATTGCGCTGGCGTTTCTTGCGCAAAATATGAACGCCTTCATCGTTGGTTGAAATAGAGAATCCCTCAGGCAGTACGCCCTCCGTCCCATCCCATATCATTCCGTCTTTGTACTTGTCGCTCTGTGCTTCCTCCGCCGCGGCATCGAGTTGATCCTTGGCGTTGCCAATTGGTTGCCGCATCTTTCTCTTTCGTTTTATCTCAGTGGAAAGCGACTTGATCATGTTTAATCCATTTTCACTCAAGCTGACGCCATCGATCCAATGGATAGCCTCCGAGCTCTCTAGCATATCATTAGAAAGCATCAAGCTATTGGCGTTTGGCCTCGCCTCTTGGCCATTGCCAGTGGCTGACGACACCGGTGTCAATAGCTTGTGACCTTGCGTCAGCATCAAGTCTTCCATGTTGCCCACACTTGCATCCAATAGAGCTGGTAACTGAGCTTTCGTACTGCAACGACACTTCAAGCACTTGTACACATTATTGTCATAGAACTCAATGGTGAGTTGGGCGTTGATGGAATCGCACAGAAAATGAGACCAGTGCTCGCATCTCTCGCACTGGATGATCATTTCGCCGTTTGTGTAAGGATTCAAGCATACTGAGCACGCGGATTGGCTGACACAGGATGGACACTCTAGCAAACTGGGATCACTGTAATCGCCCTTTTCGGTGGGATTTCTACCGCACTTCTGGCATATGTTGCAAAAGGAGCATTTCCAGGCACCATGCGGCACTGCCTCCAAAGGTGGAGTCACACAGTAAATATGGTATGAGATGTCACACTCGTCGCACAGAAGCAAGCGGGCTTCGTCGTTCTTCTTGCCACATCCTTCGCAGACGGTGCAGTCAAGGCATCTCCATCCCTTCTGGAGGATTCCCCTTGAGGGCTTTACACTGGCACAATACGGATGATAGCATTGACCGCACTGGGCACAGGTGATCATTACCGAGTCACTCTCTATGCCCAAAGAGCCGCACATCACGCAAATGTCCTGTGTCAATATGAACTTATCCCGGGCTGAGCATAGTAACATTTTCTTGTCGCTGGCAAAATTGTCGGCATCCAAGTTGCGGTTCACGTAACGGTCGCCCGAGTTGTTCGGCAAGACCAGTTGACGTCCTTTGCCGCGTGTGCTGCGCTTTTTGCTTATTTGCGACATTACTCCCATTCGCTGCAGTACAAATTTTCCACCCTTTCCTCGGACATTGTTAAGGCAAACTTTTTTCTTGGAAGCCGGCAGCTTTTGTGCATCTTCACTGGTCATATCCATATTGGGCTTTCCCTCCAGTGGATCCATTTCGATATCCTTCATATTCAGCTGCTGCTCAGAGGTCTGAGATTCGGACATAGACAATTCGATCGGATCAACCATTGGCAGAGATTGGAAAGGACCAGAAGAATTGGATTTGCAGTTTGGACAAATGTAATCATAGTCGGGATTTTGCTCCTTTTTTCTGTGGTAAGCTGTCAAGTCGGCTTCTTCGTCACATGTGCTGTGTACGAACCTATGGAATAGTGGTATAAAAACAGAGATTAAAGCCAAAACTAAAACAGAAAATGCAAAAAAAAAAATTAACATAGCCGGTTAACTGTTGGGAAACATGCAACTAAAACAGTCCGGTTCCAAGAGGTTTCGGATCGGGTAATAAAACAATAAGCAGGTATCAAACCAGACCATGAACACTTTCTAAATTCATAACCCCCCAAAGCCGAATCGGACCCCAATTGTTTGGTGAAAGGATCCAAAAAATACTTAATTTAGAAATTTGTTTAATTCCTAGCTATTTATACTCTGTGCCAAAGGTACACAGAGTATATTAAGTTTGTGCAAAAGTATGTTACAGCCCGATGGAATCATCCTCGACCCTATAAAGTATATATATTCTTGATCAAACAAACAGATCTCAGAAATCGTAAGAGATAGAGGTTTGGCATGTATGGGACATATGTTTCTTATACTTGCAGGCAGATCAATTTTTTTTTTTTGCCGCCTCCGCAAATTGGAAAAAACGTTGTATCTCCCACAGTTTTATAGATAGAAAGTTCGTTCGATACGCCAAAGGAATGGTAACGATCGGATGAACGATAGTCGAGTTATAAGGAAAACAAACCATTATGGACAGCACCGGTCGCAACGGTGATGGGCAGCACTTCACAGGTACAGAGTATATTATAGTCGGGCTTGACCGACTTTCTTTCTTGATTTTAGTCAAGATTGGTTTTTAAATTTATCATCTTCTCAATTCCACTTCCACAGCAACTTTTCAAAACTGGAATTGATTCATGCAACCTAAAAACGAAAACTTTTTGTTTTAAGGGGTAAGTAGTAAAGTAAATTAAAATGGCTTAACAAGTTGACACAGCCCCAAAGGGCCAAAGCCGAGCTTCTCTCAATCTCTTGGCTTGTGCGCTTCTAATTTTCGCGCCAGAGAAAGGGACCTACAGTTAAACGCCGAGTCCGAAAGGCAGTTTGTGGTAGCTTTTGCATGGCTAATTACTACAAAGCTGGCGCCAACAGCAGAGAGGGGTGACAGGGTGTAAAGTTTATTTAAATAAAAAACTTTTCATTAGATGTTCCGAGGCAGGATAATTGGCTTGAAAAATCCAGTTTTCATACATTTTTCCTGAGAAGACCTTTAAATTTATTGAAGCAAAAATTTGTGCACATATTAAGGAGACTTTTACCTGTGTCGGTTCACGCAGCCAATAAAACCTTAGCATTCATTCCCTATTAGCCCCGTAGTGCAGCTTAACGTAACTAAAATACATTGTTTAATTGATGATTGCCTACGGTCTTGCCTAGACACAGACATACACATATATTGTAAATTCATATGCACCAGCGACTGCGCTGTCTGAAAAGTAAAACGTAAAAGTCAGCCTCTTTCGTTTCCGCATGTTCCATTTTCCATAGTATCGCTTGTTTCTCCCGTGCCGATTTCGTTTGGCCAGTGGTTTGCCAAAAGTAAAACGTAAGCAAAATCATTCGGAATTGAGAACAGCAAATCCAAACCGAAACGGAATTGCTATCGGTTTACTTTTCAAAACGGAATTGAGAAAATGCCTGAATAATATTTGAGGATTTCAGGTGCAGTGAACATATAAACAGGTGTGGAAAATATTAATTGTAATGTCCTGAAACCTTGACCGATTAAGTTCTAGTTTTGAAAAACCAGATGAGTATCATGTTATGTATATTTTGACCAAAAGTTAACTCCAAAGCTTTGATAATATGGCCTGCAGGATCTTTAAAAAAAACATTTCTTTCGAAATTTTGACTGCTCCATACCTCCAGTACTGCTCATTTGATTTAAGTAAACTTTTATTTATATTCAAACTTTAACAATTCCTAATCAAAAATCAATTCAAAATATTGAGCGGTTCAGAAGTTAATGAATTTTATCCAAGGCAAAAAGGCATTTTCCCGATTGAAATTTGTCGAATATCGGTACGATGTTTAACTCCTAGAGCAGCCATGCCCAACCGTATGCTCTTTGGTGCTTTTCGTTTTTGTAAATGCACCGAAGATAGGAAATTTATGGTCGTATATGCGCGCGGGATACAAAACGACGCACATGCAAACATTTCTGCCGTATGCTACTTTTGGACATGTCTGTCCTAGAGATACGATGTATGCCGACTTCTATCGTCTGCACTCAAATCAAGTCTCAAATCACAAGGGAGATTGGTTAATTATTAAAAGCAAATACCCTTTTTACTTGTGTCCTACTTACTTGTGACACCAGCTGCATTTGACCATTTCTTTATGGGAAGCTGCTCTATATGCTTTTTGGCATATCGGACATGAGAATCCCTTGTTCCGTTGTTGATAGCAAGAGTCACAGATGGTATAGTGGCTATGCCAACGAGAAGAGCTCCCGCCTCCAGGTGTTCTGGATCCACAGTCTGTGCAGACGCGACATCGCTGAAATAATATAAGTAAATTTTGTATTATATTAATTAGGGCTGCAAACCGAACCGAACCGGTTCGAGCCCGGAATTCCGACTATTAATTTACTCTGAACCGAACCTCTTTAATTATAAAAGCTGAAGCTGAACCTGCTCCGAACCTACAGTTTCGGTTCGGTTCAACAAAAATAATAGATAAAAAAACAATTATGACCTACTGCCTAGCGACTTCTGTTATCCGGTAGATTTTGGGCAACTGAGTCTTAAAATCTTCAGAAAAGTTTAATAGAAAATTCGGGATAAACGTTCAGAATTTCTTATAAAGTCCCCAATAGCCTCTGCCTTTTTAAGATCTTCGACTTCAAAGCTTTTAAATGATTCACAAAAACAAGAGCTTCACATTACATTGGTAATATTTTTCAGATTACGAAATGAAATTGAACTTAACAGTAAATTATATATTGAATATTAACATGTGATCTACAAATCGCGTCCGATTGAGAGGAGCTCGGCTTTGGCGCTGTCAAGCCATTAAAAAAAAGCGTCACGCTGACTTACATATTTTGTGGTGTTGCTGTTTAGGGCTTAAGGTGGTCGTGTAGGGAAGTGGGAGTACTTAGTATTGAGTACTTTGAATTAATTACTGAGTATCGAGTATTGAGCATCGAGTACTTAGAGTTAAGTACACTCAGTATCAAATAGAGTATCGAGTTCTTGGTATCGAGTACTTAGTATCAAGTACTTAGCATCGACTGATGAGTACCAAATACAAAGTATCCAGTATTAGTATCGAGTACTTAGTATTGAGGTCTTAGAATCGACTACTGAGTATCAAATAATGTGTATCGAGTACTTGGTATCGAGTACTTAGTATCAAGCACTAAGAATCGAATACTGCCTAATCGAGTACTGAGTATCGAGTACTTAGTATAAAGTTCAGTTCGAGTACTGAGTAGAGAGTACTTAGTATCGAGTATCGAATTCTTAGAAGTACTTGTCGAGTACTTTGTATGGAGTCCTATTATCGATTACTAAGTATCGAGTTTTGAGTATCGACTTTGAGTGTCTAGTATACACTAACACACAACCACAATCATGTGAAAGGCGAACCTATCTTACACAACATGTTTCAAATCAAGGCCCCGTGAGTGTAAGCCCCACTCATACCTATTTTTATTAACACTGTAAAAAGCATGGGCTGAACAAAGGTTCGAACCAAAACCTTCGTCTAAAAACCTCGAACCTCAAATTTCCGAACCTTAACCACTGATAAATTTTGGTTCGAGCCCGCGAGCCGGAGCTCCGGAAAAATTTTTTGCTTTGCAGTTCTGATATTAATATATTTTGGAACATGCCGCCAGATACTCTTCCATAGCCATTGAGCTTTGCACTCAGGAAGAGACTCGAAATAAACTACGACATCGGGTGGGACGGAAAGAAATTGTAAGTCTAAATCTTTCCTATTATAACCGCATCAAACATTATTGGACTCTACAAAACCAAGAAATGATTTGAAACATTTCCAATTTAAGAAGGAAATTTCACTTTAAGCGTGCGACATATTATTGCTTGAAATATATGGTTGGCTAATAGAGTTACATACGTTGCATTTCCAGCCATATTTCGGAATCGACGAAATGACAGGACGAAGGCATGACGCATGGTAGATCTTTTGGCATTGCTCGCATTTTACATATTTGATGTCATTCGAGTCTTGTTGCCTGCAGATCTGACACTTAGTACAGCGGGCGCAGCTCCATCCAGTGCGAGTATCTAAGAATAAGTTTTGATATTAATATACGACTGCAAATTATTTTCTATTCAGCAGTTACCTGGCAAATTGGCCAGACCAATGCAAGTGGAATGGAAATGATCGCCACAGCCACTACACATAATCAGCTTGGACAGGTCACCCAAAGAGGAGCACGTCAGGCACTCCACATTATTGTCACTGCCTGAGAACAAAACAACGATTAGGATTAGGTTGTAATTCTCATGTTGTTAATATCGCCAGATACTACTCACATATCAATGGCACTTGACTGAGATGCTCTGTGCAGAAAACCGTGAAGCTCTCCAAAATTAATAGACAACCAGCAGCCGCGGCACACGGCCAGTGATGCACCTGTCGACAGTTCATCTTACAATTTATCGATGCTCCAAACTGGCCACAGAAGCCGCATTTCTGCTCGAGAAACTCGCCCAAAAGTGTGAGAAAGTGCAAAACATCGACATCCGAGATCTGACTTCGGCGCAGTGACCACATTAGGCACATGCGATGCACATAAACGAAGCCCTCGTCGTGGAACGCCGACGGATGCACAATCTCAGCCTGGCCAATTTTGTCCAATTCGTAGTTGTTCTCTCCGCCTGAGCCCGCGTCATGTTGCTTGGACCCGTAATAGAATTTACGATAGTTGCCTTGATCAGTTCCATCCTCTCTAAGCCGATCCACTGGATGCTTGTCCTTATAGTCAGTGGGAATTTTTAGTTTAAAAATTGTGCCCTGGCCCAGGAAAGTTCGCTCGCCAAGATTGCACAGGCAACAGGCTTTGCCCGGGAACTTCTCTGGAAAGTATGGAAGTTCATCATTCGCACTCCCTGGTTTTTCCTCAATGTTCACAATCGCATTGACATTCATGTTTCTTTTTAACTTTGTGCTTATTTTAGTTTATGTTTATCGTACGCGCCGCAATCCATTTTCTACATTAATTGAAGATGTAAAAAATGAAATTTACTCGTGCAATAGCTCCCCAAAAATAAAACGGGACACCCGACAAATCGGTCAATGGTGATTTCGCAATAAATTAACTTACATTCGCGTCTTTGCTGGAACGATGAGAAAATGTAAATAATAATTATATTTTTCCTAGTTTTATTTCCATTTATTTTTCCTCATTTTTTTCCTAAGTTTTTTCATCCCAAATGTTTTTTTCTGAAATTTTTTAAAAGTATTTTTTTGTTTGTTTTGGCAGATCCTAAAAAATATTCGGAATTCGTATGAGGTACCTCCCAAAGATGGAAATAAATAAATATTTGGTCCAAATGGAGAAACCTGCCACACACATTTCAATCTGCCGATTGGAAGCCTATCCAACAATGGCCATGTGTCGACGAGAAGACTCCTTACGCCAGACGCAATTTCAGAGCCGGAGCGTGAACCGGAAATCATTCGAAATAGGGCTCACGTTACTACAGTAGGCTGCAAATGTACCCCACTGCCATTCTAAGGGTTAAACGCAGAAAATGTTGACGTTTCACTCACTCACATGAAATTAGTAGGCTCGCGCTTATTTGTCAACGTACAATAAGGGAGAGATTTTACGGACGAGACCACCTTATACTAATTTTATCTGGAGCTGTGCTATGTGCACAAAATCTGTAAACATTAAACGTTTGACGATTTGCCTGCTATGTTTTTAAGAATCGTTGAGAACAAGAAAGAAAGTCTGTACTCTGTACCTGTAAAGTGCTGCCCATCACCGTTGCGACCGGTGCTGCCCATAATTGTTTGTTTTCCTTATAACTCGACAACCGTTCATCCGATCTTTACCATTTCTTCAGCGGATCGATAAATAATCCTGATTACTAAATATGTCCAAAAGAAATGAACCTTCTATCAAAAAAACTGTGTGAGATATGACGTTTTTTCCAAATTGTCCGGGGCGGGAGGGGCATATGTCCCATACATGTTACACCTCTATCTCTTACCATCTCTGAGATCTGTTTGTTCATACGGACAGACGGACAGACAGACAGACGGACGAACAAACGGACTTGGCTAGATCGACTTGGCTGTTGATGCTGAGCAAGAAGATATATACTTTATAGGGTCGGAGATGCTTCCTTCTGCCTGACACATACTATTGCACAAACTTAATATACTCTGTGTACCTCTGGTACAGAGTATAAAAATTTATATAATTGATATTATTTAGATGTTCACGATACCAGTTGAGTTGTGGATTTTTTTCTTCTCGCTAAAATAAAGGGAACGCTTAATACTCAAATCTTCCTAATAGTGAAATCATTCCTCACTATGAGAACTTGTATCCCAGAAGAAGAGGGTTTGAGCACCAACGGAATGCTGCCTACTGTAGGTGGAAGCGTTATAGAACAGATGAGCTCTACTCAGTTTTTAAAAAATTTGAGAGCAAATGTTATTAAAATTATCGCCACTGCCAAACAGAGGCTATTACAAAAATAGGTTCAATAGTGCAATATCAAGCAAACAAACTTGGAATGAACTAAAAAGTTTAGGAATAGGTAAACTCAAACCAAAACTAAAGACGGAACTGGACGTAAACCATCTTAATAATAAATTCACCCAAATATCAGTACCTGAAGCTACGCAAAACATGTACCTTAATATAGAACCGAATTCCTACTGTGATAATAGCTTTAGTTTTATGTGTGTTAGTTCGTGTGATGTACTTGAATGTATCCTGAAGATAAAATCAAATGCTGTGGGCCTTGATGATATCAACCCTAAATTTATCAAACTACTTCTTCCCCTTATACTTGACCATATCACTTATGTTATTAACACTGCCCTAACCACGTCCACCTTTCCAAATATGTGGAAGTTTGCAAAAAATATTACCGATACCAAAATCATCTAATGAATATAGACCAATATCGATTTTACCATATTTATCGAAAGTTTGCGAGCACTTAATGGCAAATCAAATACGGCAATTCCTAACAATAAGCTCCAAGCTAAATGATAACCAGTCTGGTTTTAGGAAAAACAGAAGCTGCACGACAGCAATTCTAAAAATATCGGAGGATATAAGAAGCCGTTTGGATGATGGTCAAGTAACGTTTCTATGTCTGCTTGACTACAGTAAAGCGTTCGACACTGTGAATCATCAAATACTATGCACAAAGCTCAAAGTGTTATTTAATTTCTCGTCCACAGCAACCAAGCTTATTGAATCCTATCTAAGCAATAGACAACAGGCTGTAGTTGCAGGGTCGCGCACGTCTGACCTTCTTCCGATTACGAGAGGTGTGCCCCAAGGATCTGTTCTGGGGCCTTTACTGTTTTCTGTGTATGTAAATGACCTACCTAATGTCCTGTCAGTCTGTAATGTACATATGTACGCTGATGATGTACAGATGTATGTAAGTCGTCCACTAAGTCAGTTAAATGAGTGTGTTTGTATATGTAATCAAGAACTCTCAAAAGTTAATGATTGGTCTAAGGAAAATGGTTTGGGAATTAATCCGCTCAAGTCCAAATGCTTAGTTTTGTACAAAAGGGCTCTAGATGTGCTGCAGCTGCCTATATTATGTGTTGATGGTATGCCAATAGATTATGTTGAGGAAGCTTCCAACTTGGGTATCCACTTCAACAAAACATTATCATGGAATGACCACATAAATAGAGCAACTGGAAGGTTGTATGGATTACTTAGGCAGCTGTCCTTATCCCAAAAGTTTCTTCCAATTCAAATTCGAATGACAGTGGCTAGGATGTGTCTAATTCCTACTCTATTTTATGGCGTTGAGATTTTTGGGCATTGTGATGCAGCTAGTATGCATAAATTGAAAGTCGCGTTTAATTCTATAGCTCGTTACATATTCCAAAAAAGTAGGAATGAGCATATAACATTTTTCGCTAATAAAATATTTGACCTTTGTCTTATCGAATGGATGAAGTTTAGGGCCCTAATCTTATTACACAACATTATCATTCGCAGAGAACCAATTTATCTATATGAGAAGCTTAACTTTGCCATATCCTCGAGAACAAATAACTTAATATGCCCCAAAATAAAACTATCGAGTTCTGAGAAACAGTTTTTCGTATATGCTGCTCGCCATTGGAATTCACTGCCAAATGCTGTTAAGTCCATAAAAAGCGCTACGCAATTTAAAAATTAAACTTAAAGAACATCTACAGAGACAAAATAATTAATAATAATTTCACTTTACTTTTTTTTTTTTATCTTTAATTTAATTTAATAAATTTAATTAATAGCTTGATTATCAATTTTAAATGTATAATTATAACCTTATTTCTTGTGTGATTTGTGTTTACGGAGACGATAAATTATTTTTTTGTTAGTCGAACCATTGTTAGTCTTAAGTTAGTATAAGTTTAAAAACTGAAAGGATTGAAAAACATTTTCGTGACTAGTGCAATAATTTAAAAGAAATATTCTTGATGCACTGGGATAAAAGCTAAAATAAAAACTAAACTAAACTAAGCAGGAGTATTTTAGCATCGTGCGAGGTCCAACTTTGTACAGTTTATTCACCGCTGGCAAGCCCACATCGCGTGATATATTTACAGAAGACCCCCAGTACCTTCTGGAAGCCAGAAAAGCGGTATCATCAGCGTAAGTGGCGATTAGGGTGCGTTGAGAGACTGGATACGGCAGATCCGCGGTAAAGTGGGTGTAGAGTACTGGTCCGAGAACACTACCCTATGGAACACCCGCACAAATAGGGCGGATGGTTGATCGCTCGCCTCTGAGCTCAACCATAAAGCGGCGCCCGACCTGGAAAGACCGAAGCAGTAGATATTGTTCAGCAGGAAGGTGAGACTTCAGCTTAAAAAGCAGGCCATCATGCCATACGCGATCGAACGCCTGTCGAATATCAAGGAAAACGGCAGAGCAGTATTGTCGGATCTCGAAAGCTTTTAAAATGTGGTTAGAGATTCTATGAACCTGCTGAGGCGCACAGTGTCCTCTACGAAAGACAAATTGCTGGTCTGATAAAGCATCTTCAACCGACTGCCAACATTCTACAAAGAAATATTCTTTCAAACATTTTGGAGAAGGTTGGTAGCAGACTAATTGGTCGGTAGGACTTGGGCTTCGTAGGATCCTTGCCCTTCTTGGGAAACCTCACGATTACCGCTCACTTTCATAAGGTTGGGAAGTATTGTAGTCGAGTCAAGGCTTTAAATAGCATTAGCAGAACCATTACTCCCACATCCGGAAGCGCCTTGACTGTTTTGCCGTCAACATCGTCCAAGCCAGGGGCCTTAGTGGGCTTTAGCTGCCGGATCTGAGCACGCACTTCGTCCATCGAGATAGGTCTAATGGGAGAAAGTGGGCCAGTATTAGTTGAGAGACTATTCTGAGTGGCGGCAAAATCCTCCGGCGACTCTAACAGGAGGTAGTTGCTAGGAAACTCCTCAACTATCTCCTGATCAGACCGAGCCAAAGATCCATCGTCCCTCTGGATTACGGCTCACTGTAGGGGCTGCCTCGACATGTCGAGTGCATTTCCAAAGATTCCTGCGTTGGGTCGATATTGCGAAGTTTTTCCTCTATATATTCAGCCTTTATATCAAAGAGGAGTGTTCTTAGTAGGTCTGCAGCTCTCCGGTAGTCTGCTCATCAGGGGGGCTGCGTGATCCCATTCATCTCCGGCGCATCGCTCTCTTGCGCCTCACAAGGTCAAGAACCTCAGGTTTTAAATATGCCTGAGGGGACCTCGAAGGCTACAAGCGGGTCTACCAAGCATTGCTTGCTCAGCGGCTGTGTGGATATTACGCACAAACAATTCAGCTGCATCATCTATGTCAGCGGGCGAGTTATGGTCCATGTTAGGGATTATCAACTCATCCAGTTTACTCTGGAACCGGGAAATGTTTGCATGGGTAATAATCTTGGCTTGATCCTGATAGAGTAAGAAGGATGTCCAGCTAGTGCCTCTGCATGAACATCTCTACCTCTAGTGCTTTATAGAATGCTCCATTGGCGTTCCAAGATCCGATGCGCAACCCTATATAAGGAGGACATTGGAATTCTAGAATAAGTGCCTCTGTGGATGGGTGGGGTGCTGCTGCTGCTTGTGTTGCAGTGTATGCTACTGCTGTTGTAGATCGGGCTGTTTCTGGGCCCTTTGAGTACGATGCTGCTGGGGAAACTTAACGTTGGTAGATGTTGTTGCTGTTGTTGTGGAGGCAGCTCATTATGCCTAGGATTAGAATCCTCAAGGCATTTCACTCACAAGTTTTTTTGCTGAGGTTGTACCGAAGCTTGTTCTCATACGGTTCCTTTTGCGGCGTCCTGTCTGAATTGCAGGCCACTGCTCGGTATCTAGGGGGACGACAGCAGAGATGCCAGAAGAAGATTGAACAGGAGGTAGCCAGTGCTGGGCTGGACGCGCCTGAGTATCAACTGGGCAGTTGACCATCCTCGACAGGGCAGGGACATAGGCAGTGGCAGTACCAGGGAGTTAATATTGGACCATATCCTGGTGACGGGCCATTTCCTGGTAGAGTGGGCTGCCTCTGAAACTTGCAGAATGATTGGATCCACAATTAGCACATTTGAAATGTTCTTTTTCAGTAATCTGACAGGCAGAAGAGGCATGAAGCTGACTGCATTTTGCGCATCGATGGGGCTTGGTGCAGTGGGAACGCGTATGACCCAGCTACTGGCATCTAGCACAGTGGGGGGCGCTGTTGCGTCTGTTGTGGGGTTAAATTTTAACCAAGGTATTTAGAGCATATCTGTTTGCATGCGAGTATACTTCAGTATTTGTGGCAGCGGGCTTCAAGGCGACAAAGTGCACCATCGTACCCTTATTATAAGAGAGAACGTGTTTTTAAATCTGTCTGACTCTATGGACCAAGTTTTGGAAATTACTTTTACTAGTGTGGGTTATGATGGCCGTTATTTTTCATCCAAAATAAAGTTTTTAATTTTACATTTTCCTCCTAAGCGTTTCGTTGCAATTTGCGCCTTCCTCAGGGAGTCTGCATTAATTTGTTTCATTTAGATAAAACAAACCGATACCATTTCATATGTAAATTAAAATTTTTCTGTATCCACTATTTGTCCCATTTGTAATCTTAAATCGTCCCACTATATTTATTTCGTTTTGTCAAGTGTTTAATTTATTTATTGTTTAATTTAGAGATCGCCGCCGCATACATGTAGTTGACTTCGTCAATGTCTTCTTTGTGGTTTATTGGCCGTTCACCACATTGTTGTCTGCGAAGGCTTTCCAGTGTCTAGTTCTCAGATGTCTGCGATCGTCGTGCTTGTCTTGTTGTTCCTTGCATCTCCTCTATGCTGAGATATCCCAGTCGACAGCGCTCGTTTTGTCGTCCAAAAGAATACCCCTTCGCAATTCTCGCCTTCTTTTTCTTTACACGCTAATTCGTAAGTATCACTCCAGCAAATTTCTCATGCGCTGGTGGTTTTCTCTAATAAGATGCACAATTTTAGGTTCGCATCTTTTCGCCAATTGAGGAAATAGGTTTTTTACCATTTGAAAGTTTACCCGAAACCAATTATTGCCCATTATCATCACATCCTTCTCCCAAAAGCAGCCCTTGCGCTCCTATGTAAACAATTTGATTAAAACTGATTGGAACTCCATACAAATAGCTTTCAACTTACGAGCATTCAAAGAAATATCGGTTTCCTCGCGGATTCAATTCCTTTCATTTATTCAACTGACAGATCTGTGTTCTTCGTTGAAAATAAATCAATGATCTGGTGGTACGTAAGACCCCAGGCATTGACAACATTGACAACAGGAAAATGAAGCTCCTGCCAGACAAAGCCATATTGTTCTTGGTGCTCATCTTAAGCGCTGCTCTGAGACTAAGCCATTTTCCATCACCCTGGAATAAAGCCAGAATTGTTATCTTTCACAAGAATGAAAAACCACCCTTCTGCCTTGATTACTACCGGCCGATTAGCCTACTATCCACCCTTGAAAAGATCTTCGAGCGCTGTATCCTTTGAAGAATGCTTGATATTCGATCAATTCGAAAAGCCATACACGATTTCCAATTTGGCTTCCGACTGAGCCATGGAACTTCCGAACAATTACATAGAGTGGTCAACTACATCCTCGAAGGGTATGACAGGGAAGAGAACGTAGTGGCAGCTTACCTTGACATCCAGCAGGCATTCGATAGAGTGTGGCACGAAGGTCTGCTCTCGAAGATCAAGAAACTTCTTCCGCCCCAACTGTACCTGCTAATCAAGAACACAGGACGGAGCGGCATCCCAAACAAGAACCATTCGGGCTGGTGTACCGCAGTGCAGCGAATTGGGTACTACGCTATTCTCCCTATTCACTCACGATATGCCCAGAGCCTGTAGTATTCCGCTTGAAAACACCGAAGATCTTCTAATTGCAACATTTGCTGACGACACGGCCATACTTGCCCGCAACAAATGCATATACTCAGCCACAGATGCCCTTCAAGAGTATTTGAATAGGTTTAGCAATTGGGCCGCTAGATGGAACATTGCCATAAACACGGACAAGTGTGCTTCGGTGACACCTGCCGGGGAGTATTCTTGCACGGTCAGCTAATAGAGCATAAAGCAGCCCATAAATACCTTGGGGTGACACTGGACAGAAAACTGACCTTGGGACACCATGTCAAGACAACAGCTCAGGCAGTGGCTGCCAAAGCTCGGCGCATGGGGTGGCTCCTGAACAACAAGCTGTCACTCAGGAACAAAGACCTAATCTACAAAGCTATTCTGTCTCCGGTATGGAGATGTGGCCTACAAATTTATGGAATCACGGCAAAGTCTCACCTGAGAAAGATTAGAGTGGTCCAGGCGAAAATCCTTAGACGCATTACGGGAACTGAATGGTACCTGAGAACTAGGGTTATTGAAAAGAACCTTGGAGTTGGAGATGTTATCTACAAGCAGGCCGCCATTTACCTTGACAAGCTATCTCACCACCCCAACAAACTGTCTAAAAACTTGTTAAAAAGACGGAGAATCCAAGGTGTACGTCAAAGGAGAAGATTAAAGAGAGTCTTACCCTAGGACCTGAACTCGACTCTAGCAGAACACCATTTACACCAAATTCTCACACTTTCTCACTAAATACCTACATTAAAACTCTTATACATTATCCGTAAGCCCAAATGGACACTGCCAAGTACTGTTAAAACCCAATATCACAGTAACATAAGCGGCCAAAAAAAGGGTAGCAAAAGGCTAGATATTGAAGGATACTTTACCAATAAAAAATTCTTTGATTAAAAAAAAAAAAACTTGAAACATTGAAACAATTAGAATATTATTAATATTCAAGAATAGAACAGCCTGATGCCTTGATATATATACGAAAGTAAGTATTCATTATCTGTTTTAAGACAGCAACAACAAAAAGCGTACACAGTTAAGTACGTATGTATGTATTAATTTTTTCTTCTTCTTCTTCTTTGGCATCGATGATAATAAGATCATCACAACCGTTTTACGGTCCCTGCCGCTGCCGCTAATGCCCGCCACTCGCCGCTGTCCCGAGCAACATTCCACCAGGAGGACACACCCAGCTCCGCAATATCTCCCTGCACCTGGTCGCGCCATCTCCGCTTCGGTCGACCCCGCGGGGGACTGCCTCCTAACTCGTTCGCATTCCGACTGTACACCCGTTTTGCTGGAGCGTTATCATCCATACGGGTAATATGACCTATCCAGAGCAGCCGCTCCTGTTTTATGCGCTGGACAAGCTTAGTGTTCCCATTGAGCTCGTACAGTTCGTGATTCATTCGGATGCGAAATTCGCTGCCAACGTTTAGTGGTCCATAAATCCTCCGAAGAACTCTTCCCTCGAAAACGCCAATTGCCGCCTCATCCTTTGATGACATTGTCCATGCTTCTGCGCCGTATAGCAGGACTGGGATGATAAGCGACTTGTATAGCGCAATTTTCGTTTTCCGAGAGAGGTCTCTGCTCTTGAACTCCTTATTGAGTCCGTAATAACATCGGTTTTCAAGAGTAATTCTTCTTCGGATTTCCAGACTGGTGTTGTTGTCGCTGGTTATCGTCGTTCCAAGGTAGACAAATTCCTTAACAACCTGGAAGTTGTAGTCTCCCATTGCAACAGATTGTCCAAGCGTAGACTCACTGCGCGTTGATTGTAGGTACTTCGTCTTATCCTCATTTACCGCTAAGCCCATAAGTTTTGACTGCTTTTCTATCTCTGAGAACGCCCGTTTTACCACAGATTCGCTTTTGCCTATGATATCAATATCATCGGCATATGCAAGTAGCATGTTATCTCTGGTAAAGATGGTGCCCGTTCTGTTAGCATTTGGGCACTGGCGCAGTATGTACTCCATCAGCAGATTAAAGAAGTCTCACGATTAGGTGTCACCCTGCCTAAAACCTTTTTTGGTATCGAAAGGCTCGGAGAGGTCTTTTCCTATTTTGACGGAGCAAAGTCGAACGTACTTTGCTGGAATACCAAAGGTAGACAGGGCTTCAAAGAACTTTGACCTTATCGGCGTGTCAAAGGCGGCTTTGTAGTCAACAAAAAGGTTGTGGGTGTCGATATTTCTCTCTTGGGTCTTCTCCAGGATTTGTCCGCAATGTATTATCTGGTCTGTGTTGGATTTGCCAGGTCTAAAGCCACACTGATAAGGTTCAATCAGTTCACTTATTCTCGGCTTGAGACTTTCACATAGGATGCATGATAGAACCTAATAAGCAATGGGAAGAAGACTGATCCCGCGGTAATTGGCGCAAACCGCAGGGTCTCCTTTTTTAAATATTGGACAGAGTACACTTAGATTCCAATCTTTGGGCATGTTTTCTTCGGACCATACTCTGCATAGGAGTTGGTGCATGCGCCTTACCAGCTCCTCACCGCCAGCCTTGAACGCTACTTCCCCAAGGGCGGCATTGTGTTCGTCATCACCTCCCAGCAGGTTAGAGAAATAGTTTTTCCATTTGTCTAGTGCCACTTCCGGATTTCTGACCAGATTTCCCTGCTCATCCTTCAAGAGTGTGACTCTGGGCTTAAAACCTTCGGATAGTTGCCTAATCTTTTGGTAGAATTTTCGAGTCTCACTCCTTCCGAACAGCACTTCGACTTCCTGCCTCATCCGCCTTTCCTGCTCATATTTCTTCCTTCTGAAAAGGCGTTTCTCCTCTCTTTTTTCTCCCGGTATCGCTCCTTAACAGCCTGCGTTGCTCCAGAGTGCAGAGTTCTCCTGTAGGCAGCGTCTTTCTCTGCAGTAGCGCGGCGGAACTCATCATCGTACCATGACTGTTTTCGGGAGTTTTCGGCTTTTTTATTTTTTTTTAAATTTGTTTTATTACTCTGAAGTAAAATTCCATTTCTTAGTCTAAATATGAGAAATACTACCAGTGTTATGTTAATCTCAGATACAAAAATAGAAGGCAGGCAATCACTTGATCCACTGCGCATGCGTTAAAATTTTTTTTTTTGACGTCATTCGACAGTGAGTCTAAGGTTGGGTTTTTAAATTTTTTAATTTTTATTTGATGTTAAATAGTTGTTTTAATTTTGTCATTTGCATTTTGGCTTGTGCGTGAGTGAGTTCATTTCAAAACAAAATGATGTGTTCCGTGCCCTTGTGTAAAAATAAATATAATTGGAGAGTAAAGGAAAATAATCAACCATTTTTCAAATTTCCCAAAGAAGAAAATCTGCAATGGCAGTGGTTGTTATTTTGCAATTTAAAAGCTTCTTCGAAAGCCTGTTGGCGAGTGTGTGCTGAACATTTTCATAAAAAGGATTTAATTGGACAGTTACAATGGCATCTGAGTAAGTAACCAATATTAAACATATAAAGGTAACAAGAAATGGCCGACAACATTAAAAAATTAAAGATCTTGTGGCTTAAATGCTATGCCAAGTTTAACATACATATTCTATAAAACCTTAAGCGTACCCAGGAAAATCTGCCTGAGGAAAGGTTCTGTACCAACAATTTTTCAACATGCCAAAACCACCGAAGTATCCCGATTGTACACACAACACAAGAAGTATCGAAACGCTTCACATATTTGGTTACCCAGACCCGTTATCTACTGGGGCTGTGAACGAGGCGGCGCAGATTCTGAAAAATGAGAGACAATCCATTTTGGAACGCGCCTAAAATTTGGTTTACTTAAGTTAATCACAACTATGTTGTTTTGGAAACGTGAAGCACAAAATAAAAGACTTGGAACTGCCAATAAAATCTTGACTTCAAAAAACGTAAAGCTAAGAGCACAAGCAAAAAATTTCAGCAAACTTTAAAAAAAAAAAATCTATAGACCAACTGTTTAAAACTGTTAAATCGAGCAGATTTACAAAAAAGCAGTTGCGTCTTCAAACAATTTCACAAAGACGATATGAAATGACAGGGCAAGTGGCCCGTCCCTACCACCGGTAGGCCCCAACTGCTGCTGAACCTAATTGGCTAGTAGTTTGCAGCCCTGTCTAAACGTAGCCAACTTTGTGCAGTTGTTTTTAGCCACGAGGGTCGTAACGTAGCAAGCCGTCTAAGGTCTTCGCACAAAAAAATTGTTGGAGGAGATTTTCAAAGAACTGAATGGAGACACACTAATGCACTGAAAATATTTGAAAAAACATTGCAAATTGCGATGCCAAACTGCTTTTTTCCGCAGCCGGATGTTCTTTAATATGCGTAAACCAACAAAAAATAATTCAAAAAACCACAGTGTCCAAAAAAAAAAAACATAAATTAATTTGTTTTTAAAATTTGTGTTTCCTAAAATAGCGATAACTTAAAAAAATACATTCTGTTGCCGCAGCACACATTTCAAATTTGTCAACAAACACAAAACTGTGAGCCTGTGACGTCACGTAGAATTTTGTTTTTGACAAGCTTCTCATTGCGCTACCTCTATTCATTGTATCATGTGTTAATCTCTTGTTTTGTAAATCATGTAATAAGCTTTGGAGTCGAGGATCTTTAAAAACAGAGGCTTTTATGGGTGGAGATTCCCTAAGTTGTTCTGAAAGTTTTTCTAGATGTTTATTGAGCCTTTTCTACCGATTAAAAGAATCAGTCGCCCAAACCAGATCAGATTACAGAAGAAGTATTTAGACCGTAGGTCAAATTTGATCATTTCTTTAATTTTTGTTGAACCGAACCGAACTTAAAGGTTCGGAACAGTTTCAGGGTTACTTTTTAATTTTAAAGAGTATCGGTTCACACCATAATAAATGTCGGAAAACCGGGCTCGAACCGGCTTGCAGCCCTGGTTTTAAGTTCTTTGCTGAGGGCACACACTGGAAGCGCCTTACCTCGCTTGTTGTTCCATGTACTCAGCAACATAATTTCAATCCAAAATTTAGTGCATGGAACAATTTGAAAATAGAACAATATTGAAGAACTTTAATTTGTGCAACAGTGTAATCATCGATAGTTTTTAGTTTATGATGTACGCACATCTCTGTTTGGTTCACACATATGAATTGAAGCTGTAAAATAGAATAGAATAGAATATGTGAGAAGATTATGCGAGCGCGTTGATAAATGAGAAAGGATGGCCATTTATCGACCAAGGGGAACGCTGGCCCGCGTCATCCATGCCAAATTCCATAATGACAATTCCCTGGAGAATATAGACACACGACATGTAAAGTGGAAGAAGTTGCAGTTGAATGCGAATTGTTGATAACAGAACGTTCTTCGTTTTTTGCTCTTGCAGTGGTACTCACTGGAACACGAACTACCGCCAAAATTCCAGTCGAAATTTGTTGCACTCGAGCAGCCGGACACGACTACGGTACGATGGCTGGAGCAAGCGAAAAGATTGTCGGCCAATATATGGATGCATTTGTGGCATGCACTGGCGCGAACCATTCTGCAGTTTTTTATGACCCAGACCGATATAAATGGCTTCTTGAAGCGTGGTTCCATGTATATTCTATCTGAGGAACAGTTTTACAAGCTACTTGAAGCCGGTGGCTTTCCAACAATGTCACCCACTGAAACGGTATGGGCAGCCACAGATCAGACGTTGAAATTCAGATGATATCAGATTTAATTTTGTTTGTCATTAAGGTTACGCTCCTGGACATCGGTGCCGGCGATGGTGAAATCTCGTTACGTGTTGCCAACACTGTGTCCGAGCTTAGTGGAAACGCCGTGCTCAGGGTTTTTGCAACTGAAGCCAGCTGGACGATGCGCGAACGGCTGAAAAAGCTGAACTTCAATGTAATTACGGAAATCGGTGGCCTTCAGAACGTGGACTTGATACTATGCTTAAACGTGCTTGACCGATGCTTTGATTCGTTTCAACTACTAGAAGACATACATCGGACGCTGGCTCCGAACGGCAGAGTTGTTGTAGCCTTGGTGCTTCCTTACATGCACTATGTGGAGACAAATACCTCGCACTTGCCCTTGCGGCCCCTCCTCGAGGATCGGCGTAGTGGGCATGGGCGCCCAGCGTCGTTCGAGGAAGAAGCCACAATGTTTATGGAGTTGCTAGAAAACTGTGGCTTTCGCGTCGAGTCCTGGACAAAGGCGCCGTATCTGTGCGAGGGAGATCTGCATCAGTCATTCTATTGGTTAATCGACCTTATTGTTGTGCTTTCAAAAAAGACATCCTAGTTAGAAATGTTAAATTAAGCAAGAGTATTGTGACTAGCCTGTTAATGGCCATTCGCTGGGTCGCACAAATCCTTGATGTGTGACGCGCAAATAGCAAAGCATTTATGTATAATTAACTTCTATGTAGGTAAAATAATGAAATTGTTTAGATTTTTTGAAAAAGACCAAATAAGTTATAAAAAAAGTCAACTTTGTTAAATCTTTCAGCAACTTCCAATTAAATGTAACAAAAATTAAAGGGCATAAATTTATCCAAATATGTTTGAAACCCATGATATACACTTATGGACAAATTAATAGGTGTGCTTTTTTTTTCTTTTTTAACTTTTTACTTCTAGTTCATATCTTCTCTAATCTCAACAAATCAAAGTTTTTTCAAAACTAATATTAATTGTCTTTAAACAAGAAGTAAAAACAGTTTCACAATCCCTTTAATATACAACTAAATTAAATATTTCCAATAATAGGTGTGCAAAGATAAATGTTTAAGTTAAATCAATTATTCACTATTTTTGGTCTTGTTTTACATTAAACTAAGTATCTGGCAGCTGATAACCGGTATATCCGCCATTATTTTGCAAGACTTTCTCCATTCGTCTTGGCATGGAGGATATTAACTTGCGACAAGTTCCAATTGGAATGTTGTACCATGCTCTTTCGACAATATCCCAAAGTTGATTTTTATTTTGACAAAAAGTCTCCGACCTCTCTTTTGAGTTCACCCCAGAGATTCTCGATGGGATTGAGGTCCGGGTATTGACTTGGCCACTTAAGTACATCCACATTTTGCTCTCGGAACCAATCCTTTACTACTCGGGAGGCATCATTATCCTGCTGAAACTTCCATAAAAGTGTCATAATTTCCTCGGCATATGGTAGCATCACCGTCTCCAATAGATCTTTGTATACGATTCTGTCCATTATTCCGTCAATAAGATGATTCGGACCAACACCATACCATGAAAAGCAGCCACATACCATTAGGCTACCACCTCCATTTTCCATTTGCTTTCGAACGACGAACCTTTTCTTTTGGCATCATTTTCAAATAAATTCAAATAAACAAATAAAACAAATAAAGGATTTTACGCCAATTTTTCTCACCCTCCGGTCCGCTCCAGTTCCTACGATCTAATGCAAATTTGTTCCTCATCTGTAAATTTGCAGACCGAAGCAAAGGAACCCTGCGAGCAATCATACCTGGTAGGTTTGCTTGTGCCAGTCGTCGCCGAACGGTCCGTGATGACACAATATTCCCAATTTCATTGGCAATAGTCTTGGAAGACTTGAACGGGTAGCGTTTAACCAACTGAACAATGCGATCGTCGGTCTTATATGATGATTTTCTAGGTGCTCCCCGAGTTTCACCTATTTTTTCACAGTAAGTTCATGTCGATCAGGAAAGTGTCATAGGCTATGTCTCATGTCTGTGAAATGGTCCAAAAACCGCGAAATTTGCAAAATTATACCGTTCATCCGATTGCAAATGAAAATTTGGGAATGGTTGAACGCTTGCCCCGGAAGGTTTCTAAGTTGAAAAAAATTGCGGAAAACGGTTCAAAAACCGCGAAAATTGCAAATTTTACGATTTTGCAAAAACTTTGGGCAATTGATCAACGCTTGCCCGGGAAGGTTTCCAAGTAAAAGAAACCCGAAATTTGCAAAATGTTCGTTTGTTTTAATACCTTTGGATTCTGATTTCAAGAAATGGGCGGGAAGTAGTCCAAAAACCGCGATAATTCAAAAACTATACCGTTCATCCGATTGCGATGATATTTCGGTCATAGTTAGACGCACGCGACGCGAAGGTTTCTAAGGTCCAAAAATCACGAAATTCGCAAAATTATACCGTTCATCCGATTGCAATCAAACTTTAGGGAATGAATTGAACGCTTGCTCGGGAGGGATTCTAAGTTGAAGAAATTTGCAGAAAATTGTCAAAAAACCGAGGAAAACTAAAAATTTGAGGTTTCGGTAAATCTTTGGATAGTGGTTCGACGCTTGCCCGGAAAGGTTTTCAAGTAGAAGATATGGGCGGAAAATGGTCCAAGAACCGCGAAATTTGCAAAATGTTCGATTTTGATGATGCTTTGAGGAATGGTTGCACGCTTGCCCGCGAAGGTATCTAAATTGAAGAAATGGTCCGGAAATGGTCATAAGACCGCGAAATTTCAAAAACTATATCGTTCATTCGATTGCCATAAAACTTTGGGCAACGCTTGCCCGCGAAGATTTTTAAGGTCCAAAAATCGCGAAATTTGCAAAATAACCTTGAGTATTTATGAAAGCGCTTAGTGCTTACATTACAATGCTGTAGATTACACGGTCCAAAATATTGCGAAATTTGCCAATTTTTTATTTGAGCCTGGATTATTGTGAAGATTTGATAGAAGGCAATTGTAGACGTGGAAATAGAAAGAATTAACCAAACGGTCAAAAAAGTCAAGAAATTTGCAAAATATTTATGTTTTTAGATTATCATGAAGACGTGCATATAGAGTAAAAGATGCAGCCTGCACTAGATTGAATATAATCGCTCTCTTAAGAATCATAAAAACCCGGGAGACGCCGGGTATTCAGCTAGTTTAGTAATATTTTCCTAGTACCTTACCTTCTGCAACCAAATAATTTAATTTATAAACTATAGGTTAATGTTTTGTTTCATACACCTCTTTTAATGAACAGCCGAGTTTGCAGTCTAACCAATAAAACAATCCACAATTTTTCCCAGATAGCTAAATAATTCCGGGAATTCACCCAATTTGTACAGAACCAGTGTGACCATATTAAAAAGTAAAGCTTCCTTATAAAATGTTATGTTTATATCGATTTAAATCGATATTTAAAGAAAAAAACTTCTCACCTATTATATTGCCCATGAGTGTACGGCCTGTTCTCAATTCCACTTCCACTGCAACTTTTCGGAAACGGAATTGATTCAGTTTCTCGCAACACAAAAACGAAAGCGTTTTACGTTTTAAAAAGTAATGCTTGCTGCTCAGTGGTATCAATAGTAATTGGCAAATTACGCACTCGTACATTTGCCAAATGTAAAATAGGTTAATTTTCGTTATTACTGTGATCAATGGAGAGTTTGTTAATGTAATTTGATTTGCATTTAAGTCTACAACTAAATTAAAATAAATTTTTTTGTTAAATGTCTCGAGAAATTGAGGGCGCCTGCCAAACCGAAAAGTAAAACGTAAAAGTCAGCCTCTCTCGTTTCCGCATGTTCCATTTTCCATCGTTTCGCTTGATTCTCCCGTGCCGATTTCATTTGGTCCGTGGTTTGCCAAAATTAAAACGTAATCAAAATCATTCGGAATTGAGAACAGCAAATCCAAACCGAAACGGAATTGCTTTCGATTTACTTTTCAAAACGTAGCGGAATTGAGAACATGCCTAATAATGAATGAAAGGTAGTGCAAGCACTTGTTCTAATGCGCATGCGCATAACTTTGTAAATCTGTGGCTTCACTTGACTTATGAGTCGAAGGTAGAGATACTCATGATACTGATACTGATACTCATGCTCAAAATTAAAAGTCAACTCAAAGACACTCTTATTGTCCTATTGGCATTTCTGTGACTAACAGCCATGCTCCGGGTTCCACTTAATTTTGCGAATTGCCATTTAAGCAAATTCGTAACTAGCCAGTTTTTGTTATCGATAATGTTTCATTACCAACTTGTTTTGTGTCATTTCACATAACAAAAACAGCCGATAAGCACCTGTCAGTAGTCATATATCGATATGGCCAAATCGCAAATGGTTGTTATTGTGAGTAGTTTTTCCTTTTGTTTAATTTAGTGTGTCTCTTTTAAAAAATTATTTAAGATATACTCTTGATGCGAATTGATTAGGAGAATAATCTTAAAATGTTAAAGAACTAAATAAAAATAGTTCCGTGGGGTATCTGTTTGTGCATCAGCCTACATTTTTAATATACTTTTCATTTCAAGGACTCAGATGTCTGAATGGCGGAGCACCAACTTTTACGATTTGGCGATCAAATCGCAAAGTTTTTGCGAAAGCGAAAATGGGAGCATTGCTGTAAGTGTCTGCGTGAGTTGTTCATTAATTGTAAAGCAGGGGCAGGCACATTGCTATCTCGTGTGCATACAAAAAATCTCAAAGCATCGCTGCTCCGACACACACAGCATAAGCTGTTCTAGAGCCGCTGCGTCACGTGCTTTGCTACGCCGCGAGGCAGTTGAGAGCAATTTTGGCGCTGCTCTCACACACACCAATGCAAAAATGTAAATATATTTTTTGACTGCCTCTGTTGTGAAGGTACTCATTTTTCTTACCTATGTAATGTACAAAGTAAGTATCAAACTAGAGCGTAGGTTAAAGTCGGTCCTGCCCGACTTCGATATACCCGTTACTAAACAATGTATAGCCTTCCCTTATGTTACTAAACAGAGCATTAACAATAATGTGCACATTTCAACATTAAGTATGCAACGCTTTTTATAACTTGTATAAATCTGCCATTTATTATCCGATCTTTATGAAAGTTTCAGAGATTGCAGATATTGAGCATATACATTGCAAAATATCTTTAAAATTCTTGGAGCTATTCAACATTTTTTATTGTGTAGGGCTGTAGGGGGCGAGGCCAACATTTGAAATAAACTTGATCTGCGTATAGACAATAGGAGTCTACATAATAAATTTGGTCGCTCTAGCTCTTCTAGTCTCCGAGATCTAGGTGTTCATACAGACAGACGGACATGGCTATATCGACTCTGCTGTTGATGCTGATCAAGAATATGTATACTGATCATGTGTGCTGATCAAGAATATGTATACTTTATGCGGTCTGAGATGCTTCTGTCTGTTACATACATTTGAACTTCTTTAGTATACCCATTTTATTCTACGATTAACGGGTATTAAATTATACCTAGGTAAGGTTAAAGGTTTCCGGAATTTCCAGTACCTTTCTCTCTTTATTGGCTAGACATTCTAACGCTACAAGTACATTATACTCATAATTTAAAGCGCTAGTCACCAAAGTTGATAAATATAGTAATAAAACATTTATAATCCCTACCTAAATATTATCTTAAGTCTTAACATTCATATATATAGGGCAAACATGATAATTACAATAATTTACAAGGAAGCGCAAACACTTGCTCCATTGCGCATGCTCATAAATTTGTGAGTCAGTGACGTCATTTGACAGATAAGACTAATGTTGGGAGTTTGAATTGTTTAGATTTGGTTTGATAACTTAAACAAAAATACCTCCTCTTACCGCACCACTCAATAAAAAATAATAACTCCCAGTTACATCAAAAATATACTTTTGAAATGACCCACCGTACGCTGTAGAGCGGGATTTAGCTTGATGGATAAGAAATGCGGGATACAGATCTGGCATTTTCTCCTGTTTTAAAATTTCTACTTTGGCCCCACTGGTTCCAATATTTTATTCTATGCATTTTATTAAGTTTTATTATATAAGCCCATTTAATTCTCCGTTGAACAAATGTTGTCCTAATGAATTTGGTTACTGTTTGAAGAAGTCATTCCCGACTTTCTGAGTTCACATCAATAGTAGAGGGGTTCCTGCAAGTGACTTTGATTCTGTTTTTAATTTCGGTGTGACCAGATAAAATAGAGAAAATAACGACAATGCTGTCACACAAAATCAAATCATTTTCCAGAAACGACCTAAAAGTCATGTTGATTATTGTCCTGATCCTGCTTTCTCAAGAGAGCATCAATATCTCTTGATTGATATGATATCTGACAGGCAGGGCAGGCAGAACATCGATGCAAAAAACGCGTTTGAGTTCGTTAAGGACCCACAAGCCGCTCCGTGCGTGCCTTATCAGAGCCGATTCGCTTGAAGCCAGCCAAAACTCTCAGAAAAGAGTCACTACTGGGGGTTGTGACCACCAGGCATCCAATTGCCAATGTTAAATAGAAATAGTTTATTTTCATGAAATCAGTCAGACAAATAAATCGATTTTGTTTTGATTGACATTTTTTCGATATTTTCTCTATTTTATCTTATCCAATATTAAAATCAGAATCAAAATCACTTTCAGAAATACCACTAGTATTTTTTTTTGGGCGAGCTTACATATTGGAGTGTGTTTTAACATGAATGCCCCTAACAGTATAATATTATTTGTTTAGCGGCAAATTTAAGTAATTCTTCTCAAATACCTAAAAAGTAAATAAATATTTAAGTATGTGTTGCACAATTTCTCGACCAAGATTAACATTCTCTGAACAATGTTGCCCAAGAAATATTAGTTAAGCGAGTCTTTTAGCATTGAGCAATTGCGACTATTTTTATACCTAGTACCAAAGGAATGAAATGGGCAGGAAATGGTCATTGATCCGATTGCAATAAAACTTTGGGCAATGTTTGGACGCTTGCCTAGGAAAAAGTCCGATCATCTAATTGCAATGAAACTTTGGCTGAGTGCTTGCCCAGAGAGGTTTCTAAGTTGAAGAAGTGGGCGGAAAATGGTCCAAAAACTGTAAAAAAAAACCGCAAAATTGGAAAGATTATGCCGTTCATCCGAATTCGATTAAACTTTGGTGAATGTTCGGGAAATGGTCAAAAAACCACGAGTTTCCTGCGCTTGTCGCGATCGATCTTCTTCTTTTCTTGCTCTCAACCTTGCGTCCCTGGCCCTTGACCTTACCAAAAAACGAACCAAAAAACCGTGCGCCTTACCACCAATCATAGGGATGGTGATATCCAACTCGAAGAAGCTGAGCGCGGTGACGCTCATTGACTAGAGTCGCACCCTCACAGTTAAGTCTAAACCAGAGGGAGGCAAGAAATACATTTACATTTTTGCATTGCAATGCATTGGTGTGTGTGAGAGCAGCTCAAAAATTGTTCTCAATGCTACTGAAATTGAGATGCATGCATTGCAATGCATTGCAATGCAAAAATGTAAATGTATTTCTTGCCTCCCTCTGGATTATACTATGCGTGTTTGAGCAGCGCTGCTTTGAGAATTTTCCTATATACGCGAGATAGCAAGCTGCCGGCCCCTGGTCTAAACTCTTCGGTTTTAAAGCCGAGCAGCTGGGCAATTCGATTCTTGACGATAGCGATGGTGGCATCCTGGTGCACCTAAAAAACGTTAATTGCTTCCAAACAACGTTAAAAAAACTGGATTTTGATAGTCTTATCACTTGTGTGCGGATCTACCGAAAAAGATAAACGGACTTATCATAAAGATCATAAAGCTAATCAAAAAATTATGTTCTTCTCAGAAGAGGGAATTTACCAGCTTGATATCTAATTTGTGTCTTCAACAAGACTATAAAAACTATTTTGGCTACGGATTCAGTGCCATGCAACTACTGCGATAGATAAGCAACCGCCCCATATCCGAGCAGATGGAGAGTACATCTTTATCAAACAAAAATTAAGATGTCATCAAAGAAATCGAAAAAGGGTGTGATATAAAGTTGGCAGGAGAATTCAAATTAGAACTATTCATACGAATAGCCATTACGAATGGAAATATGATTTCTAAGGCAGTTTCCATCACATTTTGAAGATATGGATGATATGGTCCCACATTTTTGTCTGAGGGCTTTATCTACGAGGGCTTCAAAACCCTACAACTAAACAGGTGATCATACCTGAAGGTGCATGTCGCCAAAACGAGATTTCCAATTAACCGGGAGCAGACCTCCGTTTACCTTCGGTACAGAGTATAAAAACGTATTTTCTTTTGAATTCGTAGGATCCAACGAATTTTAATTCAAATCGAATTAATCTATCGAATTGTGAAAACAGGCACAGGTAACCAAATCGAATTCGAGCAAATTTAGTGAAGGTGAAAACCGGAACAGGCCTGATAGCCGGGATTGGTCGACTTTCGAACATATCTTTTTTGATTTTGGGCCCTGTTCATCTTCTCAAAAATTTCAGATATTTCTTATCTGCTCCAGTAAATGGAGGAACGTTATTAAATTCCATTAAAAAATACAAAAGTTTTCACGAAAATCGACACGAAATCCGTAACATGGCCAATAGATGGCAATACAATAAGCTCCAATTGTTTTAAAGATATTACCTTGGGTTTGATCTACAATTTGACATTTTTTTCGAAATACCGTTTCGAAAGACGTCAAACATCCACATCCCCAAATCTATCCCTTAAAACAAGAACGATAGTCGGACAAGTCCGACTCAGGATGTATTTTGTTGCCACAGTAACAGCAGAAAGCAGCGCTGCTGTTGCGCTGCAGCAGCGAACACTCTTTTGCTCATAACTTGACTACTGTCCGATCTTCATAAATGTCCGATCGATATATAATCCAAATCACTAAATATGTTCTGAAGGAACGAGCCTTCTATCTGTAAAATTGTGGGCGATATGATGTTTTTTCCAAATTGCAGGAAGGGAGGGGGCGGGGCCAAAATTGAATATAAACTTGATCTGCCTGCAAGTATAAGAAGTATTTGTTGCATGCAGGTCGAACCTCTATCTCTTACCATCTATGACACTTTATTTCTGAGAACGCAGTTTGATTTGTCGATCTCTTGTTATGTATATAAAACTATAATTTTCTTTTTCTCTTCGTATTCGCTGTACCGTTAGCTGAAAAATATTAGCGCGCCTCTGGTACTTAGTTATAAATAATTATATATGATTTCTACATTTCGTTCAATGTTACTAGATTACTAGGTTATTGGTTTTAAAAGGTATAATTGCCGGATTTTTTAAATTGTAACGTGAACCCAAAAGGATATGGGACAACACCATGTAGCGGACGAAATAGCCTCATCGACACCCGATGCAAATGTTAAATCCACCGACTTGCAGCTGTGGATTTAATGAGCAGGGTACATACGAGGTGTGTTCAAAGGAAAAGGTGAATTTTGAATTTTCGCTGGCTGTGTACATTCGATTATGGTTATTTTGTTTTTGTTATATTCGGACACATATGCTTATCATATATTTGCATTAGCAGCCAATTTCGATTAGTAGTTTGTTTTTTGCAAATGAAAAGGCTAGTCACGTTTTTGTGTGTTCTTTGATTTTTGACTAAATTTTGAGCAAAAGCAACGTCGCATGGCGATCCGGGTTTGCTCAAACGGGTCTTAACTGGTGACAAAATGTGGGTATATGGTTATGGCGTCGAAACCAAGGTCCAATCATCCTAATATAAGCGGCCAGATGAGCCAAGACTAAAAAAAAAGTACGCCAAGTTCGAGCAAATGTGAAGGTTTTGCTCAGTGTTTTCTTTGATTACAATGATGTGGTGCTTCATGAGTTCCTGCCAAGTGGTCGTACAGTTAATAAGGAATACTACAAGGAAGTTATGTAACGTTTGCGTGAAGCAATACGTCTCAAACGATCGGAATTGTGGAAAAACAAATCCAGGGTTCTACATCACAATAATGCACCAGCTCACACATCAATGCTTGTTCGTGATTTTTTGGTCAGAAAAAAACAACGTAATCATACCTCAACCGCCGTATTTACCAGATTTAGCTCCCTGCGACTTTTTCCTATTCCCAAAACTGAAGAGACCAATGAAAGGAAAGCGTTTTGCCACAGTTGATGAGATCAAATCAGAATCAAAGAACGAGCTGATGGCCATACCGAAAAGCGCATTTCAGAAGTGCTTTGAGGATTGGAAAAAGCGTTGGCACCAGTGTATTATATCCGAGGGCGATAACTTTGAAGGGGACAGGATAGATATTGATGATTAAATAAGTGCTTTTCAAACAAATTCAAAATTCACATTTTTCTTTGAACACACCTCGTATACAAATAGTCCATTAAAAACCAGGCCTTCGAAGTACCTGTAATATACCTAAGCTTTTACCTCGCCATATAAAGGCGCTCATTGAGTTCCCACATAAATACCAATTCAGGGACGATGAATGGGGTAGTGTTATTTTCAGTGACGAAGAATTGTTTAGTTTGGACAGACCTGACTGTTGCAAGAAATATTGGAGAGATACCTGGGCACCTGGTAAAAGCGTGGCCGTGGTGGTGGTATGGTAATGGTATGGACTGAATTTTGCTATTAAAGCCCTAGACCAGGGGTGCTCAAAATTGCCTTACGGCAGTCCCCACCAAAAAAAAAAAAAAAAAACACACAAAAAATTTAATTTTATTGGTACAAAATGAACACTGAGAGAAAAAAAGTAAAATTCAGAAAAATAATAATTTTTGTTTCTTTATTTGGTTATTTCATTTAAAAATTTAAAGTTGTTCTAGGAAAGTATCAATATTTATATTTATTTTAGTTGTAGATAATTTTAATAACGCCTCCAGATGATTATTTGTTATACGGCTTCGGTGATTGTTTTTAATTAATTTTAATGTTGAAAAAGCACTTTCACAAATATACGTGCTTCCGAACATCGAATATATCCTTAAGATGATGCACCGTAGAGACGGGTATTTTTTGGCACCTTCCAATTTCCAGAAATCAATTCCTTTTAAATTGCTTGTCTTCATTTCCAAGTCACATTGTAGGTCACATAATTCCAATTGAACTTCCGGATTTTGTTCAAGTATGTTGCAGGTTATTGGATTAAAAAAAATATCCATACTATTTTTGATATCATCGAAGTCGGTAAATCTTTTTTCAAAATTAACTTTTAAGGCAATAATATGGTTTTTAAATGCTGTGAAATCATAGGTATCAATTTTAAATTCATCAAAAACTAATTTTAAGGACGGAAACGAATTTAATTTTGTTAATTGCAAATCAAAGAGAAATACATCGGTTTTTTTAAAAATCCTTCAATGGAACCGATTAAATTAAATATGTTCTTATTTTTGCCTTGAAGAGAACTGTTAAGGTTGTTGAGGTGTGTTGTAACATCAGTCAAAAACCCAAGGCTAATATTGAATTCTTCCGACTTTATTTCATTTAAAAATTCAAAGTTTGGCATATTGAGATCCAGAAATTCCACCACCTCCTTACGTAATTCAAAAAATCGTTCAAGACATGTTCCCCGACTCAGCCATCTCACCTCCGTGAATAAGTAGGTCTTTATATTGACTTTCGCATTCCTCAAGAAACATTTTAAGTTTGCGGTGAGTTAATGAATTATGGCCTCCTCGTATTTTGTTGATAATTTTTACCACAACGTTCATTGTGTGAATATTGTTTGTCCCTTTGGTGCACAAGGCCTCCTGATGAATGGCACAATGAAAGGATGGCACACGAATATTATTTTTTATTAATTGCCCAATAAAGCCATTATTTTTTCCCAGCATAGCAGGGGCACCATCTTGCATACTGCGGATGTTTGTTGATTTCTCCATCTTTTAATTGTAACCTGTCGGTTACCGCATTAAAAATATCGACTCCCCTTGTATTTTCCATAAGTGCAATAAGTGCGAAAATCTCTTCAGTGACATTGAAATCCTTGTCAACCATTCGAATTGCTAGTATTAATTGACTGACGTCAGAAATGTCGCAAGACTCATCCAAAGCGATAGAAAAATACGAGCAAAACTTCAATTTGTCGGTTAACAACGTATCCAAATAATGGTAAAGTTCTTCAACTCTACGAGTTACCGAACATCTCGACAAATGAACAGTCTCGATTATATCAGCTGATGTTCTGCCAATTTCTCCAAAACAATTTAACATTTCCAGGCATGCCTTCTTAATGAACGGGCCATCGGAAAATGGTTTGCACTGTTTAGCAATCTAAGCTAGTTATGTATGACGCTTTTAATGCCGGTTTATAATTTTTCTCGGAATTTGACCAAATTTTTTTTTTTGCTCATGTATTTCCTCGAAATTAGTTTCAATAAATTGGAGAATTTGTTGCGCATCAAAGTCATAAAATCGCATTAAAAGGTCTTTATAATTTGGAATTAAGCCTTTTACTGCATCCGCCTCATGTATAGTCCTGAAATGCCTTTCGCGAAAATAAGTTTTTCCAGCCAACAAAACTTTGTGGCAAATTAAGCACTGTATTTCACATTTAAAATTTAATGCGAAGTAATCACTAGGCATTGTATCACTCATTTTAACGACACGCCAAAAAAAAAAAAAAAATTAACGCGTCGCAGGTCCACTAAAATCAAACTTAAGTCAAATTATATCAAAAACTTAAGAAAACTTTTTTGGTCAGTGCAGAGCCGAGAACCAGACAACAACACTTTGCAATGTGAGTTGAGGAAAAAAAAATTCAATGGAATTGTTGTTGGCTTGGCTCGATACGCACAGCGACACAAAGAGGAGAAAAAAAACTTCTATGGAATTGTTGTTGCCTTGGTTCGAATCGAATAGCGACACAAAGAGGAATCGGCGTGTGCCCTAGGAAGGTATGGCGAGTGCCGCTCCGTATGCTAAGTGCCGAAACAAAAACAAATGTGCCCGCGTGCCATAGCATTGAGCACCCCTGCCCTAGACGGACTTACGACGTAAGTAATTCAGATTACGCCACCACATATTGCGTCAACGTGGAACGTACGCATAGTGTGACCAGTCTTTACAAAAAAACACAAAAGAAAGAAGGTCAAGCCCGACTATTACATGCTCTGTGAAGTACTGCCCATCACCGTTGTGACCGGTGCTGCCCATAATTGCTTGTTGTCTCTTTAACTCGACAACTCATCCGATCTTTACCATTACCTTGGCGGATCGATAAATAATCTTGATTTCAAATTATGTCCAGAAGGTTCGAACCTTCTATCTGTAAAACTGACGGAGATAAGACGTTTTTTCTAAATGGCGGGGGCGGGAGGGGGCATGGCAAAAACTTAAAATAAACTTGATCTGCCTGCAAGTATAAGAAGTTTGTCCCATAAACGTCGAACCTCTATCTCATACCATCTCTGAGATCTGTTTGCTCATACGGACAGACGGACTGACAGACAAAAGGACGGACATGGCTAGATCGACTCGCTTGTTGATGCTGATCAAGAATATATATACTTTAAAGGGTCGGAAAAGCTTCCTTCTGGCTGTTACATTCTTTTGCACAAACTTAATATACTCTCTGTACCTCTGGTACAGAGTATCGGCGATGTTTGAGGTCAATGTCATTTTTCAGGTAGGTGGTGGTGGGTCACACTACTCAATCAGCTGTGTTTTGTTTTGCTGCGCTTCTGCCATGAGAGCGATAGCTCTCCCTCAAAGCCTTAAGCCCACATCGGCAAACAGCAAGTGTCAAATATTGGTAAAAATTTTAGTAAATTTATTCAACGTGTTAGTTTTTCACACATTTTACACTAGCTCACAATACCCGTCCTTGTTGGGTTAAGTTAGTTATTTCCACAATTCATTTCCGAAAATTTGGACATTACTTTAGCAATCCACTGGGCTGTCATATTTCTTGTTCAGTCACTGACATTCATCTATACATCTATATAAAAGTGAAAGTATGTTTGTATGTTTGTCCCTTATGGGCGTCTAAACCGCCGAACCGATCTTCACGAATTTTTCACAGTATGTTTATGTCGATCAGGAAAGTGTCATAGGCTATGTCTCATGTCTCAAGAAGGTTTCTAAGTTGAAAAAATTTGCGGAAAGCGGTCCAAAAACCGCCAAACATTCCAAAATTTACTTTTTCGCTAAAACTTTGGGATATTGATCGACGCTTGACCGGGAAGGCTTCCAAGAAGAAGAAACCGCGAAACTTGCAAAATTTTCGTTTGTTATAAAACTTTGGAGAATGTTTGGACGCTTGCGCGTGAAGGATTCTGATTTGAAGAAATGGGCGGGAAATTTTCCAAAAACCGCGATAATTCAAAAACCATATCGTTCATCCGATTGCTATGAAATTTTGGTCAATGGTTAGACGCTTGGCCGCGAAGGTTTCTAAGGTCCAAAAATCACGAAGTTCGCAATAATCTACCGTTCATCCGATTGCAATCAAACTTTGGGGAATGAATTGAACGCTTGCCCGGGAGGGTTTCTAAGTTGAAGAATTTGCAGAAAACTGTCCAAAAACCGCGAAAATTAAAAAATTCGCGGTTCCGGTAAATCTTTGGATAGCGGTTCGACGCTTGCCTGGAAGGGTTTCCAAGTAGAAGATATGGGAGGAAAATGGTCCAAGAACCGCGAAAGTTGCAAAATGTTCGATTTTGATGAAGCTTTGAGGAATGGTTGAACGCTTGCCCGCGAAGGTATCTAAATTGAAGAAATGGGTCGGAAATAGCCATAGAACCGGAAACAGTAAATGGCGATGGTAAATGGAAGCTGTAGATTGCACGGTCCAAAATATTGCGAAATTTAAAATATTTGATTTGAGCATGCATTATTGTGAAGATTTGATAGACGGCAATTGTAGACGGGTAAATAAGAAGTATTAACCAAACGGTCAAAAGTGTCACGAAATTTGCAAAATATTCATGATTTTAGATTATCATGAAGACGTGTATATAGAGAAAAAGATCGAACGGTCCAAAATGTTTATACCGACATGCAGCCTGCACTAGATTGAATATAATCGCTCTCTTAAGAATCATAAGAACCCGGGCGACGCCGGGTGTTCAGCTAATAGATTTATAAACAAAAAAAATTCCATCTCGCTTCTCGAGTTCCAGTTCAGTTTGGTATTACTCTTTTTTTAGTTCTATTATGATCTCTTTTTATAATCTGTACTAAATTTACACAGAATATACGAAGATTGTGCAAAGAAGAAAGCATTATATTGCGATGTCCGTCTGTCTGTGTGTCCGTATGAACGCATATTTCTCAGAGATTGCAAAACGCCGCCTTAGTGAGAACCGCTGCTGCCACTCCCTAAGTTTTACGGTTTAAGTTGTGGGTCGATGATCATACAATTTAATATGTAATTAAATGTATTTAGAAGATTGATACCTTCTTTTTGAACAAGCTCGGCCACTTCACTCCAAGCCTTGTTAACAAAATTTAAGTCCGAACACTTAAGGCAGGATAAATACCAAATCACAAAAAAAAAAACCTTGTCTTCATGCGAAAACATTTCCAAGCGGCCCTTCGTTTTGGCTTCTTTGCTTGTGCTCGCTTCCTTGGTACGACAAATTTGAAATGAACGAAAGCACATTGCTTCGCACGAGTTATAACAGATCACGCTTTCCGCTGAACGAGAGTCAATAAGCTTCTTGCCAGCCGCGGGAGGCCTCAGGCGAGCAAGCCTCTAAAACACTCGCACTAACTCGGCTTGTTGAAAGCGATCCTCTTCAAGCCTTTTATGAAATTGTTATCGTGTTTTAAAAGCTTTACAACAAAATCATGCAGAAAAGAGAGAAAGGAAATTAGAAATCTTTTTCTCTTACAAATTGCTGTTTTTGGGTCGACTGTGGTTACTCGTGTACAAGCTTTGCTCAAAACAGCGCGCAGCAGATTTTTGTTTCGGATATAAAGGCTTGTGGCGACCGAAGCTACCTCAGGGAAAAAGTATATGTGCATAGATGTTTTTAAGAAATATGTTATACTAACAGGATTTAATGAGTCTCAAACTATTTTTTGTTTATAGAACTTATTCATAGAGTACAACAAGTTCAATTAGTTTCAGCGTTTAAATATTGTAAATTAAATTTTTTAAAATTCATAGGAAATATGTTTAAGGTAATTTGGCATTTCTCTTCATCTTTTTTGCTTAAGTTACTTAAATTTGGAGGTGTGATTACTTTTTAATAGTTAATGTGCTTTCCCTTTGCCGTTATAACCTTCTGAAGACGAATAGGCATGGAATCCACCAATTTTTGCAAAGTTATAGTGCCACTTTGTTCCCATTCTACAACCATAACGTTCTTAAGTTGCTTCAGTCTCTCCAACTGTCCACCTTTCTTAAAAACTCTGTCAGACAGGATTACCCAGAGGTCCCCAATGGGGGTTAAGTACGGACTAATCGCTGGTCACTCCAAAACCGAAATGTTTTTGGATAGAAGAAAAGCTTTTGTAGGTTATCTTCAAATTCAATAAGTTTGCTTTCTAACAACTTTCAAAAGATTTTGGCGTTAGTATTAGTTAAAATATAGCAAGTTCGAGACGTTTCAGCTTTAGTAGCCTAAGACATTTGGAATCCGCCACCGTGGTTTTCCTTATACCTGGATTGTCGTGGTTGGCGTAAATCGGGACAGTATTTATGGCAAACATCTGTGCCGTCTAAATAAAGGTGTTTCTCTTCGGCATACACCACATTGTGTAAATCAGTTCACCTAAATTTGTATCTTTCAGCAAATACCGAACGAGCTTTATGTGACGATAAAGTAGTTTTAGTATAGGCACTCGGAAAGTCAATGAAACGTTATTGTTTTTATCTAAGACTTGATGCACACTTCCAAATGACACTTTGTCTCGTTACAAGAAATGCCTGTCCGAACCGGAAGACGCCAAATTTCTCGTTTGTAGCGTGCGGTTGAACTTACGTATCCTTTGATTTCTCCACAACAATGGGTGTTTTTTTTATGCCGGTTGACTCTCGCAGCTATATCAGCAATTTTAGTGCTACTTTCCTTGAGTCCCATTATTAATCTAAGCTCTTCAGCTGAGAAATGCTTTCCACTTTTCATATGTGCAGATGATGACTGGGACGCCCAATGCCAAATTCACATAAAACTAATTTTGCACATATACTTATATATTCTGTCACAGCACACAAAAGTCAAGATAACGCACTAAGGATGGTTTCCAAATAAGGATTTTCCATAAGGATTAGAAAAATAAAATATATGAACACACTAATGTAACGTTGTTGATATTGAAAAGATAGAGAAAGACATTTATGCACATATACTTCTTTCCCTGAGGTAAGAATCTACGCATATACTCGGGAGTTTTTGCATTTTTTCTTTTGTGCATGAGCTTGAATGAGCTCAACGAGCTTCGAGTATTAAGTTTACTTGTATCGCTTTTGTAGCAAGCTTGAACTAGTTTACTCAAAACAGCTCGTTGCAGCTCTCTGATGTGCATTAGCGAACCTCTTCTTCTTCTTTGGCCATCACAACCGTTTTACGGTCTCGGCCGCTGCCACTAATGCCCGCCACTCTCCTCTGTCCCGAGCGACATTCCACCAGAAGGACTCTCCCAGCTTCGCAATATCTCCCTGCTGGCAATAAAAGGGCATTAAAAACTTAAGGTCGGACTGTTTGGTCGGGATTTTTCCGGACCCCAAAAAGTTCGCGAGGAATTTGCACAATCATGTCTTTCAAAAGACAATAATTCCAATTTTCATTTAGAGTTGTCTGTTCTTTCTGAGAATTTAGAATCAAATTCGAATTCCTCTGTTCTGGCAGATCATTCATATGTTTCAAACCTGCAAACATTTCGATGGAAGAGAACTATAAAAAAATTCTTCAAAATAATTCGAAATTGAACAGTTGCTTAATGGAAAATTTACATTTTTACATTTTAAATTGTAAGACCCTTTTCGAGCATGTACATTCCTCAAACATGAATCGTTTTATGTACAATATAGAATTAGACGAGTTGGTAACATTGGAAGACAATAGGTGGCTTTCAAACTTCATAGTCGATACTGCTTTGACAACAATTCTATTTGATCAAAATGATCCAGGACTGGAAAGTCTTCCATGTCAAATTGGACAATACTGCTTTAAAAATGAGGAATTAATTAAACTACTGTTATAAAAATCATTTTAACATTTTATTTATTGATAAAAAATTACAAGAAATTATGTTCCTTGATCCATTTGGGCGGTCAACATCTGCCCAAATGTTTTTAAGGCACTATCAGTCACTTTTAAACGGCATTAGTAAGATGAATTACAAATGCGTGTATAAAAGTCATGACCCTCAGGATGATTCATACAATTGTGGCATTTTTATTTTGCAGTTTGCAAAATGCCACATAAAAAATATGCCTCTCTCAAATTTAAGACCAGCTCATTTATTTGGAAGAAGCATTTTTGAAAAACTAACAAATTATGGCGAATCGCTGTTAAATATATGTCTACACTGCTGTAAAAATATAGAACATGAAAGCAGATTGCTATGCAACACTTGTGGACAAAATATTTGCATTGAATGCACTCTAAATTTATACACAATTACCGATAACAACCTTATCTGTAAACTTTGCCAAGCTAGTTAACAATAGAGACGGTGGTTTTTATTTTTAAAATATTTTGCTAGCAAAGCATCATATGTACACACCATATGGTTATTAAAGCTATGTTGAGCTTGAGGATGAGCCGCTTCTGCTTCACCGAAGATAGTTTATATTGGTATCATGTTCAGTTGACTCTGAAACTGGCGACATCTGCGCTGTAATCAGCCAGAAACAGTCGTTTCACCGACTCCTTGATTTTGATCCTTGAAACTTCTTTCAACAATGCAATCGTACGTTAATGATTTAATGCGACTGCTAAGTTATAAGTGGAATAGGCCTATTGGGGATACCACTTTAAAAAAAACGCGCCATGAACTCTACCTCAACGGTGGTGTGGAATCGAGTTAATATTTACACTGGCAACAAGGTCAAGAATATTGAAGTATTGGCATTTATTAAAGAGTATGCCAAAATTAGACTAAGCGGATGGACCATTTGAGGCGCAGTCACGGTCAACATTTGCATGAAATAATCTTCAAACATTAAATTATATGGACCGAACTATCGATTCAAATAAAGATTTCATGCATTTTTCTGAATTTTATGTGTTTTTTTAAAAAACTTTCCTATAGCTCTTAAAAAATCACCCTTTACTTAAATTAAAGAAAATATAAAGATACATATTTTATTCATGTGACTTCATCTTACAAAAAATTTTGGATCTTTTTATGTCTTTTTATAATCTTTTTAAATAATTCATCGGCGTCAGCATCGGCGTTGTCCAGATCCTGGGTGCCAGAAACGTCCTGCTTCTCCGAATTGTTGTTGTTGTTTTTCTTCTGCGAATTGCGCTTCCTCTTCTCCCCTTCCTCCGTTGGGTTTTGGGCAGGGGGAGCGCTCTTCGTCGGAGTCGCTATCTCTCCCATGGTGTGATGATAGTCTGTAAGCATGTCAAGAAATTATTTATTAATACAAAGAACTAATTTTTATCAAACAAATACTTACAGCGTGAGCAATATTTATGCGAAACATTTTGAGATGCACCTTCGACCGTCGCGTTAATTTTGCGCTATGTGAAACTCGTGTTTATGCGACTAAGGGCTGCAGAAAAACGTCGGGGGATTTGTAGGGAAAATTTTTTAATTCATTTGCAGGAAAACTGTGGGCAGGATTTTCATAATTTGTTTTTTAAAATAATCCTGAATATGTCAGCTTTACGCTGATATACCGTGCATTGCGGCACAAGAAAAAGAGATGGAAAAAGAGATATTCGTCCAAATGTCGGGTTACAAATTTTTGACTTGATATTTGAAGTACCTGCAATAGTAAAATCCACCCAAACCTTATTTAATACAATAGTTTATTCTATTCTTAGCATTTTGCAATTTATTTTGTCTCAAAAAGTTTAGTAGTTCCTGAGAAAATTTAAAAATAAAAAAATCATTGGTTTTCCACTTTTCACCGTTCCAATTCGGTGCTAAAAAGGCGACGTTATTTTGACGCACTTAGACCTCCTTCAAATCATCACTTTTCTCCCAAACGCTCCACATGATTTTGATCTAACTTTTACTAAAAATCAGCCAAAACCATAGCGAATACGCAAGTATACCGTGCAATGCGCTACGCGAGCTGTAAGTCGAGAAATTAGCGAGCATTTGCAAGCCTATGCAAATCGGGTGCAATTTGTATGGGCCGGCATGGTAGGTGGTCTCACAAAATTGAAGATATCTCGAAAACGCTCCACATGATTTTAATCTAACTGTTACTGAAAAACAGGCAAAACTATGGCGAATACGCGGGTATATCTTGCATAGCCCTACGCGAGCTGGAAGTTGAGATATTTTCAATTTAGTGGAAATTTAGTCAATTTTTAACACTTAAATTTTAAGTCCATAAGGCTTGAAACCAACCCCAACCCAAATAAAACAATAGTTTACGCAATCCTTAACATTTCTGCATTTAAAGTTTTTGAATTAAACATTGCAATCAAGAGAAAATTGGAAAATACAAATTTCCTTTGTGTTCCAAATTCCACCGTTCCAAATTCGTCGCTAACTATGCGTCGCTATTTTGACGGACATAAATGAAATTAATGTTACCATTTAACTCATAACAAATCATCTGGACACTAACAAGATCTAACAACATATCTCTTTTTTTGGATTTGGATTTACTACTTAATATTTATTTGGATACATTGGCTTATTCCAGTTAATTTGTCGTGGCGTTTTCCGCGTTTCAACGTGGGCGGCCAAATAATTCTTTATGCCCATAGTAACCTAAAACAAAAAAAACAAAATTTGTTTTGTTTGACGTTGAGTTAAAATACTTAAAATGCAGGAAATCAATACAGAGGAGAAAAACAAAAGACAGAATGAGAAGCCGCGGACAAGACGCAGAGATAGAAAGGAAAAGGGTCACAATGAAATCAAGGTATATAAATGCCCGGTACACATGGCCATAAATAATTTTGAACAATATTTCTTTAGATTGTGGTCCGACATCTGCCGCCAACAATGACTGAAAAGGAGTTCTTGGAACAAGTTGACCCATTGCCAGAGGGCGACTCCAACTCGTTCTACTATTGTCCGGCCGATTGGTCACTCGGCCAGGAATCCACTTGCCGCGCCTACATCGAATTGTCAAATATCGAAGATGTTGTGCAATTTCGCGATCGTTTCGATGGCTACGTCTTCGTGGACTCCAAGGGTGCGGAGTACGTGGCCATTGTGGAGTATGCTCCATTCCAGTGCTTCGTCAAAAACAAGGCTCGCAACCACGACAACAAAGTCAATACCGTTGAAAGCGAGTCCCATTATCAGGAGTTCATTCAGAAGCTGGACGAGGAGCGTGAGGAGGCCAGTCGCATCGGTGACTTAAAAATTGATTTTTCCTTTGATCGCAAAGCGGACGAGAAAGTCAAGTCCACGCCACTGCTTCAATACCTGGCGAACAAAAAGGAGAAGCGTCGGGAGGAGGCACGCAAACGGAACGAGGAGAAGCGCAAACAGCGCGAGGAGCAGAAACAGTTACGATTGCTGGAGCAACCATCGGAGAATAGCAAGTCCAAGGAGGCCAGCACGGACACCATCAAGAAACCGTCTGGTTCCAGTACAAAGAAAGATGCGCAGCAGCAGGAACCATCAAAAACATCACGCTCCAAACGTCGCACCGAACGTGATCAGCGCCGGCGCGAGGAACATGAGCAGCGGAAGCTGTTGCGTGCGCAGGAGCAGCGGGACAAGAAGAAGACCGACAAGGATAAAGACAAGCCGTCAACAGCCAGCTCCAGTAAAGCGTCCAAGCAGTCGAAAAATTCGAAAGAGCAGGTCAAGTCGGAAAAGGACATTGTCATTTTGAAGAAAGCAATCAATTCCGAGGATCAGAAACCAAGCGCAGAGACGGAGGCCAAATCTGCGGAAGATGATGTTAGTGAAGATGTTAAAAAGTTTATAGAAAGTGCCAGCAGCCTCATGGACAACGACGATGCAGACAACCCGGTTCTGGAAAGCTTATCGGCCAATACAGATGCTGGCAAGGCGGCGCTCTTGCGATCCTCAGAGGAGCGTCGCATAAGAAATAAGGTTCGTCTCAAATACAAATTACTTTCAAATTCATCACCTTCAGCCAGGCATTTCTAAGACAGTACTCGTTGCTCTGCAAGCTTTAACTTAACTCAGCTAGCATTGTTTAAAGCGAAAATGAAATTATTCTATGAATATCATTTTAAAGCTTTATTTATATTAATTATACGTGCTGCACAGGCTTACAAACTTCGGCCAAACCAAAGTTAACTTACCTTTATAATATCCTTGCAGAGGGTATACTGAAATTGCCCAAAAGATTGTAACGCACAGAAAGACGCATGACGAGCTGAGTTGATAGAGCCCTGTCCGTTCCTTTGTCCATCTGTTTCTATGCTATCTCGTCCGTCAGTTTTAAAGCTACCTTGCTACCCTACAAATACGCTGCACATTCGAAAAAACCAGTTTTAGTGAGAAAATCTTTGTTGATTTTAACGGAATCACCTTCAGACTTCGTATTTCTTAGGTTGCTACCTTTTTCCATGATTCCATTAAGTTTGGTTGAAATCGGACATCTATATAGAATAGCTCCCTTAGAAAAGTAAGGTCTGAAAAGTCGTCTTGGTAAGAAAAATGTTTTTGGTTTCAATTTAAACGTTTTTATACTCATGAAAAGTGTATTATTACTTTGCCCAGAAGTTTGGAACGCACAGAAGGAATCATCTCCGACCACATAAAGTATATATATTCTTGATCAGCATGACGAGCTGAGTCGATTGAGCTTTGTCCGTCTGTTTCTACGCAAACTAGACCCTAAGTTTCAAAGCTATCGAGCTGAAATTTTGCCCTGGGGTTACTTTATTTGATATTTCAATGACACAATACATTAAGCTTATAAATTAAGTCATTGGTCACAAAATTAAGTCAGTGGTCACAAAAGTTTCAAGTGTATTTAAACTTCGGCACAGACGAAGTTAGCTTTGCTTTCTCGTTAAAATTGGCATTAATATGTTATACACTTGAAAAGAGTATTATAATTTTGCCCAGAAGTTTGGAACGCATAGAAGGAATCATTTCCGACCATTTCCAAAACACAAAAAAGTCTACCAGACCTAAAAATTAAAACAGTTTTTTTAATCGCCCAAGCCTAATTTTATTCACTTGGGTATTTATTTTGCAGGTTTTTTTTTTTTAAAATTACTATGGATTGTATTGACTTTGGCTCTATAAAATCGATTTTAGGATACAAATAGTTGCATAATAATGAAAAACCATAACAAACTAAGGTCCATATCAAATTTATAAGACACTTTTATAACTTGCGTTTCCTCCCTCGCAAAATCTTTCTGAACTGGAATATAATAGAAACAAATATGACGAACGAAAGAAAAACACATCCGCAATGAAAATTTACCGTTGGTTGCGATTTTTATCATTGCTTGGAAAAGTGCCGTTAATTTTGCGTTCAAGTCATAGAATTTTGCTAGCTTGCAGCTGTATCAGAATTATAAGACACATAACGAAAACTAAGGCCAGACTGTTAAAAACAACTCCACTTGAAATTTTTTGTTCACGATTGTAATTTAAGAAATTTGAAATAAAATGGGTCGATCAACACTGCTCTGCGAGAAAGAAAAGGGCTTAATTCTTGCCTGTTCAAAGTCCGGCTTGAATATAAGCCAAATATCACGTGAAATCGGTCGCAGTCGCACAATTATTCCCAATTTTTTGAAGAATCCTGAAGAATACGGCAAAAAACGTAGTACTGGACCAAAACCAGTGTTAAATGACCGTAGCAAGCGACGCATTATTAACAAAGCGAGCAATTCAACCGCCTCATGCTCCCAACTTGCTGCACTCAGTGCAAAAAATGTGTCCAGTATGACAGTCTGGAGAGTCTTAAATAAATCTGATCACATTGTGAGAGGTGTACTAAAAAAATTCCCCATTTGACAGCCCGCCACAAAGCATCTCGGATCGAATTGGCACTAGAAAACTTGTCAACAAAGTGGGCCCCGGTAATTAATGTCGCATTGTTAGTTTTCATATTTCTAATCAATTTTATTTTGTTTAGGTAATTTTTTCGGATGAAATCTAGATGGTTCAGATGGATTTCGCCATTACTGGCGTGATTTAAGAAAGGAGCCCCTTTACTTTTCGAAAATAAATTTTGGTGGCGGGTCAGCAATGGTATGGAAAGCTTTGGAAAGCTGGATTTGCAATTTATTCCAGATTGCTCCAGAATGAATAGTGCAGACTACATTCGAGTCCTAGAAAATAGTTTGCTCCCCTATTTAAAGGAAAACCGGGAAGCATCCTTTATTTTCATGCAAGACAATGCCCGAATTCACACTAGTCGGGTCACAAAAGCTTTTTTTCAAGAGTGCTCGGTCGAAATATTGAAATGGCCAGCATGCTCACCAGATTTAAATCCAATGGAAAATATTTGGGGAAACCTCGCAAGACGTTTTTACAAGGAAAACACAAGCTACGACAGTGTTAGCAACCTTAAAAGTGCGATTTTAAGAGAATGGAACCTCTTTGAACCGCAGTTATTAGTGAATCTGATAGATTCAATGAAAAAAGAATTTTTTGATGTTAGAAGATGTAGGGGATCGACAATTAATGCCTAAATTAGTGGTTTGAATTAATTTAAATGTTATTTCTTTTCATTCCTATAGACTTTAAGTGTTAAAACTATAAGTGTCTTATCATTTTGATAAAGTTGAAAATGCCACTTATTTTTATTTTGCTAAAAAAAACACTATAACAATTGGAACAATAAATATATTTGAGTTGAATCGTTTGTCTACATCGTTTTAATATGAGTGAGCGACGGTTTATGCAATACGTTAATATATCTTGAAAATTATATTCAAAATACAAGGTGTCCTATTTTTTTGATATGGACCTTATTTGATTGCAATTAACTGTAACTTTTTGCTTTTGTTATAACAAAAATCACATAGATATTGTGATGGAAAAATATGTGACTTGCGCTATGTCACGTATCGAATCCTATTTTACTTTTTTATACAACATTTACACTAGGACTGTGCTATGCGTTAATAGCCAACATTTCGCAGAATTCTGCACTTATATTGATGCCCAAAAAAACGTATCGCTTTTTGATTGGCTTTATCTTGGAACCAGCACTTCGTCTGCTACCAACTTTACCACTAAATAAAGTGCTTCGAAATAGCTTTAGTTAAAGTAGCAGAAGAAAAAATAAATAATTTATTTTGACTTTTATTCTGCTTTAAATGCGTAAGACGGACACGTTCGTCATCATGGAAATACCCATATGTTCTTGATCAGCATGACGAGCCGAGTCGATTGAGCTTTGCCCGTCCGTCCATCTGTCTGCATCTACTTAAACTAATGTCTCAGTTTGAAGCTATCGAGCTGAAATTTTGCACAGAGATATCTTTTAGCTGCACACTAAACATATGTATGTCGGAAACGCGAAAATCGGATGGTCACTTCTTATTTTTATACTCTGTACCAAAGGTACATAGAGTATAATAAGTTTGTGCAAAAGCCATGTCCGTCTGTCTGTCCGTATGAACGCGCAGATATCAGAGATGTTAAGAGATATATGCTTCTTATACTTGCAGGCTGATCAAGTTTATTTTTAATTTTTGTCACGCCCCCTCCCGCCCCCGCAAATTGGAAAAAACGTCATATCTCCCACAGTTTTATAGATAGAAGGTTCGTTTGTTCTGGACACATTTAGTAATTAGAATTAATAATCGATCCGCCAAAGGAATGGTAGAGATCGGATGAACGGTTGTCGAGTTATAATGAAAACAAACAATTATGGGCAGCACCGGTCGCAACGGTGATGGGCAGCACTTCACAGGTACAGAGTATGTTATGGTCGGGCTTGACCGACTTTCTTTCTTGTTATTTAATCGGTGTTTAAATTGCTTTAGTCGAAGCAGCAAAAGTCGCAAAGCTTCAACTGTTTTTAACTGTTTAATCAGGCTTGTTCCGAATTCAGAACGTTTTCAAAAAGTAAAAACGAAAACGAACGTTTTACTATTTGATGTTCCCAAATCCGAACGATTTGGTTATGTTTTGACTTTTGGAACTCGGATTCGAAAACAGCTGGCTGGGTGGCCTGCGTATGTGTTTGTGTTTATCGACCGCAGCCAGAGTTCTCATCTTAATAATTAAAACTTGCCAAGCTCTTATTTACTCTTTAAAACCATTTATTTCCATTTAAACCATTATTTAAATGTTAAATATAAATATGTCATATCAGATATGGTTAAAAGAAGCTAAATAAAATTGAAAAAAATTTTGTCCGATTACTTAAATTCATATGAAGCAACCTTAGCAGGCATCGATTGAAGCTCGAAATCGAAAAAAAAAATAAAGTGGAATTCAGAACAGTTCGGTTTGGTCACGGCCGCTCATTTTTGTTTTTCTTGCAATATTTTATAGATGTTTATAGAAATCTATATTAAATTAACTTCAACTATAAACAGTATAAGTAATGATGTTAAACGATCTTAAAAATGTTCAACTAATTTCGAATTTTTAGTTAATAATTTTGGAGAATGGTTTTAATGCTTTAAATAGCAACTACTTTTAATTCCGCTGACTCTACAGCGCACGTTTTGAAAACGACAATTTTTGTCGATTTGCTGAATTCGAAACAAGCAACCAACTCGTGTTCGGAATTCGGTACAGGCCCAAATATGAATTGTTTCTTCTGCCTTTGCTTCTGAGAAAAATCAGAAGTCGCTGTCGAAGCAAGAACAAAATCTGACTTCTGAGAAAAAACAAAGAGCGCCAGCAGTCATCGGCCCACACTGTTTTGTGTGCGTCGATTGCACTTTGTTTCATCAAAATCGGTTCAGAACTACGGGCGCCAGCTCGAAAAAAGTGGTTTCGAGATAAACGCGTTTAAGGGGGTAGTACAAGTTGGGCCCGAAAAAAAATCGATGGCTCAGGATATTCAAAAATATTTTCCCAAAAGGATTTTCGAAAACTCGAATTAGTTTAGGAGATATAGCCCTTTAATGACCCAATGTGACCTAAATTTCCAAGCAACTGCAAACTTAAAACGCGTTTTTCTCGAATCCACGTTTTTCAAAATGGCGGCCGCGATTCAGCCAAAACTACTGGACCGATTTTTTTCAATGAGGTGTCAAAAGAATTGTCGCCATTTTGGCCTGAACCTCCAACTTTTAAGATTTACTTTTTTATCATATTTTTAAATTTTTAATGTTGAATGGATGATCAAAATTAGCAAATATCATTAGATTTAAGTCACACCATTAGACATTTGCCTACAAAAGGTCTACTCATAAGAAAAAAAATAAACGATAATTCATATGGAGACCAAGTTAAAAACTGGTGTAGAGCATTTTATTGTATGGACGAAAGTTGCATATCGAAAAGAAAGTGGGGTCGCGGGAACATTTGACGCATCTAGGATGTGTATTTCCTAGGTTATTCCTCGAAAACCCCCCTAAACTCTAGATTTCAGACTTTCACTTGATTCCTGCGGAACGTTTTTTTTCGCGCAAATGACCTTAGTTTTACATATTAAGTATTTCTTATGTATCTACTGTGGTGTAGGACCATGTAAATTTGATTCTAAAATTTAGTCATATGTAAAATGACTTGACACAGCCCCAAAGGGCCAAAGCCTAGCTCCTCTCAATCTCTTGGCTTGTGTACTTGTAATTTTTCTTACAAGAGAAAGGGATCTACAGTTTAACGCCGAATCCGAACGGCAGTTTAAGAAACTTTTTCATGGCTAATTACTACAAAGCTGGCGCCAACAGCAGTGAAGGGTGACCGGGTGCGGGATCGAACCAACGACCTCTTGCACAGCGGTCGCTCACACCAGCCGCTGAGCCACACCCGGGCACACAAGCCGCTGAGCCACACCCGGGCACAAATATTTTTTAGAAGCTTGCCAATGTACATGCTTATGTATGTATGTAAAACAAATCAGTCAATTTACGAACATACGTTAAGCGCCTTTTAGAAGCTGCGAGATTTTCGTGCAAATCATTTTACAGAGGGGTGCTTGAATTTTAAACCTTCTATGAAAGGTGACAAGAAAATCTTACATCGTGTAAAGGACGTCTTATGAATCCTTCTTTGCGTTACAAACATCGGACCAAAATTATAATGCGCTCTGCAAAAGTTAAGAAAACCGAAACAATAATAACGGTATTCCAATTATAACGGTATTCGGTTCTCAAAAACAAATTTGTATCGGTTCCGTGATTTGAAAAGGTTGATTTTGGTTAACGGTTCCGGTACTAATCCCTGGTTTTCAGCACTTTTTTTTTTATTTTTTTTTACGACCTTTATACTAAGTAAACCTGCAGTTTTTATCCGGCATCGGTTTTGAATTCACAGCCAGGCAATGATCACTGATAATTGAGGTTGGTCCCTCATGAAGCAGCTGTGAGATCTACCAGCCTCCTTTGTGGTGTTGTGTGTCTCTGTTTTAAGTTATGCGTAAGCATAACGTGACCTCGAGTCGTCTAAAAACTGCAGGTTTACTTAGTATGTATAAAGGTCGTAAAAACAGTCAAAAAAACAGTATTTTTTAAATGTTGAATTGTGAATCGGGGCTTAGCTGAACGGACAGGCGAAGAAAATTCCACCACCGAGTCGAAGCTGTTATTAGTTTATTCTGTAATTTTGTTAAACTTTCTTTGTTAGGCATCGTTAATAATGTCCATTGAAATTTTTTTGGCTTAAATCTGAAATGTAAACATCCCTGTTAACAAAAAACATTTTAAGTACGAACCTTTCTTATTTCAAAACAAAAAAAAAAAAAAAAAAAAAAAAAAAAAAAATAAGTCTCATTACTTTTCGATCAACTATGTTTCAAAAAAAACCAAAAACAAAAAAAAAAAAAAAACTTTTTTTGATCAACCCTTTTCCAATTTCCCTCCCCCCAGCCAACTATGTTTCCAAAGCTTCAAATCGCTAAAAAAAACATGAAACTAGCTCATACCCGAAAAATATAAAAATAGGCTAATCATATCTTCACTTTTTTGTTGTTGTGATTTACCTTCCTGCACTCTTTTCCAAATTTCTCGAAAAGTTCTTGACCGATTTTGATAAAACTTTTTTTCCGTGAGCTAATAGCCAGATGCAACTAATCGATGCCAAAACCTACAAATTTTTTCGAAACTTTAAATGCGATTATCTCGGAACCACTTTTTCACCCTGTGCGTCAGATCAATTTTTACCGTTTTCTTATAGTTTTTTAAATGCGTAAACCGTCTATGGTCGGAACTGATATTTTATCGGTCCTATAGCGGTTAGGCCTTTTAAGGGGTAAAAATAGTCAATTTTCGATTTTACTTAACCTACCCCCTATATAGACCGTCCCGATATCCTAGTTCCGACAACCACATCAATTCCCAACAAACCTCAATTTTTATCCGATGACGCGTTCTCTGAATCTGACGCACCAGGCACCTTGTTTTTAAAAGCGACTTTGAGCGGGACCAACACCGCAACACAACTACAAAAAATTTTAAATTAGCAACTTTTCTAATAAATTTCGAAACCCTTGCACTCGTACCTTAATTGTACAGGCCTTAGAAAACGTATAAAGACGAACTCCGATCCGGAAAGTTCTTGAAGATAGCTTTCAAACTAACGGAGGAAATCGCATTGAAACAGACGGACATGGCTAAATCAACTCAGTTCGTCATGCTGATCAAGAATATATATACTTTATGTGGTCGGAAATGCTTCCTTCTATGCGTTGCAAACATCCAGACAATTTTAAAATAAAACCCAATCCATCATTCTAACTTACAGGATCGTCCGTCTATTGCCATCTACCAACCGAAGGCTCGAATGCGATCGGATGAGAGCTCGCAAAATGCAACAAAATTGAGTGAAGGCCTCGCTTCCGAGGGAGAAGCATCCTCGTTGCCAGAAGAAAAGCAAAACAAACGGAATAAGCGCTCTGGCAGACGCAATAAATCCAAGCCCAGCGAGACCAAGGAAAATGCCGAACATATGCGCCGGGTTTCAAAATCTTCTGAGAGTAGCAACAACAGCGCCCACTCCTCTTCCATAAATCCTTCAAAATAAGCTTAATTTTTATTCTAATAAATTTGTTATACATTTGAGTCGAATCAATAGAACTCGCTTTCCATGTCGATCTGAGTGCATGTTTTTTGATTGTTTTTAACCTGATCCTGGGACTGATACATATGGGCCACTTGCTGAGCATCCGTTGCATTCTCGCTGCTCTTGTCATCGCGGATGCGAATGAAGCGAGGGAAACGCAACGAAATGCCGCGTTCGTTGTCCACAATGCCAATGGCCGCCCGATGGACGGGGCTCAGCGACAGGTCCGCACATTTCACCTCCCACACCTGCACCGGCTCAAACCACGCATCCGGTTCGAGGCTGGAATCATATCTGAAGTATGACTTGGCGCTGGGGATCACATGTTTGCCTAGGAACTCCGAGTGGACCCGCAAGTCGTCATCCGTGAATCCTTAAATGGAAAGTTGCAAAATTAATGTATTATAGATCCGAAACTCAACCAGTGAGTCAGTCCCATACCTGTGCCAATTTTACAGATACTCTGGTACTCCTCGTTCTCGGTGTCATAGCAGGCAAGCAGAAATCCGCCATAGGTTCCTGTCCGCCGACCCTTTCCCCTGTAGCCGCCGATTACGACCAGGTCGAGCGAGTCGCCCACGTTTGAGAGATAATCCTTCTTCAATTTCAACCAGTTTCTGGACCTCTTGGCAATCTCATAGGTCGCCTCCTCATCTAATGTCTTGACCATGAGACCCTCACAATTGCCTTTGACTGACTCCTCCAGAAACTGTTGCACCTCGTCCATATCGTTTGTGTTCAAGGACGTGGCGAACTGCCATTCGCCCTCAACTTCCTGGAAGTGCTCCAGCAGCAGCTTGCGACGCTCTGATAACGGCTGCGTCACGAGTGCCGTGCCATTGATGTACAGCAGATCGAAAATGTAGACGCACACCTGCACCTTTATCTCTTCAATGTCCACGTTCTTGCGTTTGCGCGTGCTAAGCACCTGGAAGGGCAAGATCTGCTTGCGCTCCACATCCCAGGCCACGATTTCGCTATCAATAATATACGACTGCACGGGAGCTTTGAGAAAGCCTTTGCTTCTAGCAATCAGATCCGGATACTTTGCTGTGTTGTTTTCCGAATTGCGCGAGAATATGCTAATCTCGCCCTGCTCATTGCAATGAATCTGAGCACGCTCACCGTCGTACTTCCACTCGCAGGTGATGTGCATGCCACCAAACCGCTCTAGCACTTCGTGAACCCCCTTTGTGGGTTGCGCCAGCATGGGCCGAAGCGGCATGCCCGGATGCATGGGGCAGCGTTCATGCAGTTCCTTAATATCATATTTCAGTATGGCGGGAATGATGATGTCATAGTTGGGGCACTGACTGTAAAAAAAAAGGAAAAATTAAATCGTGTTAAAATCAGGGACCGTAATCATTATCAGCCATGCTCCCATTTTCGCATTCGCAGTTTTTCGATTTGAAACTAGCCTTAAGCGCCTAATACACCACACGCTGATGTGTCTTAGTGAAATTGCAAATCGTTGGAAAAAGAAGAAGCGCATGCTTTCAACTTAAATTTGCTGGCGTAGTGTAGTAGATAAATGCGTGTGAATTTGCGCGAAAATTTGTGCGGTGAATGAAGCGATTTAGGCTGGAACGACACTTTCAAGTTCAACCACAATTTTTCGCCTATGGGGAAAAGTCGTTGGGGTAAGCGAATAAGAATATGTTTGGATTCTCCGCACAAACCTGGGAAACGACCTAGCGTACGCTGTAGAGCAGGTCGCGTAAAGCACTTCTTCATACATGGTTTTCTTGGGGACCCCAAAATCTCAAAATATGGAACTCCTTTGCGGAAGTTCTGCGCTTTAATTTTCATATTGATTTTTTTGAGATTGCATGACAAAAAAAATAGCTAGAACATCTTCAATTTTTAAGCTACCGACGTGTTCAGCCACTCAAAATGTTTGAAAAAAATGCGGCTACTACATATAATTTTTTCTTACATTTTTGAAGAATGGGTCTTTTTTGCTAGGCTCAGTTTTTTGAAGAAATCAATTTTTTTTGCAAGGAAATGTTGGAAAAAAATGTTTCAAAACTATTTTCAGAAGGGCTTTTGAATCCTGAACAATAGAGAAAAATCGCAAAGCTCTATCTTAAACCGTTTTCGAGTTATTTAAAATTTTAAAAATTCAAAATTTGACCTTTTAAAGCGCAGAACTCCCGCAAAAGAGTTCCAATAAAGCTCAAATCTTTAATCTTTTCGCATAATAAGCTTCCTTGGGTCCAATTTTCATCCAATTCCAAGACATCATCTCAGAAAGAGCCATATATTCTTGATTAGCATAACGAGCTGAGTCGATTGAGCTTTGTCTACTCCCTCAGTTTTGAAGCTATTGAGCTGAAATTTTGCACAGAGTCATCTTTTAGCTGCACACTGCACATATGGGCATTTCCACAGCACGCACGAGACAGTCGTACGTATTTATTAACCTTCATCATAAGGAAAAATAAAGAAAAGTTTAAAAATAAGCCCGTCCATATTGGTTTTTGAATAGCATTTTAGTAGCCCTATTTTTCATGTATTATCTGGGAGTTGTAGAAAGAGAAGGTCCCAAGATACTGGCAGACAAAAAGAAATACGTTATGTGACAGAATATGGAAGTGCGTTTTTTTGGCTCTTATAAAAATAGAAAAATCTGCGAAACCCGTTCGAGTTTCTTAATACAACTAATTTTAATACTATCTGCAATCATGTATCTATATATTTAGAGCTGATTCGTTGAAAAATAAATGTTGGGCTTTTTTATATTTGTATCATTATGATACGTTATGTGACAAATTTTTGAAACCTGTATGATTACTTTTGTGGTTTTTTGATAACGCAAAGAAAATACTTACTGTTAATTGCACTCACATAGTTTGTTATGGTTTCTTATGCAATCTTTGTTTACACTTTGTACCCTTAAAATGACTTTAGAGAGCAAAATTTAATGAAATCTATAGGTACTTTTTCAGGAAAAATACCTGCAAAAGAATGATAAAAATAAGAAAAATGGTGATTGCTCGACTTTGCATTTGAAAATCTCGAAATGGAATATGAGTAAATTTAATATTGGCTTAAATAAGTTTAATTTAATTGCTTTCCTTTAAAAATATGATCGAAAAAAGTGTTTTTTAGTACTTTTAATTTTTTGGTCTCGGTGGACCTTTCTGTGGAAATGCCCATATGTCAAATAGCCATATATAAATATATGGACCGTATAATGATTTTCATCATACTTCTTCTTTAAGCTCACCGAAAGATCCTTAGCCTAAGCACAATATGTCTAGTGTATAAGTTAGTTTAGTTTGAGACGTGCAACGAAGCACACGTAATAAGGAACAACAAATCAACAAATGTTGATCCTCAACTATTCTCAATGTGGGCTCAAACGATCATAGCTTACTCTTACAACCTGGCAAGGGCCTCTACGAACACAGGTACCTACCATTTAGCACCTCTACGAACACAGGTTGCTACTTAACTGGGGCTAACTCAGCCTCCTATGGAAGTGGGCCGCTACGAATACGGCTCCTACCTAACTATATGCCAAAATTTTGTTTTTACATTAAGACATTAAGCTTATAAATTGTCTTTGGTTACAAAATTATGTCAGTGGTAGCAAAAGTTTCAAGTGTATTTAAAATTTGGCACAGACGAAGTTAGCTTTATTTATATTTTATATTTATTGGGTTTGTGCTTCCTTATGCTACAAGTACAGAGACTTATTAGTTATTGCATAAGTCACGAAAATCAATCACTAGAAAATAATTTGCTTATTCTAACCTAATCTAACAGAGGGTGATAATGATAATAATACAAATTTTATGGTGCATATATTGATTTTAATTGCGATTTAAATTGTGGCTCGCATCTTATTGTTTTTAATGAATTTGATAGCTGATTCCAAAGCCTAACAACATGCACAAAGAAATGCTTAAGAAGAAAAGTCTATCTTGTCATATAAGTATGCCGGTTCTGTTGTCATTATAATTCGGTGAAGTTGTGTTACGACTCTAAGTTTGACCCAAGATTGCATAGATATATGTTATCTGCATGTTCACTGATGTGAGCAAATCTACTTATTTTGAACACATATCTAGCGATGTTGTTAAAAGCGACCCTTAACCTCTCTTGACTTGCAGCGCTACAGCTACCGAACAATTCAACTCCGTAAAAGCAGAGATGGTATTAAATATGATTTTGCAATTAAGAGTCGTAAGCTGGTCGGTATCAAATTTTGTGTCAGATATAGCTGCTTTGCTTTCTCGTTTTTCTATATTCTGGAAAAAAATTATATATAAAATCATTTTATTTAACAGTCGGTTTCCATTCGCTTACTAAAGCTGTATTATCACTTGTCTGATATTTCATAAAAGTTTCTCAAAAGAGATATCAGAAAAGTGTAATAGTCAATCTGAGAAACATGAAATTTAAAAAAAAAGAATGGAAAAACTGAATGAGAATTAGGCTATTCTCTAATTTCGATTTCTCAAATGATTTTTTTGACAGCCAACTCATAGTAAACTGAGATGTTTTTCACCCATCTCGTCTGAGATGTCAACAAGTGAAAATACAGCTTAAGCATTTTTCTAACACTTGACACATAAATGCAAGCAGTTTTAGTACGAAATACAAGCGTTAAAACGAAAAGCCCTAGAGACTTCTGGGGCAGCCCCCCTATGTCTGTAAACTGGCGATATCAATGTTAAAGGTATTACACAAAGTATTTATTTAAGGGGGTAGTACAAGTTGCGCGTGCTGTTTTTAGATGGTTTTTCAAAAATTCACAGAAAGAAAACGAAACGATATTTTTAAAATCGGTTTTTTTTATTTGAAATGAATGAATACAAAATACAAAATTTTTTTATCAGAATTGTGACGTTGGCTGAAAAGTTTCTGGTCTGCGAAAAGTGGTATGGAAAAAAAGTGCGCCCATGGCGGCCGTGATTCGGGGTCACTCCGTTATCCGAATTCAAAAAGGAAAAAGATTCTGGTTTAGTATCGATGTAATTCTGGCCTGAACCTCAGATTTGGAAAAAAGTTAATTTTTGACAAAATGGTGGCACTTTGAAAATGAAAAATTTTTTTTGTTATTTTTGTTTTTAGTCTAGTGTAAAAAAAAATACTACAAATTGTTGTATCTAAAAGTTGGAGGTTCAGGCCAGAATGACGACAATTCTGCGTCGTTTGACACCTCATTGAACAAAATCGGTCCAGTAGTTTAGGCTGAATCGCGGCCGCCATTTTGAAAAACGTGGTTTCGAGAAAAGCGCGTTTAAAGTTTGCAGGACATTTGGGTCACCTTGAATCACTAAAAGGGCTATATCTCCTTTTGGGAAAATATTTTTGAATATCTGAGCTATGAAAAAAAGTCGATTTTTTTCCCGCCCAACTTGTACTACCCCCTTAAGAGGTTCTTATTTAGAGGTTACCAGATCTGTAACTCGCATTTATCAGCCATCGCATTACATCTTTGAAACCATTGATTATAATATACTAGAATCTTCTCGTTGCTTTCGGAATTAACAAGTTTATATAAAATCAGATGGGCTATTCGCCAGTTTTTTCAAATTAAGTGTGCAAAGTGAGCACTAAACGGTCTTTGAGCCATATCTTAAGATTTTAGGGGACCCCGAAAAAAACCCAACTATGAGGAACATGCAAAAACGGTAATTGTCTAGAACAGGGAAACTGTGCTCAAAAAATTCCATCGATGGGCCGCGAATTATGAAGAACTATCATGGAAAGAATTCGCCGCGGACTCCCATGGTTTATTTTTAAATGAATTTTGAATTTTTGAATGCTATTCTTGCATTAAATTTATGAATGTGCTTTTCGTCAAATGTCAAATGCCTGGAATTCAACTGCAATAGCGTTTCGAGGTTCATAAAACAGTCCAATAGCAAAATACAATTTGATGTGTTTGATCCAACTATCGTGGATAAGGATTTTTGATTTGAAATTTTTTTTTATTTGAGAGGATTGTGGATAGATACTTTTAAACTCTTTTCCAAACCCGCCGTAAACAAATTTTTTTAAATCGCGTGATTTTTAACCCTTATCCTGTATTTTGGGCAAATTTTGCCCAAAAGAATGTTTGACCTAGAAGTCAAGTAAATTTTGTAATTTTGAGCTGAGACTTTCTGACTGCACGTTTTTCCTCTTTAACAACACATTAAAAAATAGATACCTTTGTTATGTTTATAGTCCTGGGCAAAATATCTTGGGCAAAATTTGTCAAAAATACAGAATTATTAATTTTTTTCATTTACAGGATTAGGGTTAAAAAATTTTGCCTGTGGCGCATTTCTTTACGTTTATTATTCACATACGTCGGAAAATTCTTTGTAAACGCTTTGTGCGTCAGGAATCACCTGCGGAATCGGAATTTGAATTGGGATACTCGAAAGTATTTTTTTTAAGGCCATAATGTGCCAATTCGCCGTTTACCTTCATGGTGTGTGAGATTAACCGGCGGTTACCTACAAATAAGTAAAATGGTAATCTAGTAGTACTCGCCGAGTTCGATTACAGCTGAGTAAGATTACCTAGTTCTCAAATTAGCACCGTGGCACCATGGAATCGTAGGAACAGCACCGTCTTACTCATTTTTACTCATGTGTCATTTCTTTAAATCAGGGCTGCAAGCCAGTTCGGAGTTAAGCCGCTCCGGAGTCGGATACTTCGGGATTTTTGGTAAGTCGGAACCGAACCCGAATCGGAGCAAACAATATTTTCCCCGGCCGAACCTGAACCGGAGCAAAAAGTATTAAAAAAGGGTTCGGTTCAAAAAAGTTAGTACCTTAAACCTAGAATTCGGTTGAAAATGACTTTTTATAAGGATATATCAAAGATTCGCACACTTCGATTAGAAAATCTTAACAAAGCTGTACTTGACCGCTTAAGGCGTTGGAATTTGACTTACAAAACGTGCAATCGATTTCTAAATGTGAAAGAGTTCTGTATCAAAAGCTCTCCAAATATAAAAGAGTTACACTTAGAGTCATTAGAGTGGGATTCGGCTTAACAATTTCCCAGCGATTTCTACTTAACTTGGTACTCTTGTAGCACACAAGTTCTAAAGTCTTCTGCAAACTACAGTAATACCTTAATAACGTGTTTGGAAAAAGTTCTTACATTTTAGATTTAATTCCAATTCTTACATCTGTTTCTTGGATGCAAGAAACAAAATATTTTTGACGTAACAAAAACTGCTAGCAAAGAAATAAAGGGTTTTCCATTAGGGCCATAACAATATTATCTATTAATAATTTTTAATTTCGATCATATGACAGCGGTCGATTCTTTGGACGCAATTTTCCAATTTAGCGCAATTTCGCGTTGGAAGTTTTCTTTGAGCTCGTCTAAAGATGCTGGCTTGTTGGCATAGACCAGTGACTTGATAAAGCCTCATAAAAAAATCCAATGACGTTAGATCGCATAGAGGGGACGGCCATTCGTACGAACAATTTCTCGAGATAATACCTTCTCCGAATTTGCCTTTAAGTAAATCGATTTTGTCGCGTGCTGTGTTGCTAGTGGCATCGTCTTTCAGAAACCACAAATCGTTGATGTTAAGTTCATCCAGTTCTGGCCAAAAATATTCTTCCAACAAAACACATAGCGCTCTCCATTGGTCGATTTCAGCCAATTCTTGAGAAGGACGTGGAATCGACATTTACGGCTGTGATATTTTCTTCGGTTCGAACTTATCCACGATAGCACGCACAGCCTGTCGGGTGGGCCGATTATTACGGCCGAAAATTAGAGTAAGCGTTGCCCAGTTGCGACCACCGGAGCAGAATTTCGGTAGTAATTTTTTGTTAATTTCCGAAAAATGCGTTAAAAAGTATAATTAAACTTACGTTTTAACATTGTAAGTTTATTAAAAAAGGTGAAGGGTACGTTCCATCTGTATAGATTCCAAATTGCTGTGCCCCTAATGGAAAACCCATTATATTGCAGAATTGAATAATCATCAAAAGGAGGAAAACATTAATGATTTGTAACCATATTCATCTTCTAATGAAAATGAAATGGAATCTTTAGCTAAGGAGCTAAAAAATAATGAGAAAGGCATTTTTTGAAGGAATTTAAAGACTGCCTAAAAATTCGAATGTTTTATAGTTTTGGGAAAACTATCATTGTAAAGAACTTAAAAATGTCGCATTTTTTGTATTAGATGTTCCTGAAACACAAGTATCAGACGAGCGTGCTTTGTCTAAATCTTGTTTTATCCAACCAATGAGCCATTATAGATTAATGATTAACTTTAACTAGGCTCAAATATTATATTAAAATCATCAAGATTTTAACTTCTATGAACAAAATGTTCAATTTCATGACTGAACCCTGGTTCGAACCTGAACCTGTGTTCAGAGACCCTCTGAACCCGATCCGTGAACCCGAACCCAAAAAATTTCGCGGTTTTGGGGGTTTTCATCACAAGAACGATTAGTCAAAAATAAAAAACAAAAACCTCTGGCCCGCATTTTAAACATTTTTAGGCAGGGATGCAAACCGATTGGAAATAAGGACTGGTTCGGTTCAGTGGTTCACATAGTTTTTGAAACACCGGTTCGGTTTATTACATGGTTTTTGAAGCCAACTGAACCGCGGTTTCGGTTCGGTTTAGTGATTCAGTCCTTATTTATTATAAATGTAATGAAAGTCAGTTTCTGTTTTTGCAAATAACCCTGATCTTCCCTAAAATCTGAGCGGTAAAGAATTCATACGCATTTTATGTCCTTGGACTCCGAAAAGCTGTAAAATCTGATCCATTAATGCCCATCCTTAAGTTTAATGACCACCCTTAAGCCCTTAAGGATAACGTCCCGAACTTTGCTTAAATCTGTTCAAAAAAACCTATTTCAAAAGTTGTCAGAAACGCATTTCGGTTTAAGGATCGTTATTAATTTGGCCGAGTCTCAAGCCCTAAGACATTTCCCAAGTATAAAATCCCAGTTTACTCCAAAGTCTGCACGAAAAGATATTTTTTCGAAGTTTCGAAGTAAACGCAGTCCGATAACGTGTTAGAAACTTCATTATTTTCTTGGATCGCCCTTAATTTCACCCTATGTCCACTCTTGAAGACTTTTGTTGAGCATAACATCGCAATTTACCCTGAAATCTGCTCGGAAAGTCATTTTTTAGACTTTTGACGTTGCGGCAGATCCAAAACTTCTTTTTGTTTTAAGATTACCCTTCACTCCACCAAACCTTAACCCTTTAAGCCCATTCTAAAGTCTAACATTCAAAGATATCCATACATTTGTTCAGAAAGCAATTGTTTTGGACTTTTGAAGCTGCAGAAGTTTGAAAAACTATAAACTTGGGTGGGACATACTATTTGATGAGAAATAAAGATGGATCGAACACATTAAAAAGTACTAGTTTTGTTTTTAAGAGGTATTACGCCCCGGGTTTTTTGAACCAACTTTATTTGGTCTAGCTAGTTCTTTAAATATTGAAAATTTTCTCAGAGAAAGCCATATTAAAGCTCACGTATAGTGTCTTTTTCCCGAACTTTTGCTTCAATATTCGAAATATAATGAGTTCTAAGGTGATATGTGACTTATCGATCATTTCGATACTGAATTCCTAGAGAATTAAAAAGTTTGAATAGCTGGATGTGCTTGCTTCGTCCATAATGATATCAATTTAATAGCTGTACTCCTGGCTAAAGTTGGATTAAGGTGAAGAAGCTCGACAAATAAATCGATAAGCAACTTTCAAAGGTGGAATGTAAACTTATGACAGGCATATTCAGAGGTCGGTAGACGTTCAAAATGGTTGGGTGCTCCATAAATCCAGCATCAATAAGGACTTATCGTAGCAATTCGATTAAAAAGTTCCTAAATTTGTGCGTCTTGAGACTAGTCAGTGAACTGAACCGAACCGAACCGTTTTCATTTGTGGTTTTCGGTTGGGTTCAGCATTTTCGAAGGGTCGCCGGTTCGGTTCACCAGCTGAAAAAAGCGGTTCGGTTCGGTTCAGAACCGGGTTGCATCCCTGTTTTTAGGCCATCGTAGGACATTCTAGGGGAAAGTCGTTCAAACCTTTTAAGTTTTTGTTTTTTTTGACATTTGATGAAGAGCACATGTATAAATTACGTGCCAAAACATGAAATTTCAAAATTCATTTAAAAAGAAACCATGGAAATCCGAGGTGAATTCTTTTGCATGATAGTTCTTTATGACTCGCGGTCCATCAAAGGCTTTTTTTTTAATTTTTTGAGCACACAGGTCCCTGTTCTAGACAATAACCTAATTCTCTATTTGTACGGCTTTGTACGAGTAGAGAGAAATACCCTGTTCCTTTGGTTTTATGTGTTTTGACAGCTGACGATGCTATACCCCCCGCTCCATAGATCAAAATTGTTTCATGTATTACTTCGGTGTTTTGGTCCAATCTTATTGGTAAGGGTTTTAGCGTAAAAAAAAACCTTTTTTGTGAATTTTTCAAAAGTATGGATTGTTCGAATTTGTTCAAACCTTCTGTACATTATTAAGTATACTTTTAACAATATTCTGGAATTTTTTCAAGTGGAAGTTCACTATCTCTCGGTCGAAAATTATCCGAAAATCAAAAACCATTAAAATTTAGTTAAAGTATCATCAAATCCTCCCCCAACGATCTTTGATTTTTTTTTTAATTTTTGGTGGCCATCTAAAGTGAAAATTGCTATTTTCGACTAAAAATTCCGCCATTTTGCGGGTGGAAAAAAAACTTTTTTACCAAACGTTGGGGGGAGGTGTTTTATATGTAGAAAATGTGTCCAAAGTTTCAAATCAATCGGTCAAGCAGTTTTTAAATGTGAGTGAACACGGACTTTGAAAACGTTGTTTTGAGCAAAACGCGTTTAAGCAACGTATGCGCCTCATGCGTATAGAGCGCACGCACCCCTGAATTGGACAATAACTTCAAGAGTTTTGCTCAGATCGGCTCGAAATTTTGGGAAGATATTCTTGAAATGTATAACAATAAGATAAGCAAAAAAAAATCGATTTTTCGAAAAGCCAAACCCTTGAAACTTCCATTCCAAGGATCAAAAAATAGCCTTGATTGCAGGGAAAGCCGTTTTCAGTACATCTTTGTACGCAATGGCATTCATACGGCTGGTTAGAAATTGTAGTTCTATGGTGCTATAGTAAGTAATAGCTCCCCACACCGTGACACCACCAGCACGGCTGTGCAATCGATCTAAAGTATGCTCTTCCTTTCAGATATCATAAAAGTAGTAGGCATAGCCATCAGGACCCTCAAAATTTTTTCATCCGAAAAGACCACACGCTCCCACTCCTTGGTCCAGGTCATATTCGATCGACAGAAATCGAGCCGTTGCATCCTTCGAAGTTGGTTTAGAGGTGTTTTTTTTTTTTTTAATTTTAGACGCTTTATATGTTCAGCATTTGATATAACTCTTTGCACAGTCCGAACGCACGCTTTAACACCAGTTTTTTCTTTTATTTTGGCGGCTGAGTCGTGAGAAGTAGATACGTGCCTTAATATGAGGAATATATTTTCGAAATCGAAAACAAACTGGATATGGGTATTCCCTTATACTCTCTGAGATCGCCGCGTTCACACAGACAGATTTACATGGCTATATCGAATCGGCTTTTGACGCTGATTAAGAATATTTATACTTTAGAGGGTCGAAAATGTTTTCTTCGCCCTGTTACATACATTTTCACAACTTCATGATCCCCTTTTTCCCCATTTTAATGAGAACAGGGTATAAAAATAGAAAACAAATGGTTGCTTACCAAAACGTAGTCTTTAGCAGCAGTGTCGTCTCCGCAATCTCGTCCTTGTACACGTCGCATATTTTGTTCATCTTGCAGTCGTCGATGCGATTCCTCTTAACCAGCGCAATGGCCAGCGCCGTCAACAGACTCTGCTCGGCAATTCCGATGCGCAGCTTGCCGATTAGGGAGCGAATGAAGAAACGCGCCTCGGACAAGCGACACGCCACGAACACATCGTAGACCAGTGTCATCTTGGTCTGGCCCGATATCTTGGCTATCTCCTTGAGCTTTTGAAACACCCCACGTACATTCAGGGGCGCCGGCCGAAACATCATGCGTTGACTAACGCGCGACTGCTCGGCCACGATGCCCAGATCGCCGGTTAAATGGGTCTGCGATTTTATGTGCGCCAAGTTGCGCCCAGTGGCCTTGCAAATGGCCTTCATGAGCGTCGTGTCGGCCACGCCCAGCTCGAGGCCTTCGTAAGCGGGCGCCAGCTGATTGATGCTGAGGTACACACTGGGCAGCAGGTCCTCCGGGCTAACCAGCATAACCGAGCAGAAGAAGTTACTCAGAGTGTCGATCATCTTCAAGCGACCCTTGGTCTCCTCTATGACCTGGAATGTGCGGGCCAAGGCCAGATAGGGTGTCCTGCCAAAAAAGAGAAGAGAAACGTAACAGTAACTGGCCACTGCCACGCAAAGGGCACACTTACACGCCCTTGGCCTTCCAATAGGCATGTTTAATGGGATGATAAGACTCCAGCGAAGGGTCATAGTTTTCCATATCTTCTGTGCTCTCGTTGGAGACAGAGTTCAATTGCATGGTGTTCACCTTGCGGGGTTCCTTCTCTTGCGCAGGCGGAGGGGAGGACTTAGTTTCGGTTGGCTCCATTTTAATTGATTTGGCCGGCGGGGATAAGTTTTCGTCGCACTCCATTTTGACATTGTCGCCCTCATCTTCGCGTTTGTGGCTCACCTTCTCCTTTTTAGGTCGCTCAGACTTTACTCTGTTGTTGTTGGCATTATAAAGTTGTTGTTGGTGTTAATAAGTTGTTGGTATTAATACGTTGTTAAAGGAGAAGTTGGTCGCAATGCAAAATCTTACTTGGGAGATACTTTGTCTTTGCTGGGTGACGCTGGATCTGGGACCTCGGACTTTGGTTTAAAAAACGATCTGTGGGTGTAAACAAAACAAGCCAATGTTCATACATAAATAATAGTACTGGTGAGTAAACAAATTAATTGTTATTACGTTATGGACTTTTGCATCTTTCTTATGTTTCTCGCGCCAATTTGGATGACAGTGTGACCGGATTTGGTTACTGCCAAAACGGAAGCGAATGGGGACTAATTTCGCGTTAGTTCCTCAATTGGTTGATTTTCAATTTCAAATCATTTCCACTGGCCGCTTTTTTATGAAGTGGAACGATTATAACTTGTTCCAATTACGGAACAATACCAACGCATTTATCGATAGAAAAAAGTTGTGACTTTTTTACTCTTGCTATACATTTGAAAAGTGTATTATAAATTTGCACAGAAGTTTGAAACGCATAAAAGGAATCAGCTCCGACCACATAATGTATATATGTACATATATTCGTAATCAGCAAGACGAGCTGAGTCGACTAAGCTTTGCCCGTCCATCTGTCTGTTTCTACGCAAACAACTCCCTCAGTTTTAGAGATTTAGAGCAGTTTAACAGCTGCACACTGATAATGTGTCGGATCGGATGGTTACTATGTCGGAGCCCCAAAGGAAGCTATAAAAATTTTTTTTGTTTTTAAACGTACTAGTAGGGTTATAAAAAATTTCTGTTACAATTTCGAGCAAATCCGATTCGTGCCTTTGCAAAAAAAAACAAGTTAGACTGTCGGTCAAGCCCGACTATAACATACTTTGTACCGATGCTGCCCATAATTGTTTGTTTTTCTTTTAACTCGAATATCGTTCATCCGATCAGCGGATCGATAAAGAATCCCCAAAACTAAAAATGTCCAGAAGGTTCGAGTCTCCTATCTATAAAACTGTTGGAGATATGACGTTTTTTCGACATTGCGGGGGCGGAAGGGGGCGTGGCCAAAATTGAAAATAAACTTGATCTGCCTGCAAGTATAAGAAACATATGCTCCATACATGTCACTCCTCTATCTCTTACCATCTCTGAGATCTGTTTGTTCATACGGACAGACGGACAGACAGACAGACAAACAATAAAAAGATAGAAAAAATTAAACGGAATCAGTCATGGTAGGTATACTCTGTGTACCTCTGGTACAGACTATGACTATAATAAAAAGATTAAAAAAAAGTATTTTTTAAAAGAAAACTTTTGCATGGAGGTAGCTTTGTGGTCCCTTCTCAAGGATATGCAATAATGTTGGTGAAAAGTTTAACACAGAAGCCGCAAATTACTGTTGAGTTCTATTTTGAGAAAAAAAAAAAATAAAAATCATTAATAATCATTATTTTTCAATTTTTTTTTTGATCAAGAATAATGATTATGGTCTAAGTTTTTTAAAATTACTCAAAACTAATGATTATCATTGAAGAAAACGTAAAAAATAAAAATCAGAAAAATCACAGTACGTACAAAAATAAAGATTTTGGTGTTAATAATTTTTGTCTATGTCAATTATAAATGGGTGATTTTTTTATTTAAAAAAAAAATCATTATTTACGGTCCCTGCTTTGTTTAGATATTGATTGGGAGAAACAAGTTTAAGTGTAGAGATTAAACTGAATAAAAATTAAAATGTAAGGCAGTGGGTACAGCGCAGATGCGTTCATCTCTAGTTGCAAATAAATTCCCAGCTCTGTTTATTGCGAAATCCCAACCTAGTAAATTTCCCTACATTTGGGAAACCCCAAGGAAACGGTCACATCTCTGACACACACACTGGCCACGGATTTACAAAGCAAAGTAATTAATATTAGTTGAAACCAAGCTGATAATATGGCGGATGAAAGCATAACTCGGATGAACCTTTCAGCCATCAAGAAGATCGACCCTTATGCGAAAGAGATTGTAGACTCGTCGTCGCACGTCGCATTTTACACTTTTAACTCGGAACAAAACGAATGGGAAAAAACTGACGTCGAGGGTGCATTCTTTATTTACCATCGCAATGCCGAGCCCTTTCATAGCATCTTCATAAACAATCGCTTGAACACGACATCGTTCGTGGAGCCCATTACCGGAAGCCTGGAACTACAGTCGCAGCCGCCGTTCCTCCTGTACCGCAACGAGCGTTCCCGCATACGCGGCTTTTGGTTCTACAATAGCGAGGAGTGCGACCGCATAAGCACTCTGGTGAATGGCCTGCTGCAGAGCAAGGAGCACGAGCACGAGAGCAACGGCCTTGGACACGGCCTTGGCCTGGGGCCACATTCAGCACCATTGCAGATCGTCGATCCGAAGCCGGGCAGTGCCAGCATATTTAACATGCTGAGCAAGGCCCAAAAGGAATACAATGCACAGCTAAACAACAACAATCAGCCCAAAACCATGCAGTCCGAGAATGTGACCCCCGGAAATGTGTTGAAGTTCTTCGAGTCCGCCAAGCAGGCCACATCGGAGGCGCTGTTCCATCGGGTGCAGCCGCTGTCAGTTGACCAGCTGGAGAAGCAACAGCGTGTTACGCCCAGTGAAGGAGCCGGAGCTGTTCAATCCTCTGCGAGGGAACCGGAGTTCGTCCGTCCTTCTGAGTGCCGTTTGTCGCCCTTCCAGCGGGTGGCTCCTCAGCCTGGTCCGCCTTTCTCGCTGCTCAGCGAGCTAAAGCTGGGTGGAAAATGCTTCTCCGAAGCAAGTGCCGCACCGACGTCAGCCTTAATTCCGAGTGACGAAGCTGGGCAGTGCCTCAGGCGGTTGTTGGCGGGAGACAGAGACAAGCCGGAGGCCAAGCCGGCCCTCATGCCGCCTACCATGTTCGATGCACCCAACGCCAAGCCCGAATTGACGCCACAGCAGCCGTTGCAGCCGCTTAACTCGGCCCAGTTCGTGCAGGCCTTCACTTATCTGATGCAAAACGACAAAGAGTTTGCCAGCAAGTTGCACAAAGCCTATCTCAACGGCTGTTCCAATTCGCTGCTTGACTCAAGTGCACCATATCATTGAAATAAATTATATATTTTCCCGTAAAACTAACCACCTGATGTTTTTTTTCTTATCTTACCAACCGCCAAACTGAAATTATCGTAATATATCATCTTAAAAGGGGGTAAGGTTTTAAAATGTTTTCTGAATGTACAACATTGTGAGAGTATTGTGCCAAAATTCAACTAAATCGGAGCAAAACCAACGAAGAGACAGTTTTCAGAGACCGGTTTCATGAATAAAATGTATGAGTATCAGCCATGTTCTCATTTTCATCTTACTTTTGCGATTTCAGCACGTGAACACTTGAAATTACAACAAATACTGGCTGCTTTATATGGAAAATGGCCCTTATATCTGAGGCTTCTAGATGTAGACTAAAAAATTTGAAAATATTCTTCTATTCTACGAATTGAAAACGGCAACTGTGATTGCCGTGATTTAAATTCGTACAATTTTATTGGACTTTATCTAGTTACCATAGAACTTTAGGTCACTCACATATATGCTTTAACAGTTTGAATGTGAAATTCATGTCATTTACATGTACAAATCTTAAAAGTTAGGTGAAAATGGGAGCATGGCTAAGAAACTTTAAGGCGATTTTCTCGCAAGCAACATTTTTGAAATCGGTGAACATCATCGCTCAAAATCCACTTGACCGACCCTTTTTAAATGTTTTTTTTCTTTTTTTACACATAAAGTCCACAGGTAATCAGGAAGTTATTTTATTTTTACCATGCTATAATAACATACTTACCAAACATTTTTAGCAAAAATCTAATTTTTCACTTCAAAATGCTGCCAAAAACAAAAAAAAACGCCAAAAGAAAATTCTTCCTGATTACCTCGGGGAAATATATCCCCTTTAAGACGCATTTCGACTTTTTTGTTTCGGATGATCCGGTATGATGTTCATCGAGTTATGATGCTCATCGCTCAACAAATACGAAGATTTTTAATTGAAATTTTTTCTAATATACTTCAGATCTTATAATATATGCTCGACAGCATTTTCCCCCAATTCACCAAACCAACTTTTTCTAAAGTTTTTTGGCCCGCTGTGCACGAAAATCGACATGAAAAAATATCTGTCTAATCGGTATCGAGATATTATCGATAAGCCGTTTTTCGATTTTTTCAAAAGTTGCCTCCACTTAAACTCTCATAACTTTTTGGTTTCTGCACCTATTGAAAAGTTTTAAGACAAATTAAAAAGAAGAAACCTGCCCAAAAGTTTCGTTCTTTGTCAAAAATGTGATAGGGTAAGGGCCTTTAATACTATGGGCTTAAATGTTGAAAAAAACTTAATTTTTTTCAAAATTGAAAAATTAATTGAAATTAAAGTGCTTGTAAATGCAAATGGATAAACAAAATTTATGTTTTTTTTTTAAATTCGATCTGAAAGTATTCATCTTACTTTCAGAAAAGCCCTCAAACACAAAAATAGAGCATAAAATGGATTTTTCAACATTTTTTTTGTTAAAATAGACAAAACTTTAATTTTTATTCAGATGCCACTGTGGATGTTTTTATACTCTTGCAAGTCCTTAGTTGAAATATTGACTTAGATCAAATTTCGCAAAATCTATTTGAAAGCATATGGGCATTTCCACAGAAAGGTCCACTGAGATCCAAAAATTTTAAGTTCTTAAAAACACTTTTTTCGATGATATTTTTATCGGCAAACAATTAAATTAAACTAGTTTAAGCCAATCTCAAAATTACTCATATTCCATTTTGAGATTTTCAAATGCAAACTCAATCACCATTTTTCTTATTTTTATCATTCTTTTGCAGGTTTTTTTTCCTAAAAAAGTACCTACAGATTTAATTAAATTCTGCGCTCTAAAATCATTTTAAGGGTACAAAGTACACTCATAAAACAGAATAGAAAGATATTGGGCCTTACTTGATATATGTAAAGTTTGGAAGGTCTATCTAAAAAATTGTAGCTCTGACAGTTTTTTGCGCTTAAAGGGGGGAGGGGAGGAATTTTCCAAATCTGAAACAAACTCGTTTTGAATCGGGTATACACCTATCTACATGCAAAAATTTGTGGCTCTAGCTCTTATAGTCTCTGAGACTATAAGACAGACGGACGGACAGGGCTAAATCGACTCGGCTGTTGATGCTGATCAAGAATATATATACTTTATGGGGTAGCAAATGCTTCCTTCTACCTGTTACATACTTTTGCACAACTTCATGATCCCCCATTTCCCATTTTCAATGGGAACAGGGTATAAAAGTACCAAATTAACCCTTAAAATTAGAAATTCGCCTTTAAAATCCGTCCTAAGGCGACTCACCCTAAAATTTAAAAAAATAATTTCTTTAAGAGCTATAGGAAAGTTCTTAAAAAAAAAACACAACAATTTTGAATCGATAGTACGGTCCATATAATTTAATGTTTGAAGATTATTTCATGCAAATTTTGACCATGACTGCGCCTCAAATGGTCCATCCGCTTAGTCCAATTTTGGCATACTCTTTCCGACATTTCGGCCGGTATCTCACGAATAAATGCTTCAATGTTGTCTTCCAATGCGTCAATTGAAGCGGGCTTGTCTGTATAGACATGAACTTTAACATAGCCCCACAAAAAAGAGTCTAAAGGCGTTAAATCGCACGATCTAGGAAGCCAATTGACCGGTCCCGAACGTGAAATAAAATGTTCACCGAACTCGCCTCTCAATAAGTCCATTGTTGCGCGTGCTGTGTGGCATGTGGCACCGCCTTGTTGAAACCACATGTCATGCAAGTCAAGCTTCTGCATTTTGGGCAAAAAAAAGTTGGATATTATCTCACGGTAGCGCTCACCATAAACCGCACCAAACTGTGACTTTTTCTGGATGTATTGGTAGCTCTTGCAATGCTTCTGTCTGATATTCACTCCAAAATAGACAATTCTGCTTATTTACGTACCCATTGAGCCAAAAATGAGCTTCGTCGCTGAACACAATTTTTCGGTAAAAAAGTGGATCTTCGGCCAACTTTCCAAGAGCCCATTCAACAAAAATTCTACGTTGCGGTAGGTCGTTCGGCTTCAATTCTTGCACCAGCTGTATTTTGAAAGGCTTCACACCTAAACACCTAAATAATCCTTCACACCTAAATAATCCTGATTACAGTCCAGAAGGAACGAACCTTCTATCTATAAAACTGTGGGAGATATGCCGTTTTTACGAATTTGCGGGGGCGGGAGAGGGGCTTGGCAAAAATTGAAAATAAACTTGATCTGCCTGCAAGTATAAGAAAATATGTCCCATATGTGTCAAACCTCTATCTCTTACCATCTCTGAGATCTGTGCGTTCATACGGACAGACAGACGGACAGACAGACAGACGGACATGGCTAGCACAAACTTATTATACTCTATGTACCTTTGGTACAGAGTATAATAATTAGTCATGTTGTGAGTGAATACCCAGTGGCACTCGTGGGCACTCATAAGTCAAAGTTGCCAAATGTAAACAAACTCACAAAAATTAAGATTTTTTTTCCATTTTTTAGCCGGGTATCCAGCAACGCAAAACCAAAAAATTCCTGCCAAAGTTCATATGAAAAAAATTGTGCCAGGAATTTTCTGTTTACGATTTCGTTTGTTTAGTATCCTGCAACTTGACCAAAATCCACACATTGTATAGATAGCGGCGTATCGATAGCGGCGTTTCTTAAGCGTGTGTGGAACCTAAAACAGCTATTGCACAGCTCAGGAATATATTATTGACAATTATTTTGGATGTGATGAGCGTATAGATGGAGGCAAATGGGGGTGGAGAACAAAGCAAACGCCAGATAATGTTTATATATATATAAGCGGTTTCTGTTTTGTAATAGTTTCATGCTCCCTTATTGCTACACATGCAGCAGATCCATTTTGCCAAGGTTTTGACCCGGCTGCTGAGCTCTTGTTCTTATCTTGTATTCAAATGTAAAAGACTTTATTTAATGGGCTACTAAACATTGAGTCTTATTTCTTTTACGGGCCACACTAGAGATAATACAATAAATTAAAACGAATTGTGAGACCAATGTGGCTGATGCCGAGGTGTGATGTCATCACACCCGACCGCTCAATCAATAATAATCCACTATCTACAATAGTAGACCAAAGTTGGTTAAACGTTATTTTGTTTAAATTTAATTAAATTCAAACTTGGCCAAATTTTTTACTTGGGTTCCACAAACTCAAAATATATAGCAAATTCCTGGCAGGAATTTTCCGCAGTGCTGGATACAGGCCTTTTATAAAAACGAATAGAATTGGAAACTTTTCTATAATATTTTATTAAATTCTATTCTGTAGCCGTAGCTGTTTCTTTCCTAGTTTCGACTATTAATTTTACATTTTTTGGATCAATTTCAAGAAAAATCAACTTTGAATTGCTACCATTCAAAAATCAATTTGTACAAATGTTCCAAATCTTGGCCTAACATAGCTATAAGTATTCTTAATTATTTCCGACAATCGTTTAACCAGTTCCCCATACAAAAAAGTGCGACTTTTGGCCAAATTTTCGGCCTGCTGGCCCAGTGTGCGCTAGCCCAGTGTGCAGTGCACAGCCACGTTTTTTATAAAATTATTATAACATTTTATATCACTTTTATTCCAATTTTCAGACCGCTAACTCTCTTAGAAGTATTTTTGGCCGCACTCTCCATATATGCGCGACCGCTGTGCATGAGGTTGTGGGTTCGATCCCGCCTCGGAACATCTAATGAAAAGTTTTTTTTTTTGAATAAAACTTTACACCCGGCCACACCTCTTTGCTGTTGGCGCCAGCATTGCAGTAATTAGTCATGAAAAGCTTCTCAAACTGCCGTTCGGATTCGGCGTTAAACTGTAGGTCCCTTTCTCGTGTGCTAAAATTAGAAGCGCACAAGCCAAGAGTTTGAGAGAGGCTCGGCTTTGGCCCTTTGGGGCTGTGTCATCTTGACAAGCCAATTTTACTTTATTTACTGTGCACTGGGACGATTACAATGAAAATCTCTATAAATATAAAATAGTTTGTCCTCATTGACTGACTGATTGGCAAACATCGCACCGTTTAGGCTAAACAGTAAGAGCTAGAGGGCTGAAATTTGGACAGGAGTTTCCTTATGTAATGAAAGTTCGTACTAAGACGGGGGTTTGGAAAATGCCATTCGGAAAAGCGTTGGGAAAGTTTGTATCGGGCAAATTTTATTTTTCATCCGATTGACTTGAAACTCGGCTTGTAAGCAAAGTTGGCGAAATAATTGAATTAAATTCTCGGGAAATTCGATATGCAAAAATCTATTTTTCATCCGATTGACTTGAAATTCAGTTTGTAAGGACAGTAAGTGAAATAAATAGAGATGTTATTTTCCTATGTTAAAAGAAGAAAAGCGTCGGAAAAGTTTGTATGGAACATTTTTTTTCATCTGATTGACTAGAAAATCGGTTTGTGAGGATAGTAAGTGAAATAAATTGAAATGAGATCTTGCGATGTCGGAAAATTGGAAAATTCCCGGAAAAGCGTTGGCAAAAGTATGTATGGTGAGAACATTATTTTTCATCCGATTGACTTAGAGCTCGGGTTTTAAGCATCTTTTTGAGAACTATTTTGACAAGTATTTTCCCGATTTCGGAAAATCCGCCCACAAGGAAAATTGCCGAGAAATTCGACAAGCAAAAATCTATTTTTCGAAGTTTTCTGTTTTTCATCCGATCAGGTGCAAACTCATTTTCAAAGATCTACATGAAAATTCAACAATGACTGCATACTAATATTCCGGAAAATTCACCTCCGTTGATGGAAATTGGGTGGTAAAGGTTGTATGGGTTGAATTTTAGTTTCTAGCCATTAGCTCCAAGTTCGTTTTCAAAGTTATGGCTGATTTCCAGAACGTACGAAAATAAATATTTATGTCGAACTTCACATGAATAGAATATTTTTTGAGCTGTTTTGAAATATGAATGCTAATGAACAGCTGTCTTATTTGAATGAAGTATTGTGCCCAAATAAATTTGTATATCATTTGGAATCAGGCCTTTATTCATAAAAAAATATTAACAACGTGGCTTTCAACTCTTGGAAAATCTAGCTACAAAGTCGGAAAATGGTCGGAAAACTGTTGTATGCAATTTTTTTGTTTTTTTATCCGATCAGGCTCAAATTAATTTTTAAATATCTATATGAAAATTCAACAATGCCTGCATATCAGACTTCCGGAAAACTCACCCCCCTTGGTGGAAATTGGGTGGTAAAGGTTGTATTTTAGTTCCTAGCGAATAGCTCCAAGTTCGTTTTCAAAGTTTCTCATAAAAAATATTAACAACGTGGCTTTCAACTTTTGGACAATCTACCTTCAAAGTCAGAAAATGGTCGGAAAACTGTTGTATGCAACTTTTTTGTTTTTCATCCGATCAGGCTTAAACTGATTTTCAAACATATATGTAAAATTCCTCAATGACCACACTCCGTTTTTCCAGAAAACGCTCCCCTTGGGAGTAAATTACGTGGTCAAAGATGTATAGGCGAAAATTTTGTTCCCAGCGATTAGCTCCAAACTCATTTTCAAAACTACACACAAATAAATATCAAATAGGTTACTTCATTGTACTTGGCTCAGTGCGGGACCTGGAGGTAGACATGGAGGTGGACCTGGAGGTGGACCTGGAGGTGAACCTGGAGGTGAACCTGGAGGTGGAGCTGGCGGTGGACCTGGAGGTGGACTTGGAGGTGGACCTGGAGATGGATCTGGAGGTGAACTTTGAGGTGTAACTGGAGGTGGACCTGAAGGTGGACCTAGAGGTGAACCTGGACGTGGATCTGGAGGTGAACCTGAAGGTGGACCTGGATTCGGAACAAGAGGTGGACCTGGAGGAGCACCTGGAGGGAGACCAATAGGTCGACCTGGAGGTGGACCTGGAGGTGAACCTGGAGGTGGACCTGGATGTGAACCTGAACGTGGACCTGGAGGTGGACCTTAAGGTGAACCAGCGACTGAACCTGCAGGTGAACCTGGAGGTGGACCTGGGGGTGGACTTGGTGGTGGCCCTGAATGTGGACCTGAAGGAGGTCCTTGAGGTGGACCTTTGTGAAATCCACCCCCCCAGTCGGAAAGAAAAGCTGATACCGAAATCGGTTTAAATAGCTTAACTGACGGAGGCGTAGCGAAGCATTTGCTAGTAATATAAATGTCTGAATTGAATAAATAAATACATAAAAACTAAGGCCCGTTTTCTCATGTTCCTGCTTTTGCAAATCTAGGTGGATTTTACGCACTTGCATAGCTCAGGCTCAAAGTAAGCAGTGCAAATTCGCCAAATCCACCTAGTTTTGCAAAAACAGGGTTGTTTGGCTTAAATTAGACGGTATAAAAATCTGTGGCCACCCAGGGGTGACCAATTTCAAACCCAGAATTGGATCCTCTGGAGGCCGCTCCAACGTTCCTGTATGTCAACAGCTCTTCTCTCCGTGAAAACTTTAGAACAAATTAACCCCAAAACTGTAAAATTAACAACTACGAGTATGAACTAGTCACTAACTACTCTCTTATCGAGACTATGATCTTCAAACAATTTCTTTTACAAAATTTTTCTGCTGACACATGTCACATCTTCCTCTGGCCACTATTCGCCCAGGACGTTCACAATTCAAATCTCTGAGTTCCTCACTTTTTGAACTAGTCTCAGTAGTCCTCTCGTGATCAGCCCTGGCGCCAGTACCGTTTATCAGCGGCTTGGATATCGATAGCCCGCAAACAAAACAAAAACTTTTATTTTCGGGTCTTGCCTATGTACAACTAGCAGGCAGATCAAGTTAATTTCCTTTTTTCGCCTCGCCCCCGCAAACTGGAAAGAACGTCAAATTTTCCACAGTACTTTAGTTCGAAAGCTTGCACATTTATTTATCAGGATTTTTTATCGATCCGCCAATAGAATGTTAAAGATCGGATGAACGGTAATCGCGTTATAAGCAAAACATACAATTATGACGGGCAGCACTGGCCGAAACGGCGATAGGCAGCACAGCTTAACACAAACTTTGAGAGTTACAGAGTATATTATAGTCGGGCTTGACCGACTTTCTTACTTGGTTTTATTTATTTCTTATGAACCCCGAAACATCACTAACAAACAACGCAAAGTATTTTAGTAACAACAAATATTAACAACATTTTTTATTTAAATGAGAACTTTCGTAATTGAAAGCAAATAGCAAAGAAAACAACTCATCCATAACAATCTAGAATCTATCGCATGAATTCCATTCGCACTAGATCCAGACGTTGCGGTCTTGGTTAAATTTTGGGAGTATCCTTCAAAGGACACAACACATTGATAGGAATCTGCATCATCATCATTATCATAGACAGCCATGACGCTAGTCGCATTGTAATAACCGTCTTCGTTTTCTATAGGATCGTAGTTCTCGCTTTTGCCCACACCGTCATCTTCATCGTTGGAGCTGTGAAAAAAGGAACCATTAGAAACTGGGGTAAGCAAGCTAACAAATTCTTACGAGATGGTCAATGTGGGCTTTGGAAATACATTTGTCACCGTACACTCCAGCTGGGTTTCATTGTGAATTTTGTTATGATGCAGATTTAGTGTGTAGTTTCTCACATCAATGACCTGGACTTTCTGATGAATGGTGAAAGTCTCGGATCTTGTTTGCACCACGCACTTATAGTCCCCCGTCGTGGCGATGGTTGGATTAATCAGTGCCAGTGAACTGTACTGTTTATTTGGGTCCGTCGAGCTTTCGTAGGAGCTATCAACATCATTTTTAAATTCGGGCTAAAAGAGATGAACCGAAAACATACAAAAGTTGGTTAACGCTATTTTCAACTTAGCCTACTTACAATTGGAGCAGGGTGTGATCCACGAATCCACTGATATATGGTTTTCTCATTCCGAAACCACTTGACAGTGAGAAAAGAATCTGTATCGCTTATTGTATAATCACAATCCAAAACCGTAGGTTCCATATCCTCATTTTGAAGAACAATCACCTTCGTTTCTGGTTCATCCTTGATTGGCACGCATAACCCACCTGAATAATGGACGATACAGAAATGAATAGGTTAATTTAATTTGATAACATAATTCGTTATTATATTATATGATTTAATGTATAAAAGACATTTTATCAACACACCGTTAGGAATCAATAACATAAATACAGCGCCCTTTTCCCTATTTTCAGGCCATTTTTTCTGCTTTTGCCTTTAAACCCTGTAATCGGCATTTGTGTAGTCGTTTTTAAAAAATACAAAGAAGCATCTATGATCGCATGATAGATGGTGACTTTTGAACACGGTTCGGAATTGCTCGCTTCCGCGGACATCCTAAACCCAGCTGTGGCTCGTTGCCCGGATCGATTCCGCCCAGGTTCTTAATTTCCAGGCACTAAAGTCTCTTCCGAGGCGGGCTACTGTTTTTAAGATTAGCGGCAACCTGCGCGCTATCAGCCTGCAAAAGGTGGAATTCACGCGCAGTGAGTTATCTATGAACAGTGTCAACAGCATAGGCCTCCAAATTCAAAGAAGAATTACTATTGCAAAATCGCTTTGCTAAGCAACTTACAGGACGTCAAGCTAAGTCGATTGAGCTTCGTCAGGTTCGCTCAGTCGGTTTCTACCCAAACTAGTCCCTCAGTTTTAAGCGTTCAAACGTTCTTAATTCCCAAATGAATGCAACGGTCGTTCGGAAAACTAGTTTAAGTGAGGAAAACTTTGTTGTCTCAACACTTCTTATTTATTGTTTTTATAAGGGCATTTCCATAGAATGGTCCACAGAGAACGAAAAATAAATCAGCAAACAAAAAAATTATTATAATTAGACCTCGGATTTTGCATATTTTCAAATCGATTTTAACCCTAGTAGACTAGGGCAAATGTGTTTTCAACAAATTTTTGTCATTTTTTTGACTGCATTTTGTGTTTTGATGACGGTCTAACTTATAAAATAATAATTTAGGACTTCTTGGAAGCAAGCGCATTTTCTTTGCAATTTATTAGAGTAAAGCATCAGCACAACCATATAAGTTGTGCACATTTCCCTTTGCCTACTAGTATTAAAATCAGTTTAAAAATATGCAAAATCCAAAGTCTAATTTTAACATTATATTGAAATCAATTTACTATTCATAGTTCTTACCATGAGGAAACGTCGCGTGATAAGTGTCGTCATATAATTCTCTCGTCTTCATAATTCTCTTAAGCTTAAAAAAAATGGGAGCGAAAGTTAAAGTCGGCCCTGCCCGACTTTGAAAGGCCCGTTTCTCAGTGGAATTCATGTTTTAAAGTCTTTCATTATGTTAATTAACAGAGCATTAACATTATTATAAATATTTCACCATTAGGTTAGGAGATAGCGCTTGCTGATCTGAAAAGTAAGCAACATTTTTCATAAAAATGTTTATGACAAGTTAAGAGATTATAGCTATTGGGCACATAAACTATCGAGCAAATATAAGCTCGATATCTTTGAAATTGTAGGGTTTATTAAACATTTTTTATTTCGGGGCGGGCGAGGGGGCGTGGCTAAATTTGAAACAAACTTGATCTGCGTGCAGTTTGCCCTAGCCCTTGCTCTATTGGCCTGTTGAAGCCGATGTGGATAAAATAAAGTCGTTGGTCGATGCAAATCGTCCAATAACAACTCGAGAGATTGCTGAAAGATTAAATTTGTCTAACGCGACTGTTCACAAGCACATGAAACGTCTAGGATTAACTTCGAAGCTTGACATGTTCTTCATGTTCGTACAGAACGAAATTTGCTTCGTCGCATACCTCATACAAGTTTGATGACTCGCAAAAAGCTTTTGCTGCTTGAATGGGATGTGTTACCACACCCACCATATTCTCCAGACTTGGCACCTTCGGACTATTACTTGTTCCGGTCTCTGCAAAATTCTTTGGATGAGAGAACCTTCACCTTAAATCAGGACGTCAAAAACCACTTGAACCAGTTTTTTGACTGCAGGGATCAAAAATTTTATGAGCGTGGAATCAATCTCTTGCCCGAAAGATGGAAAAAGGCATTGGAATAAAATGGAGAATATATAATTTCTTGAAATGTTTTACTCAATAAAAAAATCGTGTTTAAATTGCACTAAAAAACGCGAAATTACTTTGTGAACGACCCAATAGGTGTACAGACATACGGACGGACAGACGTCTGTCTATATGATCGGGTCAATCTTAGAGACTATAAGAGATAGAGCCACAAATTTTTGCATGCAGGTAGAAGCAGGCTTCTTTGGAAGCCAGGAACTCTCCCGTGGTTATGGGGGCGTATGTAGTGAGGTAAAGTTGCTGATCGGTTTAACATGCCGAACACAGCGCGATCCTGGCTTACTGCGTCTCAAGTCGACTCACACCTCCCCGTGGTAGCCCCTGGTAACAGAGCGATGCACCCGTATAGCTGCTAGCTAGCGTGAGCGGCGATCACGCCCTAGGACAAATAGGGCACGGTTGGAACGCGATTATCGTCAAATAAACATCCGCCTATGAAAACTGCGACAACAACGCCTCGGATACGGCCCCCCAACGTCGACGACCTAAGTTTTAAGGACCACGATTTGAGGATATGCACTTGAAATGTTCGCACTCTCAACAGGGCGCTCCCTGTCCCTGTGATATCCAGTTAGTGGATGTCCTCGAGAAATATTCATCGGCTGTAACGTCCGATGGACTGGACAGGGAAAAAAGTTGAGAACATCACCAACCAATGCACCCTGGGAGAACTACTATAGCGGACATGCTTCTAAGCACGAGTTTGAATGCGGCTTTGCAGTCAGTAGAAGATTGCATCGTTCTGTCATCAGCTTCACACCAATAGACAAGCGACTAGTCGTACTCAGACTTAGGCTTTTCTATTTGCACGCCCCATCAAAGACAAGGACTACTTGATGAAAGACGAATTCTATGAGCGACCGGAGTGCACATTCGAGCGCTCCCGGATCACGATATTAAGATCGTGCTAAGCGATTTTACACAAAAATCGGGAGAGAAGGAGTTTTTAGTCCGACCGTCGGGCGATATACCCTGCACGAAGAAACCTCCAGTAATATAGAGAGGCTAATAGATTTTACTTCGGGCCGAAACATGGTTGTTAGTAGTATCAGATTTGAACACCACGACATCCATAAGGCGACCTGAAGGTCCCCTGATCAGAAATCGAAAAACCAGATTCATCTCGTTGTGATAGACGGAAGGCATTTACGAGTGTTTTGGACGTACGTGCGATCCTAGGACCCAATATAGACTCGGATCACTACCTTGTTGCAGTCACGAGGCAATCACAACGGACTTCCGAAGCCTACACAGCAAAACTCACGCAACTGCTCAGGAAAATCTCACCATTCCCTTCAGGTATAAGCGAACAACAAATTTCACACTCCCTGAGTACAGCTGCCAAGGAGATTCTCTGATATGCAAGGAGATTCTCTGATATGCCGAACACCCCCGAAAACAGTAATGATACGCTGCCTATAGGAGAACTCTGCAGTCGGGAGCGATACCGGAAGAAAAGACGAGAGAAGAAGCGCCTTTTCAGAAGTAAGAAGAACGAGCAGGAAAGGCTCATACGTGCTGCTTTGACTTGATAACCAAGAATTTTCTAGTTACCCTTGAAGACGGTTTATTATAATAGTCCGGATGTTTGTAACCCATAGAAGCAAGCTTTTTCGACCACTTAAAGTATATATATTCTAGATCAGCACAACGACTAAGTTGATTTAGCCCTTTCCGTCTGTCTGTCCGTCTGTTTCTATGCGATTTCCTCCGTCAGTTTGAAAGCTATCTTCACGAAACTTTCCACAGTCTTGTAGTACAAATACGCTGCACAAGAATGAAAGCCTGTGAGAAAAACTTTTTTGTTTAAATGGAATCGGCATCAGATTTCGCGTTTCATGATTTTACCAAGTTTGGTCAAAACCGGAGGACTGTATAGTACAGCTGCCATAGAAAAGTTAAGTTTGAAAAACAGTCTTAGTAGGCGTCCTGCAAATTTATATGAGCTTCAAGGGTGTATAACCTTCGGCCGAGCCGAAGTTAGCTTCCCTCCATTTTTTGATTCTCATCTGCTGAACGTAAAATATTTGCAACTTGTTATTGATCAATGATTATATTATTGAGATAATTTTAATCTACATGATTATTTTGTAATTTAATAAATGATATAGCGCCCTTTTCCGGTTTTCGAGTAGATTTTCGTGTAAACGTTAACATTTTGCATCCAAATTTAATAACGGAGTATAGAAGGTGAAAAATTACTAGATCTAAAATAAAAAACTCGAATTCATTGGAGCAGCTGAAATCGATTGTTCAATGCCAAGTGAATTCAATTCGAGAGAAAATTACGACGAGATCTAGTACCCACAGATTGTCTTTTTACTTACATATAAATTAATACAACTTAAAAGAGAAACATTAACGTTTACACGAAAATCGAGTCGAAAGCTGGAACAGGACCTATAGTTTTTATTGGCTGTTCAAACCAAATAAGATTTAATTTTTATTTGGCCAAGAAATTTTTTTGTTTACCCTGGGATCGCATTTGGTTGTTTATTGAAAACAATTAATTAAGACTACTAGGAGTGACTAAATGTTTAACTAATGACTTTTTATACACTTGAAAAGTGTACTACAGGGTGGGTCAAAAGAAGTCATCCGATGTTGTTTGGTTTTCATTTTTTTTCTAAATAAAAAACGTATATTCTGTTTTTTGATTATATTTATTTGAACCTTTAGAATTTTATTGGTTATTTCGAGAAAATGATATCGGCCAAATGGGCGCCTTTACAATTGATTGCCATACGGGCTCGTTTTATGGCATTTTTCATCACTTCGGCAAGAACTTCGGGCTGCAGATTCTCGCACTCGTGTCGAATGTTGTCCTTGAGGGCTTTCAAGGGCTCGGGCTTGGTTACGAAAACACGGGATTTCAAAAAACCCCACAAAAAAAGTCTGGAACGGTTAAATCGGGCGATCTTGCAGGCCAGTGCAAATCGCCAAAACGAGAGTAAGGCGACCCGGGAACGCCGCCTGCAGAATGTCGGTGGTGGCTCGCGCAGTGTGTGCCGTTGCTCCGTCCTGTTGGAACCACATGTACTCCAGTCCTAATTCGTCCAATTGCGGCAGAAAACCCCGGTTAACATGACCCTATACCGCGCACCGTCCACTGTTGTCCATGCAGTCACTTTGAGCGGCTCCTCGTGCATCACTCGTGGATTTTCGGTGCCCTAAAAGGGATAGTTTTGCTTGTTAACGAACCCGCTGAGGTGGAAATGAGCCTAATCGCTCATTATGATTTTGGTCGAAAAATCGATTATTCACGATTATTCCGCGTTCTTGGGGAGTATATCGATCCATGGCTTGTTCACTTGTATTCTACATCTGTCTAGTCCACAAATGTCAAAACAGACCTGACTTTGGCGGCTATTTGTAAAAATAAGAGCATCTTCCAATAGGGTGACTTCTTTTGAACCACCCTGTATAATTTTCCCAGAAGTTTGGATACTATAGAAGGACCACATAAAGTATATACATATATTCTTGATCAGCATGACAAACTGAGTTGATTGCGCTTTGCCCGTTCGTTTGTCCGTCCGTCTGTCTGTTTCTACGCAAACTATTCCCTCAGTTTTGAAACTATCGAACTGAAATTTTACACACAGTAATCTTTTAGCTTCATACTGCACATGTGTCCGTAAATCGGATGGTTTCTTCTTGTAGCTGCAATAGGAATATTTTGTTTCAAGTGTATTAAAACTTTGGCACAGACAAAGTTAGCTTTGCTTTTTCGTTTTTGTTATTTCATAACAACACGATAAGAAATAATCGACAAAATAAATGATCTGTGCAAGTTTGGTGAATGAAAGACTTAATACCTTTGGTGCAGAGTATTAAACAGGAATGCAAGCCGGTTTTGAAACGAACCAAACCATACCGCTAACTTGAGCCTATAACCGAACCGTAGTCCAAACCGTAAACCGTCTTTTTGAAGATGCTTAGCCGAACCAAAACCACAAAAAAAAAATGTTTGGTTCGGTTCCCTTCAATGAAGAAAAGATCCTACTTTTAGAAAAAGATCCCTATACTTTTTTATCGATTTCCTAAGCTATGATTTATCCGACTTTCGCTCAAATTAAGATCCTAAGAGATGCCTTTAAGAATGACTTGTCAACCATTTAAAAACATGTTATACCACACCTTTTCGACAATAGCCCACCGAAAATTTATTCAACCTGTCATCAGATTGCATTTCTTCTTGGAAGTTGATAATTGATTTGTGTGAGTATCGCCTTTTTTCTTTAGGATGGTGCACTCAGAAAAAAATCCGTTCAAAATCTACCGAAATCAAAACCATTCGTTGACAAAAGTAGAGTAATCCCGCTTTTTCGTGAGCTGTAAACGGCGGTGTCATTTCATGAACGCCATTTTATGACCCGTTTGGTATTCATTATCGTTTAAGTGTTGCGTTAATGCCGTTTTGGGCTCAACTGGGGTCATTTTACGAACTTTCAGTCTTCTTTTAGAAACATTTTGGTAACGTTTTAAAACCACTTGGTGCTCTTTTTGGTAACATTTTGGGAACAATTTTGGAAGACTCGGTCATATTTTCGGAACATCGCGGTCTCATTTTGATTACACATTGGGTTCAATTTTCGAACAATTTTGGTACATTTTTTTTTTTTTTAGAAATTAAATTAATAATTAAATTAATAATTAGTAATACAATGTGACTGATTTTAACACATTTATTAAATTCAAACTAGCAAGTTTAATCCGGTTAGAGGTCATGTTATGTTTTCACATAACAATAATAGTCAAACACAACACCACAAAGGAGGCTGGTCAACTGAACAGGAGGTTTAAGAATCTCCCGGTTCTATCACTAGAGCAGAAGCAGAGGCTTCCTCATGCCAGCATTCCTATAACTGCTTGGGAATTCAAAGCAGCATAAGTGCAAAACCAACTGCAGAGCACCAATTGTTCATGATTTACGAACAACTGCTCGCTTTTTGAACGGACGCGCTTGTTTGTTGTAATTTAGAGTGACCAGAGGTGGTGTTTTGCTGTGAACGTCGGGCTTGTTTTGTGAACCAAAATTCATGATGGTTTAAAAAGGAGTCCACTTGTGCTGCATTTTTGACCGCAGTCAACTCAATCGAATAATTAACTGATTTCGAATTAAATTCCTAAGACGAAGACTGAATATAAGCTATTCAAAGGTTTTCTAGGAATTCACTTTTACAGGTGTGCAAAACGTCGAAATATTCGGAAACTCGGAAACAGCCCTTCATAAAATGAATAAATAATAAAGGGTGAACCACTGAACCGAACCGAAACCGTGGTTCAGTTAGCCCCAAAAACCATTTAATGAACCGAACTGGCGGTTTAAAAACTGTTTGAACCACTGAACCGAATCAGTTGTTATTTCCGAGCGGTTTGCATCCCTGCTTAAAAATGAACATTGCAATATGGAACTGAGTTCCGCTTTCCAAAAGAGGCTCTTTAAAAATAAACTAAAAGCAAGGCACAATTTTGCCAATGGCATCCCCTGCCTGTGATTTCGTTGAAGAGTTCTGCTATTCGTTCTAACATCTTGTGGAGAGTACCACAGTGCTTTAAGCCGAAAAGTTAAAATCTTTTCCAGAGAAATTGAAAAATTGTAGATATCCAAAGAAAACCTACTCTTTATCTTAACCATTTATAATGGGGTGTACAAGTTTCCAGACTTTGATGTCAAAACTGATTAATTGATCGAAAATATTTCAAAATTTTACAAAAATAAAAAATTAAAATTTGACAACGAATTCCCAGGAAGCGAATAAAATTATAAGCGAAAAGCAATCTTGTACGGAAAAATAACACCAATTTGCTTGAACAGATGCCCATTTCGTTTAAAAATAGAAATAAATCATTAAAGTAAGAAAACGCCAACTTTTTTAAATATGGTACAACCGTGAACGCCATATTTCAGTTTTTAGTTATTCAATTTCGCGACATAAGTAGTTCCAGACAAACACAAATGATTTCAATTGGATTGGATTGGTAATTGAATTGTCTGAAGGAACTTCATGGCCTGCCTAACTTCGGTAAACTAATAAATTACTTTTCACCCACACAGAAAACCATTTGAAGGTCCGTTTTATCACTTGTTTGTGCACATGTATGATTTTTACAGACGTCTATACCAATTGTATGTTTATCCACAGTACATATTTATAGATATGTACATATGTGTATACTTTTTGAATGTTTATATGCACAAGTTCGCATATATGTAGGCACTGGTTTGTATACTACATATTCACTCGCCGAAATGATTTCATTTCTTAATTTATAAATAGTTCGCGAATGTAAAATCATTTTTGCTAATTTTCACATATTGCAATGCAACTCCTTTGTACCTCTTTGGAACAATGCTATCGCAATGATACAAACTAACGTAGTTTGCATTTTAACTTATTTCCAACACTTCGATTCTAAATACAACACAGAGGTAAACTTTTACAATTCCGTATAACGTTGGCTTTACCGCGCGCTGTGCATGGTCAAGCACAAGTGTCTGATATATCACGACTGAATGTTGTCGGTCGTCGTGAGGATCGCCAAACCGTCAACAGAGAACAACGCATGCCAGAGAGTCGAAAAGAAAACAACCCACCCAGCAAACGCACCACTACAGACCCAATGCCGGCATTGCCTCTGGCTTGGCTGTGCTGATCGTGAGCTGTTAGTCATAAACTTATAGCCCGTGCCACTGCCACTTGTACGAACACATATTTAGGTTGATACGAACGTGTGCGTTGCTTCTTGCAGCTGCCTCAGTACATGTGCATGTGGGGGTTGGAAAGCCTTTCCGCTTGGCTACATCCCGTTGCTCCTCGCTGCTCTCGGTTAACTATTTAACAAACAGTCGGTTACTTTTTCCTATCTACGACTGCGGTAGTCGTGCGTTCGATACGGTCAAGCAGGAAAATGGTTTGGACAAATTAATTTTTTACATACGGCACTCGAATAGCATAGACATAGCATAGCGAATAATGTACAAGGGATCATTCTCCAAGAATTTCATATTTTTGATCCGAATCAATTTATTTTATTATAATTTTCTCCAGACGTTTGAAACATGTAGAAGGAGACACCATAAACAATATATAATCTTGACTAGCATAGAGAGCTGATTTGATGTAACCATGCGGCTTCTATTCCGTTTCATAGCAAAAAATACAATCAAACTTGTCAGGCAGCCCTCGTGTGTGATATGTATCATGTACGAACGTTACATTTGATGATAAGTTTTACGTACTATATGTATGTATATATGTATCAAAATGTACATGTGTGCATGACAAACATTGTCTTTTTCAGGTGTAGCCAGCTAAAGCCAAAGTAGCTGGTTCCAACTGGCTGGTTCACAAAAGAAAAAATGCCTTTACTATGCCATATGAGTATGTGAAAACAATAGAGCACGAACATAACCCTTTCAGGCGTATAAGTATTTATAAGCTTACATACAAACACTTACTATAGTAAAGGGACTAGATATCTGCATATAAACTCTGAGAATAGTTACAGTTATGCTGCTACAATTTGTTTGATAGATTGCATTACATTATACCTTGTAGGTGCTGTTTATTCTTGATTGTTTATTCTTAGCCCAAAAAACAAAAGCCCTGCTAGCATCTTTGGTAAATTTACAAATTTTTTTTACTAAGGTTACGCCGAGAAAAAAAAAAGTTTTCTTATCAATTTTACTCCGATATGATCAATATCAAATTGATATGTTCGCAAATGGCAAAACGGTATTTTTGAACTTTTCATTATTATATAGTTTCGTATTGGCGACCTTTCTAATCGTAGAATGAAGTTAGCAGGCTCGAGGTCAGGTTGAGTTGAAAACAATAAATGTCTGTTAACAAAACACTTCGTTCCATTTCATTAGATATTATATAAATACAATTGTTCTGAAATCATCCATAGATCTATCTTGCTTAATATTATACCTAAATATGAAAGTTTGTATGTTTGTTTTTTCATCACTCAATCAAGCAGAAATGGCAGAACGGATTCTGATGAAATTTGGCTCACAGGTAGGTGATAACCTGGAATTGGACATATGCTATGAATTTTATGAAAGAGCTTGAAGTTTAGAATACAAAGCAGGCGTTTTTAATATCAGTTTGATAGATTGCAACTGTATACTGGTAAATAGAAGATGTAATTCAAATCAGGTACCGTAATGATCATGAGTCTTATTATAAACTAGCGTAATACCCGGCGTCGCCCAATGCTTTTGCATTTTATGAGACTATGATTCAAGTTTCAACTGGCTGCAAATCGACATTAACATTTGAACTCGTCCAACCTTGTTGTTTTATATAGGAAAAATATTAAACTTCACATTTCCCACCCACACACCAAATTTCCAGTTTATAGCTTAACTTAATTTTGAAATTTGGTAAGCGTCTTACTCTCACATTATGACCCTTAAGACCACTTTTCCAATCAAAAGGTGTGGACCTGAACCACTTTTGTGGTGGTTCAATTGAATGGTTTGAAGCTGCGAGAATGTCTAACTTCATAGTACCAGGCTACACAGCTAATTTTAGGGTCTTAGCTTAAAAAACTTCTGAGATATGCCTCAAAAGCACATTTGAACCGGTTCCATTTTTGAACAGCTTCAAAACCGGTTCTGAACCAGCAAAATATCCACTTCACATTTTCAACCCACAGACAAATATGTATCAAGTTTCTAGCTTTAAAAGCAATTGAGATGTGGCTCTAAACCATTGATGAACCGGTTTTGAACTAGTTAAGTATTCAACTCCACATTTTCAACCTACAGACCAAATTTCAAGTTTGTAGCTTAAATAACTTCCGAGATATGGCTCTGAACCACTTTTGAACCAATTCGAAACCGGTTCTGAACCATTGAAATATTTAACTCCGTAATACCAACCAATATATAAAATTTCAATTTCTTTGCTTGAATAGCTTCTGAGATATTGCTCTGAACCACCTTTCAACCGGTTCGAAAACGGTTTTAAACCATTTAAATATCCAACTTCATAACACCAGCCTATATACCAAAACTTCAAGATCGTACCTTCAATGTCTTCTGAGTTATTGCTCTGAACCACTTTTGTACCGGTTCCATATTGGAACCGGTTTTAAGCCGGCTTCGGTTGGAAAATATCCAATTCCATATTTTTAACCTTTAAACCAAATTTCAAGTTTGAAGCTTAAACAACTTCTGAGATACGGCTCTGAACCACCTTTGCACCGGTTCGAAACCGGGTTTGAACCAGTACAAATCCTACTCCATAATACCAACCTAAATACAAAATTTTAATTTTGTAGCTTGAATAGCTTCTGCGATATGTCTCTGAACCACTTTTGAACCGGTTCAAAACCGGTTCTGAACCAGTTAAATATCCAACTCCATAATTGCTACTTTAATACCAAATTAAATGTCTTCTGATTTGTTTCAGAACCGGGCTCTGAACCACTTTTGAACCGGTTCCATATTTCAAACGGTTCAAAATCGCTTCTGAAGCAGTTAAATATTCAACACTATATTTTTAACCTACAAACCAAATTCCAAGTTCTTTTCTTAAATAGCTTTTGAGATATGCCTCCGAACTTTAATGAGATATGCCTCCGAACCAATTTTTAACCGGTTCGAAACCGATTCTATACCTGTAAAATATCCAACTCCATACTCCCAACCTACAAAGCGAATTTCAAGTTCTTAGCTTAAATAACTGCTGAGATATAGCTCTGAGCCTGTATTGAACCGGTTCAAACCCGGTTTTGAACCAGTAAAATATCCAACACCTTGTTACCAACCTACAGACCAAATTTAAAGTTCTTAACTTGAATAGCTTCTGAGATATGTCTCTGAACCACTTTTGAACCGGTTAAAAACCAGTAAAATATCCAACTCCTTGTTATCAACCTACAGACCAAATTTCAAGTTCTTAGCTTAGATAACTTCTGAGATATGGCTCTGAACCACTTTTGAACCGGTTTCATAATCGAAATGAACATTCTGTGAAAATTTCGTGAAGATCGGTTCAGCGGCTTAGACACCTGTATGGACCAAACATACATACTTTACCTTTTATGTATAGATATCAAACTTTAATGATTACACTAGCTTACAGCATTTTCATTCTTTCCAATTTGATGTCATTCCTAATGTCACTGGAACTAAAAAATTTTTAAGTAGAACTGATTTCGAGATAGTCCCAAATTATCGTTTTTTGCATTTTTGAAAAAGATCTTCTCACTTAATTACAAATACCTCAATTATGAAATAACTTGTGAACAAGTTCTATATAACAAATTAATGCTAATAAAATTATCTTTCAATCATATATAAGTTGTTTTATTGTCAAACTTGTAGTGTGGTCGCTAATTACAAAGATATCGAACATTTCGTTTCATTTTTATCGAAAATTTGAAAAACCCGTTAATTACACCGTTATTTTAACTAGCAAAAAAATTTTAAAAATTTGTTCCTCTTTTGGATGATGTAAACTGATATATAACAAATAAAAAAAGTGTTTATTTATCGAAATCTGTTGGAAATCTGTTACAATGTGTAGCGTTTGAATACAATCAAAACATTAATATAATATACGAAATTTACATATTTTCTCTTAATTTCTAATTAAATGTGCGACGACTTCATTGTAGTTAGAACTTTCGAAATTTCCAAGAAGTGAAGTGACAACACGACGGAACGAATTCCTTGCGTCCTCCTTATCCTTGGATAACATTAAAGAGAATTTGGAGTCCTCCAAAAGTATTTTAATTTGCTGCCCAACAAACACACCCTCTTTGATTTCTGCCTAGGATAGGTTAAGGAATACGCTCTTTAAATATCCAAATGCATCACCATCTTTTTGTAAAGTGCATCACCGTCGTTTTGTAAAGACAAACCCAGTCTTATATGAAGTGGTAGCAGCATATATTGCCCCTTACTTACAAGTGGCTCGAACTTTACATTTTCTTGACCCATTATGTAATTCCTTCGTTCCGGCCATTCTTAATCCTCGTGGCGTGCCCGACTCACCCAATTGCACAAAAAAGACACGTGTTTAGTATATCCTTGATGGAATCCCTGAACTATTGCAATAACTTTGAGGTCTGTGCAAATTTTCCAGCTATGTTACAAGCTCTCCATGTGATTTCATGATTAGTGAGTATTTCGGTCACTTTATTACCTATCAAAACAACTAGTGTCTGTGCTGATCTCTAAAAGATCATTAACAAATTCAGAAATAGGAGAAAGTTAACTTCGGCTTGGCCGAAGTTTTGTATACCCTTGCAGTTTGTTTTTCTAAATAAGACTACTTTTCGGGTCTTACTTTTCTATGGGAGCTATAGATTTCGACCAAATTTAGTGGAGACTCGGAAAAGCATAACAAACTAACATGTTCATTTTTTGAAGGCGATTCCATTTAAAACAAAAAGTTTTTCTCACTAGAACTTCTTTTTCGACCTATCATTCGTACCTCAGCTATATGCTATAGTCATCCGATTTTGACAAATCCTTGTAGAACTGTGTAAAAGTATATAAAATAAATATATGGGACGTTTCTATTGAAAACAAAAAAGTTTTTCTCACAAGAACTAGTTTTTCGATCGATCGTTGCTATGGGAGCTATATGCTATAGTCATCCAATTTTGACCAAAATTTGTAGAATTGTGTGGGAGCATATAAAACATATACATACTAGTTTTAAGGACATTTCCATTGAAAACAAAAAAGTTATTCCAACTAAGACTAATTTTCAGTCTCTACTTTTCTATGAAAGCTATACTATATAGATGTCCGATTTTGACCAAATTTGGTGGAATCATGGAAAAGCATAGTAAACTAAGAAATACGAAGTTTGAAGGCGTTTCTATTGAAAACAAAAAAGTTTTTCTCACTAAAACTAGTTTTTCGACCGATCGTTCCTATGACAGCTATATGCAATAGTCATCTGATCTTGCCGGTTCCGACAAATGTGTAGGGTATTTGTACCGAAAGACTTCGTGCATAAGTTGGTGAGGATAGCTTTGAAACTGACGGTGGAGATAGCTTAGAAACAAACAGACGGACGGACGGACAGACGGACAGGGCTAAATCAACTCAGCTCGTCGTGCTGATCAAGAATATATATACTTTATGTGGTCGGAGATGCTTTCTTCAATGCGTTACAAACATCCGGACAATTTTAAAATACCCTCTGCAAGGGTATAAAAAGTGTACACACAAATGGAGGATCAAAACGGACCATAGACATTTTTAATACCATTTGAACGGTAAAGCTGAAATTGCTCATTTTTAAATAAATGCTAATAACTTCTAAAATTTCCAACAGATTTCGATAAATAAACACTTTTTTAATTTGTTATATATTAGTTTACATCGTCCAAAAGAGAAAGAAATTTAAAAAATTTTTTTTTGTTGGTTAAAATAACGGTGTAATTAACGGGTTTTTCAAATTTTCGATAAAAATGAAACGAAATTTTCGATATCATTGTAAAAAGCACCCACACTACAAGTTTGACAATAAAACAACATATGATTGAAAGATAATTTTATTAGGATTAATTTGGTATACATAACTTGTTCATTATTAATTTCATAATTGAGATATTTGTAATTAAGTGAGATCTTTTTCAAAAATGCAAAAAACGATAATTTGGGACTATCTCGAAATCTGTTCTACTTAAAAATTTTATAACTCCCAGACTCGGATTCAGCGCGTGATTTTACATAAGGAATGACACAAATTTGTCGAGGATTTGTTGAGTTATTTTGATTTTTATTTTAATACTCAAAAAATAACGATTAAGCTTGATCGACGCCCAAAATGATTCACAGATCAGACAAGGATATTCTTTTAGGATTGTCATCGCTGAACACAAATCTGGCCTCAACAAGTGCCCATTAAGTCGAGATTTTGAGAAAAAATGGACTGAAAGTCTTAAAAACATTGTTTTGCCCTTTTTTCGATTAAGTGTAGAGAATAATGCCGAGGCGCTAGAACTTTGTCATTTGAGTTTTATTTTTATGCTCAAAAATATTACTCAAACGCCGATTACGTCTAGTACATAAGGAATTATGGTATTTGAAACAAATACTCAATACGTGAATCAAATCGAACCAAATAACCCATTTCCAAGTATGCAAACATAAATTAAGATGCGGCTTTTCAAAAATAAAATATTTTATTAATTATTTAATTGGACAAAAACTGGATTTTGCAGCTGTTCCGATGAGAGATTACATATCAGATCCGATAAGACCAATTTGAGGGCAGAAAATGTTCGCTCAACACTTACTTGCGTTGCTGGAACAGCGTGCGCCACTTTGGACATCTGGTATAAATTCTGATAGTCAAACTTTTTGCCCTCCTTGTACTCCATAATATTAATGTTGATATCAACTGGCTTGGGGTTGTCGATTTCGCGATAAGCTTTCTTAATTTTTGCACAAAGATCCCCCGATGCTAATTCAATACTTGAGCTGCGCTCCAGCTAGCATAAGGCCGATGGGATTTGCAACAAACATGGTTATTTATCAAGACCTTTTCCATTTTTTGAATGAATTTGTGCAAGATAAGGCTGTGGCCTTCCTTGTTGGATTGACTGTGAGTTTAAGCTCCAGCCACAGTTTGTCTGAGAATGGCTCAAGCTAAGAGGCCACCTAAAAGTTATAGCAAGCGTTTAGCAAGCTACATTTTCTTATACACTTAAAAAGTGTATTATAATTTAGCCCAGAAGTTGGAACGCATAGGAGAAATCCTCTCCGACCACATAAAGTATATATATTCTTGATCAGCATGACGAGCTGAGTCGATTGAGTTTTGTCCGTCTGTCTGTCTGTTCGTCAGTCTGTTTCTACGCAAACTAGTCCCTAAGTTTTGTAGCTATCGAGCTGAAATTTTTTTCGGAACCGCGAATATAAGATATTTTTGTATGGCAGCTACAAGAAGTGACCATCCGATTTTCGCGGTCGAAGTTTTGTATACCTTTGCAGCCTCCATTGAAAACAAATAAGTTTTTAAGACTAGTTTTCGAAACATACTTTTCAATGGGAGCTATACTATATAGATGCCTGATTTCGACCAAACTTGGTGGAATCATGGAAAAGCGTAACAAACTAACAATTACGAAATTTGTAGGCGAGCCTATATGAAACAAAAAAGTCTCTTTCTAGATCTTTCTTTTTCGACCTGTCATTCGTACTGTAGCTATATGCAATAGTCATCCAATTTTGACAAAACCTTATAGAATTGTGTAAAAGTATATAAAATTAATATTTGCCAATGATAAAGACGTATCCATTGAAAACAAAAAAAAAATTTTTCTCACAAGAAATAGTTTTTCGACCGATTGTTCCTATGGCAGCTATATGCTATAGTCATCCGATCCGGCCGGTTCCGACAAATGTGCAGTGTATTTGTACTAAAAGACTTCGTGCATAGTTTGGTCAAGACACAGAAACAGTCGGACGGTTAGACGGACATGGCTAATTCAACTCAGCTCGTCGTCAGTGGTCGTAGATGCTTCCTTCAATGCGTTTCAAGGGTATACAAAATTTTTTTTCTGTGTGAAAAGAATTTTTATACACTTGCAGAGGGTATTATAAAATTGTGCGGATGTTTGTAACGCATTGAAGGAAGCATCTCCGACCACATAAAGTATATATATTCTTGATCAGCACGACGAGCTGAGTTCATTTAGCCTTGTCCGTCTGTCCGTCCGTCCGTCTGTCCGTCTGTCTGTTTCTATGCTATCTCCTCCGTCAGTTTTAAAGGTACAAATAGGCTGCACATTTGTCGGAACCGGCCGGATCGGATGACTATAGCATATAGCTGCCATAGGAACGAGCTATAACCTACTCTGTACCTATGAAGTGCTGCCCATCAACGTTGCGACCGGTGCTGCCCACGGACAGACGGACATGGCTAGATCGACTCTCATGTTGATGCTGATCACGAATATATATACTTATAATATATATTTATAGGGTCGGAAATGCTTCCTTCTTTCTGTTACATACTTTTGCACAAACTTAATGTACTCTGTGTACCTCTGGTACAGAGTATAAAAAAATCTATAAGCATACACCAACATTTTGACCCAAAAGGGGTCTTGCGCCTCTTTGCGCCAAGATGAAAGTTGCAAGCTCGAAAGGAAAAGTTTTTTTGGCAAGGTCAGCCAGGCCCGTCGTGGGGGGAGGGGGAGCGGGGTGTTTCCCCCGGGCCCGGAGCCCGGTTTTTGTCGAAAACTTAAATAAACTATGTACAACATGAGAAACCCCCTGGGCCCGGATTCCCCTTTCGACAGGCCTGAGGTCAACTGTTCCAAAATCATTTCGGTTACCGGTTTAAATATACATTTTTGTTTTAAAAGAAAATTACATCCGTCTGTCTGTCCGTATGAACAAACAGATCTCAGAGATGGTAAGAGATAGAAGTTTGACAAGTAACATGGAACATATGTTTCTTATACTTGCAGGCAGATCAAGTTTATTTTAAATTTTGGCCACGCCCCCTCCCGCCCCGCAATTTAGTATTTTTTATTCGGGACTCTTTATCGATCCGCTGAAGGAATTTTAAAAATCGGATGAACGATATTCGAGTTATAAGTAAAACCAACACTTATGGGCTGGGATGTTGTTCAAGCGAAGCGATGTCTGTGCGCAGACCCAGACGGCTGGTAGGGTCTGGACGGTGGTGGATCGATCTGAACGGGAGGCCCTAAGCGGCGGCGGACCTGGACGGTGCGGTTCTGGACGGTGGATGTGGACTTTGACCTGGACGGTGGTGGATTTGGACGGTGGTGGATCTGGATGGCGGACCTGGACCTGGGCGGTGTGGATCTGGATGGTGAACCTGGACCTCAATTTTTCTTTGTGAGTTTAAAATGTTTTCAAAAACAGAACATATTAACTCACATCAAGATTTAGCGCTCTCAAAAAAAGTTCTTGAAGTGAGAAATTGTTCTCGAAATGAGAAAATACGTTCATTATTAGCTTTTGTGACCGAATGTGCTCATTTTGAGTCCAATGTTCTCGATTTTTCCTCTCTGTGTACTACTTATCAAAAAAATGTTCTTTTATATGATTTTCTTGCTTGCCTCCAGCAATAGTCCGCCATCATGTGAGCATTCCAGTGACCTTGGTAACCGTTCCTCCATAACTCGAATGTCTTGATGGAACCGTTCTTCTTGTTCTTTACCCAGATCACCAAGATTTTCAGGGAAACGATCCAATTGGCTGTGGAGGAAGTGTATCTTGATGCTCAAATTACAACAAAGCTGCTGGAAGTGTGACATCAGTTCAATATGCTCCGCGTAGCTTTCATCCTTTTACAATAGTATGAAATTCTAGTTTCTGGGGTTAAACGATTTCTTTGCTTTAATCGAGAAGCAATAATCTCGAAGTCTTTTTTAAAAACACCAAGGTCTCTGACTAATGCACTGAGGTCTTTCTGATTAAAGGGCTGCGGCTCTGAAGAAATATCAGTTGTCCAGTTTTCAACACTTGAAGAAGAATTTTTTTCTTCCAAGTCGTGATAATGCTGCGTAGATAAAGAAGCTTGCGTTACTGGCGCATCGCCGGAGTACAGGACTAGTTGAGAAACAGATAAGAAGCTAGGGCCGGTTTCTTTTATGAATCACGTTTATATCAACCACACAAAAATAATATTCATTTTGATGATTTGAAGGTTTCCGCCACATCATTGGTGTTTGAATCGTAAAAAGGATCTTTTCTTATTTGCCCATAATCTCAAAGACTCCACTCATATTTTAAATACCATATGACGGAGCCAGTACTTGTCACGGATATCCAAAGGTAATCCGACGTTATCAAAATTCACCTATTTTATGAACTCCGACACACATAGGGCCGTTTTCACATATCCTACATAGAGCTATCTGCTACAATAAATAACAAATAACAGAGTAAATTGTAAGTTTATCTAACACATAGCAGCTATCTGGAAAAAGAGAAATTGGCCCATAGTCAACAATTTTTGAATTAATATTCACCACAGATGTTACATAAATAGTTGGAATCGTTTTTGCAGATATTTCTCGACGTGGAAACTATTAAACAAAAAACTTTTTACAAAACAGCTCGGTTAATTTGAAGTTAAAATGTGCAAAAATATGACTGACAGCTGTATATCAAAAAGTAGAGGTGCTAAAAAAAATGAGGGTAGATTTGAGATCAAATTAGTAAGCAACAGCCATGCAACATAAAAAAGTTTAATTTTGTTCCCCTGTGTAATAGATAAATTACAAAAGATAATTTTAATATAATTAATATTGTTTTCCGAAGTTTCAATGAAGTTGTATCACGACGTCCGTATGTAGTATTGTTACTTTTATAAAAACGTGTCTCTGACTGGCCCTAACCCCTTCAATGATTATAAACTATCAACCTACGAATAAGAATCACTCCTCCCTTTCTGTTAGCTTATAAAAAATTGTTTTACTCATTCTTTTTTTTTATTTTCCTTAAAAATATCCAAAATAACTTTTTTCGGTTAATTATCGCAAAAGTGAAATAACTCCTGGCTTGGCTTTATTTCACTTTTAAAAAAATAATGCCCTGTCCGTCCGTCCGCCTTACGCTCTCGTTCAGTTTATTAATATTTTCTTTTAAGTCACAAAGGAGAAATAACGCCACAGATGAGTGAGAAATACCGGCCGCGGGCTTTCTAAAGTGAAATAACGCCACTCACATTTAATAATGCAATAACGCCAAGCGGGCTTTATTTCACTATTAAGGTGAGTACTGGGACCATTCGAATTTTCCTTCAAGAAATTTACTAGATGTTCCTTTTTCGCGTGAAATAGGTCCAAAAGAATACGCTTCGACCGCAGAATGCACACCAGCCACAATCGCCGAGCCATCTCTGGTGACAATTTTAAAAATACTTCTGTGTATTGCTTTGTTTCTGAGTTTTGAACAACAAAATCAGGCAAGGAAAAATTTCTTTAAGTAATCTTTTTACCCTTTCCCATTGAAATGGGAAAAGGGGATCAGAAGTTGTGCAAAGTATAACAGATAGAAGGAACATTGCGACCCTATAAGTATAGGGTCGCAACACCGAGCACAACAGCCGGTCGTTTAGCACTGTCCGTCGTCCGTCCGTCCGTCCGCCGTCTGTCCGTCTGTCCGTATGAACGCGTGTTTCTCAGAGACTAAGAGCTAGAGCCACAAATTTTTGAATGTGGTAGGTGTAACCCGTTCATACGAGTTTGTTTCAGATTTGGAAAATTCTTCCCCCACCCCCTTTAGCGCAAAAACGCGAGCCACAATTTTGATAGACCTTCCAAACTTACATATCAGTAAGGCCCAATATCTATCTATTCTGAAAAGATCATAAGATCGGACGAAAACACCAGTAATACGATCAATTTCGCTTGTGGAGAGGCGTTGTCAGTTACCGCGTTTGCGCGTGTTTTATTTTGTTTATTATTGTGAAGTCATTTTTATTCGGGACTCGCTCAGCTCCCTTATTTTTTTGATTTGACAGCTAAGGGAAAATTCGAACTTCTCAGTACTTACCCTTAGGAGGGAAATAACTCTAGGGGCATACTTTCACCTGGCGTTATTTCATGCCCCCGTATGTGCAGCTCATTTCATGGAGGTGATTGAACAGATTTCAAGTCCTTCCACTTCTGCGAAGTTTTCATTGAAGTTCTTATTAACTCTACCTGTCGATTGTGATGGACTTTATTTGAGACTTGGTAATGTTAAAGTCGCTCAAAATGGATAAAACTTAAGCACATTGATTCTTCAATGTGTTTGATTTTTTGAGCTCCATAATTCCTGAAGTCGGACTCGCTGAAAACTTACAATTTAATTTATGTTTTCAAGCTTGGAAATGGGTTTTATTGTTTCGAATTTATTCACTTACTAAGCCCACGCATCAATCTTGAGACAATTCCTTATGCACTAGTCGTAATCGAAATTTGAGTAATACTTTTGAGCAAAAAAAAAAAAACTCATGAAATTTTTTTTTGAGTTAAGTCATAATGATTATTTTTGATTTTTATTTAATTTACTTACTTCGGCTCGGCCGAAGTTTTGTATACCCTTGCAGTTTGTTTTTTTCAATAAGACTACTATATAGATGTCCGATTTCGACCAAATTTGAATCATGGAAAAGCATAAAAAACTAACATGTACATTTTTTGAGGGCGGTTCCATTTTAAGCAAAAAGCTTTTCTCACTTTTTAGAACTGTGTAAAAGTATATAAAATAAATATATGCCTATATGCTATTGTCATCCGATTTTAACCAAACTTTGGTAGAATTGTGTGGGAGCATATAAAACAAATACAAGCCAATTTTGTGGACATTTCCATTGAAAAAGAGGCGAGACAAACCCTCTTGTTCTTTCACAAACACACTAAAAAAAACCCCCCTCTCCCACAGATCGAAACTTCGTTTTTGTCCGATCTTATGATCTTATAATTCTTTGTATTTAATTTGGGTCTATCTTAATTGTGTCTGACAGTTTTTTTTGGGGGGAGTCCAAATTGAATCGGACACCTCTAAAATGGCTCACTCTTAACTCTGAGAAAACCACAACACAACGACAGTATCGCTCGTGGTGATCAAAAAAAATAGTCGATTTCCCCTACACGCACACTTCAAAAATAGCAAAAAAAAGTTAACTTCGGCTCGGCAGAAGTTTTGTATACCCTTGCAGTTTGCTTTTCTAAAGCCCCCCATACACCGCACAAATTTTTGCGCAAAACGCTTATGTGTGTTAGTGAAATATGAGTGTATGCGTCACACGTACGCTTCGCGCAAATTGAGACCGAAATCAAAAACGTTTTGATTTTTTGGGTTCTTTGCGCAATGTTTTGTGTGGTGAGTGTGCGATTTGCTCAAATTTTGCTTAGTTCGCAGCAAGTTGTTGTTCGAAAAAAGAAGAAGAAGCGCTTGCTTTGAACTGAAATTTATGCAAATTCTGGCGTAGTGTATGGGCTAAGTGCGTGTGAATTTTGCGCAAAAATTTGTGTGGTTTATGAGGGGCTTTAATAAGACTACTTTTCGGACCATTTTTTTTCCATGGGAGCTATACTATATAGATGTCCGATTTCGACCAAATTTGGTGGAATCATGAAGAAGCATAGTAAACTAAGAAATACGAAGTTTGGATGCGTTTCAATTGAAAACAAAAAAGTTTTTCTCACTAAAACTAGTTTTTCGACCGATCGTTCCTATGGCAGCTATATGCTTTAGTCATCCGATCCGGCCGGTTCCGACAAATGTGCAGCCTATTTGTACCAAAAGACTTCGTGCGAAGTTTGGTGAGGATAGCTTTAAAACTGACGGAGGAGATAGCATAGAAACAGACGGACAGGGCTAAATCAACTCAGCTCGTCGTGCTGATCAAGAATATATATAACTTTATGTGGTCGGAGATGCTTCCTTCAATGCGTTACAAACATCCGCCCAATTTTATCTCTGCAAGGGTATAAGGGTATAAAAAAAAACACATTTTACGCTCATTTTAAAGGCGGCAAATTTGAGCGTCGACATCTTGTATGATTTTTCGCTTAACTCATATTGTGTACCACACCGCAGATGTACGTTGGGCATCTCCGGCCACATAAAGTATATATATTCTTGATCAGCACGACGAGCTGAGTTGAGTTTCTTCCGTTTTCTGTTCGTCTGTCCGTCCGACCGTCTGTCCGACTGTCTGTTTCTATGCTATCTCCTCCATCGTCCGGCCGCCCGCAGCGAATACCTGCGTCCGGTAACTACTTGCAGGGAATATACTTAACTTACGGGGTTTCAAGTTGTCAATTGCTCTTACAGATGTAGATGTGATGAATTTCTGTCCTTTTGAAAGCATTAGAAAGGACAACGTTAACATATGAGCTAAAACAGCGAGTTTCACAAATATGGAGCACAACTATTCCAATTTGGAAGGGCAGCTCTATAATCCGGGGATTGCAGACTAATGTGAAGCATTTTTTAAGGCGACGGTTTTTCATTTTTTCATGTTGATACCACATGTTAAAACTTTTAACGCGTTTTTCTCGAAACACAGTTTTGGAAATCGGCTTGCACGAGAACTCAAACAATTTCCAGCATTTGTCCAAACTGGAACGCATCCACACCTTGAAGTAATTAACTACTAGGGTTGAGCGGAAAGTGATCCACGACTCCAAGAAAGGCACAGAGGGGGGCGGGGTGGTTGGAACTGGAAGTAGTCCACGCTTCCAAGAAAGACACCGAAAGAAAGGTGCAGGGGACTGAAGCGGGAAGTGATCCACGACTCCAGGAAGGGCACAGAGAGAGAGGGTATGGGACTGGAGCGGGAAGTAATCCATGCCTCCAGGAAAGAGGGAAAAGGAAGTGAAAGGTGACCAAAGCGGGAAGTGATCCACGCCTTAGGCTATTTGGCTACGGGGCTTGGTGAGGGAAGTGATCCTCGTCTCCGATAGAAAAGGAAGCTAAAAAGGGGTTCAGCAATGAAAAGTTATTCATTTTTCATTGCTGATTCACGGGGCTGGTTTTATTGATACTTTTATTATTTTATTTCATTTTATTACTCACTGCACCGCTGTTTTCTTCCGTTTTCTTTCTCGATCTCACTTTTCTTTCTCTCAATGCTTTTTTGTTGTATCTTTTAGACATTTTTTTTTATCCATTTGTAAAAACTTCGTTTTTCCCGCGATCGTCCGATCGTTTCCAGCGCGTTGTGCCCAATGACCCATTTTTGGCGACGGCGTCAACATCTCCCAATCCCCGCGTGTGATTTTTTAGTCCCATGCTGACGCGTTATGTACTTTAGCGCCATATGGACGCGCTTCGCATTTTGGTATTATGTTGACTCGTTACAAGGGACTTATGACATTTAGGACCGCTTTGTTTCTTTGCGTCAGGAACGGTATTGTGATGTAATGGGAGACTACTTCACAATACATTAACTAAACTCAAAATGATTTTCGTTATGTTGAAAAATATTTCTTATTAAATGGGGGCCCGTGAGTTGTACCCCCGGGCTCGTATTTCCTTTCCGACGGGCCTGGGTAGGTTATACAATATTTTATTTATTTTTATTTTTTTTTTTAAATAAAAACATATGTTTATTTCTGATTTAGCACCTTAAACTAAATTAGTACAGCTTACTGTTACTACTTATAGCTAACTTGTACTGTAGGGAATAGTGCGATATAATGTGTGTTTTACTATTTGTGTTTAGTGGTTGATTAGGATTGAGTGTGTATCTTATAGTAGGGATTTTAACTTAAGAATTATTGCGCGTGACTGAGGGTGATGGGACTTAGCTGGTTTTTGTTTACAGATCTTGAGGGCAGGGCTTAACTCTAAGATTAAATTTAAGGATGGTAAAGGGGTGGTTTTAAAGTTGTCTAGCCGGTAAGAAATATACAATATGCAGATCAAGTTTATTTCAAATTTTGAAATTTTTACATATGAATCAATTTTCTTTGTAAATGTTGATGTTTTAGCAACTTTCTTTTTGGCAACACTGTTTTTGGTTATTGTCAAACATGTTCAGTTTGGTCTATAATTTAACCATGAATCGACTTACAAACGAACAATGCTTGCAGACTATTGAATTCTGTTATCAAAATTCATTTTCGGTTAAAAAGAGCATCGTGCACTTCTTACATTTTACGGCTATTCGGAATCTTGTGACTAAATCTCGCACCAAAACATTATTGTACAATAAACCACTAACACGTATAAGTAGAGTGCGGACAGAGGAAAATATCGCAGCTGATTCGGCGCTGTTAGCAGCAATTGGGCCTCTGCGCTCCACTACGTGGAAAACTTTGCGGAACGATTTGGGTATAAAATCTTTTAAAATGCAGCTGGTGAAAGAATTGAAGCCACACGACCTACCAAAACGGCTAACTTTTGGTGAATGGGCGCAGGCAAAGCTGTATGAAGATCTACTTTTTATTCGAAAAATTGTGTTCAACGACGAAGCTCATTTCTGGTTGAATGGATACGTGAACGAACAAAATTGCCGTGTTCGGTGTGAAGAGCAGTCAGAAACATCGCAAGAACTGTCAATGCATCCCGAAATCTGCACTGTTTGGTGTGGATTATGGGCCGGTGGCATCATTGGACTGTACTTTTTTTTAAAGAATACGTGGGCTGGAACGTTTCTGTGAATGGAAAGCGCTACCGTGCGATGATTACAAACTTTTTTTTTGCCAAAATGGAGGACAAATCAAGAATAACCCGAATTTCCTAATTTGAATTTAAGTCCTAACACTTTTGTATACATCAAAATTGTTTTGGTCTTATTTGTCAGTCGAATTGTTTAGTATTTTTCATTATGGTCACTCCTAACGGGTTACACCCAAGCGAAAAAGGCGCATTTTGTTATTTTGTACGACATTGTCTTGGGAGACTCCGAACCAACGAGAAGCAAAATAAATTGGGCTTAAGCTTAAGAAGAAATTGCCGACTTATTTTTTGGAATTAACACAGACCGTCGGAAAACGGGACCTCCAGAGCAGGGTCTGAAATATTCGCTGAACTGTTTATTTCACTTTGGGGCCGGTCTAGATTGTGCGAAATAACACCTATCGATTATTTTTTGTGGGGCTTTGTCAAGGCTCATGTCTATTGCGACAAGACCGCAACACTCGGAAGCCAATATTGAAGAGTAGGGGCACTCGACTACAGCGCCTTTACTTGTTTAGCCATGTTTGAATCGTTTTTGCCGTGAGAGCTGGAGCGGAGTCTTGTTGAAAGGTCCACTGCTTTTTTGCAAATAATGTCGTGTTGAGAGTCTGCACAACCTTTTCGAAAACGTTTTGATGACACAGCATACGCTCTATCCTTCTGTTTGTTAAGTGATTCCTCTGTGGTGAAAGTTTTCTCGTCAGTAAAAAGAATTCATCTGTGGGTATTGTTCGCGCATTACGGCGCAAGGCTTTCGATTTTGTCCTGCGTTTTTGTTTCAATGCTGTTTGTTATGAGCAACTGTTATGCACCCCCATGTCAAGTTTTATGTGGATCCCTTGCCCAGCTATGACGGCTTGTGGCAATCGCACAGTGCGCGTAAGGCGAGTTTCAGGCGTTTTTTTGATCCCTCAGTATCCTCAAATAACATCACGGTGCGATACACAAATTTTTTGGTGATTTCCAGTGGGCGCAACACCCGAACATCACATGTCAAGACTGTCCCGTATCTTTGTCCCCTTACCGGCCCACTATACCTTGCATGATCCGTTTCGTGTCTTCTGTGCTGCTTGAAAAACCTCTATTTTAACTCATTTGGCCCGTACTTAACAGTATTTTGTAGTTTTCGATCCGGCTTTCGTGTCGCACGTTTGCGGCTGCGCCTCTCGGTCGGTTGCCTCGAGCCTGTAAAAACTACAAGTTAAAGAGTATTAAGGTCGTTTAAACAGTCATAAAGTACTAAAAACGCTTGGCACGGCGTTGTTGTTCGAAACTTAATAAAAATAGTTTCATTTAAAACAACAAAAAACTCCTGTTTGTATATACAAACATTTTGGTCTTTTCGCGGCCGTTGGTTGCACCTGAGTCCAAAGTCCAAAACAGAGGCCACACACTTACAAAGGGGAATGGCTGTCTTAAGCTGTCATTTTGGTGTTTTGCGCGCAAAGCTGCCCTTTGGGAATTCCCAAACGGTTTTGCCGTCGCAGGCATGGAGAGACTGCTGTTTGGACAGACATTTCAGGCTCAAGATCGCTGATGAGTGAGGTTGGTCCCTCATGAAACGTCGTCCGATCAACCTGAAGCCTCCTTTGTTGTGTTGTGTGCCTCTGTTTAAAGCTATGTCAATAACATAGCAAGACCTCGAGCCTGTAAAAACTACAAGTTATAAATGAAATAAATATGAGTAAAAAGAAGCATAACCACCCCGAAACTGTGCGGGCTTTTATTTTTTAGCCAGTATTGCATCGATATATAGTAGATACCAAAACACGAGCAATTGAAGAACAATACAATTTTCAACTCTCATGGAAGCAATGGAAATTTATTAATAAAGAGCCAAGATGTACCAAATCGTTCTAGCCAACTCAAACTCAAGTTTATATGCTATCAAATAACCAACCAATGTTCACAATAATATCTAAACTGTCAAGTAATTAAAGAAACATTTTGAATATTAAAACTATTGTATAATGAATGAACCGAACCGACCTACATTTATTTTGGTTTTTTGAATTTGCTTCGCATTCTTGAAAGAACGTCGGTTTGGTTCGTGGTTCGGTTTATGAGCACTAATTAGCGGTTCGGTACGGTTTGGTTCGGTACTAAAATACCAAGATGTACCAAAATACATAGTCTATTAAATTTGGGCTTATTTACGTAACAGCCAGAAGGAAGCATCTCCGGCCATATAAACTATTTATATTCTTCATCATCATCAACAGCCGAGTCGATATAGCTGTGGCGACTCTGCCACCACTAGTCACGAGCGACAATCGATTACCACATTATCACGAAGCTCATCATCTCTCATCTCCAGTAGGAGTCAGTGTTTAACGAACTTGGCGCTGGCCGGCAGCCTCGGGCCAGTCCGCAATTAAGAAATCTTGTTAAACTAATTAAGTTAAGTGAAACAATAAATATTATAGTCGATTAAGCACAACCTTAATCGCTATAGTGGTGACCCAGACAATTGAACATCATCTCGCAATTTTCTCTATCAATTCGTGGCCACCGAAAATTGCGAAAATTCGAATGCACTCACACATGTGCAAGTGACGCGTACGAAAAAGTAAAACCGCGCGCTCACACACGCAAACGCTCGTTTGGCGCGCACAAATATTACACGCGCAAACGTACGCAAACACGCAGACTGCGTCGCCAAAATTTTTCAACGATCGACGACAGCAGCTCCACTGATGACTACATCGACATGGACATCTTCATCTAGCAGCAGCCGCCAGCCGTTGCATGCCCATCGATTCGTACATACTTGCAAAGCTGGACAACTGCCACCTTAGCTGGCATAACTGAGCCGCAGGAAACCGGCCACAACGAGGAGAGCTCCAATTATGGCAAACGATGCCAGCTTGGAACTCATCTCTAATCACTCAATCGAGTACCAACGGCCACAAACGACCAGCTAATTCTCGAGACTCTCTTTGTTTGGCATTTGCTGCCAGCCTGAGATAAGTATAAGCTCTCGAACAATCGTGCCTGCGCCCACAGTCGTGTAACTAACACGAGTGTCGCTAACATGCGACGTCTAGCCATAGACCCTCGCATCTGCACCTCAACCGAAACACAACCGATTCTGGCTCAGTCGTGTCTACTACGCGCACGCCCTTAAACCTGAACAACAAAGCCCTCAACGCGAGGCAGCGAAGTCCTCAACCGAGGCAACACGAAGTCCTCAACCGAGGCAACACGAAGTCCTCAACCGAGGCAACACGAAGTCCTCAACCGAGGCAACACGAAGACCTCAACCGAGGCAACACGAAGTCCTCAACCGAGGCAACACGAAGTCCTCAACCGAGGCAACAAGAAGTCCTCAAACGAGGCAACACGAAGTCCTCAACCAAGGCAACACGAAGTCCTCGACCAGAGGCGACTTCAACTATCAACATAATCCCGGCTTAATCCATCTTGCTCATCGACGCCCACTCGAAACAAGAATCAACCTCAACGGGCTCAAACGATCTTGCTTAACGACCCCCACTCGAAGCAACCACCGGCCATCGACGCAACTACGCAAATCCGTAGCTTCTACCCATCTCATCCATTCGCTCCCACACGGTCACTGGAGGGGGAGTACTGTGGCGACTCTGCCACCACTAGTCACGAGCGACAATCGATTACCAAGCTATCACGAAGCTCATCATCTCTCATATCCAGTAGGAGTCAGTGTGTATCGAACTTGGCGCTGGCTGGCATCCTCGGGCCAGTCCGCAATTAAGAAATCTTGTTAAACTAATTAAGTTAAGTGAAACAATAAATATTAAAGTCGATTAAGCACAACCTTAATCCCTATATAGATATGTCCTTCTGTCCGAATGAACAATCAGATCTCAGAGGTTGTAAGCGCTGCAGGTTCGATATGTATGGGATATAATCTCCTTATTCATGCAAAATTCACTTCTAGCGTATTTTTGTACCCTTCCAAAGGGAATTTGAATTTTTGCCCAGAAGTTTCAACGCATAGAAATATTAATTCCCGACCCCAGCTGTTGGTCCACCGGACGGTTCGCAGGTTGCGGATGGCGAATGACCTTCTTATGGACGTTAGCTGCGAAGAAACGGGTATACCCAGCAAATAAGCAGTCCCGGACATCCAGCGGGTGACACGCCGCTGTGCACTGACGAGGCGCTTGTGTTGCCTCCTCTAATAAGTTGCCTAACACACACCCATCTCCTACGCACTAAATACCCCAATTCCATCTCCCACATCTCACCCGGGCCGGAATAATGTGTCATTCGGACCGTGCCGAAAGCCAGCCTGGCTGGAGGTCCGAGTAATAAATAATCCAGTCTCAAGCGGTGAGCTCAGGCAAGTGGCGACCGCCAGTTCTAAGTAGCCTTGTGACCGGTGGGTCTCGGCCGGTGGTCGACCATATTGAAGCCCCAAGAAACGGCCCTTCAAACATGAAGACAAGTACAAAAATTTTAATACATCAGGATATCCCTGCAACCGCTGTCGCAAGATAGTTCGATAAGAGGCAAATGGACAGGGGGCGTCCAGACCTCGTGAGAGACGCGAAACACGCTCCCATGATCAAATCCCCACCACGTGCGCCTTACCGAGCCCCTACTCTAAGGAAGAATACAGGAACGAAGAGGGACCATTCCCTCCCCCCATCGGAAACCCAGCCCACTTCCTGCGGAGGACAATAGCCACCTCCCAACGGGGGCAAAAGTTCTAAGAAGGACTCCCTGTCTGCAAGTAGAACAGTGGTGCCAAAACTCTCACAATCAAGTTTTGCACTTGCGTGCGCTGCAGAGAATCATAAAGTAAATATCACAACAAGCAAGCGAACAAATTCCTCGTGAGAGAACAAAAAGCCGAAAGCACGCTTCGTGAGAGAGCAAGCCGCCGAAGGACTATTTCTAGAACACACGTATTCTCTCTCTGCTGCTACGCCAGCAGAACTATGAGTTCCTATCCCTTTGGCATTTTGGGCACCACTGCTCTAAAACCAAGTGGTATCTGCATATCCCGGAGCGGCCACGCACCGGAGATTGTCCTCTGGATGGTAAAGGAGCCAAGACCTGGGGCATCAGAGGGTCAGCCACGCATCCCCGCCCCAAGGTGAAGCAGAGCCAGCCTTACGCCGCCAAAAGCTACGCCGAAGCAACAGTGCACAGCCGGGCGCCGAAAGACGTAACGCCATGTGCCCCATCCCAGGCAGCAGCCTTCAAGGTAGACCTAGACGTGTCCAGCACGCCCAGGGCCGTAGCTGAGGCGGCAGCAAATGGCTGTGGCGTAAGTGCGGTGATGACATTTTCGGTGCACATTCCATCCCAAGCAACGTTTGCAGACGTTGCGAAAAAGTGAGGGTTTCGGTGGTACCCGAAGAATACCCTCTGGTCAACCTGTCAAGTGGAGCTAACTGCTCTTGAGGATACGATCCTGGAGGAAGTGTCTTCCTGGCATGTTGGGATACGCCCATCAGATACCGCGGAGTAGCTGATGAGCAATATTTCAAGGTTGACAGAATGAAAGGAAGTACTTCTTCTTGGTTCAGTGGAGTGGCTCAGCGGTTATGCGCGACTGCTGAGCATGAGGTCGTGGGTTCGATCCCGCCTCGGAACATCTATGAAAAAGTTTTTTTCTTTGAATAAAACTTACACCCGCACCCTTGGGGCGCCAGCATTGCAGTAATTAGCCATGAAAAGCCTCTCAAAACTGCCGTTCGATTCGTGTAACTGTAGGTCCCCTTTCTCTTTTGCAAAAATTAGAAGCGCACAAGCCAAGAGATTGAGAGAGGCTCGGCTTTGGCCCCTTGGGGCTGTTGTCATCTTGACAAGCCGATTTTACTTTTTACTTCACTTCTTTTTGGTAAAATAGGAGGGAGTACCCTCTCGCCTATTATATCACCATCTTCTTCACAAGGAGTGCAGCGAAAGCGGATAAATGGGTACTCACAATGCTGAGAAACCAAAACATCATCGTGACTGAATTATGGGGGCCCATATCACGAAAGAAACATGAAGGCGGAGCCCTCATGGCCATTGGCGTCGACAAAGGCTCGATGCCGGCCATAGTCTCAATGGGTCACTAAATGAATTTCAGGTACGGATAGATCCCCGTACATTATCTGAAGAAGATCGCGAAAGGAGTTGGTCAGACCTATCAGAAGCAGACTGAGCCAGTACGCCCTGCCGATGCGGATAAAAGCGAGGCTCCGTGTGAGGAACCCCTCACACAATCGGAGTATGTTACTGAGGACGAGGAGCTCGTAGGGGAATCTCCCGAAGAGGAAATGGAGGTTGTGGAGGAGCAACCAATGTCCTCACAAGGGCTCGACTTAGAGATCGCAGACCTAATGGACGTAGTAGCTGACGCCATACTGGCGTTCGGAGTAAATGGGAGCAGTGCTGGCTCCCCACCAGATAGCGCAACCCCAACAGCGCAATGATGACCTCCCAATCGATCATCGGCAGCACCCGGTTTACCCGACAACACCTTGCACTAGCCCTAATACAGAAAACCCTAGTGCAATGAGGGAATAAAGGGACTGTACACGAGAAAATCCACGCTGATTTGGGACGGTAAGGAAGAATATTAAATAGCCTCTGCCTACTTCGCTGGAGATCGAGCACAATATCGCATGAGGAAGCTCTAATGTGAACTGTCGAGGTGAATGTTTTCTTGAATTTCTCTCCAGACTTGATCTGGATATATGTAATGTTGGGATCCGTCCCGACATTTGTAACACGGGTAACCCTCTCCCTACAATATAAGTTACCATATAAGTAACAGCAGGTTGTAAGGTTTAGCTTAAGGTGACTTAATAAATATACATTCTATTAATAAAAAAAAAAAAAAAATTGGAAGGCAGGAACTATCCTGTGGATATGGGGTCGTATGTAGTGAGGTAAAGTTGCTGACCGGTTTAACATAGTAAACCCAGTGCGATCCTGGCTTACTGCTTCTCAAGTCGACTCACACCTCCCCATGGTAACCCCTGGTAACAGAGCGATGCATCCGCTAAGCTAATGCCTAACGTAAGCAGCTATCCTTGGACAAATAGGGGGCGTTACTTCGGGCTTGGCACCCGATTCTCGTCTAATTCATCCGCCAATGAAAACTAAAAAAAATTCCTCAGATACGGACCACCATCGATGAGGAACCACGCAAACGTCTTAAAGACCACGATTTGAGGATATGCACCTTAAATGTTCGCACCCTCAACAGGGAGGGTGCTGATAAACAGTTAGTGAAAGTCCTCGAAAAATATTCATCAGACGTTACCGCACTCCAGGAAATGCGATGGACTGGACAATGGAATACGTTGAGAAAAACAACAACCAATGCCCCCTGGGAGATTTACTAAAGCGGACATGCCACAAAGCACGAGTTTGGGTGCGGCTTTGCAGACTGCGGAAGACTACGTCGCTCTGTCATCAGCTTCACACCTGTTAACAAGCGACTAGCCGTACTCAGATTTAAGGCAAAATATTTCAATAATAGCCCTGTCTGTGCTCACGCCCCAACAGAAGACAAGGACGCCGCGACGAAAGACGAATTCTAAGAGGGACTGGAACGTACATACCAGCGCTGCACTGATCACGACATTAAGATCGTGCTGGGCGATTTCAGCCGATTTAGCCAGCACGATAAAACTTCTAGTAATAGAGAGAGGCTAAGAGATTTTGCTGCGGGCAGGAATATGGTCGTTAGTAGCACAAGACTTAAGCACCGCGACAACCACATGGAGACCTGGAGGTTCCCTGATAATAACACGGAGTACCAGATTAATCACGTTGTGATAGACGGAAGGCATTAATCGAGTGTGCTAGACTTACGTCCTTTCCGAGAAGCCAATATAGATTCGGATCACTACCTTGTTGCAGCCAAAGTACGCACGCGGCTCAGTGTGGCACATGCCGAACGCTCTAGTACACGTCGAAAGCTGAACATCGAGAAGCTACAATCACAACGGACCTCCGAAGCCCACACAGCAAAACTCACCCATTTCCTCATGGAAATTTCACCTTTTCCTTCAGGTATAAGTGAACAATGGAAACATATTTCACACTCCATGAGTACGGCTGCCAAGGAGTCTCTCGGATATGCCGATCACTCCCGAAAACAGTCATGGTACGAAGATGAGTGCCTTGCGCTACTGCTGAGAAAGACGCGCCTTTTTAGAAGGAAAAAGAATAAGCAGGAAAGGCGTATGCTTAAGGAAGTCGAAAGGCTGTTCGGCATGAGCTCGTCGATTAGCCGAAGGTTTTAAGCCCGGAGCCTCACTATGTAAGGACGAAACCGGAAATCTTGCCACAGATCCACAAAAGGCACTAGACAAATGGAGAAACTATTTCTCCAACCTGCTGGGAGGCGATGACGAACACAATGATGCCTCTGGAGAAGTAGCGGAACCACCAATCGATGATATAGAAACAGACCCACCGGACCATAACGAAGTTTGGTTAGCAATAAAAAGGCTAAAAAATAAGAAATCAGCTGGAGCTGATGAGCTGCCCGCTGAATTGTTCAAGGCTGGCGGCGAGGAGTTGGTAAGGTGCATGCACCAACTCCTATGCAGAATATGGTTCGAAGATAATACGTCCGAAGATTGGAGTCTAAGTGTTCTCTGCCCAATACTCAGTCTTGTGCGAGCTGGCACCAGTTGGTCAGTTGAAGCGCCCCAATGTCTTTCAGCACCTGATTTTCCCAATTAAGTTTCGGGCTTCCTACCCTTCTTCTTTCCCTAATTCGTTCGCCTTCTGCCTGTACACTTTTTTTTTACTGGAGAAGAAGAAGATTGGAAACTTCTTTTTCTTCTTATTTTGCCCGACATTTCAATCACTACCGTTTGACGGTCTCGGCCGCAGCAATTAATGCCTCCAATCGCCTCAGTCTTGTGCGAGCTGGCACCAGTTGGTCAATTTAAGCGCCTTTGTGTTTTTCAGCACCTGTTTTTCCCAACTAAGTTTCGGTCGTCCTACACTTCTTCCCTAATTCGTTCGCCTTCCGCCAGTACACTTTTTTACTGGAGCTTCTTCATCCGTACGAGTAACATGACCAAGCCAGCACAGCCGCTGTTGTTTTATGCGCTTGACTAGATCAGAGTCCCCCATAGAGCTCATACAGTTCGTGGTTCATACGAATGCGGAACTCATCGCCAACTTTTACAGGTCCATAAATCCTCCGAAGGACTATTCTTTCGAACACGCCGAACGCCTCCTCATCCCCTGTTGTTAATGTACATGCTTCTGCGCCGTATGCAGGACTGGGATAATAAGCGACTTGTATAGCGTAATTTTCGTTTTTCGAGAGAGGGCTCTGCTCTTGAACTCCTTACTAAGCCCGTAGTAACATAGGTTTGCAAGAGTTATTCTTCTTCGGATCTCCAGGTTCCGAGGTAGACAAAGTCCTTTACAGTGTTGCAACAGATTGTCGAAGATGCGTAGGCTCACTGCGCGCTGAGACTAGGAACTTTGTCTTTTCCTCATTTACCGCTAAGCCCATGAGTTTTGACTGCTTCTTAATCTCTGAAAACGCCTTGCTTACCGCCCATTCGGATTTGCCGATAATGTCAATGTCATCGGCATATCTTCAGCTCCAGCTGATTTCTTATTTTTTAGCCTTTTTATGGCTAACCAAACTTCGTTATGGTCCGGTGGGTCCGTTTCTATATCATCGATTGGTGGTTCCGCTACTTTTCCAGAGGCGTCATTGGGTTCGTCATCGCCTCCCAGCGGGTTTGAGAAATAGTTTCTCCATTTGTCTAGTGCCACTTGTGGATCTGTGGCAAAATTTCTGGTTTTGTCCTTACATAGTGAGGCTCCGGGCTTAAAACCTTCGGCTAGTCGCCGAGCTCATGCCGAACAGCCTTTCGACTTCCTCACGCATACGCCTTTCCTGCTTATTCTCTTTCCTTCAATAAAAGGCGCTTCTTCTGTCTACTTTCCTTCCGATATCGCTCCTTGACAGCTCGTGTTGCTCCCGACTGCAGAGCTCTCCTGTAGGCAGCGTCTTTCTCAGCAGTAGTGCGGCGGCACTCACCATCGTTCCATGACTGTTTTCGGGAGTGATCGGCATATCCGAGAGTCTCCTTGGCAGCCGTACTCATGGAGTGTGAAATATGTTTCCACTGTTCACCCTGAAGGGTGAGTTTTGCCGTGTAGGATTCGGAGGTCCGTTGTGATTGCAGCTTTTCGACGTGTACTAGAGCGTGCGGCATAAGCTACACTGAGCCGCGTGCGTACTTTGGCTGCAACAAGGTGGTAAGTCTATATTGGCTCCTCGGAAAGCACGAACGTCTAGCACACTCGATGAATGCCTTCCGTCTATCAAAACGTGATCAATCCATTGTTTTTGCAGTTTTCATTGGCGGATGAACTAGACGAGAATCGGGTGCCAAGCCCTATGTAATGCACCCTATTTGTCCCAGGGAAGGATCGCCGCTCACGTTAGCCAGCAACTTTGCGGATGCATCGCTCTCTTACCAGTGGTTACCACGGAGAGGTGTGAGTCGACTTGAGACGCATTAAGCCAGGATCGCGGTGGGTTTACCATGTTAAACCGGTCAGCAACTTTACCTCACTAAATACGCCCCCATAACCACAGGTGAGTTCCTGCCTTCCAAAGAAACCCAGATTGTAAACTAGTATAACACAACAATCCCCATCAGGAACCCCCGCAAAACAAATTGGGGAGGCTTCAACTCCACGCTAGGAAGCAATTCGTCTAGGAATAATTTAAACAAATGCATAATCGATGCGTATGAAGGAAATTGCCCTCTTAGTCAGCCGAGAAAAGAAAATGATGCTCTCAGGTAGAAGAGCCGAATTGTTTTTAGTGAAGCCAAAATAGCCGGAAACTGCAACAAACACAAGCAAATACTTACTCTATTCAATAATGTGATCAGGAAAGCCAAATGGAAGAATTATAGGAAATTCTGCGAGTCCATTGAGGACCCGAAAGAAGAGTTAAACTACATAGGGTTCTGTCTAGGAAAAGCCAGGACGGCAATATCTCGCTCAAAAAGGCTAATGATACCTATCAGCGAGCAACGAGGAAAGGTACATCTCTTATTAGACACTCACTTTCCGGGAAACATCCCCAAGGAGGAACGTGACGAAGAAAAGACTGGACAGAAGCCAAGAAAATTGTTTCCGCAGGAAGACTTGAGTGGCCAATTGAAACATTCCAGCCCTTCAAATCCCACCGGTCAGGTAGCATTTATCCAGTATTCTTGCAGGAAGGTAAGGATACGCTCCTACCATTCCTAAGCAAGATCATGACAAGCAGTCTGGCAACTGGGTATAACCCGCAGAGTCTTCATCCCCCGGGAAAGAAAGAAGGAAATAATTTCCCCCCAAGTCTTTCATACTCATCAGCATGACATCGTTTTTATTGAAAACGATAGATAAGATGGTGTACAACAGTACACGCAATACGTTGCTAAAGGAGGCATCCCTCCAGCCAACACTGCTCGAGTTTAGAGCAGGCCGGTCAACACGGCACTGTATCAGCTCGGAAAGATGCTAAAAAAAAGGAATCCCCTGCAGTGGAAGGTGGAAAAACCATCACAGTAATTACATCTAGAGGATGCCCTCAGTGAGGAGTACTCTCTCCTCTGTCGTGGAGCCTACTTGTGGATGAACTCTAAGAAAAACTCGCGTCCTCGCGGCATAACATGTCAGGCATACGCAAATGACATCGTAATCCTTACAAGAGGAAAATACAAAGAAACCTTATGCGACAAAGTCCAGAGGGGACTGAAAGTGCCGTCCGTTTGGTGCAAGGAGGTTGGACTCAACCTGAACCCTGCAAAAACCATCATAGTTCACTAGAAGATACTCAGTAAAATGAGGTAAATAAGCCTCTCCGACTGGCTCATTACATCGGAAACAGAGTTTAAATATCTCGGCGTCGTCTTGATGAGAGTTTTGCAGAAGCAAAGCCGGAAAATCATGGGGCGTGGCACCCAATACTCCGGTGGCTATACCTCATGGTGGTTAGACCGATGTTTACATATAGAGCAAATCTCCTCACAGTAGGAACGCAGCTGCAAAGGCTGGCATGTATTTGCATAACCGGAGCCATGCGTACCTGCCCGACAGCGGTCATAGAAGATTTGATAAAGTTAACACCACTCCACAGTACCATTTGTCTGAAGAAAAAAGCCACACACTGACAGCAGAAGAAGTAGCTAGGAACCACACAGTAAGCCTACGGGTCTCTGGGAAGCTGGAGAAGGAAATCCCTTTAATTCTCCAACAGGACTCTGACACCCCAAGGCACTGGGTGGCAGGATCTGGAACGAAAAGGTTTGAGTCAATGGGAGAATACACAAGCTTATTTCAAGCCGAAGTATGTGCTATCTCCGATGCGCAGACCTTAATATAGAAAAAATCTACCATAATAGAGAAAATGTTACTTACGAATTAGAGCAATTTTGTCGAAGTCAAACCGAAAGAGGCCTGAGCGTTTTACTGTCGAACATGCAAGTTGGTAAACATCCATGGTTGAAATCATAAATTTTTTCTCAGCGCTAGTCCCATGTCGACACACACAGCCTCGTTGGTAGCCCCTGGTAGCAGAGCGATGCATCCGCAAAGCTGCTGGCTAACGTAATCGCCGAACCCTCCCTAGGATTGGTGCGTAGGGGCTGGTACCTACCACTGTGAAAAAACTCGACCAATGAAAACTGCGACAACAATGCCTCGGATACTGACCCCTCTGACGACGACCCACGCAAACGATTTGAGGACCAAGATTTAGGGATATGCACTTGAAATGTTCACACCCTGACACCGTGGATATCCTCGAGAGATTTATATCAGACGTTACTGCACTTCAGGTAATGCGACTGGTCGCTGGCGCAAGCTGAGAACATTATCAACCAATGCTCCCTCAGAGATCTACTACATGCTTCCAAACACGCGTTTGACGAGTCAGCGAAAGACTGCTTCGCTCTTTCGACAGATTCACACCAGTTGACAACCGACAAGCGACAGTCAGACTGAAGGCAAATATTTTAATATTAATCTTATCGGTGCGCATGCTCCTACAATGACAAGAATGAATCGACAAAATACGAATTCAATGAGCGCCTAGAACGTCTATATGAGCGCTGCCCAGCTAACGACATGAAGATCATGCTAGGCGATTTTAACGCTCAAATCGGGAAAAAGGTGTTCTTTCGCGCTCCACGAATTGACTTCGGTACAGCCAATATTAACAATACTGATGCGACCAATGCTGCCCCTGCAATTACCGACCAAGCATTTTTTTGCCAGCTTATTAGAGCAATAGCTTCCGGAAAATCTATTTCCGTCACAGACTTTTGCCGGAGGCTAAAACAGACGATGTCAAAAATCACCTTTGTTTTAGTTAAGCCCACTCAACTTCACACTAATTGTGCATCATTCGAAGCCAATGCTATTGCTTTAATTGAAACCTGCCTAAATTCTTCCGTCCCTGCATGTAGAGTACAGTACTAGTTTGTTGCTGTCAAAGTCTGCACTGGTGAAAAAAATATTTTATTGACTTGCTCTTATTTTCCTTCTAGATCTGAGTTGTGTGTCTATTTAAACCACCTTTCTCGTGGTGTCTGCATTAGGACACTCGGACTCTCGGATTGTAGCAGGCCTAATATACACTTAGGATGCGTTCAGACACACTGGTAGTGCCAGTTATCTTGGAGGTCTTTTTTTTTTAAGCTTATTTTGTATTTATTGAATCTTCTCTTAATGAGACTAACAATAATTTTTCAGATCTTAATCTAGAAGCTATTTTATAAACCATCCCCTGTTGGAGTTAGTTTGTGTTCTGCGGCCCTTCAAGTCAGTCGCTGGGTTGGTAGGTCATTTCTCCTGAGACGAGAATGCGTTGCTAGCATCGAAAGAGATTTTGCAAGTTGATTTGGGTGGGTAAGAAGCTTCTCAGAATATTTTTGTTAAAGTTGCTCTATTTCAGTTTCGACCAATGGGATGCTGAGATCGTTGTGGATACATTCATTGCGAATGTACCATGGCGCTCCAGTGATGGTTCTGAGAATTCTTGACTGTGATCTTTGGAGGATGTCCACACTGCTCGCACAGGCATTTTCCCATAACTGCGAGCCATACGTCCAGACAGGCTTTATGATGCTTTTGTACAGTAGGGCTTTAAATTCCAGTTTAAGAGGGGAACGGGAGTTGATTAGCCAGTGAATGCTGTTGGCCTTTAGCTTGATTTGAAGCTTTTTCGACTCTATGTGTTTGCGCCATGTGAGCCTTCTATCGAGGTGCACACCTAGGTATACAACATCGTTTGATTGCGGGATCTGGGTTGCATTTAAGGATAGCTGGGGACAGGTGCTTCTGTTGAGTGTGAACGTCACATGCTTACACTTTTGCTTGTTGATTTTTATGCGCCAGTTGGCCAGCCACTCTTCCACATTAGCTAGGTGGCTTGCCAGGAGACTTGTTGCGTTAATTGGACATCGTGATCTGCTTAATATTGCCGTATCATCCGCAAAAGTACTTATTGTAAGTCGAGGGTCTGTTGGTATGTCGGCAGTGTACATTACATATAGGAGAGGACCGAGTACGCTACCCTGCGGCACTCCGGCTCCTATAGTGAACTCTTCCGTTGACTGTTTGTCAATCTACGATCTTGCTGAGGTGCTGTTGTTGTCGTTTGGGGGTTGAGTGATGAGCAGCGGCAGTAATGATAGAGGTGAGAGCTTGAACTGTATTGTCGATGTCTTCTTCGCTGTTTATGGTTGGGCTCAGCTCGATGTGACTGCTGGTATATTTTTTTGTATTTGAGCCAGTTTGTCTTGTGTGATGTCAGTCTCCGAGGATATTCTCTAACTTGAGGGCACTCCAGAAGGGTAAATATTATTGGAGAATGGTCTAACGACAAGTCAGCAAGGGCTTCTGCAGTTACCAAGTTTTGTGGAACTTTTCTTGTTATAGCAAAGTCAATAAGATCGGGTAATTGCTTTGGATCTGCCGGCCAGTATGTAGGCCTTCCCGGAGATACATAGTCGAGTTTGTTTGATGCGCGCGTGAGTACGCTGTAGAGTTGCTTCCCTTTGGGATTGGTCAGTCTGGAGCCCCAGTGGGGATGTTTTGAATTATAGTCACCCGCAGCCAAGAAGCGTTGACCAAGTGTATTAAAGAAATCTAGGAATTGATTTTCTGATATTGCGAAACGTGGGGGACAGTAAACCGCGGACAGAGTGATATTGCCTCGTTTAGACTCTACACATATCGATGTGGCTTGTAGGTAGTTTTCCGAAAATCCTGATAGTGGGTAATGCTTGATGCGGCTTCTGACGAGGAAGCCAGTGCCATGGGCTTTGCCATCTGGGTGATTTGTGCCGTAAAATGCATACCCAGGTAATTGAAACTTGTATCGGTCCGTCAAGTGAGTTTCTGCAAGAAGCATTATGTCGATTTCATTATCTTGGAGAAATTTTGATAACTCCACTTTGTGGCGAGGAATGCCATTTGCATTCCAGAGTGAAACTCGTAGGAGAGCCATTACTTGGATTGTTGCGAAGTGAGCATTTGAATGAGAATTCCTTGCGTTCTCATTTGTTCTTACATTGCGTTTTGCATGTATACCATAAAATCCTTCAGCGTCTGCTGTAACGATAGAATCATAGTTTCTAAGCTACTATAGTTTGATGGTTGTTCCCCTTATTTTGATGGCAGTGTCGGCTCACTTCGAATTTCATGCGAAACCGTAGATATGGGTGCGGGTCTATCATTTCCTAGTTTCAAGGCGCTTGCGAAAGAAACACCTTGGGTTGTAGTCGTTGGGGCAAAGGTCGATATCGTAGCTTTGGTGAAGAAGACTCCAGGGGTCGACTGCGAGGGTGTGAACTGATTAAGGTTTCCATTGGATCGGGCAAATTTTGTGCGCGTATTAATCCTGCTCTTCAGATCTTTGTAGACTGGGCAACCTCTGTAGTTTGCAGTGTGGTTACCTCCACAGTTACGGCATTTTTTGACAGATGGATCCTCCTTGTTAGCAGGGCATGAGGCAGAGTTGTGCAGCTCTCCGCATGCTGCACAAACTGATCGCAGAGTGCAGTAGGCTTTTGTGTGCCCAAATTCTTGGCAATTGGTACATTGCACTGGATTTGTGCGTTTGTGCGGCTCCTCTACGGTTATTCTGCGGTGCAATAAGAAAGGTAGTTTGTAAATTGGGTTTTTTCATTTTTTTTTTCAACTCTTAGGCATTTTTCGACTGCTCGATAATTTTCTTCGGTGTTAACTTGGAGCTTTGTTTCGCGGATATTGCCTTTGTTGACGGATGTTACATAAAAGTTGTTGTTGCCTATTAGCGATACAAGCTTTGTGACTAGGGCCGCACAGTTGCTATCCCTTATATAAATGTGTGGAGGCTTTGGTTTAGGGGCATTTGGAGCCTTTTCTTCACACTCAGCATCAGACTGTTGGCCAAGAATTTGGAACCTATTCCCAGTGAGGGGATCTTTGTCCACAGGTGTATTGCTTGTTTAGTTTATCTTTGGAGTGTTGCCGCTTTTTTGTTTTGCGGGCTTAATTTGCGTTTGTTTATTTGTACATACCGATCGATGCCAGTCTGCACATACGAGCGGGTAGTAGGTGTTGCATTTCGTTGTGTATGTATTTGCGGGAGGTCGTGCTGAGTTGACATTTTTGTATTAGTATTGTTTGATTTTTGTACTTGCGTATGTGTGTTTGTAGCAGTTTGTGCAGTTGCATATGTTGAAGCTGGTGTGGTGAGAGAGGAGCGGAGAGAGCTAACTGTTGCCGTCGTCGCTGTAATTGTTGATGTTGTTGTTGTAATCGTTGATGTTGACATAATTGTAGGCGGGAGTGTGGAGAGCAGAAACGATGGTGAAGCTTGGGCTGTATTAGTGGTTGTTGTTGTTGTTGAGAGCGGAGTTACGGGAGAGGCGCACTGAGCGCTCCATGGAGCTGAGTACTTTGCACTGGGCAAAGTTGGAGAGGCAGATCTCGGCATCATTTCTTCGTTTGGTCTTAGATAGTTGTTAGTGTGATTTGACACATGCGAGAACGAGAAGTATGCACTTCGATTGTTTTTTTTGCTTTGGAGAGGGGTTAATGAGCGAGGGCTAGGCCCGCTCAAATTAGGCGATTTTTAATATCGCCTGTTTGTTTATTGTTTTTTGGCACTAAAAGAAAAAAAACTTGTTGATTCATAAAAACTGTATATCTGCGTCCTTTCGCTTTTGTTATGTTGCACTTGTATTAGTTTTTTTGTCGCCGTTGACAGAATATTTAACAGGAGCACTTGGAGGCACATCCGTTCACCTTGACGACTCGACAGATCGACTCATAGTCCTCTCATCTTGGAGGTCTGTTCAGACTTCTTTCCTTCGGAGCTACGAGGGTGATAGTAAATCTCTTGGTCGTCACGTTCCTCTACCAAGAGAAACACTCTCTCCTCATTGCTCGCTGTATAGGCATCATTAGCCATTTTGATCGAGATGTTGGCGTCCCGGCTTTTCCTAGACAGGACTCTATGTAATCCAGCTCCTTCAATGGACAGAATCTCCTGTAATTCTTTCTTGTGGCTTTCCTAATCTCACTATTGTATAGTGGCAAGGCCTGCTTGTATTTGTTCGAGTCCCCGGGCCTTTCAGTTTCATTAAAAGGAATTCGGGTCTTCTTGCAGAGTGCCTTCCAGAAGCCTCCAGAGTGCCTAAAAAGCAAGAATTGCTTTTGGACTGATTCAATACGATCTATATGCTTTTGGTACTGCGGACCCAAGATGGCAGAGCAGTATTCAAGAACAGGACGAACTAAAGGTGTGAAAAGAAGTTTTGTTGTATTCGGATCATTAAATTCTCAGCTTGTGATCAAAAAGAACTTCAAGATCAATGACTGTCGAAATTCTTTGTAGAGGTTCATTGCCAATCGTGTATTTATCCAGCGAGGGCTTTCAACAATGGAAAGTCAAAAACATACATCTGAAACAATTTAGGTGTAAATCATTATTCAAGCAAGGACCGCAATGAGTTTAAGTCGTCTTGCAACTCAATAGAATGTATCATGTCGTTGAATGTTAAAATAAGTTTAACGTCATCTGCATACATTAGTATCCGAGACTAAGAAAGTAATATGGGGAAATCATTAATAAAAAGAGTGAAAAACAAAGGACCAAGGTGGCTTACTTGCGGTGCACCAGAAGTTAAAAAGACATAAATGCTTTACTTATGTCGGTGTAAATGACATCAGTTGGCTTTTCCATAAGGAATCTATCAATAACTATTGAGGTAAATTCAAGCCGACTGGACATATTACTCAGGTACTACCGTTAACCCCTACGCAAGTTACCTTGGGGTGGATGGGCACTAGGATGGCATCGGCGCACTTATTCCAATGTGATATCCTTCCACCTCAGCTGCGGCCCTGGACGAGCTTGGCATGTCCTTCGGGTTTGCTTCAGGGGGTGCTGCCTGTGCAGCTGGGGTGCTTGACATTGAGTCTCTCGACTTGGCCGTACATCGGCATAGCGGTTGGCGGCTTAAGGCTTGTCCTGCTTAAGGCGGGCGGGGGAGCGTGGCTGATCTTCTGAGACCCCAGGTCTTGGCTCCTTTGCCATCCGGAGGGCTATCTCCAGCCGTTCCTGAGGTATCGCAGGTACCTTTTGGTCCTAGAGCCACTGAGACCTCGACGATTTGGGCCCTCTAGACCACCTGGCTGTCCTAAAGGAAGCAGGAAGTCCTTTTTAGTACCTTTGCTGTTTTTGGTCTAATCAAAAGTTATTTCGGGTGAACGTTCTAGCTAGGACAGCCGAGGCCGCCTTCGCGTGATAAACAATCACCTGGACTATCTTGGTACTTTTGATTACCGAGGGGGAGGCCATCATTGCGCTGAAGGGTTCGCACTCACAGCCGGGGAACCAGGACTGCTTCAACTGCCTCCGTAGGTGACATGACAAAACGCCCACGGACAAAAGGCCCATAGGAAAAATTTCAATCATTACTTTGAAATATAACTCCGAAATTTGCTGGGCCTTATGTCCGGACATTAAGCCCATAGGCGTAAAGTCCGTATTCAAATTAAAATGACATTAAACGCACTGTGAAGAATATAAAACTTGACCAATTTGTGCTTTCCATACTGATGGAGTAGTTCAATTAGTGGTTTCATATGTTTTTATAAAAGAATATTAATTGTGATTACAATTTATTGGAAGATTTGATATGCACGCAGAGTTGATAAACCACAGACTCGGTACTCGATAGTTTTTTTTTGCTATGTGCTGCCGAAAGCAAGACGTCAGGAGACCGGTTCGGCACAGTACTTCTAGACGCTCATACAAATATAGGTAAACATCCGGCAGACAGCTTAGGGTATTCAGAGACTATAAATGAAATGTCAGCCGCAGGGCAGGCGTTTTTCGGCCTGCATATTCTCTGTTAACCATTCGGCCGTTAGTTTAAGGCAGGGGCAGGGTCAATCCCATTTTTGCATTGGTGTGTGTGGGAGCATCGCAAAAACTGAGCCGAACACGCAGCGCGGCGACGCTTATAGTGCCTTTACTGTGTGTAAGCCGCTGCTTTTGACAGCATTCCTGTGACCATTAGATAGCGACGTGCCGGACTCTGGCTTTGGGTAACCATCGGCCTGGCCGATCCGCACTGCTTCACCAGAGTTTGTGCAATAAGTGTCAGCTATTCGCCTGGCGATTTCATACAGCCATCGGCTTCGGTATATTCCTTAACCGACAGTCTGATTCGCACACAGCCCGAATGGCATAACCGAGCGAGCTCCTTCTCAATCTCTTGGATTGTGTGCTTCTAATTTTCCCAAAGGAGACAGTTTAGATAGCCCGAGACGGCATTGCAGACATACACACTACCCGCTACATCACAATCGACCAGATTAATAGAGACGGCCCATGAAATGTCAAGCGTCCGCCAGGCGATTTTGGGACATCGTTCGGCAAGCACATTCTCCTAAAAGTCGCCCCATCCCTCATGAAGAAGCTTTGAACTTATAAAGTTGCTCCTCTTCTTTGATGCACAATGCAGGACCTCAAATTATCCTGGGCGAAAAGTCCGATGAAATGTGGGCAATATGTCCGAACTTAATGTGGACATAAGGCTCATAACATTTTTGAGTTTAATTTCGATACTTACTACGATCAATTTTGATATGGGCCTTTTGTGGGCGTTTTGTCATGTCACCGCCTCCGTACACTAGCTTGGTGTCGGCTTGTTCGTCGGCTGTCGTCTTTCCGCGAGCTCTTGTGAGGATAGGGGCTGCTTGACATCCATCACGGGGGATTCCTCGTCGATCTCTTTTTCCTCTGCAACATCCTCAGTTTTAGTGAGGGGTTTCTCACCAGGGGGCTCCTTTCGCGATCTTCTTCAGACCATGTACGGGGATATTCCCGTACCTGAAATTTAGCTGGTGACTTTCTCAACGCCAATGGCCATGAGGGCTCCGCCTTTATCCGTTTTTGCGGCACTTTTTGGGAGGAAGATGGCGATATAATAGGGTGAGGGGCTACTATCTTCCATTTAACTCTTTTCTTTTCTGTTAACCTTGACTTGTTGCTCATCAGCCATTCATCATTGCAGTCGATGATCAGATGACCGGGCGAGAAATGAATTCCTGGAAAGCTGATGGGGCTTATTCCAACAAGTCAGGAAGACTTTCTCCAGGATCGCATCTTCGAGTGCAGATAGCTCCTCGTGACTGTGGTTGATTTGAGGGTACTCCTCTGGTACTACCGCTACCCTCACCTTTTTCGCAATGTCTGCATACGTTGCTTGGGGTGAATCCTGGACGTGCTGGGCACGTCCTACGAGACTATATCAGGGTCTGTTGCCTGCAAGGCGGAGCTTGGCATTGGGTCTTTCGACTTGGCCGTACATTATCGGGGGACGGGGGTGCGTGGCTGCCCCTCTGATCCCCATCCAGATGTAGAAGGCCATTCTCTGGACGGAGTAACCAGTCCATCTTCCGGAGTTTTAAACGGGCAGAGCCACATACCCGGTTAACGTGGGGTCTCCAAGTGAGCCTCCTGTCCAGTGTAATACCTAGATACGTTATGGTGTCCTTATGGGCAATTCGAGCTCCGAATGTGTTGCCGGCTGTTAAAAATTACCTCAAACACACCCACCTACCCCTCTCCAATCCCTCTCACCTCACCCCGGGCCAGATTAAATGGTCACTCGGACCGTGCCGAGAGCCAGCCGGTCTGGAGGCCCGGGTACCAAATAGTCCAGTCTCAGGCAAGTGGCGGCCGTCTATTCTAAGTAGCCTTCCCACCGTTGGGCCTCGTCCGGTGATCGACCTTCTTGAAGCCCTATGAAACGGACGTTCAAAATATGAAGAACAGCAACCGCATAAAAGTTCAGCAGGATATTTCTGCAACTGCTATCGCCAGCCAGTTTGAAGAGATGCAGATGAAGAGGGAGCGTCCAGCCCTCGTAAGAGGCGCAAAGCGCGCAACTGTGCGCAAAACCCCATCACGGGTTCCTTACCTAGCCCCTGCGGTAAGGAAGAATATGGGAATGAAGAGGGACCATCCCCTCCCCCAACGGGAACACGGCCCACATCCTCTGGAGGACAAAGGCGCTAGTGAGTTGAATCCATCCATTAACGTATGCAGACGTTGCGAAAAAGGTGAGGGTGGCGGTGGATCCTGAGGAATACCCTGAGGTTAACCTTAGGGTCTAGGGTGCGATCGAGGAGAAGTTCTTCCTTGCATGTTGGGATACGCCCATCAGCTTAGCTTGAATCCATTTCCGGCCGGGTCCTCTTATCATCGACTGCATCGATGAGACGACCTAGGAGTGGCTGATGAGCAACGCGTCACAGTTTACCAAATGGATGAGAGTACCCCTTTTGTGTAAAATAGGAGAGAATTTCCCAGAGAGAGGGAGAGAGAATTACCATTTTACGCCCAAGGACTTCCGCGAAAGCAGATGAATAAATTCCCACTTTGCTGAGAGACTAAAACAGTATCGTCACTGCTCATGCCACGAAACGACCAAGGAGACGGAGCCCTCAGGTCCATTGGCGATTTGACGATGGATCAATGCAGAACGTTTTCTCGATGGGTCACCAACTAAACTTTAGATACGGGAAGATCTCCGTAAATGGTCTCAAAAAGACAGCTAATGACTTTGGTAAGAGCCATCAAAAAGATACTGACGCTGGGCACCCCGGAAGCGGACGTTAGTGAAGCTCCGTGTGAGGAACCCCTCATAGAAAGGGAGGATGTCGCTGAGGACGAGAAGCTCGACGGAGAAACCCGCGTAGAGGATTTGGTTCTGCTAGTGAGTTGAATCCATCCATTAACGTAAGCAGACGTTGCGAAAAAGGTGAAGGTGGCGGTGGATCCTGAGGAATACCCTGAGGTTAACCTCAGGGTCCAGGGTGCGATCGTGGAGAAGTTCTTCCTTGCATGTTGGGATACGCCCATCAGCTTAGCTTGAATCCATTTCCGGCCGGGTCCTCTTATCATCGACTGCATCGATGAGACGACCTAGGAGTGGCTAATGAGCAACGCGTCACAGTTGACCAAATGGATGAGAGTACCCCTTTTGTGTAAAATATGAGAGAATTTCCCAGAGAGAGGGAGAGAGAATTACCATTTTACGCCCAAGGACTTCCGCGAAAGCAGATGAATAAATTCCCACTTTGCTGAGAGACTAAAACAGTATCGTCACTGCTCATGCCACGCAACGACCAAGGAGGCGGAGCTCTCAGGTCCATTGGCGATTTGACGATGGATCAATGCAGACCGTTTTCTCGATGGGTCACCAACTAAACTTTAGATACGGGAAGATCTCCGTAAATGGTCTCAAAAAGACAGCGAATGACTTTGGTAAGACCCATCAAAAAGATACTGACGCTGGGCACCCCGGAAGCGGATGTTAGTGAAGCTCCGTGTGAGGAACCCCTCATAGAAAGGGAGGATGTCGCTGAGGACGAGAAGCTCGACGGAGAAACCCGCGTAGAGGATTTGGAGGTTGTTGAGGAGCAAAGAATGTCTTCACAAGAGCTCGCCTCGGAGCTCGAAGTCCAGTAGTTAGATCGAAGAAGCACTCACCAGTCTTAGCTCCCCGCCAGATAGCGGAACCCCGACAGCGCAATGATGACCACACCCTCGATCACCAGCAGCACCCGGCTAGTCCACGTGAACTTCCTGGAGACTCTGGAGACCGAACATGTTCGATTTGGATCAACGCCCACCATGACGCATGGGGCAGCTCCGATGAGAACGATCGAGGTTGGTGTTTATTAGAATTCCTCTACTGGCTTGATCTTGATATTTGAAATGTAGGTTCCGTTGCGACTTTTGTAGCTTAGATAGGAAACAAAAATACAGCAAAGTATCCCTAATAGGAACCCTCGAAAAAACAAAAAGGGGAAGCCTCTACTCCACGTTAGAATAAGTATACCTAGGATTCGGATTCCGAAACACCCCTAGAACTATAAAATGCTGTAAACTAATTAAACAAAAGTATAGTCGATGCGCTCTTAATCAACCGAGAAAAGAAATTGATGCTCCTTGGTGGAGTCCCACCTTTGAGGCACACAGGAAGAAGACCCGAATTCATTTTTATGAAACCGAAAGGACTGCGGACTGGAACAAATACAAGCAGACACTGACAGTATACAATAGTGAGATTTGCTAGCAACGAGGAGTGTGTCTCTTGGTAGAAGAACGTGACGATCAAGAGATTTTCAATCACCCTCGTAGCTCTGACTGGACTGAAGCCAAGAAAATGCACTGCTAAAGGAGGCACCCCTGCAGCAAACACAGCACTCGTTAAGAGCTGGCTGTTTAACTAATGCGGCATTGTAAAGAAGTGGCTTGATGGACCTTTCTTGATATTGAGGGAGCATTTGCCAACACATCCCATGGTGCTGTCAAGAATGCTCTAATCAGAAGACGAATAAGCCACACAAAAGGCTGATGGATAGATTCACTTGTACGATGCAGGAAATCCTCTGCAGTGGAAGGTGGAAAAAACATCACAGTAATCACAACTAGAGGATGCCCTCAGGGAGGAGTACTCTCCCAACTGTTGTGGAGCCTACTTGTGGATGAGCTTTTAGAAAGACTATCGTCACAGTCCATAACATGCCAGGGATATGCAGATGATGTCGTTATCCTTGCAAGATGAAAGCACGAAGAAACCCTAAGTGACATAATTAAAAAGGGGCTGAAAGTAATGGTGGTTGAAGTTGTAGTCTCCCATTGCAACAGATTGTCCAAGCGGTGACTTACTGCGCGTTGATTTTTGGTATTTCGACTTTTCCTCATTTACCGCTAAGCCCATAAGTTTTGACTGCTTCTCTATCTCTGAGAACACCTGTCTTACCACAGATTCGTCTTTGCCAATAATATCAATATCACCGGCATATGCAAGAAGCATGTTATCTCTGGTAAAAATGGTGCCTGTTCTGTTAGCATTGGGGCACTGGCGCAGTATATACTCCATCAGCAGATTAAAGTAGTTAAACGATAAGGTGTCACCCTGCCTAAAACCTCTTTTGGTATCGAAAAGTCCGGAGGGGTTTTTTCCTATTTTGTCGGAGCTTTGTGTGCTTCTCAACGTCATCATGCAAAATCGAACGTACCTTGTTGGAATACCAAATGTAGACAGGGCTTCAAAGAACTTTGACCTTATCGGCGTGTCAAAGGCGGCTTTGTAGTCAACAAAAAGGTGGTGGGCGTCGATATTTCTCTCTCGGGTCTTCTCCAGGATTTGTAGCAATGTGAATATCTGGTTTGTGGTGGATTTGCCAGGTCTAAAGCCACACAGATAAGGTTCAATTAGTTCACTTATTCTCGGCTTTAGACGTTCACCTAGGATGCATGATAGAACCTTTTATGCGATGGGAAGGAGACTGATCCCGCGGTAATTGGCGCAAACCGCAGGGTTTCCTTTTATAAATATTGGACAGAGAACACTTAGATTCCAATCTTCGGGCATGCTTTCTTCGGACCATACTCTGCATAGAAGTTGGTGCATGCACCTTACCAGCTCCTCACCGCCAGCCTTGAACAACTCAGCAGGCAGCTCATCAGCGCCAGCAAATTTGTTATTTTTTAGCCTTTTTTGGCTAACAAGACTTTATTATGGTCCGGCGGATCTATATATATGTTATCGATTGGTGGTGTCGCTACTTCCCCAGAGGCGGCATTGTGTTCGTCATCACCTCCCAGAAGGTTAGAGAAATAGTTTATCCATTTGTCTAGTGCCACTTCCGGATTTCTGACCAGATTTCCGTGCTCGTCCTTCAATTGTGTGACTCTGGGCTTAAAACCTTCGGATAGTTGCCTAATCTTTTGGTAGAATTTTCGAGTCTCACTCCTTTCGAAAAGCACTTCGACTTCCTCCCTCATGCGCTTTTCCTGCTCATTTTTCTTCCTTCTGAAAAGGCGCTTCTCCTCTTTCCTTTTCTCCCGGTATCGCTCCTCAACAGCCCGCGTTACTCCAGACTGCAGAGTTCTCCTGTAGGCAGCGTCTTTCTCTGCAGTAGCGCGGCGGCACTCATCATCGTACCATGACTGTTTTCGGGAGTTTTCGGCAAATCCGAGAATCTCCTTGGCAGCTGCACTCATAGAGTGTGAAATATGCTTCCACTGTTCGTCTACACCAGAAGGGCCAGGTGGGGTTTCCCTGAGCAGCTGGGTGAGTTTTGCTGAGTAGGCTTCGGATGTCCGTTGTGATTGTCAAAAACGCATTTCTGTTCATGGATCGTCCTTAATTTCGCTGAGTCTCAAGCCTTTAACCCTTCTAAAGGATTAAGTCCCGGCTTGCCTTTAAAACTGAGCGGAAAGGTATTTTTTTGAATCTTTCGAAGGTACGTTTTCAAACTCATGTCTGTTCTAGGATCGCCCATAAGTTCACCCTATCTCAACTCGTTAAGCCCTTTCTTGAATCAGCTCGAGTCTGTTCGGAAAGTTATATTTTTGGAATTTTGAAGTTTCGGCAAATCTAAATATTCAGGGGCGACCATAAATTCCGCAGATTCCCTTTTAATGTGACGGCTAGTTTTTTTCAAAAAGTTATTATTCGGCGAAAAACATTTTTGTTCAAGGAACGCTTCTTAATTCGAAGAATTGTTTATGCCCTTTTTTAAGAAAGAAATATCCCTTTATCTGTTCGGAAAGCTATTTTGTTGAACTTTTGAAGGTGCAAAGGCTTGAAAAACCATAAATCTAGGTGTCATTTACATCTAAAAAGATCCATTTGGATTAGATATTTTCTAATATCTTTTTGGATGATTTTCAGCTCCATTGGACGAAAATGTTAGATCAATTAACCATAGATTTTAATACTCATAAATGAATAAACAAGAAAGAAACAAGAAAGAAAGTCGGTCAAGCCCCAATATATTATACTCTGTATCTGAAAAGTGCTGCCCATCACCGTTGCAAACGGTGCTGCCCACCATTGTTTGTTTTCCTTATAACTCGACTATCGTTCATCCGATCTTTACAATTCCTTTGGCGGATTGATAATAAATCCTGATTAATAAATATGTTCAAAAGGTACAAACCTTCTATCTATAAAACTGTTGAAGATATGACGTTTTTTCGATATTGCGGGGGCGGGAGGGTGCGTGGCCAAAATTAAAAATAATCTTGATCTGCCTGCAAGTATAAGAAACATTTGTGTTATACATGTCAAACCTCTATCTCTTACCATCTCTGAGATCTGTTTGTTCATAATATATCTTTACTTCAGTTGTTTTTAAAAACCAACAATAAATTGGTCTTGTTTAAGCTTTTGACTATAGAACAGCACTGCAAGGACGACACCTGTTAATAGTAAGTAAAGTAAAATGGCTTGTCTAGTTGACTCAGCCCCAAGGCTTGTCACGTTGACACAGCTCCAGAGGGCCAAGTCCGAGCTTCTCTCAATCTCTTGGCTTGTGCGCTTCTAATTTTTCGCACAAGAGAAAGGAACCTACAGTTTAACGCCGAATCCAAACGGCAGCTTGAGAAGCTTTTCATGGCTAATTACTACAAAGCTGGCGCCAACAGCAGAGAGTCGTGACCGGGTGTAAAGTTTATTCAAAGAAAAAACTTTTCATTAGATGTTCCGAGGCGGGATAGAACCCACGACCTCTTGCATAGCGGTCGCGCACACTAGCCGCTGAGCCACCCGGCCACCCTGTTAATAAGAGATTTTCTAAATAGATGGCCGATTTCAAATACCCAACCGGATAACTTGGGTCAGTTTTAAGATCTCTTTCAAATGTCTCAAGAAAGGTATAAAATTGCATGAGTATTTGTCAACAGACATTTATTTAGATCGTCAATTGAATTTTGTCAGAATCCAATTTGCAATCATTGGGTTTCTGGATATTTTCAAAGTACTCAACGAAAACAAAGAATACGTAATTACAAGAAAAATTCCCTTACAGTTTTTATTTTAGAACTCTAACTTCCTTCCTTCTTGCCAATATGGAAATTAAACGAGGAATCATTAATTTGGTACCCTCCCACCGTGTTGCTAGCTTCACAATTTGTGAAATGTTTGAATAATTTTTTCGACCATTTTGTAAAAAGGGTCGGCCTACATTGATAATTTAAAGATAAATTACGGGGAAATTGGAAACTTTGAAGCCTCAGCGCACCATCAACACTTAAAACATTTGATTTTGGATTTCCGTTAAATTCTCTATAAAATATTCTGATTTTTTTGAGCTATGTACCGCAAAGAACTAGAAAAACAATTCTTTTCCAAATCTGAAACAAACATGCATTGTGGCTCTAGCTCTTATAGCCTCTGAGATTGACGCGTTCATACGGACAGACGGGCTAAATCGGCTCGGCTGTTGATGCTGATCAAGAATATATATAGTTTATAGGGTCGCAAATGATTCCATCTACCTGTTACATACTTTTGCACAACTTCATGATCCCCCTTTTTCCATTTTCAATGGGAACATGGTATAAAAAATATTGAACATTTTGTCAAAAGAAAGTTAATTCAAAACAAAAATCGTTTTAAGGGTAACGTATACCTTCAACAAAATTTGTGCTGTTAATTTCTCTATAAAATATTCTGATTTTTTTGAGCTATGTACCGCAAAGAACTAGAAAAACAATTCTTTTTATACAAGGCAGGTACGCTCTAATGAACAAATTATAAAGTATAAGTTCTGGTTTTAGACCCCAGGTTTTTGTTTTAACCAACTCTATTTGGTCTAGCAAAGCTTTAAACAAGTAAGGGAGCTGCAGTCGAGTGCCCAGTCTACAAAATACCCTGTTCCCTTGATTTCGTATGTTTTCCTTTACATACACACACTCACACATACTCGGGGAGAAAAGGCGGTAGTTTAGTGGGTTAAAGTCCCACACTTCAGTCGCACTCCAGCGACTGAGACGGCTTTTGATGCTTAGCTCTCGGCTCGCGAGCCACAGCTACTTCCCGGGACCGGGGAAATGGTAGCCGTCTCTGGCTGTCAGGCCAAAGCTTAAAGCGATTTTAAGCCCGTCGGTTCTAACCAGTTTAGACTTGAAAAATATCGAACTCAATTAACTTCATTGCTTAAATTAAAAGGTCTCGGTGGACTTTTCGGTGGAAATGCCCTTATAAGGGACATGTAAATGTAAAATGGCTTGACACAGTCCCAGTCTACGTAGAAACAAATTTGGTTTATATATGTAGGTTAATTTATTTGTCTTCAGGACCTAAAAAGAAGAGCAAACCTCGTTCAACACACGATTATGCTCATTTCTCTTAAACCTGATGTGCTGGGGGAAAACGGACAATATATTTGAAATCAGTCCCCGAAAATACATTCTCTGGGAAAAAAATTTTTGTTATAGTACAAAAAATATTTTTTATTTTAATTTGTAAGTTTAAGAATATTCAGGTAATGAAATGAAAAGGATGTATAAGTTTACGGTTCTGTGAAAAAGATACTACTATTTATACCCTGTTCCCATTGAAAATGGGAAAAGGTGGATCATGAAGTTGTGCAAAAGTATGTAACAGGTAGAAGGAAGCAATTGCGACCCTATAAAGTATATATATTCTTGATCAGCACCAACAGCCGAGTCGATTTAGCCCTGTCCGTCCGTCTGTCCGTCAGTCCGTCTGTCCATATGAACGCGTCGATCTCAGAGACTATCGGCGGTGTCCCAGAAATCTCTTCCAAACAAATTCCAACCCAAAACCAATTCTCGGTGTCCTAGAAATCTCTTTCAGTTGGTTTCAAAGCTCTACTATTTTGTTTAGAGATTTGGAGAAATCGACCAAAGCCAATACACAAACCAACAAATGCGACTTCGCTAACTTACGCAAACTTAGCGAACTTAGCAAAGACACAAACAGGGCTGGCAAGTCTGAAACCATCAATACAGCTATGAACAAAACCTGTTATCAATTATTTGCGAGCGACGCAGCCCTGTTTTTGTAGTTGGAACATAATCTTATACACACACCTTCTAACTAGACTTTTTAATAAGAAAATGAAATCTCTCCAAGTTCTGGGACACCGACGGATTTTTCGAGCGTTTTGCAAACCAACCGAAGCCAAAATCTCTAGAGATTTCCAGGACACCCCCGTATAAGACAAGGGTGCCCAGAACGAGCTTACCAGCGCGTCAAAACCAATACACATACACCAAATATATTTCAAGCAATAACAACAAAATGAGATAGAGAGAGAGAACCGATTTTTGTTTTTGTGTGTGTGTGCCGCGGAAAGCGACACGCGTTCGGTCGTACGCATAAGCATTTTGTTGTTGTGTTCGAGTTTGCGAAAGACATAGGGGGAGAGGGAATAGAGACACATATGAAGTTGTTGTTGCAGGTCAGAGCGCGAACAACAACAAAACATATAGCACGCATAAGATTTGTTTTTGCTTTTTGCTGGCTTATGGCTCGCGCAAAATGAATACGCGCAGGCTATTCCTTTGCGTAGAACAACAACACAAGCGTGTCTTGCGTAATGGGCATGGGCGCCCCTGCTATAAGAGCTAGAGCCAAAAATTTTTGCATGTAGATAGGTGTATACCCGATTCAAATCGAGTTTGTTTCAGATTTGGAAAATTCCTCCCCCTCCTCCCTTTAAGCGCAAAAAACTGTCAGAGCCACAATTTTTAAGATAGACCTTCCCAACTTTATAAATATCAATATCTTTTTACGAGGTGTGTTCAAAAAGTATCGCGAATTTTGTTTTTTCAAAAATTATTTATTTATTCATGAATATCTATTTTTGTCCCCTTCAAAGTAATCCCCATATGATATTATACACTTGTGCCAACGGTTTTTCCAATCTTCGAAGCACTTCAAAAAATAATTTTTTTTTATCTTGTTTAGCGCCTCTTCGATGCCATCTTTATCTCGTCAAGCGTAGCGTAACGTCGTCCTTTCATGGGCCTCTTCAGTTTAGGGAACAAGAAAAAGTCACAGGGGGCCAGATCTGGGGAATACGGTGGCTGCGGCATCATTAGTGTGTTGTTTTTGGCCAAAAAGTCGCGCACAAGCAACGATGTGTGAGCAGGGGCGTTATCGTGGTGCAAAAGCCAATTTTTGTTCTTCCACAAATCCGGGCGTTTCTGGCGGATTGCTTCGCGCAAATTGCGCATAACTTGCAGGTAATATTCCTTATTGACCGTTTTTCCCTGTGGCAAGAACTCATGATTCACCACGCCCCTGCAATCGAAGAAAATTGTCAGCAAAACTTTCACATGAATCACGTGAATCATTGATAAAAATCGAATGGCACGAGCCAATCGATATGTTTAGGTCCTCAGCAACTCGACGATTGGCCAGTACCATTTTCTCCACTTCAATAATTTTTTTGTCTGTTGTTGAAGTGCTCGGGCGTCCGGCACGCTCTTCGTCGTTCACATCTTCTCGGCCTTCTGAGAACATTTTGTACCACCGATAAACGTTGCTTCGGTCCAAGGTAGCTTTTCCGTATGCCACAGTCAACATTCGGAATGCATCCGCGCACTTAATTTCGTTTTTCACACAAAATTTGATACAGGTTCTTTGATTCATTTTTTTGAATAGGTAAAAATCGAAGACGATCCAAAACACTTGCAAGCAAAGCAGCTGTCAACAATTAAGTGAACATTCAAAATGGCAGAGCTTGTCGGCATAAGTGAGAGACATGAGTACCAACGTAACGCCACAAAAAAATCGAAATTCGAATATACGTAACCCGCGAAAATTCAAAATTCGCGATACTTTTTGAACACACCTCGTATTCTGAAAAGATCAGTAAAAAAAATTTTTTGCTCGTTTTTAATGAAAATTACGCCCGCGGGCTTTATTTCATTTTCAGGAGTGAAAAACCGCCCGCGGGCGTTATTTCTCACTCATTAGTGGCCTTATTTCACTTTTGAAAGTGAAATACCGCCCGCGGGCTTTATTTCACTTTAAGGAGTGAAATAACGCCCGGGGGCTTTATTTCACCTGGCGTTATTTCATGCCCCGTACTAAGTGCGACTCTTAATCGCGCGATTTAAAAAAAAAAATTTGACTGCGGCGCAAGTTTGAAAAGTAAGCTGCATAGCAGTCCACGTTTCGAGTTCTTTTTCGTTGCGTTTGTGCAGGTATAAGATCAAATATTGTGATGAATAAGACATGGAACCATTTAGGTTATTTAGGTCTTTAAAATTTTATGAAGTAAACCTTAAAGGCCAAAATACTAACAGTATGTCCTGGACAATTTTTTAAGTTCACTCACTTTAATTCGATCCTGAAAGTGTTAATAGTCAAAGTGACCAGATGACCTTAGTGTGGCAAACTTAATTGAAGGATGTAAATTTATTTCGGATCTACGTAACGTAAGCGATTTCTTGCTTGACATTGAGTTTGAATGAGGGAAATAAAAGGTAAAGTGAGAAAAAAATGCAAAAAAACATTGTGATACAGATTAAAAAAAAATCGCCGCCGATTTAACTTCAATCCCAAAGCAATAAATCACTTTTTTTTGTTTCCCTCGAGAAAAAACAAAGAAAGGAGAAAATTGTAAAAGGAATTCAAGTTAGAGATTTAAAACAAACTTTCGAAAGTGCCGGGCTTTATAAATTGCAGGAAGGTGCCTAGGTTTTTAACAAAAATATTTGATCAAAACCATTGTTTCAATTAATTATTGGCCATTGCAATATTATAGCCGATAACTATGCTCTTAATTTTTAACAATCATTATTAGTTAAGCTCCATTTACACGACTTGATCGCTCAGCTGAGATTTCGCCTAAGTGGCTGTCAGCTCGTGTAAACAGGCTTCTGAGTAGGTCAGGCGAAATAGAACCGGTTCTAATTGACCTGACTACTCAGCTGAGTGTCATAGGGCTGCCTGATTGAAGTGTGCGAGCGTTGCCACTTCCTGACTTTCGATATACATTTGCTATTGATTTTTGGCAATCGGTTTGGTTTTTTGTTTATGTCAAATCACGGCTTCTTGAAATAAAACACTAAAACTGCAAGCAGCAGTATAATTTCAGCCGTCAGATCAGATCAAATAGACCCAACCTAAAAATAAGGTAAGTGTGTATGATTTGTATAACAAGCCTGACTGTTCCCGTTTCCGATTTCGATCAGATCATGCGGAATCGGAATTGGTAGCTGTTCCAGTTTCCGAAAAACGATCAAGTTACTCGGTTTCAAAAGTTTTGCTTAAGAGTCAGTGGAATGAAAAGTAAATTACAATTTACTTGGCAACGGTAATTCTTTTCATCTTGCAAATATTTTTGTTGTAACATGTCTAATATTATAGAGATTTTGAAGTATTAATTGATATATCGTGCATACCATTTTATTTAAAATCTTTTTTCAAGCTTGTACCTCGGCCATTGCATGTAAGCTAACGAAAGATCGATCGAAATGAAACCGAGCTGTTCGCCATTCCGCATCAGCGCATGCGCAGTGCTGATCGAAATTGACAAGGCTGCATTGATAACTCGAACATTAAGGGCACACCTATGTGATGGCCTAAAAAGGTGATTTTGGAATTTTATTTAAAAACTACTATCAATTTTTCAAAATTTATTATACATTTTCGAATATCAATAAATTTTAAGAAAAATTTATTTTTTAAGTAATTCGACTCCAACGGCGCGAAAAAGTTCCTTCACGCCAGGATCCGGCCTTCTCCGTGGATGAAATTAAAAAAAAAATTCTCGAAATAGACAATGACCTACGTAAAAAAATCTTGACAATCTGGCGGCGTTTTAAAAAGTCGAATTTTACCCCAAAATTTTGGTCGTTTGGCCTGCCAAAATTCGATTTTGATCAAATCAAAACCGATAGCATTGTGCGGATCATTGTTTTTACTGCAGCATTCGGAATGCTGTTTCGAGAAAACGCGCTTAAGATAAATGATCGCCTCTAGCTGCCGAGCTGCTCTTAAATGCTAAACTCAAAATATTGAGATATCGATTGAATTTTAATATGTTATTTTTAAGGTGTAATCACCGAAATGAAAAAGAAAATCGATTTTTTGAATTTCACACAGGGCCCCTAATCGAAAAAGAAATCGATTTCTATTTCCCGTCGTTTTACTTTCTAATTCCACTCTGAAACGGGAACTGCCCTGTATAAATTTTAATACAATCGTTACACTACTTTTCAGTCATCTGCAAGAGCAGATCTTTCAGGATTGCCACTTTGAAAAAGTTTGCTGCTCAATTTGAAGGCAAATATCTTTTGTATATAAAAAACAAAATAGGCAATCAGAGCGGCCAATTCACAAATGAGCTATATAATTTTCATTAGCCAATGGTTCTGTAACTGACTCAACTGAGCTACTCAGGCATGTGTAAACGCTAGACTGAGTTGCTCACCTGAATTGCTCAGCTGACGGAAACTTAGCTGAACGATCAGGTCGTGTAAATGGAGCTTTAGCATATCTTGTGAAGGCAAATAACTTGTGGATATAAAAAACAAAATAGGCAATCAGCGCGGCCAATTCACAAATGAACTATATAATTTTCATTAGCCAATGGTTCTGTAACTGACTCAACTGAGCTACTGAGGCATGTGTAACACTAGACTGAGTTGCTCACCTGAATTGCTCAGCTGACGGAAACTCAGCTGAACGATCAGGTCGTGTAAATGGAGCTTTAGCATAAGCTGACTTCAATACCTGCTGTACCAACCCAGCGAACCAAACGCTCGCTAAGGATATCGCATTCGAGTGAAATGTGAGATTTAACACTTATTACAATTAATTGGGAACTCATATAAATTAAAACTAAAGTTTTTAAACAGTTTTAAACAGTTCTTTCCATGGATCTTTTATGTCAAATTTAGGACTCATTGTCGATTTAAATGAATATGACAGTAAACCAATACTAATTTTTATAAGAATTTATAAATAGGGAAAAGAAAATTACGATATAATGAGTGGTCCATTTAAAGATAAAACATATCAACATATCAACATTTGCTCAATCAAATGTCGTTGCTTAAGAAAAAACCAAAGTTTTTTTATAAAGTTAATTTGAATCCCTCTGTGAGCTGAAAACATCAACACAGTCAAGAAGTATAATTTAAGTACTAAAGGTACTTTCAAATTTTACTTACTAAGTTAAAAGCATAAACATTTTATTGGGTAACATTTGGACCATCTACTTATACCAAGTACAAAACATTCTTTTTAAATATTTACTTTTAACTTAAAATATCGTGAGATATGCGATTATATTTCCAGTTTTATTCTAGAAGAATTCAATATAAATTGGAAGCAACTAAGCTCGTAATGCAGATAAAAACGCTGCTTCCCTGTGACACTTCAGAGTCAATGTAGTCAGGTGTGGTAATTTTGTCTTCTGAGGCCCACTTTGAATCTGACTTTATGCACTGTGACAAAAACTTACATATTTAGTTTAGAATGAGCTGATGAAAGTTGCTGAAATTTAATAACTTTTTGCCAATATTAAATTATCCACTATATTTGGACGATATCAATGTACCGTAAACTAACCAAAATGATTAATTTTTTCAGCGTTAAATCTAATAAATTTAAAATATTTGTGTATTTTTCAATGCTCAACTCGCCTTTGGCTCTGTGTATGGCATGCGTGGCCACATTTCCACCCTTAGTTTGTATCGTTATTTTTGGCACCGCCTCCAAACGCGGAACGGAGCATTCTGCCTCTCTTTCACTTGAAACAAGTGCAGCATCCTTTTTTGTCCAAAGGCTGAAGTTGATACAATCGTAATTGAAGCTTATTTATTCAAGGGCAGTTAAAAATTGTGTTTTCTACGGGACTCCATAATTATAAGTTTTATTGAGATGTGAATCGGAAGCGGGAAGTAAAAATACGTTTATTGTGGCATTTTTATAAGCGATGGAATTTTCATTTATGAACAAGACGAGCTTTGACAAAGATTGCCTGTACAACTCAAATACACAATTCTATAATAATAACGCCAATGGAGGACTTTCCGTCGCCAATCACATGAGCCACTATAACTTAATGATCGACTCGAGCTATAAGCTATGTGCTAATGAGACTGCAATCAGAAATTCACTTAATCAAGACTCAAATTTGCTATTTTCGAAAATTACAACTGTGTCGGAGTTCTATCCAGCTTCACATGACATCGGATCGTATAACTCGGGTAAGAACTGTGAGAAAAAATGTGTTCAAGTGTCTTATACTCAGTGCCAATCATGTCGTTGGACGCTAGATGAAGTGATTGGAAAGTAAATTTTACCAACAAACAAACCCTTAAACAAGTGAAAATAAAAACGGGCGCTTTTTCTTTTGAATGAATCAAGTTCTTGGGGATGCACACTGTGCCAGCCGGCCGAAATTTTGACCAAAAGTCCCACTTTTTTGTTTGGGAAACTGGATAAAACGATTGTCGGAAATGATTAGGAATACTTATAGCTATTTTATGCCAAAATTTGGAACATTATTACAAATTGGTTTTTGAATGGTAGCAATTCAAAGGTGATTTTTCTTAAAATTGTTCCAAAAAACAGAAAATTAATATTCGAAACTAGGAAAGAAACAGCTTCTAGAGTTTGATTGTATATTTTTGACTACGGAAAAGACATCAATACAAAATTATAAAAATGTTTCCAATTCTATTCATTTTTATAAAAAATGGAAAAAATATTAAATTTTGTTGGTTTTTTTACATTTGGCAACTTTGACTTTTGAGTGCCCACGAGTGCAACTGGGTATTCACTGGCAACATAACTAATTATTTTCTTTGAATATTGTACTATAGCTGGAGGTATGCGCTTTTGCGCGGTTTAGCTTTGGATTTTATTAAATCGCTTTAAAAAATGTATCCCCATTTGGCATCGAGCCAGTTTCAATTTCACGTCAGCCGAAAAGTATGCTTTTCTTTTTTAAAACATAGGAATTTGGACCATGAAGCCAAACTGTGAGAGCTAATCTATTTTTATTCCTATGGATTAAAGTGTGTAGCATACTTTAAGAAGCACAGAATTAATTGTTAAAAAACATTCTAAAATTATTTTTTAATTATTTAATTTTAATTTTTATTAATTTTTATTTTTAATTTTTTGTTTTAAGAATCCAATATAACGAACAGGTTAAATAAATGAAAATAAAGGTAAAAGTAATCCTATTGACTGAAAAACCTTAACGGGGTGGGCAGTCAAAGTTAGTACCATTTTGGGTGAGTAACTCATAAACGACTAATCAGATCATGACAATTTTTTTTCCGAAAAACAACGTTTATTTATATGTATCTCTCTGCAAAATTTGGCTTAAATCTAATTACAAGTTCTTTTTTTAATAAAAACCAAAATGTTGAAAATTTTTTCCAACTTTGAGTTGGATTATCAATATGTTATAAATTATAAAATTACATGCGCTAAGTTCAATCTTTTAAGAACATTTCGTAAAAAATTTCAGCTTCCTAGCTAATCTGGTGTAGAAATGACAGAGTTTTGGCCAAAAAATGAGATTTCTGACCCACAGTGGGATGGTCGAAATGGTCTTGCAGACATTTCGTTTGTTTTTCTGTTGCTATGCAAAAACTTTTATCCGGAACTAGCCAAAGTTGGTCATTTTAATCGTCTTTTTGGTCTTTGGAAGTAACTATAAAGGGTGTTTTAAGGAGTTCGTGCAATTGTTTGTAACAGACAGAAAAAGAATTTTCGACCCCAATAAATGAACTTTATTAGCCGAGTCGTTCTACCGCAGTCCGTTAGGACTTCTATGCGCCCGTCCGCCCGACTTTATAACCACTTCTCATAGAGCCCTATACCATGCTTATATGCTGGTTAGTTCCAACATTTTTATAGATATTAAAAATTTGACTTACATTTGCATGCCCAATATCTATAATTCGAGCAGTTTTTTATAAAGATCAGATTATGGTTTGCGTGGATATAATAAAATTAAGTATAGCTAACTTCGACTCGAACGAAGTGTATATACGCTTGCAGCTTATAAACATAGCTTTTATCTCTTTTATTGATTCATGAATGAATGAATCTTGAATACTGACAAAGTGTGTATTCACTTACTTATGGTATTTAACAGAAGAATCTAGAGCATGGTCCATTTTTATGACAAAGTTTTAAACTCCGAAAAATTATTGACACCAGCGTAATATCACATAAAAGAAGAATAAATCAAAAGGAAGTGATTTAAAAAACGTAATCACCGAAAACACATCAATTTTTATACTCTGCACACTGGGCCAGCAGGCCTAAATTTTGGCCAAAAGTCCATCTTTTTTGTCTGGGAAACTGGATAAAAAGATTGTCTGAAATGATTAAGAATACTTACAGCTATTTTATTCCAAAATTTGGAACATTATTACAAATTGGTTTTTAAATAGTAGCAATTCAAAGTTGATTTTTCTTGAAATTGCTTCAAAAAATGGAAAATTAATAGTCCAAACTAGGAAAGAAACAAAATAATAAAAAAAGTTTCCAATTCTATTCGTTTTCATAAAAAATGAAAAAAATCTTAATTTTTGTGGGTTATGAGTGCCCACGAGTTCCACTGAGTATTCACTCGCAACATGACTAATTATTTTCTTTGAATATTGTATTATAGCTGGAGGTATGAGCTTTTGCGCAGTTTTGCTGTGTTTTTCAGAAAATCGAATTTAAAATGTTGTACCATTTTTCATTTCCAGCCTAAAAGTAGGCAATCTGTTTTAATGATTTTCCCGATTTTCCGGAAAAACTTTGTGAAAATTTGTTATAAAAAATAAGGAAAATATTTCTAAAATAAATTGCAAGGCTTCAGAGCTCTAACTTCAAGGGCTATAGCGTAATTTTAAATTCAAGATGTGATGGAAAATTGGCAGGAACTTAAAAAAAAATATTATTTCCCCACTTTTTCAAAAATTTATTTTTTTATTATTTGTACAATAAATCGAGAGCAAGGCTATTATAGATATTAAAAAATGCTGAGAGGTGTCTAATTAACTGAAAATCCTAGGAGTGGTGAGCAGACCAAATCAGTACCTGTTTGGGATAATATCTCAAGATCCATTTGACATATCATGACAAATGTTTTTTTTATTGATCTACTACTTATATATACGTCTCTGCTAAATTTGTCTTAAGTCTAATTACAAGTTTTTTTTTAGTTAAAAAACCAAAATGTTGAAAAATTTTTCAACTTTGATTTGGATTATCAATCTGTTCAAACTGACTGACTGGTGATCATCGCTCAGCCTAAACTGTAAGTGCAAGAGGGCTGAAATTTGGACAGGAG